>JAZDUA010000123.1:360000-1007182 GCA_038098605.1 Gryllus longicercus
GCTCTAATAATTGTTTTCCAGAGTAATTTGACATGGCAACAAAATGTAAAATAAATTTTCCTGAGCACAATATTCATGAGTTTGCTGCTGGATGTGAACACGGATTTTCCGTAGTAGCTTGTCAGATAAGTGACGTTTCATAAGTAACGGCGACTACATTCATTACTACTTCTGATTTTTTCCTAGACGTATTCAATCCCACTTTCAGACCTATCACACTATCAAATACTCTTATATTCGAGCACGATGTGAAGTCCATAGTATCGACCGCCTGGAAAAGACATCATGAACTGCCACAAGTCTTTTGTCATACTCACAAGCAAAAGCGTTGTGTATCTTCACCAATTTATTAAAAAACAAATATAATGAAATGAATCTACAAAAAAAATATCTTCAAATGTATTATACCTTATTTTATTTTACTTCCTTTATTTTTATTCCCATAAGACGCAACAAAAGTTTCAACGTACTGCCGCGATTAAGTCGACACCTCTGTGTGAACATATAACGTTTCTCCAGCGCAATCACACCAGTTTTCAAAAAACAACACCAAAAACAAAAGAAGAATCTACTGTAGACAAAACTCTTGGGATTTAACACTGACTCAGTCCGGCTTTAACCTAGGCGCACCGGCAACAGCTACTATGTAACCGCATCGTTCGCCCGGTCAACACGTGGAAGAGCCCTCTCACCTCACGGAAACGTTAACAAAAAGTTCCGCCGTGCCGTCAGAACCCCGCGAGTAAATAACTCGCGCCATGTGAGCAACCCACGCGCGGGAATGATTCAGCGGCGGCGGCGGAGGCGGAGGCGCGGGCCTTTCCTTGGAAGGTCGCGTCGCGTGGCGCGGCGCGGCGCGGCGCGGCGCTGTGCGGAGCGGAGCGGGGCGGGTCGGGGCGGGGCGGGGCGGGGCGGAGCGAGCGGGGCGGAGCGGGACGGGGAGGGGCGGGGCGGGCCTGGGCGGGGAGGGGCGGGCGGGGCGGGGAGGGGCGGGGAGGGGAGGGGAGGGGCGGGGGAGGGGAGGGGAGGGGCGGGGCGGGGCGGGGCGGGGCGGGACGCGGCGTGGGCGCAGATCCTGTACGCATACCTCCACCGTCGCCGCCGATCGGTCGGTGAGTCTCGGTCGCCGCGTGGGCGGCACACGTGGCCGCGCGCCACGTGGCGACGCCCCTCCCCCCCCACTCAACTACATTGGCACAAAGGCGCGCATTCAGTGGGCAAAAACACAAGACGTTATATAATGCAAATATGAGAGCTACGCTCCACAGAATATTAATAAATAAATCAATGAGAAGATAAATCATCTTTCTCTGTGGATGAGAGAGCTAGTTATCCACGCGCAGGACCCTCATTTTATGTAAATTCAAAGTGGGTTACAAATACAAAGTAGGTTAAAGAACTTTCTGAGAAGAAGTAATGGTTACGCCACACAATTACACATTTAGAAATGACATTATAAAATTAATAAGTGACGACAATATAATGAAGGAAGGACAAACTCCCATAATCGATAATAACCGTTGAAAAAAAATCCGAAATAGACAGAAGCCAAAACCTCGGAGAAAAACAATAAGAACAAAAAAAAATAAAACATCAATAGTCATTAAATTAATAATAATGTAACATTTGCCTTGCCTGATGTTCAATTTTGTCTGCCAGATCATTCATTCCTCGAAAGCCTTGATAGGAGCGTTGAATTGCAAGACATTTGTCTCTCTGTCTCTCATTATGTCTCTCCGTCCCTCGGGCATCGCCAGACTAACGAATTACCGGGCGCACAGGTCTCACAAAGGGTCTGATTGGAACTTAGACTCCACAGTCTCCCAGTCAGTCCTGTATTTTTGAGGAAAGATATTATTACGTGTTTTAATAGCGTGCATTAGAATATAAGCGACATAAAAATGCAATCATTTGCATCACATGCACCGGCAAAAGTACCTCAGGGGGTAAACTCTTGTTTTTGCAGTTCCTCTGATCGGAAGGGCGTAGGGTTTGACTCCCGGCGGTGGCAAGGTTTTCCACACTACCTAGAGAGCTAGGTCGAATTCAGCCCCGGTTGGAAGAAGAAATCGAATGGCCGGCTCCTCTGATTGGTATTTTTCTGTGGTTCCTCCGATCAACACCAAGCGAATGCAGGAGCAGTACCGTAACAAAGGGGTCACGGAGTGCGCGCGATATTTCCTCCTCCTTCCTTGTCTATCCTCACCCCTTACTTACACAAACATTTACATGCACTACTGCTCTATCACACTTGTTCCGGTTGGGGAGGTGCCTCGCTGGTACTGACACCTGGGTGGGGAAAATCCAGATAGGTATGTATGTCGGCGTCGTATCTCGCCATCCAGCTGGGTCCGATCACCGCCAGCTCTCGGAATGAAACATACACTACATTTACGGGACTACCTGCCCTTAGCTGTTGATGCGACCGGAATCAAGCAAGCATCATGTGTTCATTTCCAGTGCAGAGAATAATGACAATCAAATGCCAATTAGTCTCTAAAAGAAAAAGCGCAATTCTTGAACACATTCCATGAAAAAATGCCCCAGCTTGTAATGAGATCCACAGACGGAATAAAAAATATTTCCAGGAAAGACAATCTGATTAATTCCTCACCATGAAAATAAACGTCCAAGGTAAACAGAAACCTTAGAAAGAGGCAATAACGGAAAGCATTCAATACAGGTTAATTTTCTTTCTTTCTTTTTCTTTCTTTTTCTTTCTTTTTCTTTCTTCTTTTTCTTTCTTTTTCTGTCTTTCTTTTTCTTTCTTTTTCTTTCTTTCTTTCTTTCTTTCTTTCTTTTTCTTTCTTTTTCTTTCTTTCTTTCTTTCTTTCTTTCTTTTTCTTTCTTTTTCTTTCTTTCTTTCTTTCTTTTTCTTTCTTTTTCTTTCTTTCTTTCTTTCTTTTTCTTTCTTTCTTTCTTTCTTTTTCTTTCTTTCTTTCTCTGCCTCTCTCTCTCTCTTTCTCTTTCTGTTTCTCTCTCTCTCTCTTTTGGTGTGTGTGTGTACTATGTTTCAAACGCGTTTCAGCAGAGTTGTTTGTAGGGCCAATGAAATCAAACACGCTACGCGCGGGCGGTGCGGTTTCGGCCCACTGCGGGCCGTCGCCGCGGCAGTGGCCACGCGCGTATTTACGGCGCGTCCGAAAGCGTCGCCGCGCTCTCGCCGCGTCCACGTCGCGCCGCCCACGTGGGACGCGCAACGCGGCTCTCCCGACGCCGTTCACGCCCCGGCGCCGTTTCCTAGTGCGAAGACGGAGAAGCAAAGCGGTTCATGGCTGATTGGGCTGCAGCTCAGAGGCCACTGCCATTCAAGTTAAGTCAGAGCGCATTCGTGTGCGAGCGAATTATTTTAACTTTCACTCGAAGGAAGGCCTGTACGCACTGCGTCCGTTGCGTTCTGTTTGGACACGGCCAAATACAACCGAACACGCTCCAACACGACCAACTGCATTATACCGGGGCTATCCGTTTTGACGAAACAAGAGTTAAGTTTAAGAGATGGTATCATCAAGAGATTGTGTGGTATCAAAAATTTATTTTGCTAATGATCGTTTCGATCGCATAGCGATCATCCTCAGAGCTTGGAGTTTCCGGGCCGTAAAACAAAGTTCTGCCTATGCGATCGAAACGATCATTATCAAAATAAATGTTTGATATCACACAACACCTGCAATTTACCATATTTAATTATTAGAAGGTATCTACCTCAGCAATCTAATTAAGTATGTATGTTTGTTCATCTGGAGAAAGATTCAAGGAATTGGAGACCTGGGTGAACGTTCAGTTTCCTTGAAATTTTCCACGGTCTTCGTCTACGACCCAAATCGTTGCGTGCGGCGCCCTAGTTTTCCTCGTCCATTTCAAAGTTCAAAACCTGTCCCACTTCGAGTGGATGTTTGAATCATGCAGTGAGTTAAGCTCGGGTACGTTCTCTCAGAGATTTCCCATTTTTCTCCCTTTCGTTCCAGCATTTCTGACTATTATACGTCCCGCGTATAATTATAATTAATTATATATTAACACATCATTCACCATCGAGTAACAGATTCCTTTTTCTAATTTTATTCTCCATTATCTATTCCAACTTCAGAAATGATGTATTCTTTCCTTTAACATATTTATTTGTAAAACTATTGGATTCTCTGGGTATGGCCTATTTGGGAAAGTAATGCGAATCCATATTCTTTCTTCTTCTTTTTCTTCTTCTTCTTCTTCTTCTTCTTCTTCTTCTTCTTCAGCGATAGTCTCAGGGAATTTTGTAAAACATGTGGCACAGACGTTTTTTTTCAGTATCAGTGATTTTCCATGGGCCCGGGAACAATTTTCATTTTACTTTGACTACGTGTGACTTTATAATTGAATTATTTCATTTTATCTACGAAACTTCTTTTAAAATCCGCAAAATATGTTTGTCAGTGATGTTCACTTCATTCGTGGTCTGGTATCATTGCAGTCTACGAAAATATAACGGTGTTACGTAAGTGTATTTACATTCCGGAAGTTGGGGGTTAAGAAGCATGCCTTTGTATACGTTAATTTGTATTCATCATACATTCCCTTGAGACATGAATATGAGATTCCTTTCCTGTCTTTAACGTCTCGTGAATATCTTTCCTTTCATCAGCATCGAAGATAGATTTTGACCTCGACTGAAATCTTCGTAATCTGGATTACTTTGACAAATGATATTTTCATAAAGAAAATCGACCTGAATCAGCCAAAAGTAACATCAAACCAAAATGAAATACGTATTTCACTTTTCGTGTCGTAGTAAGTTCACACACTTCGTGTCGTAGTAAGATAAAATATATAATCTTAACAGAAATTTTAGGAATCAAGATTTTAAGCTTTTTACTAACAACTTTTCGGCACTATTTTGCGTTAAATGCAATAACAGTACCTGGCAAACCTTGGTTTCCATGCAAGTACATCGTGCCTCAGCACGTTCTGCCAACTGGGACCTAGCACAAACTCACCATTACCGTGACATTGTTAAGGAGACTTGCAGGCGTACGGCAAACTACAGAAACCCTCTGATTACTAATCATTATCCCAAGCACCGCTACACCCATCAGCGTTCTAGTTCTGGGATTGCTAGTCCAATAGCCCCCCCCCCCCCCCCCCACCGCCACAGCAGGTTCATCAACTGTTCCGAGCGTTGTCTCAACCCTCGTCGGCGCCGCCGCCGCCACTGCCGCCGGCGCTGGCGCCCGTTGCCGCGTGCCGACTTATGGATTCGGGTATGCATTATTCACGTGGGAGGGCCCCCGGAATAGCTGCGCGGTCTGGGAAAACAAGCAGGCGGCCGACGCTTTGCGCTTTTTTGAAGAGCGGACGCATTCACCTTTTCCGCTCACTCGTTGTCTATTGGTTGCAGACGCCCGACTGGAATTTTTCCACTCTTTATATACAGCAGTGTTCCCGACATTTATTTTTTGGCCATTACCCAGTTCGTGATAGTTCTTTATGTTATTGTTCACATCCACAGCCATAATCCAATCTGTCCTGTAAGAGTATGTTCACACTGTTTATGTATGCAATTTATTTGACGCAGATAGTACACGAGAAGAAACTGAAATGTAAGTTGTAATAAAGACGCACTTCGTGCGCGTTAAAGAAGTTTCGTATTTTGCTGAGAATCTGTAAGCTGAAACAGATTTCCAAAATTGGTGGAATATCCATTGAAAAGAGACAGGCATTTTGCTTGTGTTTGCTTGCTAATTGTAAGTACCATTAGTATCTCGCGCTTGTACCGAGGCATCAATGGCGTCACTGACCTTTGCCCGTCCGCTCCAAAACGTAATGAGCTATGCTTCACCTCCTGTATTTTCCTCATGGCCTTGACATCTGACCCACCAGTGCATTCCGCCCCAAGCCAAGCTCCCACACTGCCCACGCGGCTCAAGCGCTGGATTTATTCGCCCGCCCCGCCCGCCCGCTCGCCCCGCCCGCCCGCTCGCCCGCCGGCCCGCCCACCCGCTCGCTCGCCCGCTCGACCGCCCGCCCGCCCCGCCCGACCGCCCGCCCGCTCGGCCCGCCCGCTCCTCCGCCCGCCCGCTCGCACGCCAGCCCGCTCGCCCGGCCCCGCCCGCCCGCCCGCCCTGTTCGCCCACCTGCTCGCCTGCCCGCCAGCCCGCCCACCTGCCTGTCAGCCCGCCTGCCCGCCCACCCGCCAGCCTGCCCGCCTGCCCACCCGCCAGCCTGCCCGCCTGCCCACGCCGCCAGCCTGCCCGCCTGCCCGCCCGCCAGCCCGCCTGCCCGCCTGCCCGCCTGCCCGCCCGCCAGCCCGCCCGCCAGCCCGCCCGCCAGCCCCGCCCGCCTGCCCGCCCGCCCGCCTGCCCGCCTGCCCCGCCTGCCCGCCTGCCCGCCCGCCCGCCTGCCCGCCTGCCCACCCGCCCGCCTGCCCGCCCGCCCACCTGCTCGCCTGCCCGCCCACCCGCCAGCCTGCCCGCCCGTCAGCCTGCCCGCCCGCCAGCCCGCCCGCCAGGCCGCCCGCACGCCCGCCCGCACGCCCGCCCCGCACGCCCGCCCGCCAGCCCGCCCGCCCAGCAGCCCGCGCGTGGATTAATGCGTCGCATTGCTGCGCCCGCTTGGCATACCGCTCGCCAGCGAGGCAATGGACGTGTGTACCGCGGACGCGCATTTCGAAATAAAACCAACGCGCTTTGCCCTGTAGAGGACGTGGAACTAATTTCGGAGTGTGTTCAATTTTGGAACAGTTATTCCACTGTTTTACTGTTGCTTTATTAAAACAACGCAATAGGGAATAGAGCAATAGCAATATCAATTCGAGTGATGTAACACAAAATGATACAAATGCAATATGCACATTTGTAATGAAAATATAAATCAGGTAAATGCAAGGGATGAGGAAGTATTGGATTCGTTACAGTGAAATTTATCGTCTACCTTATAAATACCCTGGTTTTAGAGTAGCCTTAAATCCCACAAACATTAGGGTAAACGGAATTAAAAGTATCCAATGAAATATTGTCACTAAAGTAACCGAGATAATTCATTCCGTAAATGTTTACGAATAGCATTAACAGTGTAGAAATAATTTGTTCTTTTGATCCACAGTATTTAAAACATTAGCAATCTACAGAATGAAAATTTTCACTACGAAACTTTATGGTTACCACTGTAAACAACTGGTTATAGTAGACATTATTGAAAATTTAATTCAAGGTATTTTCATGTAATAAATTTTCAATTTTAGTGTTTTTAGAGATGTTTAAACCAGTTTCCAATTCTGTTAAGTACTTAATTTTTTCTTTAATTTTAAAGAATATTTTTAACACAAAAAGCCAACAGTTTCTTCATACGATTAGTCACTGTGTAACATTTAATGTGATTGATTCTGTTTGCTTCTATTAAGCCCCTCATTATCGAACACCCAAAATTTTGTGAAACACCCTGGTAAAAATGCGCATCTGTTAGAGTGAAGTAGTTTCCACGTACCAGAAAACGAGCAATTTTACTACATAGTTCAGAGGAAGTATTTTTATGCTGCAGAAAAAATTGACAATGTTTTTTACGGAGTTGTGCTACTTCGGCCAATTCTTTTTTTTTTATTTCTTTACATTTTTAGCAATTTCATCACATTTTGATCTCTAACATTTTCAATTTTAATTATTGCATTTGCGTCTGTTATCTCGTTTATTTATTACAGTGATTTTATGACCTTAATAAAACAGACTCAGTTTTTTTATAACAGTTAATTTAATTTCTTTTGACGTTTCGACCCTATTTGGGGTAATTCTCAAAAATCTATTGTCCAGGCTGGTTGACACCACAACGTGAACAGCATTTTGATAAAAATTTGTCAATGGTACAAAAACATGATCAAGTCGTAAACATCATCTCAAACTTGACAGGTTTCTTATACCATTAAAAAAAATCTTATCAAAATGCTAAGAGTTTCAGTTTAACACCTTGATGAAGAACAAATTTCTTACTCCTCCGCTGCCCGAATCGAGCATTATAATCTGGCGGCGCAAGCTATGAAGCCGCGTGAAGCTCAAAGCAATAACTGCGAAAGCAACACCACCGCCTAGGCGGGGGGGGGGGGGGCAGGTGGGCGTGGCCGTCGGGTGATGGATGGCGCTGCGCGGGCAGGCGGAGGCTGCGCAGGAAACACGCGCGGCGCGATAAACGCTCGCCTCCGCACCTAAACACGTCTAGCCTGGTTGCCCAATCTCTATTACGGCTGAACCGCGTGAGGAAACAAATTCTGTTACGCACGCGCTAAATGTTTGATTGACTCTCTTATAACCATCCTTTGCCCCGACCTTTCATTCCAAACGGATGTTATCGTATCATCACTACATCCTAACCATCTATTCCGTCATCATCCCAGGTATCATCTCAGGTCCTGGAATCAAAATAAATGGATAAGGGTACTTCATTTACGAGAATTCACAGCGTCAGCTTTGGAGAAGCCCCATATTTGAAGATGGACTGAGAGGGATGGGGTCTATGCATCGACCTGTTTATATTGGAAACACCGAATATCGGGGTGGGGTGGGAGGGGGGACAATCCACGCCTGCCTTTCGCACTGCTAATCTCAGGTAAAACTGAACTCTTCAGGTCAGCAAGTACAATAAGTCCGTAGCTACATGGAGCGTGAAATAAAATGTCATTTTATGCCTCTGGTTGTCTCTGGTTTATGGTTGCATCATCAGACAAGTTCATGGTCGTCAGGCAAAAAGCTGGTGCACTTGAGCCAGGTATACGAGAAGGTTGGACGACGAATTCATAATTAAGTTTCTAACTTTTGATGAATTATTTCTCCTGATCTGATACTATGTTGATGTGCTCTATCACAGAACAATATGAATTTCTACTTATGCGATTTAAAAGTATGTTACACCTTACAATAATTCCGAAATACACTCTGAGACAAAAAGAAGGGGAGCAAAAAAATTTCATGAAATTTCAACATGCACGAAAGGAATGGTGCATTGAAAAGAAAACAAAAATCCCACATACACACGTACACATTCACCCTAGAAAAAAAGCATTTGTAGAGTGCTGAATCATGTCAATGTATCAGGCGATACTAGTGCTGGATGAACAATCGTATTCAACTTATGAATTCAACTGAATATTATCAGTTCAATGCTTCTCATCAACTAACGATTGATAATTGAATTCTTTGATCCAAAAGTAAGTAACTCCTGTTTTAGTAAATGTTGGGAAAGATAAAAATGTTTGAAAAGTCTTCCGAAAAGTTTTAATTCTTAATAATATGCCTAATGTCTGAATCAAAAACCATATGCTATTAGTTATTAAACTTATGTCTAAACGTCTTTGAACATTATTTATAAGCCAGAACGAACGGATGAAGTTCGTAGCTCTTTTCACTCTACAGCATTTGGAAGTTTACATTGCGTTACTAGAATGGAGATACATCAATTTCAAATCATATGCGTTATAAAATAGATCGAATGAAATCTACTATACACTTCTTGAAAGAAGAAAAGGCTACATATTATCTAGTTAATATCAGCGCTACCAATTATTTTTTGCAGTATCAGAAATCAGTATCCCCTCCACCCCAATTCACTGGTAGAGGATGCCCTGGTCATCAACTGATTTTCGACACAAAACCTTAACGATTGGGTAACGGACAGCACACTATCTTTCCTTTTAGTGCCTTTTCCTACTCTCACCCCTTATTGACACACACTTACCACACGTGTTGGTAGTGGTCATATTGTCCCGGGTGGGACGGTGCTCCACTGGAGGGAGATACCTGGAAGGTGACACACTGCAAACCGTCATGTAGGTCGGCGCCGGATCTCACCCTCCAGATCACCGGCTACACCACCACCTCCAATGATTAAACCAGTAAATGATCATACGGGTTCACGAATAACAAATAACTTACGGAAACATCTAATAATCAATACTAAATCAATCTACCCAACTGGCATAGTTGGGAGGAAGATCTATGCGCTAGTGGTTTCGCAATTGTAGAGGTGACTACTCGATTTCTGCTTCAACTCTAAGACCATTTCTTCTCAGCAGTTTTAAACCCAAAATAATAGGTCATACGACCGTAGACGTATGCGACATAACATGGAGCTGCTATTTTCAGTGATCAGCGAGTACAGATAAAGGACAGGTAGAGAGGGAGGTAGAGGAAACCCTGCAAGCGACATCTCTGTAACTGACTGAACTTTATGTAGCTAAATTGGTAGAGGGGGAAGGAATGTGTATTTAGGTACAAACAATACTTACCAATAAAAGAGAAATGAAATAATAGTAAAAGTGATGCAGGGGCAGGTATAGAGTAGCGAGAACAATTGAACGAAGGAAATGAAAAACAAATACAAAATCTAAAATGTAGGACAATGCAACGACGACGACATTGAAGAGGAAGAAGATGATAATGATGATGAAAAAAGTCAGTGAACAACAACAAAACTAAAGGACGATTTATGTAAGGAGACGTGAGGGAGAGGAAGAAGGGCTAGGAAGTAGATGAGACAAACAATGAAAACCATAGGAAAGCTGGGTCAATGGGAAACATCCTTCTTAACACATTTGCTCAAAGACTACGAGGCAGGTGAGGGGATGGCGCGACTTATTATGCAAAGGGCGCGAATGCCGAATGTTAGTAGTGTTGGAAGGAATAAGAGCAGGGCGGCAAGAGCCAACAGCGGGTCGGAGGGTTCGCCGCGTCGGCGGCAGCGGCAAGTACTCCGTTACACCACATTGGATTCCGCGCACAGCGCCGCCACCGACCCTCGTCGCTCTCGGGGGTCTCCGGGACACGCACGCCGCGTCACGCGGATTCTGAGAAGGGGTGGGCGTTTAAAGGAAGGGGGAAGCGAGGAACACGGAGAGGGTGGCCCATTCGCACGCGAGGCCTCGGGGGGGGGGGCACGGGGGAGGGGGGCGTCGAGAAGTACAGCGACGCTTTTCCCCCCCACCGCCACCCCTCTGCCCCCGCTTATTCTCGCTGCCGCTCCGCCGCGGCGCCCGGGCCCGGCCGACGCGTTTTCGACCGCCTCGCCGCCGCGCAATTATCGTAAAGGAAAGAACGCGCAGACTGGCGAGAAAGTGCAGGGCCGCAGCCGAAGTGAAGGACTGGGCTATTGCGCGGAGTGCTCGCCGCCTGCGACAGCCTTTTCTTCGTCTCTTTGTGGCCTTTCTCGCGCACTTTACAGGGCCGTAAGGTTCATAACGTAGAGTACCTTGTAAGACAAGTAATCACAACATTAAAAATGCGGGATAGCAATTTCATACAAACTACATCGAGAAAATGAGGAAACATTCATTAAACATGATAATGTTTCTGAGTTAATAACATCAAATCTTGAGTGAATATTCTCGACTGTTCTGTATGAATTTTAATCTATATTTTTGGCCTTGGTTACGTTGTTCACATTTCTTGGTTTTTAAAAATGAGTTCAATAAACGTATTGAATTTCATCACGAATTCACCATTATGGTTTAATCGGAATATTAAAATGAGAAGAGTGAATTAAATTTTTTGAAAATTGTTGGTATTGAATTTCAAAAAAGGTATTGAATTTCATTATGGATTATCCATTATTGTTTAATTGGAATATTAAAATGAGAAGAGAGAATTACATTTTTTCAAAATTGTTTATTTTCAATTTTTGAAAAAATACACACTTTCCACGTACGGTACGGTACTTTTCTGATATTTATTACGATTCCAATTCATTTAATTTACACGTGCGGAAATAAACATTTTTCACACTTAAAATTGGGTAGACAGTTGACGAAAGTACTTGTGACCACAATATTTTAAGTATGCATACATATCCTTGTAGTCAATGCATAAAAAATTCAAAGAAACTAGCTGTGTTTTTCTGGGGAAACAATCACTCAAATTTACGAGACATCAGAATATATCATAAAACATCTTATAAAAGGAAACTAAATTAATGAAAACAGTGACATACATAATCAATTAACATGTCAACGGCAGCGACAAAAGTTCGAAACAAAACATCAAAAAAAAACAGACCTAGGAAAACGAATCACAAACCAATTCCAATGGAATGGGCTATTGATAGAAATGGAGGACGCCTGGAGGGAGGCGGGGGGGGCGCACAATGACAGCTCCTAGCGGAGCATCGGCGACGACAAGCAGCCCGGACGTGGGTGGGTTATCGGTCTCGGACGCGGACGCGATTGGCCGCGAGCCTACACAGCTTGGCGAGGGGCATCCATCAAGGGGCGACGCGACGCGACGCGGCGCGGCCGAGGGGACGGCGGCCGCGGCCGAGGGCGAGGACGAGGGCGAGGACGAGGACGAGGGTGGCGCGCGCTGCTCGCAAGATTAATAGGGAGGCTATCTGCTCGGGGTGCTGCGGCGAGGGGCGAGGGGGAGAGGTGGAGATAGGGCTCGCCATGCGGGTGCGAGGCGGGAGGCGCACGTGAAGGCAGCTGGAGATGCGGCTGTTGCAATGATGCCGGTGCTGCTCGTGATAATGAATAGGTCGATGAGGGGGGAGGGGGTGTGAAACGCTGGATGGAGATTGGAAGGAGGCAGTGGCCCCGACGCCCGTTAGGTAATGACAAGCGCGGTTCGACAGAGAGAGAGACAGACAGGGAAAAAGACAGAGAGACAGCGACAGACACAGAGCGAAAGACAGACAGAGAGAGAAAGACAGACAGACAGACAGACAGACAGACAGACAGACAGAGAAAAACAGACAGACAGAGAAAGACAGACAGACAGAGAGAGAAAGACAGACAGACAGAGAGAGAAAGACAGACAGACAGAGAGAGAAAGACAGACAGAGAGAAAGACAGACAGACAGACAGACAGAGAGAGAAAGACAGACAGACAGACAGACAGACAGACAGAGAAAGACAGACAGACAGAGAGAGAAAGACAGACAGACAGAGAGAGAAAGACAGACAGAGAGCAAGACAGAGAGAGAGAGAAAGACAGACAGAGAGAGAGAGAAAGACAGACAGAGAGAGAAAGACAGAGAGAGAGTAGGCAGAATTGTGATGAAGATGGCAATGCGAGAGCGCTGTTGTAGTTACTTATTTCGCAATATGTGGGTACAGCAATTACGGTGGATTGGGAATATCAAGGTGGATGATTACAGTCTGAATAAGTAATGAAAATGTTCAAGTTTTTAAAAATAACGTGGAGCAATGCATTGCGTAGGCTTTCTTAACGAACACAAAGCAAGTAATTTCTGAAACAGCATTTCAATGAAACAACATTGTTGTTTAAGGAAGTTGCGATATTTTACGACCACATTTAAGACTTTCTCACGGAATAGAAAAGGCTGAACGAAAAGACCATTAATATATTGCATTACTATTACAGACGAATCATTTCGTTGGAAAATAGGTATCTTCATCACTAACACGTCGAGAACATAGAACACTTCTACAGCTAGGTTTAAGGGGAACTGTAGTGCTGCAGTTTAGGAGGCATGTTTACACAATTAACACAGTATTTAACTTGAAAGTACAGAAAAAGGTATATTAGAATGAAAACGGAGGCGAATTCGGTGAAGGTATCGCCACGAGTAGGACGACAGTATTCAGTACTTCATAAAGGCACCACTGTCGCGAAATTCGAACTCCGACGAGCCCGAGATGAGCACCACAGCATCACACCACAGTACCACGTACACACGTGGTACACAGGAAGGCGGAGCGGTCATGCAAGAAGCTGCGTTGACGGGGTCGCGCATGCTCACATGGATCGCCGCGTATTACGCGCGCGCTATATGAAGGGACTCTTGTGAAGCGCCTGAAGTACCGCCACGCGCGAGTTCTTTTCTGCTGCCCTCGCAGCCAATGTGACGACACGACGGCAGCCATCATTAGGGGGCAAATTTTAATGAAACGTCATTTTTTTCTTTTTACTTTAGAACAATTCCATTTAGTACAGACATTAATTTTTATGTTATGACCCATTTAATAAGGTATTGTTTTGCATATTTCATCTATTTCTACAAATAAGTCATTTTTTATTTTTTTTCCATCGTTTTTAAAGCATTATTTGCTGATTTCATCGATTATTACTGTCATTTTAAAGATGCATCCTTGAAATAATATTTATAAGAGGCAACAAATGTTCTCCACAGAACTCCTGAATAGCCTATTCGATTTCTTCCCTCAGAAATCGTAATGTCAGCTTTTCAGGGAATGTAATCCAAGGTTCCTGCAACGCCATTGTCAGATCAGTCGATTTTGGGTTAATTAAAAACAGAGATTTCCTGGCAAAGAACGGTCCAATCAAAAGTTTAGAAGATGAGTTCACTTGAACGATAGGAAGAAGCTTCAATTACATCAGTAACATATCCAACAGCTTGAGTTGTTCATATGAACTGGTTTTGATCAAATTATTTAAGTCATGTTTCTTTGCTTTTAGGGCATTTTTAAAAAGTTTAAGACCATTTTATTGATACTTTTTGGCGATGTTTTAGGTCATTCAAATCCGTCCTCTAATCATCATTGCTGTCTGGTGGAGAACATCCTGTTCTGTAAAGTTTGAGAAAAGTTTCCATGAAGGCCCCATCAGAATATACCAATATTATCCATCTGTTTGAAGATTCCATACTTGAAAAATTAATTTAATGCCAAAATATGTTGAAAATCATTTTTGTTGATGTAAGGGTTAAATATGTTTAAATCAAATGTTTGTTGAAATATTTAAATCAAATTTCTTTAGAAAATTTTAAATCAATCTTTTGTTGGTATTTTAAATCAATTTCTGGTTAATATGTTCAAATGAAAACTTTTTAATGTAATTGTATGCTATGTATGAATTAAATTTTCGTTGGTGTAACTGGTGAATAAGTATATGTAACGCGACCTAAAATAAATTAATTTAAACAAATTCAGATTTCCATGGTGCCACGTCAAATAAAAATCAGCCTTACTGAAGAAGTGGTGGTTCACGCGATTGCTCAACTGATCAATGAGCTACCCGTGCGGATGCCGCATACGTACTCGTACATACGTCGACCACCGCTCGGCACGCGTGATTTTGGATCAGACATTATACGAGAGGGGTATAAAGACGGGAACGATTTTATCGTCATGGCCCACGACAACCAATAAATAGCTAAGTTCCAATAAGTTTGAGGAAGCTGTGATGGCGACAGAAGAGACAGATGTGTCCCAGGAACACGCAGAAAGTGTCATCAAAATGTGAACACATTTGCGCGCGGCGATGTTGTAACGGTTAGCGTTTCGGACTGTTGTACCCTAGTTGGCGGGTTCAAACCCGATCGAAGCTTCGTACCTTTCCCTTGGAGGGGAAGTAAAGCCGGCTGTCCCATGTTAGTAGATTTACTTGCACGTAAATGACGCCGCTGAGCTAAATTCAAATTGCCTGTTTCTCGCCCAAGAAATACCTCTTTTCTCTGCGAAATTTGCGTGGTCAGACGGAAGAGCAGGCCTAATGGCCTGAGTCTTGCCACCAAAAATAAGGCATTAATTCAATTCAATTCAATTCAATTCAATACATGGACAAAAGGGGAATTTAATTCAATTCAAAAAATAACCGGTATACCGACGGTCCTGGTGGCGCAATCACGTCGGCACGTCTGGTTGCCAGGTTAACACTGTGGCCACATGCGGGCTCCGTCGGCACAGAGATTAGCACCTCCGCGCCGCGCGCACGTGCGCAGGTGACAGGGAGGAGGGGGAGCGGCCGCGCAGAAGGGACGCGGGGCGCGTGGTCACGCGCGCTGATCACAGCGGATTATGCGCGCTACTCCGCGGCCGCCGCTCCGCACACGTGTGTTCTCGCGGAGCAGCTCCGTCAAGCGCAGATTAAACGGCAGGAGGACGGGAGCGTAGGCTCTCGCGGCCGGAGTCGGAGTAGCTGATTGGCTGAACGAGAAGCGCCGCGCTCTAGGCACACGTACAAACGTGTCTGCAACCTGGAAGAGTCCACGCGGCGTCTCCCGAACAGCCAAGGGGCTGCACGAGAAGGATTCTTATCGTCCATAAAGAGACGAAAACGAGTACTGTTAACCCACAACGAGCTCCGTCAAGCGTAAATTAAACTGCGGGAGAAGGTTGAGAGAGTAGGTTTCAGTGGCCTGAGTCAGTAGCTGATTGGCTGACCGCGAGACGCCGATCCCTAGGCACAGGTGCCAACGATTCTGCGACCTGGAAAGGTCCACACGGCGTCAGGGGCTGCAGGAGAAAGATTCTTATCGTCCATGAAGAGTCCAAAATAATGAGTATGCAACTCCGTCAAGCTTAAATTAAAGTGCAGGAGAAGGACGAGAGCGTAGGCCTCCGCGACCGGAGTCAGTAGCTGACTGCCTGACCGAGAGACGCCGCGTTCTAGGCACAAGTGCCAACGTTCCGGCCGCCATATTGCGGCCTGAAAGGGTCCTAGGATGCGGCGTCTCACGGGCAGCCAAGGGGCTGCAGGAGAAGGATTCTTATCGTCCATGAAGAATCGAAAACAATGAGTACTGATAACTTCAAGTCAAGTTCAAGTAAATGTGGAGACGTTGTAATGATGTCAGAAGAGGTGGATTTGCCGAAGTAACGGATAAAATATCGCAGCAAATGAACAAAGATGTATTAACTGGATAACCCAAGTCGTGAATTCAAGGGAGTATTAGGTTATGACAAGGCTGAGGCTGACAAGCCCATAATTCGGGGTAAAAAAGAATTCTAGACTGTCGCCGTATTCTGACTCAGACTAGTCAGACATTAGGAACAGTACATTTAAAACCTGGCAGTGAGCGACGGGTGATCCTTACATCTCCTCGTAGTCTCCACACCAACTCTCATGGTCAGGCTAGGGGGTTGATGCCCAATTCCCCTACGGGCCATCGCCCCCCCCCCAAAAAAAATAGAACGACTCCAGCTGTATTGCAGTGACAAAGTATGAAAGAGATTACGAAGAGAGTGAGTATTTATGGATTCCGGGTTCTCAACTACTCACATAATTTCAACACTAACGGTTGCACCACGCGCACAGCCATAAGGTACTGCGAGAGGCCGCTCAGGGCATCTATTGGTGTCACTGCATCGCCTCTGTCCGGCAGGTCCTGGGGTTCCAGCCTCGACGATGGCAAGATTTTCGACACAAGACAGATAGCCAGGTCGAGTTCTGTCGCTGTCTGGAGAAGAATTCCAGCGGCCGGCTACTTTGATAGGTAGTTTTCCGTGGTTTCTTCGATCAATACCAGGTGAATGGCAGAGCAGTACCCTACAAAACAGGCCATGGATCACGCGCCATATTTCTTTCCCATTCTTTGTCCTATCCAACCCCTTACTTATCCACACTTACACTTTCAAGCACTACACTGCCGCAAATGCCGAGACACCAGTCGGGAGCTTTGAGCTTGTCGCGGCTGGAGCGGTGTCCCGCTGGTGGGAGATACCTGGTTGGGGAAACCCCCGCTGGCCGACGGAAGGTCGGCGCCGGATCTCGCCATCCAGAAGGTCAAGATCACCGCCACCTCCCTAACGAAAAGCATGCACTACACGTGTGGGACTCGTTACCTTTGCAGTTATCGCGTCCCGATTCACTAGTAATCAATCAATACAGAATCTGCTCAGAAGGGGGCGGCGTGGTCGCGCAGGAAGCAACGCAGTCGCGAGGCGGGCGGTCCCGCTCGTCCCCGAGGATTATCCAGGCGCCGCCGTGGGTGACGGCAGGAGCGCGCTCGCTTTCGCGACGGCCCGGCGCGCCGTCAAAGACAGGCGGCGTGCGCGCTGCTCCGCGCTCGTCATCGCTCGACTTCCCGGAGGATTGCACGCCGCCAGCCGCCCGGGGGGGCACTCGGCGGAATTAGGTGTCAGCTGCTCCGCGCGGCACGCGGAGGCGGCAATCTAATCTAAGACGTGGACACTCTTTTGATCTCGGCCAACCGAGAGTCTCCGCTATCCTTCTCTCTTTAATACGGCTCTAATTCAAAGACAGACGAATAAAAGCTTTTAATGCAATACTTGACACAAATGGTTCATTCACACACGTCATACGACATGTGATAACATTTTAGTATAAAAAAACGATGTATCTTTCAAATGAATTTGCCACTGTAATATCAAGAATATCAGAAAACAAAAACAAATTATCTAATTCGATTGAAATGATTTATGATAACTCCGATGGAAATGAGCATGGGGACAAGAAAACTGAACATATTTTAGTTTTTATACTAATTAATTAATATTTATATTTTCTATGTGTTACTAATCAGCTCTTCTAGGTGCTTTCTGAATCCACAGAGACACTAATGAACACAAATCAAGAAAGATACACTAATGAGACGTACAATGAAATTGTAAGAACTGAGATAATTTACCTTTGTCCACCTCACCACTTGTTACAAAAAACGCTCATTTTAATATAGAAAGTCTAACGCTCATGCGCACAAGCTGAGCGGCGTTGCCAAAGTTCCCGCGCTTCCGGACAAAAGAAAAACGGAAAGTCAGTCTACCGGTGGATGTCGACCGAAGCAGAGCCCGTGTGCTCTCGCCATTCTTTGCAAAACATAACTCCAGAGAATAGTTGTCGTAATCAGCGATACTGTCAAACAAGTCAAAATCAACAAACTTGCGTACTTTAAAGGTATTGTGAAAGTAACGACCAAAATCAAGCCAACGGGGAATTTCGTCAACGGTTGTGGCGCCAAAGGAACGAACAACGGATTCTACCTGGAAGTCGGCACAGTGATTCTGTATCTAAATTTAAGCTTAAACTATTGGTACCAAAATTTATTTTTTCTTTATTATCTTTTTTATTATCTTTCGTTTATTATCTGTTTTTCAACTTATCCCTTTGTAATATTAACTTTTCAATGATACACTTCGAAGAATCATTTAGAATGCACAATCTTTCAATCCACACCTGTTTCAAATGGACAACATAAACTGAGTAAACTAAATACAAACACCAGAAGTTCCTAAGGTGCAAGACCACATTTCTGCGGGCGACGAATTGATCACTGCGGAGGTGCGTTTCCGAGCCGCAGGAAATTTCATTCTCATCGGGCGGCGTGCAGGAGCGTGGCGGGGCGTGGCGGGGCGTGGAGGAGGCGCGTGCGGCGTGGAGTGCGGATGCTGGGCGCTTGAGCTGATTTGATCCGTCTGCGCCGCAGGGGGAGCGAGCTGGACGAGGGGCAGCGCCACGGCCCGGCCCCCGCGCGGGGGCGAGGCGCTTTTAATTAACGAGGCGGGGGGCGGGGGGCAGGGAGGGGGCAGGCGCTGGACATCCGCTTCGGGGCACACGCGGGGTTCCCCCGCCGCCCCTCCACCCTCCCTCCCTCCCTCTGCGGGTGGCCGCTACCGGAACAGAGTGACAATGTACTCATTCAACTGTTGCCTGCCTCCGACTTGCCTAATTCGGTGACAGGTAATCACTCGATATTTTCTGGCATGTTTATTTGGAGAAAGAAAAACAATAAGAATAGATGTACACTGCAGAAGGCAATTCCTTTGACGTTCCAACATTCATTTGCTTACGTTAATAGTTTTCTGAACTAATGTTCTTATAAGACACTAATATTTGAATTATTTCATAAGCATGGACGCACTTTGGAATAGAGAATAAGTTAAAACGCTTTTCACTCAGAAATATATTTAACGCTTAATAAGTTAAAAGTTATAAACGCTTTTCACTCAGAAATATATTTAACGCTTAATTAAAATAAATATTTGTCGATTCAATTCACAAACAGTCAGTTTTCTGCGCTGACCTGTGGCGAGGATAATCTGTTGAAGAATCACTTCCGTGTGTTTCCGATTTCCTTCAGAGTCTATCTGTACATGTGAGTTGCTAACAAGACAGATATTAAATTGGCTGTGTTCTGTAATGCTTGTAACAAACTTTCAGAAAATGTTACCTTAAGTACTAACATTTCAGAACAATTATACCGACTAGAGCTATCTGTTGGAATGAATCGGGAGAGGAGGAAATACAGGGGGACTTGGATGAAGAAGGTTTGGAAAGAAGCAGGTTAAAACGTTTATGATAAATGCTGGTTATATAAGGAAAGACAGACCACAGAAATCAAAAAGGGTGCAATGCAAGAAGTTTGGAGGACAGGAAGCAAATGACAAACGAAACAAAAGAAACGAAAGAGAAAGAGTTATAAAGCGAGAGAAAAACGAAAGCTACGAGTAGAAAAAAAAAACTTGAGTGCATTATTGGCGAAGAGAGAACAGGAATAATAGGGAGAGAGACGTTTTTGCGAGTAGCCGGAGGAAAAAAAGCTACATGCAAGCGGCGAGTGCGAACAACGCGCAACCAGACCTCCGTCGCTCCTCCCCCCTTGCTCCGGAACGAGAGAATAAAAAGAGCAAACGTTCGCATTCAGTTTCAGCAGCACTCGATAATCGGTTTACGGCAAAAGTGCTAGTACGAGAGCGATTAGCGCCGAGTGCACTAATGAACCGTTGTTTGCATTCAAAACACTCGTGACAAGAGCAAATCGTCGCATTTCCCTTAGAGACATTTCTTTATTCTATGATCTACTTGGATATGAGAATTTTAAAGAGCATAAAACCGTAATATCTCCACTGAGCTTCAAAAAAAACTGAAATGTATACATGACACTGAGCTGGTAAATCATACAGTGAAGGATAGCACGAAAAAACCAACTATTAACTAATTGCTCTTTCTTTCTATCCCCGCCGTTAATAGAATAATGACGTTTGAAAATAATATTACTTGTAGTTCTGTTTTAAAAATTGGATGGTCATATTAGAGTTTAATAATGCTTCTGATGTAGTAGGCAGTTTTGAGGTTTTTCCCTAGCACCACAAATGCATTCTGTCAAATTCCTGGAAATGACATACTGTAGGTGTTTTGAATGAATCTCTACTCAGAGATAATGACATGAAATCTAAAAATTAAATTATTCAATACGATAAAATCTGTTTTAAGCGGTCACTAATGGTTCTGGAGGAAAAAGGTCCCTACTACAGATGACCACTGAACAGAAATGATCCTAATATGGAAAGCGCTCACCGGAATTAATTTTGTCTATTGCAATAAAGTTATTTTGAATTACCTTGCCTCAGGACGCGGGATTTTGTGCGGAAACATTTACAACTGCTGCAGAAAAAAGGCCGTTAATGGACCTGACCGCCAATGGAGGTAGTTATTTCAGCAGAATTCACTGCATTCAGAAAATAAAGATCTGGACACCGTTTGCCCCGGAGGAGGCAAGCAACCCATCACCCATCTACACCAGATGCACCGAGTCACGGGGAAAAAAGTGTTGTTTTTTTCTGCAGCAGTTACGAAACCGTTAGTAGAGAAAAAAACGATGAACTTACGTCTTCCTCAGAGCGATTGGTCTGGTGTAAAAAAAAAACACACGGCGAGTAGGAGCGGACGAAATCCGCCCAGTCTTCACTTTCGCATCAGGAAATACACGGCAAGAAAAGCGGCTTGCGCAGCGGACACAGGGAGCAACTGTCTGGCGGAAAACAAATTAGCCCTCATCCCGGCTCGGGCGCGCGCGCGCGAGCAGTGCGCTCTGGCGACGACCCGACGCGACACGTCCAGGCGCTCTTCTTTTGTCCGCCACGCAGGGGTCGCTCTCCCCGATTTACGCGGGAAACAAAAGAAAGCGGCTTCGGAAGGGAAAAGGCCCCGCTCTGCCCGCCCGAGTCAACAGAACAGCGCGCACCGCGACGTCGTCGTCTCTTTTGTGGAGGTGAAAACTCTCCTCCATCAACGCAAACTGTTTAATGAGACAAATAAATCGAGCCTTGTTGGGGGACGAGGGTCGTGGAGAAGTTAGAAGGAAGAAATTGGGGCCGTAACTCGTCGCTTGAGTGGGCGACGCACACCCGGGTTGTCTTCTTGATGTAGAGTTAATAGATAATTGTTTCGTTTTGCTGGTGCTGACCAGCTACTAAAATAAAAACTAAAAAACGGGAAAAACGGAAGAACTGAACAAGATAAACTTTAACTTCACCTCTGTATTAGAAATGAAGACATGTTCTTGTCATCATGTCAAAAAAAAAAGAAATATTTCATCATAGAGTGACCACAGGGGCCATCTATTTTATTGAAGTGTCCCTTTACAGATCATGTGTTTTAAATAATTGGAATTTAACGATTGTTACCCGTAATGAAATTCGATATAAAAGAACAAGAACCGCATTGGAATGCATTAAACGACAATCAACCTTATTGACGCGTGAAATAACTCAAGACGCAAAACAATACATTCTTCAATACGTCTTTCTCCTCCCAAACAAACATAATTGTTGTAGTGACTGTTTATCCCGACGTCATCTACGCATTACGGAGACAACAGCAGGAAAATAATAGTAAACCAAAACAAAGATTCCGAGGTCAGACAAAAACTAATGCATTAACGTTTTTCACCCATTTTTACAGTTGAGTATTTCCGTATTGTATTTGTTCAGAAAATCTAATGAAAATTTTCCGGATACTTCACTAAATCTTTTCCGATGCTGAATGTAAGATCTATTGACCCTGAATGTTTTCCTAGGAATCTCAGAAATTACGGTGAATTAGGAATGGAAGGATCGAAGATTTTCCCCAGAGTGCGTAAACATTCACTTTTAACAAGCGTAGGGATGCAAGTTCATTTGCTAACAATTTCTTTCACATATTCCATAAAATAACTGGTTAATTGAATTAACTAGATAATCATTGCATGTTCGTTTTAAGCTATAATAATATAAACTAGTAAGATGGTAAGAATATTCAGTGCACTTCAATTGGAACATTGGTGTATTGGGAGTTTGTGAAAAAGTGGAACAATATTATGACTAATTTTTGAGGAAGGATTTTGAATTTCACAATTGAACATCTTTGTATGACGGAAGCCAGTGTTTCTCCCTAAACAGCAGTTTCGTAGGAAAACGTAATTCTACTATAGCAAAGAGCTTTACATGTTTATAGCAGGATTACGATAACGATTTTTGCTAATAATTTCCTGATTTAATATGATAATGATAATTGTTCATAATATTTTAGATACTCACACCTCTCCATGGACAGAAATTAATTTAATTTTTAATTAATTAATTTACATCTACGTCTACACTAAAGTTCTATAATTCAAATCCTGCCGTTTCGAACTTCATTCTGCTACGTTGTTACGAAATGCATTACCGGTTTGGACTTGATCAAAAAGTTTGATATTCATTCCTTTTTATTTCATGTCTAATCGCCTTAGCAAAAATGAATAGCTTCTCTTTTGGAGACACTATATTTGGCAGGATACAAAATCACGAATGGAGTATGCAAGCACAACCACAGGAAGCAACAAAAAGAACTTCGAGAGAAGAAAATGTGACTGACTCGTTGAACAGTGTAAATAGGTTATGCGTCAGCCTGTCCACTCGCCGAATCCCCAGAACCCGTCTGGCCGGCTTAGATGGAGATTTGTCTAAACCTCATCCTGAGCTCGGGAATATGCGGGGCTTAGTCGGCGCTGTAAAGAGGCGCAGCTGCGACATCTGTGCTCCCCTCCTCCCCAGAGAATACTAACACGAATTTTCAAATGACGACAAGAATGCAGTTAGGATGTTTCTAACATTCACGTCCCATCTTCCGTACATTTTAGTTGTTGGTATCTCGATAATCACGTCACGAAAAAATGCATACCTTTTACATTGTAACACGCCAATTTGGACACAAAAATATGGTACTTCACCAAGGAATGAGTGTCGCACATTTTATAGAGGCTTCACCACTTCTGATTTTCATTTGTCAAACAGCTACTTTATTAAACGTATATTTTGTTCAAAGTAATAGTATAATAAGTAAATTATTCAGATTAATCGTAAGTAAATCATGGGACCATATTAATGTAAGGCAAGCGTTATTTGTGTGTTGCACGAATAGCACGAATGTGTTCAGCCTAAGGCCCACATTCGTGAACATTAAGGAACACACACGCTTACTGAGGAATTTCCGGTCATAAACAATAGTTAATTCTATAGCTCAAGAAATTAAATATTGTTCAGTGTGGATGGCAGCTACAAAAGACAAATTTGAGATATTATACGACTGTGTGCAGTGAATACAGCGTGATTCATTACATTTTTAAGGGCCATTTTCGTTGGCTTCTGCTTAATAAAAAAGGGTGTGCTCCCGCCGGGCGCAGGTGGATGCCCCAAACGCGCCGAGTGGCCCCGCAGGCCTCGGGAGGCCGCGTGGGGGCGGCGCAGGCAACGGCGCAGTCTTCATTAGCGCAGACGCCAATCTCTTCCGGCGACGGCTGACGAGCACGCCCGCCGCTCCGCTCCGCTCGGCGCGACGCGACGCCTCGGCTAATAGCCGCGCCACTCCCACCGCCACCGCCACCGCCACCCCCACCACCACAGCCACCCCCACCGCCACCCCGGTTGACACCCCACCCCCACCCCCACTGGGGCACTGCTGCGCGGCGGCACCGTATCGCCCTGCCCCGCAGCTCCTGGGCTGCGCGGTTTACCGTCGGGTAGTTTCTCCACTGTTCCATTCTGCCCTTTCCCGTCTGCCAGCTTCGGAACGCTCCACCGTCCGGCCCCGCCTCGCAACGCACCGCGTCCACCAGCCAGCCCCCCCCCCCCTTCAGCTGTCTTGCCCCCGCGCCGCCGGCCTCGCCCCGCGCCTCGTATCTCGGCCCGCACCATTCTGTTCCATTCCGTCCGACCACACCTCTCATTTTTCCTCCTCCGCATCTCTTCATGACTTTCGTCGCTTCTTAGTTGCTTTATGACCCTTTCTTTTGCTACGTCTGCCTGCTCTGCTATTCCCTGTTTGCTCCCTCGTACTTAAACCGTCGCAATTCTCCGCAGTCTCCTCACCAATCTCCCTTACTCTTGAATCGCCAACGTCTCCATGCAGTTTTTTTTTACTGTACCCCAACCACATATTGTGCCAGATACACTCAGTCATAGAGTTAACATGTGAAAATTCCTAACTCTACAGCACAGCATCACATCACTGAAATCCCACTTGACTCTCTCCCACCTTCCAGCTTGTTTTATCTACTCGCGCTTCTTTCTGTCCGTTTTCGCCTTCGCTTTATTCCGTCACCTCCGTGCCCTTCCCACCTCCCCAGTCCGCGACACACTTTCCTGTTCGCCGTGTGCTGCCCTGCCCTTTCCGAGGTGCTCCGGAGGTCGACACAGACAAACAGTCGCCGGGTACAATTAAGCTGCGACGGCCCAGGGGTTGAGGGGCCGCCGCAGCAGACGGCAAAGCTGGGCGACAGCGACAGACGCGGGAAGCGCCACTGGGGATAGCGCGTCAGGCCGAGACTGGGAGAGCTTTGAGACCCAGTGTCGGGACCATTTATTCGTGGAAGCAATCAAGTTAGAATAAAGGCACGGTTTTAGTTATACAAAATTGAAACTATTAGAAATAACTGAAAATATAACTGAACACATTGCAAATAAACAAAACGAAATAATTGCATGTAAAGATATAATAGTGATGATACAACCCAACCACACTAAAAAAAGTGTAAATATCAAAGTTAGATAAATCACATGTCATGAATAATCGCAATATTATTCATGTCTGTTGACATGTTATCCAATTTCACAATTAATACATTTATAATAACATTTTGTAGGGTAGTTGAGAAGTGTGTGAGAAATGCATGAAAATGCTTGGATAAGAAACGTTTTTACTTTTATACACATAATACAAATTACGAACATCGAGATTAAAAATATCGATCAAAAAAATAGATGAGAAACATATTAAAAAATTGAGTAAATAAATGTATATTAATCTTACTTTATTCGATTTTCGAAAAACACAATAATTAAATACAGTTCGAAAATGACTACTATATAAAACAACGGCACAAAGATAATCAAGAAACTATAAAAAATATTAATGCATTAAGAGAAGAATAAAAGGGTCAGGAATGTTTTGGACACTATCCGATGAAATTATTCCCGTGAAAAAGAAACGTCTCTCGAACAAAGGGAAACAAACAAAAGGAGAAAGATTTATTTACGTAATGAATAGCCACGAATACTCGAATCTCAGTAACAAAGATAACTCTGGTACATTTGGTCTAGAATATATAACCAATGTTTACGATATTTGAATGCAACTGATTCCCATCTACACATGAAACGAGAGGAATATAGAATCACGACATATAATTGAAGTGCAACTGCAGTTGAAAGTACAGAGCAGTGCAGTAGGGCGGCAACGCTAAAGAGAAGAGGCGAATGAGAGGGGGAACGATTTGCCTCGGGGTATTACAATAGTTGGGGTAGAAAAACAAAAAAATTAAAATAAACATAAAATGGGGGCCAATACTCTTAAAAGCACTGCATTCTTGTTCTTACACCATTCATACGTAATATAGAAATATTCTCTAATATTTTGTCTTTTTACTTTCTCGCGTTGAAGAAGGAACTTGACAAGAGAAAGGTATGTAAAGGTATGTAAAAACTCTTATTACAGGGCGCTGGTAATAAAAAAATGGATAAATCCAGTAGCTAAATTGTGAAAAAAAGTCGTCTAACACGTGGTGTAGCCAGAACCCCTGTTTTATGCGTCCTTGATACCGAAAAATCGATTGACGGCAAAACGTCTGTCCGTCTGTGAAGAACGCTAGCGGATAAATTCTTCAGCTCATTATCTCCAAAACTGATATTTCGTGATCGATCTGGCTGATGTGGAGGTCCCTTGAATTTGAAATCGATATTGTAATTTTGGTGTGTACTTTATATGAATCCTCTGGGACATTTTCAAAATTTTCAAAAAAATTATATCATCGATTTTGATTAAATTTTGTTGGTCGATAGTCTGAAAGACGTTTAAAAGAATGGCACAATTCTCAAATTGGTTGGAAACTCTTGGTCGAAAATTGAAAAAATTCAAAACTTTTTTCGGTGTCGTCCTACAACTACAATTATGAAGATTATTTTTTCTTAGCGAAATTTGTTCATCAAAAACAGATTTTTAAATAATATCATGTTGAATGTTTTGAAAATATGAGTATTTTTGGAGTAAAGGGGTGGCCAAGTTAATCGCCCGCTCTGGAAATCCTGCGCTTCTTGTTCGTTATTTTAGAGATGTTTTGAAGCTGTTGAATGCTACGTAAGTTAGAATTTGTATATTATTTCATATTTCAATTTATTATTATTATTATTATTATTATTATTATTAATAATAATAATAATAATAATAATAATAATAATAATAATAATAATAATAATATGATATATTTATGGTATTTCTTTTTAAATTGCGTCCTTCAGTTGAGCTAAATGTGAAAACGAATTGTTGAGCGGTCATTCTTGGTTGTTGTTACTCATTGTTGTAACACCGCATAGATAACAGAAGGCTATAATGTGGGCTGCATTTCGTTCGCGGTAATAAAAACTAATACTTTTATATATTTGTACAATATTACAATACTATAGCGTTTAATAATTACTTATATATATTTATATATATTTGCATTTGTTTGCCAACGCTTTCAATATCGTATTATTTATTTACTTTTAATTATTTTACTCTCGCGCTTACTGCTTAATTTTCGCACCAAATTTTCTACAATTTCAAATGAGTTTTACAAAAAATAATTCGGAGAGAAATAGTGGTATAACAATACCTTATGAAACGATGATGTAACGAGTGTGTTATTACGATACGTGCGAGGAAGGAGTAAGTATCGTGAACTTTACACGAGTGTCTAGTTGCCACACGAATGTATAATACCTATTACATCGAGTTGCATACGGTACTTTTTCTACGACTTATGTTTACCTTTTTAACTTTTACATTGAATAGTTTCGTGGTAGTTGACATGCAGTATTCAGCCATGGCCACTTAGCGGGCAGCTACCCTACCCTGCCGCAGGGGGCTTTGGTTTACCAGTCCGCCTGCGAGAGAGTACAAACGTTGCGGCAATAGTCCGGATTTCATTCGCTTAATTTTTTCGCTTTTTCTCTTATTTCTGGAGGTGCCAGCTCAACCTCTGATTCACTAGACATTTTAAAGAATTGGCAGGATTTTAAAGGTAACCATACGGCCGCAACATGATGACATGTATTCTGACCTTAACCTCAGTCAAATGTTCTCTCTACCACTACCATACCGCTAGTCCAATGGGATCAAAGTGAAGTTACGATTCAATTTATTTTAAATAATATTCCAACTGTCAAATATCTTGGGAGTTCTGTTAGGCTTACATGACGGCAAAATATTAGACACCGATTAGCGCTAGCCGCTGGTAGAGTCCATCAATTATACCCTATTTTCTAAAAAACTTTCCCCCTACAACTACATCTTGCTATTCACCTCTATAAAGCAATTATACGACCCATACTTTTCTATGCTTCCGCAGTCTGGGCTGTCTTAGTTATGGGTGTCTTAGTCTCTGTCAAAAAAATTCACATTTTTCAAAATAGACTCCTACGCACCATCACAAAAGCTCCCGTACATTCCGAATGCGCAGTTACATAATGAACTTGGCATTACACCAATCTCCGTCCATTTCTCCCTCTCATCCGATAAATTCTATTTCAAAATATTAAAGATCCCTTCAGCTTTTCACTTTTACATAGGTAAAAATCCTCATCGCAAAAGATAGAAAAGAAAGTTACCAAGAGAATTTTTCGAACCTCAATTGACATAGACCGATGAGTCTTTTCTTATTATCAACTAGTGTATATAACCACCGTATTGTATTATATCCAAAACTAAATTTATGTTTATAATGTCTCAAATGATTCTTGTATATCAATCATATTAATGTATTTATCTCATACGGCTGCAGAGGGTCAATGGCCAAGCTAGAAGATTTTTTGTAATTTAAAAAATAATATTCTACGTAAAAATGTTTAATAAAATAAATTAAAACTGACAAGCGTAATATATTATTCCAATGCAATTTTAATGTTAGCAATCGAACGCAACATTTACTAGAGCGATTTTCAATGATTATTTAAATGCCAATACTTGATTTGTCAATGTGATTTAAAATGTCAATACTTGTCAATACTAAACTTCTCTTTGAGAGGTCATGAACCTCTGTCATTATTAAATCTGTATTGTAATGAGTATCATTATGCAACGGGTTACAGCCATCAAATGAGAGAATTACACAATGGGAGTAGAAAAATAGCTTTACATAACTAATACTAATACCGAGTAAGTATGTGCTGTTTCCGCACCACACGTTTAATATCCATTTGGTGGCTCAGGGTATCAACTGTTGTCATTTCAGTGCCTCTGACCGGAAGGACGAAGGGTTCGAGTCCCGTCGATAGGAGAATTTGGACACCAGCTACAAAGCTAGTAGGTCGAATTCCGTCGCTGTGTGAAGGAGAATTCTTGCGACCGGCTGCTCTAATCGGTAGTTTTCCTTTGTTTCTTGAATCAATACCAGGCCAGTCAATCAATCAAGCCAGAGCAGTACCCTAACAAACGGGCAACAGACGGTAAGCGATCTCACCTTCCTCTTCCTTGTCATATCCTCCCCCCTTACTTACACTTGCACCTAACTTCACTACCTCACATGCCGGGAGTTCAGTCAGGAACTTAAAGATTGTCTCGGCTAGGACGATGCCCCGCTGTTGGGGGATGTCGAGTAGTAGCTTAATCAACGTAAAGCTGAGACTCGACAGTTGCTCTTTGTACGATAATTAAGTACTATTATTTATACCGCATCTGTATCTCCTCATCGCAACAGCAATTCTGAATTTATTATTTGATTTATATTTGTCTTGTAATTATTTTTAATATATATATATATATATATATATATATATATATATATTATTTTTGGCCCATGTCTAAATACAACTTTTTTCTTACAAATTTTTATTGCAAAAGGTTTTTATAAGGATAACTCTAATGTCTAAAGATTATATTTAGAAGATATATTATTACAGAATTTATTATTACATATAAACCTAGCATAGAGAAGATTTCTAATTTTCAGCACAGTTAATGTGGCGATTTCATTATTTAGAAGGTAAAATTTAACTGGCAGCACTCATATAAAATTAATTTTCCTTCAAGTCTGCAGCGCTTAAAAAAGAGCATAAATCGTTCATCAGAAATAAATAATAAATTATGCAACACATGGATAACACAAGAAGCATTATTTATCATTTGTCAACTTTAAAGCAGCAAAAGATTAGACTACGATTCTCATTTTTTTTTCCTTTTTACCGACCCGAAAAAATGGTTAAAGCCACATTTTATTTTGCGTTTAGGAAAACCTAAACGCAAGGAACAAAATAAAACCACTGTTACCGTGTGACATACATATTTTAGTAACCCTTTCTGGCATTCCTTTTATTTTAATTCAGAATACAAATCACTTAATTGGTTTACAATAGAGTTACATTATTAACTGATGCGGTCAGGCAAAAATATTTTGTTTTGTTTGCTGTATTCACAGTTTTATCTAATTATTTGGACATCGTCCCTCTTTTACCAAACGTCGAACTTCTACCACGCCGTGCACGCCCTAAAAGTAACCGCTTTTACCAGAGTCTGTCTAACAATACAATTATTTTCCCCCAAACCTTCCGGAGTGTGTGTTATATGTGGGCATGGCAGCAACTAAAGCGCAGGCTGCGGCGGCACGCGCGGGAGACAAATGCGCCGCGGAGACAGCAGCGGAGCGCGAGGAAATCGGCGCCGATTAGCCGGCGAGGTGGGCGCGCCGCTAATGAACAAGCTGTCGATCTCTCGCGCTCGGCACCCGCGCCGCACTGAATGGAGATCGCACGCGGTGCCGGATCACTGCAGTCCTCCTCCTCCGCCGCCGCCGCCACCACGACCGCGACCGCGACCGCGAATGCGACTGCGACCACGACCACGTCCACGACCACGGTCACGGCCACGACCCCGACCAAGACCACGACCACATCCCCGACCACGTCCAAGACCACGTCCACGACCACGTCCAAGACCACGACCACGTCCAAGACCACGACCATGTCCACGACCACGTCCCGACCACGATCACGACCACGTCCCCGACCACGTCCAAGACCACGATCACGACCATGTCCAAGACCATGTCCACGACCACGTCCAAGACCATGTCCACGACCACGTCCACAACCACGTCCCCGACCACGATCACGACCACGTCCCCGACCACGTCCAAGACCACGATCACGACCATGACCACGGCCACGTCCAAGATCACGACCACGTCCACGTCCCCGACCACGATCACGACCCCGACCACGTCCAAGACCACGACCGTGACCACGATCACGACCACGACCACGTCCAAGACCACGACCACGTCCAAGACCACGATCACGACCACGTCCAAGACCACGATCACGACCACGTCCAAGACCACGATCACGACCATGACCACGATCACGACCACGGCCACGTCCAAGACCACGTCTCCGACCACGATCACGACCACGTCCAAGACCACGATCACGACCATGACTTCGATCACGACCACGACCACGACCACCACCACCGCCTCCGCCCCGCCGCCGCGAAGAGGGAATCGTTCCGGGTGGAGGAGACTCGTTCACGAGATGACGAGCGGCGTGGCGTACACGCTGGCGTTTACCCGCGTCGCGTGTGCCGCCGTCTGCTTCGCTCTACGGCGGGGTCTCTGGATTTAATGGCGTTGTTGAGCAAGTCGATGGTGCGTGGAACACTTTCTAATTTCAATGACTGTTGGAAACGGTTTCGAATACCCCGGAGGACGCGACGAGAGTCTAATGGGCCGTTAAGTAGCAAGGTTGTGAAGGTTGCTGAAGGCAAGGTGCTAACGTTGTGAAGACCGACAATACCTCCGAATTTGCGGATCGGGTAGTGATTGTTTTAATTTCAACAATTTTCTGTTAATTCGAGTTTACTTCAGTTTGAGCTTCAAATGAAACAGTACATTTCTCACGAGCAGCTTTCATGTCCAGTAGCGATGAATAGAACATGCGGGCGATCTCTAATACGGTATTCCAGTAGGACCTCACATTCACACCGGCAGAAGAAGACTCGTTCATGAACCAGAGACGGGCGACAACCTGGTGCTGCACGGGTGGTGCGTGCGTTCGCTGGCTCGATCTCCGGCACGGGCTATCTCAATGTAATGGGCGCGGGGTTCGAGAGCTGAGTGACGCGGCGATAGGATCTGACGTGATGAATGCATGAGGCAGATAAGGCGACCGGTGACAAACGTAGCCCGCTACAACCTGTTCCCCGCAGCAGCGTAAACCCGCGCTGGTCAGCATTTCAAATTAACTTTCGTTCCATCGAACAACCTTACTGATCACAAGAAGCTGAAATAAATCCCCGAAACATTGTCACGTGGTATGTAGCGTTCAGGCATATTTGGAATATCAAGACCAATTCCATTCCAAATCACTTAAACATTTCGAAATATTAAGATTGTCAACGCTAGTGTCAGTAGGCATTTCGTGCGTTACCTGGTTGGCTCGCTGGCGGGAGCTCTCCGCATTACGTAGTCACTTGTCAAAGGTAATTTATTTGACAGTATGTCTTGCAACGAACAAAATGGGAAGTGGTTTCACATAAGGAAAAAGAATGACGGTCCTAGAGATCATATGATTATAAAATTGTTTCCCGGGTCCATATGAAGTGGATGCATATCTAAACGTTAGAGCAAGTTTATTTGCTCGGGGCATTGAATGGTTAAACGAGTTTATATCGGTGAAACTCTTAAGATACGTTTTACCTCGGGTAACAAAAGAAATAGTTTGAGTTGAAAAGTTTAATAAAGAAGAGATAGGAAAAAATGCTTTGCTGAGAATATTTTACGCGACGTTTAACAACTTCAAATAAATATTTTGTTTTATTTTTAATAAAATATTTTATTTTTTCCTTGCATAAAGGAAATAATTGGAGACAATTGTATGGTATGGACATGTATGTGATGTAACATCGGTAATCGATGAGGTCGTGCACCATCGAAAGCCACAATGTTTCTAAATATAACGATAGAGGAATTCGACTCGAACGGTGACTAAAATGACGATATGATCCAATGTAATGAATATTTCGTTTAGCAAAGGCCACTGATGACATATTTTATTTTTTACATGAATGATTGAGAATGTTTCTGATTATGAATAAATTGAGTTAATTTACTTTTAATGTAGTTTGTGGTATAAGCAGATGGTTTACAGTTCTCAACAATTTTCACAAGCATCAATTAAATTTGACATTCGTGAATATGACACATACAAAACCGATTGCAAATAACTCTTATTAGCACAAACATTCTGTTTGTGTATGACACACATCTAATTATCTTGAAATGTGTATTTATCAATTATTATATATTTACTCTTCCTACTACCTTTGTGGAAAAAACAATTCTGCTGATTTTCCAATGGACAAAACCAATAATTTTATATTCAAGATTCTCCCTCTTACTGCGTAGTCCAAGAGATATCCACAGTTATCTGCAAATGTTTTCGAACATTTTTGAGAAAAACATAAAGGGAAATGGTACATGATAAAAACATACGCTTGACAAAATGTATGTTTGAATATAATTTCGGATATTCCTTTATTTAATTCAGTTGTACCACATTCACATTTACTCTACAAATGAAAAGACTAATGAATAATGGTAAGATGTTACACAAAAATTCTCAAATAAACTGGGTATAAAGTCGTAGTTCGAGGTAAATTTTTGTTGAGAGTAATGTGCGGAATTTCAACATAAAAATATACATGGACGTAACGAAAAATCATTTCACAATGCAAATTCACTGCAATTTCGAAATCATCCCAACTACAGAGTGCCCTCTAGTGGAGGGAAGTGTAAACAGCGGTCAAACGCGCTGACGGAAATGAGCGGCAGCGGGTCCGACGCAGTTAGATAGCTTTGACACGCGACATGAAACCTCTGCTGAACGAGTACGTAACAGAGTTGCCAGAGAGTTGAGCCAGAGGGAAATGGCTGCAGCGCCGCTGCCGTTAGCACGTCGTCCCATCCAATAAGCGCCTCCCAATCGAATAGGGAAGCCGACACGGACGGCGACGGCGGCGCGCGGGCGGGAGGACGGGAGGGCGGGCGGGAGGACGCGCGCGCGCGAAACCTTCCAATCGCGAAATTCATTTAGACGCCGGCGAAGAGGGAGAGGTTATCTAAAATTATTTTGCGGAGCACGGTTTCCCGGCGAAGTTACCTCTAAGGAAGCTGGAAGGGGAGTGGCGAATTGGGGGACACGCGGGGAGGGAGGGAGAGACACGGGAAGAAAGAGAAACAAGGGAAGGGAGCGAGGCAGATAGAAACACGGTGACACACAGAGAAAGAGATACGGGTTGGGAGAGAGGCAGATAGGGACACGATGAGAGCGAGAGAGAAAGACGGGAAAGGTGAGAGGCAGATAGACACGAGAAGGGAGAGAGGTAGATAGAGACGCGGTGAGAGATAAAGACTTAGTGAGGGAGAGAGGCACATAGAGAGACACGGGTAGGGAGTGTGGCAGATAGACACGGTGACAGTGATAGAGACAAAGAGAGGAGACAGACAGAGGAGAGAGAGAGAGAGAGAGAGAGAGAAACACGATAAGAGAGAGACGTGAGAGAAAGAGGCAGATATAGAAACAAGGGGAGGGAGAGAGGCACATAAAGACACGGTGAGAGAGCAGCGAGAGAAAGAAAGATGCGATATGAGAGAGAAAGATGCTGTGAGAGAAAGCTGTGGTGAGAGGGAGGAAGGCTCGGCGGGAGAGAGATATGGGGAGGACGACGCAAAGAGAACGAAGAAAGCAGGGGCGGGGCAGGACGGTGGGCAAGGCGGAGAGGACGGAGAGGGCAGTGGCGAGGCAGAGGGCTGAGGGACGAGAACGGGAGTGTTGAGGTCGGGACTGGGGCTCTAGTGCGTAGCCTTACGTCTCGGTAATCAAGTTCCCTGATGCACAGGGACCTCCACCGCCGCCGCCACCTCCGTTTCCGCTTCCATCTCCGCTCGGTCCCCGGCCCCAACTCCCGAGTTGCTTTCTGCTCCTTTCGCTGCTTCTCATTACCTTTCTCGTTCCTTCTCCCGTTGCCTTGCCCTCTACTCTTCTTTTACAAGGCCTCTGATTTACTTTCCAATCAATGTAATTCCTATCTCGTTCGTTCACTTTTCCGACTACATCGATCACAGCAAGGTTACAAAGTGTGAGTAACGTTTTGGAAACGATAAACAACAAACATAATCATTGTCCATTGCAAAACTCGTGAGATGAATGTACCAAGTTTTTACTTTTTCAAATTGTTTAATTTGAATTTAAAATTTTTAATCAACTGAAGATTAAACGTTGAATAATTAAATATTTTAATCTTTAATTTACTCGAATTTGTGCGTGTTAATTTGATGTACTGTTATATTCCATAAAGGCAAAAGTTAAACTTTCCTCGCTCCTACTGCAATTTTCAACACTATTTTCTTCTGCCTTTGAAAGCATTTTTTTACCCTGATGTGCATCCTCAAATCTCTCTTCCTTCACATTCCAATAAACAATTTTATTTCTGCCATCAGTAGATTCGCCATCTCCTTTCGATCTGTTGCTTTTTTTCTTAAATTTCTTGAATCTTATGCTACAAGAAAATCCACAACTGTATATTAGTATCATTGTGTGCCGTTCGTGAATTTTAGACACCTAGAGGGCAATTATTTTTTTCCGAAACTTCACTATCAACTTCTATGACATACGTTCCTTTGCTCGTGTCTGCTTGACTCTTTACATCCTATCCGACAATTATGTATACAACTTCCGAAGCTAACGAGTTTTATATTTGCAAGTGCCATGCAGCCGCAAAAATGCTTCTGAACAAAACCACAGCACGTGGTTTTCCAAAAATTAGCAAGCACATTTCTCAAGAACAATTAAAATAAAATAAAACTGCAATGAATTAAATATTTTAACAAAAATAGTCTTCATGAAAACTTTAATTACATAATGTAGTATGACACAATAGTCATTTGCATACCAAGAACAGCAAAACATTTACTGTTCCATAGTACAACAGATGAATAGCATATGTTTGATGTCGGGTGGCTCTTCTTTGGATCCTGGCTGTTGCCTGATGTCAGTTGTATCATAAGCAGTGTCGCACTGACTTTCAAAAATTAGTCTATAGGAGGAGTATGAGAATAGGCGCAATAACGTAATAACATATCTGCATTTTTCAGTCGAAATCAAAATGTCCTTGGATTTTTCTTAGTTCGTAGGTATCTGATGGGACCCACCTCTCACGTGACGGGATATTGCATAGTTTTCTTTTATCTCTCGCTTTATAAATCAGTAATATAGATATCCCTCTTGTTTATTCTTTAAATCCTTTTATGCAATGTTTTACCCTCATTATACCATATAAAATTAAATGAACACGCTTCAAACCATTTTTATTTCATCTCAAAAATGTATTTTTCTTTCCCTCCCTTGTTTGTGTGTACAGAATTTCCCCCGCTCCTTTCACAGTCCTTTATAATATTCTCCATATTCATCTTCTTAGAAGTCCTCAAACCAGGTCTCCCCGCAATTTGCAAGCCAATTATTTTCGATTTCGATATTTCTAATGCTCTTTCCCGTTTGTAATTTTGAGACCAACTAATGTATTTGGTCGCTCTGTTGACTCACTTCTATCGCATTCTCCATTTCCTCCGCATTCAAACAAAAAATATCCCTTTACCGCCCTTTCCGACAACTTCCCTCCCTCCCTCTCTCCCTCTCCCTCCCTCTACCTCTTTCTCTCTCTCTATACCTCTTTCTCTCTCTCTATACCTCTTTCTCTCTCTCTATACCTCTTTCTCTCTCTCTATACCTCTTTCTCTCTCTCTATACCTCTTTCTCTCTCTCTATACCTCTTTCTCTCTCTCTCTACCTCTTTCTCTCTCTCTCCCTACCTCTTTCTCTCTCTCTCTCTATACCTCTTTCTCTCTCTCTCTCTATACCTCTTTCTCTCTCTCTCTCTCTATACCTCTTTCTCTCTCTCTCTCTCTCTCTATACCTCTTTCTCTCTCTCTCTATACCTCTTTCTCTCTCTCTCTCTCTACCTCTTTCTCTCTCTCTCTCTATACCTCTTTCTCTCTCTCTCTATACCTCTTTCTCTCTCTCTCTCTATACCTCTTTCTCTCTCTCTCTCTATACCTCTTTCTCTCTCTCTCTCTATACCTCTTTCTCTCTCTCTCTATACCTCTTTCTCTCTCTCTCTATACCTCTTTCTCTCTCTCTCTATACCTCTTTCTCTCTATATATATATACCTCTTTCTCTCTATATATATATACCTCTTTCTCTCTATATATATACCTCTTTCTCTCTCTATATATATATATATACCTCTTTCTCTCTCTCTCTATACCTCTTTCTCTCTCTCTATACCTCTTTCTCTCTCTCTCTATACCTCTTTCTCTCTCTCTCTATACCTCTTTCTCTCTCTCTCTATACCTCTTTCTCTCTCTCTCTATACCTCTTTCTCTCTCTATATATACCTCTTTCTCTCTCTCTCTCTACCTCTTTCTCTCTCTCTCTCTACCTCTTTCTCTCTCTCTACCTCTTTCTCTCTCTCTCTACCTCTTTCTCTCTCTCTCTCTACCTCTTTCTCTCTCTCTACCTCTTTCTCTCTCTCTACCTCCTTCACTCTATCTCCTTCTCTCTATCTCCTTCTCTCTATCTCCTTCTCTCTATCTCCTTCTCTCTATCTCCTTCTCTCTACCTCTCTCTCTCTACCTCCTTCTCTCTACCTCTCTACCTCTTTCTCTCTCTCTACCTCTTTCTCTCTCTACCTCTTTCTCTCTCTACCTCTTTCTCTCTCTACCTCTTTCTCTCTCTACCTCTTTCTCTCTCTACCTCTTTCTCTCTCTCTCTACCTCTTTCTCTCTCTCTCTACCTCTTTCTCTCTCTCTCTACCTCTTTCTCTCTCTCTACCTCTTTCTCTCTCTACCTCTTTCTCTCTCTCTACCTCTTTCTCTCTCTCTACCTCTTTCTCTCTCTCTACCTCTTTCTCTCTCTCCCTCTTCCTTGAATATTCCTGTTGTTCTTTACACCACTGCCTGCGTTGCCGCCGCCCGCAACACGGTCGCCTGGGGCCGCAGAAGGGGCCCGAGCGCTGCATTGTTAATGTAATGAATTCTCGTCCGCACGCAGCGCGGAGACTTCTTTGTGGCGACGACTCCCGCTTCCGGGCGCTCGCAGCAGCTGCGATGGGGGCGCGGTCGGGGGCGAAGTGTGCAGAGGCGATGAAAGAATGGCCGTGGCTGGGGCGGCGGTAATGCAAGCGGAAACGCTGCTGGACGAGATGGCGACGCGTGATGTAGGGATGGAGAATGGTGTGGAAGTGAAGGCTCTGCGGTTAGAGAAAGAAAGAGGGGGAGGAAGAAGATGTGGTTTACACTGAGGACGCGCCGGAAAGGTGGAAAGAAGAAAAAGATGGAAGGAGCCAAGTGTGACACTGAGATGGATGGAAACAGCCCAGGTTGATGAATAAGAACTGTTGATCGTGGCGGCGATGGCAGGTTAGAGTAGCCACAGCGTTTGGACCTGTCTCGGCTGCGGTGGCGGCTGCCGGAGGGAGTCTTCGACGAGCGTACAAAAAGCCACGAGGGGGTGCGCAGCAGTGGGTGTGGTGTGGCGTATTGTAGCGGGGTGTGGCGGGGTATGAAGTGGTGCGGCGGGGTATGAAGTGGTGCGGCGGGGTGAAGTGGGGTGTGGCAGGTGCATTAGGTGCGGTGGTCTGGCGGGTTAAGGGGGTGTGTGGCGGAGTATGGAGGGGTGTGACGGTGTATGGAGGGGTACGGCGGGGAATGGGAGGGTGTGGCGGGTGAAGCAGAGTGATGCGGGGTCGGGCGGGGTGAGTGGAGTGTAGCGGGGTATGTAGGGGTGTGGCGGGGTATTTAGGGGTGTGGTGGGGAATGGTGGGGTGTGTCGGGGTGGAGTGGGGTGTGGCAGGTGTAGTGGGTGCTGTGGTATGGCGGGGTCAGGCGGACTGTGGCGGGAGTGACGGTGTATTGAGGGGTGTGCCTGGGAATGGGAGGGTGTGGCGGGGTGGAGCGGGGTGTGGCGGGTGAAACAGGGTGACGCGTGGTCGGGCGGGGAGCGGTGGGGTGTGGTGTGGCGGAGTGGAGGCTTGGCGGGGGAGAGGAGGGGACAGAAGGAAAGGAGGGGCGTGCGGAGTGTGGCGAGGTGTAGCGGTGTATGGAGCCGTATTGAGAGGTGTGTCTGGAAATGGGGAGGGTGTGGCGGGGTGGAGGGGGATGTGGTGGGTGACGCAGTGTGATGCGGGGTCGGGCGGGGTGCGGTGGGGTGCGGTGGGGTGTGGCGGAGTGGGGGGCTTGGCGGGACGAGTGTGGTGAAGGGAGGGGACAGAAGGAGAGGAGGGGCGTGCGGAGTGAGAGGCCATGCAAGTGTCAGGCAGCGCGGGGGGCAGCGGCGGCGGCGGCGGTGGCGGCACGACAGCACAGGGCCTCGCCACTCAGCCCTCGCGTCGCGCAGGATGAAAAATAGTCGCAGGTGACTCCGAATGCGAGCGACGGGAAATTACGCGCTCCGGGGGCCTCCTCCTCAACATTCAACAACGAGGGTATTTCGTTTGACCTTTGCTGTAATTCAATAACTGCAACGCCACATGAATAATTTAATTAAACGCAAATAAAAATAAAATTCAAAATAAGGTCAAAATACCACACCGATAACATCTAACTCGAAATCAGCATTGCCACTGACTTTGCAGCGACTCTGATCGGGAGGTCCTAGGATTCAAATCCAAACGATGGTGAGTTTTCAGACACTTGCTATAGAGCTAGGTGAAATTCAACTTTTGCTTGGAAAGCCGGAGCATAACTATAAATTCTCTTGGTTTTTACGCGCTTTTCTGAATGCGCTACGTGTTTTATAACGCGCGCAAAACTGCAAACACTTTTATTTATCATCCTAGTTTACGCCAACCAGAGATTCCCAACCTTTTTCGTACATCGACCCCTTTTAAAAGAATTGTTAGCTGCATCGATCCCCTTACTTTTTCTTCTATAATTTATCATACATAAATGTAACACTAAGAATTGAACATAAATGTCTTGAAAATAACAACTTCAAACACAACGTTATGGTAAATATCTAGATTTTATAAGAAGCGAAGACGCTTCCGCCTCGGAGTTGAGTTTCTAATCTTCATTATCATACAAAATTTTGACCTTTTTTAAGTGGCCATAGCATTCTTCATTCTTCTCTTCCATTTCTTAGTGTACATTGCAGAGAGTATTTTTCTGCTAATAGACTAACGTTGTCAATACATGGTTGCAATTTGTTGCGTTTTCTAAACATTCTAACCAGTTGCGAGGCCAGCTTTCGAATGTCGTGGGGCATAAAATCGAAATGGAACCCCGGCGGCGGCGATGGTGTAACGGTTAGCGTACTGGACTGTTGTACCCAAGTTGGCGGGTTCAAACCCGATCGAAGCCGTGGATTTTTAAGGGCGAAAAAACGTTCCTACGCCTTCCTTCGGAGGGGAAGTAAAGCCGGCTCTCCCATGTTCGTAGATTTACTTGCATGTAAAAGATCCTCAAGCCTAAATGACGCCTCTGAGCTAAATTCAAATCGTCTGTTTCTCGCCCAAGAAATACCTTCTTTCTCTGCTAGATGAAAGGAGCGTAGCGAAATTTGCGTGGTCAGACGGAAGAGCGGGCCTGATGGCCCGAGTCTCGCCACGTAAAATAAGGCAAATTCAATTCAATTCAACGCCTATCTGCAATTAACATGAAAGTGTTTTAAATCTAATTGGCATACATATAAGGAGTGAAAGGGCAAAATAAGCATGGAGAATAGTTTGTTTTATTCTTTGCCAATATCCGGGCTGCGGTGCACCAATTGCACCAGCCTAGCTACACCCCTGATACTAACAGTTAATGTGAAAGAAGAGAAGCAATTTTTTTATTAAATGTTTTGTTGCTGTACGCCCGAAATAAATTACTTATCAAGTTCATATCATATTTTTTGTAATCAATGGGGTCGTTGATTATGCCTACCAATCACAGCTTTATATTCGATTATAGACCCCTAACCGATCCCTTGATCAATATTGACCTCCTTCAAAACTTCAGCGAAACCCAGGGGGTCGATACCGACCCAGTTGGAAACCCCTGATGTAGACGAAATCATTAATGTCTCATATCTTGTTAATTGTGTGCAGTAAACCCAAAGGAACTACTATTAGCTACTCGGGTTTAACTCGTAAAACTGTAAAAAACAAACCATTTGATTCGCGTCATTAAATCTTTTTGGTTCTTCTCCTTTGGGGATCAGGAAGAGAATATCTAGGCTTAATAGAGAGAGAAAGAGAGAGAGAAAGAGAGAGAGAAAGAAGGAGAGAGAGAAAGCGAGAAAGAAGGAGAGAGAGAAAGAGGGAGAGAAAGAGAGAGAAAGAGGGAGAGAAAGAAGGAAGGAAAGAGAGAGAAAGAGAGAGACAGACAGAGAGAGAGAGAGAGAGACAGACAGAGAGAGAGAGAGAGAGAGAGAGAGAGAGCGAAAGGATGGTAGGAAAAATTGAAAATCAAAGAGAAAAATACTGCGGAAGTAGTTGGCCAGAAAAAATCAAGCCAAGCGAGGAGAACGAAAGAAAGCCAAGAAGCGGGAACGTGAAGAGGCGCGGCGGGGGGAGGAGGACTGGGGCGCCACGAGGGGGCTCGATGGAGCGCGAAGCCACCCGCGCAGGAAGTTGTCGCCGGAGACGCAAGTGGCGGCGAAGAGACGAATGTCGCGAGAGCGACAAGGGGATGCGGCGGAGGGGCGGGAAAAGGCAGATACAAGGGTGAAACAGGGGCAGCTCTCCCTTTCGGGTCTCTCAAATCCTATCATTACAATTCGTTTTTGTTTTTTAATTTTTATTTGACATTTAAAAAAATCTTCCGCATTTTTCATTCAGAATTAATATAATGAAATTAATAAAATAAGTTTCTCTAGTCATTTAGGAAGTACACTGCCAGTAACCCATTTTTTCATAATTACCTATAAAATAAAAATAGAGAGTATGGAAATGAAACTTAAGTTCCCGTATTTTTCGTATCATTACAATTAGTTGTTTTTTTTAAATTTTGTTATTTGACAGTTATAAAATCTTACGCACTTTTCATTCAGTAAGGTAATGAACGTAATAAAATAAGTTTCTCTAGTCATTTAGCAAGTACACTGCAAGTAACCAATTTTTTCATAATGTCCTTCAAAATAAAAATAAAGATTATGTATATGAAACTTGAGTTTCCCAACAAAATGAATAAATAGTACTCATCGATGGATGAAAAACTTTAAAAAAAAAAATGCTATTTTAGACAGCTCGTGCTATAAGCGATTACTTTTAGGGCATGTACAGTATGCTAAAAGTTCAATTTAAACACTAGCGATAATAGTGAGACCACGCTGAAATGTTCTCATAAAACCGTGCATATATTAAAGTAAACAACACTCTTGCGTTTGATCACATCCGCTACCACTGATCTTAATGTAATCCTAATGTAATTAATAAAACAGTGTATGACACACAAAAGTGATTTTATTTTGCTTGTAGGATTGCACCACTTGACATAACAGCATCGCGTCGGAACATTTTCTATTCGCAAAATAAAAGGCCACTTTTGCCACTCATATCAAAAGTAAGTATTAAATATAGTTTATTTTATTGAGGTATCTTAAAATATCAAACAAACGTTTTTAATATTTTCATCGCGGCAAATATGATCAAATAAGCTAGAATATAAGACAGACAGCCCGTCTACAACAATAAACAACACCGCAGCTCCTCTTTAGTTCTCGACTTTTTCGCTGCACAGAACCTCTCAATTTGTAGCTGTCAGGGCGCGTGAGGAGGTGAAGTGGAGCGACAGCCCCGAGGCCGACGCGTGGAAGTAAGGTGCCCCTGCGGTGGCGGGCGCGACCCGGGCCAGCGCTTTGTGCAGGCAGGCAGGCGCCGCGGCGCCCGTAAGCGCATTACCATACTCTTCCCGGCCGTTGACGTCAAGGAGGCGGCGGCGGCGGCGGCGGCGGCGGCGGCGGCGGCGGCGGCGGCGGGGCACCCGCCACTTCCTTATCGCGCGTTTTATTTATTCGCCACTTAATACGCGACGCCTGGGAACGGCCGGGTCCCGCGCCGCCCCCGGCCCGCCCCCGGTCCGCCCCCCGACCGCCCCCGGCCCGCCCCCGGCCCGCCCCCCCCCCCCGGCGTCTTCGCCCCCATGCGCAACTCGGCCCCCAGCATCCGCCGCTCCCGCCGGACGATGCCATTCAAGCGGGGGACGCAGCCCTCCCGATCGTTGCTCTGCTGTTTCCCAGCTATCCCCGTTGCAAGACGCAACATGAGATTCACTCGATCATGATTTATAAATGGATGAGCTACTCTTCTCCATGTGTATGCCATTTATCTTTACAAATATACATGGCGAATATATTGGTATTTTTTGGACGGAATCGACTGTGAGGGGGAGATGAAATTGGCAAAATGTTGTCCCTGAAGAACGTTGAATTAAAAATGCGCTTAAGAAATTATTGAAAGTATCAAAGAAAATGTTAAGAAAATGTTAAGAAAATGTACGAAAACAATCAACATGTACAAGAACCTAGCACAGCATACATACCACGAATCACTTAAAACGCATGTAAAGATATAAGTTATATCAATACGTTGAAATTACTCTTCCTTTATTAAGTTTATCGTTTGTTCAAGAGTGTGTACATTGTGCGCCCATTCAAATTACATCCAATAAACGATATTTTAATAACTGCTCAACTTAATAAGTTTTTGCACTGATAGAAACGCAAACAAAAACTTATAACTTATAACTTGTGTAATACACAAACAACGAATATTAGCAGTCATATTTCAAATTCGAAGAACTCAATTACCTTGTTATCGCAGAATAATTTTAATACACTCACAAGTGCAAAGTCTTTTTTTCATTCCAATAATCAAATAAAATGGGGTATTCGAATAAATGGATCATTAGTTTTGTGGGAATGAAGTGCATCACAGCTACTGAATCAATACTAAAATAAATGTTTTTGAATCGGCAAATGTTATAGTTATGATGTACTGAGTGTCAGAGGAGAAGAAAAGTATGTTATTGAAAATAAATTTACTTTAAAACGTTTCGAGAAGCTCTGATTAAATTTATCTTGATAACTGAAAATATCAAGAAGTGCGTTAATAAGTAATATTAACTTAGATTTCTATAATTAAAAATTAGAAGTATTTAATTTTCTGAATAAAACAATCATAGTCAAGTCCTAGCTTTTTCACGTAAACATTTTTCCTCATTTCTTGAGCATGATCGTTAACTTCGACAATCTCTAGCATTGTTCACTTTAAATGGTTTATAAATATCTTTGTCACGAGAATACATTACAAACAGAATACAATACCTCACAGGGTTGCAAAAGATAGACAAGAGAAAATAGAGGAACCTGAAGGAAAATTTCCAGAGGGCTTATTTCCTTCTATGAACTGATATATTTTTAGAGTACACGAATCTGATAAGAAGTCACCGGTGAAGGAGGTCGTTCACTGAGAAAGACTAAAATAGAACGAAAGAAAAGGCTCAAGATAACTCGTGCGACCTCACCGCGTCGCTTTATACTTTTGCAGTAATAAGGAATCTTTTTATAGAAAGTCATCTCGAGCTTTCTCAGGAGGCCAGGCGGGAGCGCTGTGGACGGCGTCGCATATGCGCAGGTCAGCTGACAAGCGGCTCACGCTTCGCGTCAGACCTCTTGTCAGGCCTCAGGGTGCACGGAGGTCCAGCGAGCTTAAGGCCTCTTCCTATTGCCCCACTCACCTCACCTCTCTTTTTCTCTCCCCCCCCTCTCTGTCTCTCCCATGAAACAACTTTTTATGTCGGGCTCTGGCTGAACATTCACGTTTTCGTACTAGGTTGAAGTGGCTCAGGGCCTCTGACCGGGAGGTCCTAGGTTCGAGTGTCAGGATTTTCGACTCTAGCTTGTCAGCTAGGTGGAATTCTATCGTCTGGAGCAGACTTCTAGCGGCTGGCTGCTCTGATTTGTAGTTTTCCGTGGTTTCCCCCAAACAACACCAGGCGAATGTGGGAGCAGTACGAGTACCTTAACAAACGAGCCATGGACCGCGCGCGATCGTTCCTTCCTCTTCCCTTTTCATATCCTCCTCTCCCCATAGATGGGACAATGCAAGGAAAGCCCACACTGTAATCTGACCAGTCCGGAAATCGAACCCGGGACTGGCCTTGGAAAGCGAGCACGCTGACCAGTGAGCTACCCGTGGGCCAAAGAATAATTTCGGCTTAGTATTACGAAGCAAGGGAATATACTGTACGACTTTTCTAACTCACTATGGTATTGTAATTTTCGAGAGAAGAAAATAATGATCTCTTTCAATCTGTCTAAACCACTAAATTATTTACTTCTCAACGAGTTAATTGATCGCATAGCTACACCACGTGCCGCAAGAAGTGTCTTCCGCGAAACTGTTAAGCGGTTGTTTGCTCGTGAATGAAAACGGCCTCGACCGTGCAGAAGACAAGTGGGGAAAGCGCCGGTCTCGCAGAGACAATCAAATGAAACGATGAATTACAGCTCTCGACAGGCGCCAACGCGGTTCGTCGCGTGGTCACCATACACAGCGCCCTCCGGCCGTCGCAGCATCAAAGTGCACCGCGGCCTCTCCATTTTCCCTTCGCCGCTAACCATCCTGCTCGCCCTCGCGCCGCCCTTGCGTCGCCCTCGCGCCGCCCTCGCGTCGGCCCTCGCGTCGGCCCTCGCGTCGCCCTCGCGTCGCCCTCGCGCCGCCCTCGCGTCGCCCTCGCGTCGCCCTCGCGTCGCCCTCGCGTCGCCCTCGCGCCGCCCTCGCGCCGCCCTCGCGTCGCCCTCGCGCCGCCCTCGCGTCGCCCTCGCGCCGCCCTCAGCGTCGCCCTCGCGCCGCCCTCGCGCCGCCCTCGCGTCGCCCTCGCGCCGCCCTCGCGCCGCCCTCGCGTCGCCCTCTCGGCGTCCTCTTGGCGCCCACCAGACACTCTCTCGGCGCCCCCTCGGCTCTCTCACGTCGCACTGCTCAGCCGTCACGTCGTACTACCACCGCCCTCACACGTCCCTCCTGCCACCCCCCACATCGCCCAACGGAACGTGTAGAACCCCGGTGCTTTTTTAGGCGTCCGCCTCTTCTACAGTGCAAGCGTGCCGTCCTGGCCTTTCAGTCCCATTCTTCAGTTTCCGGCCCTGGCATTCTGCAAGCGCTTGCGAACTGCCTGTGGCGTCGTCGTTTCGCCATTCAGTCTGCTATACTACGCTCTATACCCTTTCAACACGTTGATTCCTGTCAATGCCACGAAGCCTTTCCGCTCGTAGACATGCAGGCTCTCCTGTAGTTTCCCATCCTTCCGCACACCACTCCATAAGTGAGCACGCTCTTTCATTATTCCGTCTGTCTGTCACCACCCCTCTATGCTTTTCTGTGAATTTCATACAAGAGTGTCTCTTCTTCGTCCATTTGGACGCGTTTTCCACTTGTAGTATCAGGTTAAGAGAATATATGTTGCTGTAATAAGAATAGAATGTAAAAAGAATAAAATGTTGAAAAGTAGAGACCTAAGTTCAACAGTTTATTAAAAAACAATCTTCTTTTTTAAATTTAGCAAGCATAAGCCAATGGAATTATTCAGAGCTTACGTATGCATGTGAGGCAAAAACAGAAAGATTCATGCCGTAAAGGGCGGGTTGACGTTTTGTTTATCTTTCGAGTTACACTCTTTTAACCGAACATCCCTTCTCCCCTTGCCTTAACCACCGCGCGCCTCCGCTTTCCGTTCAGCGCTCGTCAAGAGTTCCTTCGCTCTCCGGGCCGCCCGCGGCGCGGTATCCATCGCCGTTAACTCCGCTATCTGGGCGCGGCCGCCTCCCAGAAGCGCCCGGGGCGTCCGCCGTTAAACCACGCGCAGCACCCCGGCGCCTCGTCCCCGCGGAGACGCAGAGCGAGGGCGACGGCGCCGCACGCAGGCAGGCGGCGCGGGCGGGGTACGCACACAGGCGGAAGAGGGAAGCGGGGCGGGCAGGGTTGACGGGTCCGGCGTGGCGGGGCGGGCGAGGCGGGGAGGGGTAGCCGCAGAGAGGCTGGCGGAGTTAGGGGCGGGGCGAGCGGGGCGAGCGGGGGCGAGCGGGGCGAGCGGGGCGGACGAGGCGGGCGAGGCGGGCGGGGCGGGCGGGGGCGAACGGGGCGAGCGGGGCGAGCGGGGGCGAGCGGGGCGAGCGGGGCGAGCGGGGCGAGCGGGGCGAGCGGGGCGAGCGGGGCGAGCGGGGCGAGCGGGGCGAGCGGGGCGAGCGGGGCGAGCGGGGCGAGCGGGGCGAGCGGGGCGAGCGGGGCGAGCGGGGCGAGCGGGGCGAGCGGGGCGAGCGGGGGCGAGCGGGGCGAGCGGGGCGAGCGGGGCGAGCGGGGCGAGCGGGGCGAGCGGGGCGAGCGGGGCGAGCGGGGCGAGCGGGGCGAGCGGGGCGAGCGGGGCGAGCGGGGCGAGCGGGGCGAGCGGGGCGAGCGGGGCGAGCGGGGCGAGCGGGGCGAGCGGGGCGAGCGGGGCGAGCGGGGCGAGCGGGGCGAGCGGGGCGAGCGGGGCGAGCGGGGCGAGCGGGGCGAGCGGGGCGAGCGGGGGGAGCGGGGCGAGCGGGGCGAGCGGGGCGAGCGGGGCGAGCGGGGCGAGCGGGGCGAGCGGGGCGAGCGGGGCGAGCGGGGCGAGCGGGGCGAGCGGGGCGAGCGGGGCGAGCGGGGCGAGCGGGGCGAGCGGGGCGAGCGGGGCGAGCGGGGCGAGCGGGGCGAGCGGGGCGAGCGGGGCGAGCGGGGCGAGCGGGGCGAGCGGGGCGAGCGGGGCGAGCGGGGCGAGCGGGGCGAGCGGGGCGGACGAGGCGGTCGGGGCGGGTGGGCTGGCGGGCGGTGCGGGCGGGTCCCAGGAAGGGGAAAGCGTGGCGGTAGGGTCGGGCGAGGTGGGCGAGGCGGGCGCGAAGGGCGGCGGAGAGGCGCCGGCGGATCCATCAAGCCAGGGAGAAATCAGTAATGCAATCTCGCTGCGCCGAGCTTCGGCGCTACGCTCCTGCGCGGTCGGTGGCGCTGGCGACGGCGACGGCGGAGACAACAACGACAGAGAATGGGGGAGGAGGGGGGACTGCCGAGATATCGCTGTGGGTAAATGGCCGCTGTTTTGTTCGCATATATCAATGTACAATACTTGTGTCTTGTAAAATTTCAGAAATGAAATTTTCCTGGGTTTCTGTACAGCAAACACGTACGCGTTGTAAAGGTAATACAGTTTTGAGGGTATATAATTATTTAGTAGCATTTTACCAATGCGAATTTTTAATGTATTTTATTGACATTCTAATATGGTATCGCTTACCAACGCTAGTACTATACATCGTAGAGCAATAATATTCCGACACACAAACACAGAATAGAGAGGTTGCCCCAGGGGTAGTCCTCAGAATAAATTGCAAAACAACTGATGAAAACGTTCTAAATGAAAAATAAAGCGCGTTGTTGTTCCGTACACCCAACCAATGGCATTAGACAGTTATTCAAGGTACTGAAATTCATTAATTTAACAAAAGTGAAACAAATTGTACAATAATATATTACAGTAAACAGTTCATAAATTGCAGCGTGCCTACAACGGTGACGGCGGTATTGCTGCTTTGCCGACGCAGAAGACGGGAAGGCAAGAGGAAGGGTGGGGGCGCAGAGAACGGCAGCCTGCAGGGAGGCGTAATGGAAGATGGAAGCAGTAGCTAAGCCGACAGCCCGGGGCCGCAGGGGGATGAGGATGCAAGCAGCTTCGCGTCAGCGAGTGCGAGCACGGATGAGGACGGGGAAGAGGATGAGGATGAGGGAGGGGGCGTCTCCTCACTGCGAGGGTCTGAGCGAGCGAGAGCGCAGCAGAGGATGATGCGACGGTAGTAAACGTAAGACGCCCGCAGATTCGCTTTAAGTACACAGGCGCCCGTTCTGCCTACAACCGGACCCCGACGCTCCGATTCAACGAACCCACGCCAAGTGGCCAGCCCCGGATTCGGAGAGCTTCAGCACCTGTGCCCCTATAAAGTCTCTGCGTCTCCAAGGATAACTGCAGATCATTTTAATAAAGTTTATTAAAATTGCCTAATCCTCCTCTATTAAGTATACATAAAGTAAAATGAAAATTTACCTTTTGCACAGATAGACATCATATAATGGTTGGGTTTTTTTCTTCATACTTTCATAGATTCACATTCATAAGCTTATTAGTTTTTCTAAGTTAAGATCCACTTGAATCGAAACAACTTCAAAAACAAAAACAATTATCATTAACAATACTCAAAAGTATTGATTATGTTGGCAAAAATTCCAAAGCCACGAGTAACAGGGGCTTATAGACAATCTTCTCACCCCGATAAACATAACCGTCTTACCAGTTGCCTATACATTGGCCTGTGAATTTTCATGGTAGTATCACAAATTTCTAAATGTTTTCCCGTGCAAAAACAAAACAGTATTAAAAGTTATGTGATAAAAAAATAAAATTATATATCAACGACACGTGTACTGTAATATAGTGATGCAAATATATGCATTCCATACATTTTTTTTGCACTCGCCTACAAGGATCATTATTAATACAGTGAAGTGACAATTAAAATATGATTCAATTCTGGGCATGCAACTGATAATCGTGATTCGAGGGATAACAATGGGACACCCCATTAATTTTTAAAATAGTCTTATTAATAGAACATATCTATAATTATCTTGAACGTAGATATTCACATTTTAAAAAGAGTTATTTTTATTTAACAAGATAGGATATTGACTGTCTCAGAAGTCCACAAGAAGAAAAGAAACATTCCACAAAATATTCGCAACAAGATTACAATCTGTCAGAATATTTGAATGCTCTCATTATTGTCAATAAATAATTTTATTTACTAGTAGGAATTCAAATCAGAGAAACGGCAATTTCTAAATACAATATCATCTACTTTACTTCAAGTTTTAAAAATATATGTTCGTAACACAATCAACAAAGAAAGACATTTTGAGAATGCGCAATGAAAATTAATTTAATATTGCGAAGGTTTTTTCTAATAACGAAAGTATTTCGACTTTAAGAAATGAATATTCAATTTCAATAACATATTGATAACGTCCACCTGAAATTGGTGATAAAGGTAGTTGTTTAAACTGTTGTCGTCCCCTAGGCAATCGTCGTCAAATTCGTACCAAATTTTCGGCACAGACCTCAGTAACCGTTCAATGTTTTATTATCAATCACACCTTCCATTTTAGTTCTGATTGGAAAATTAGAAACCCTGAAGGATCCATGATATCTTGTCTTCTATTCTGCCTCGAACATAATTAATAAGATCAGTAGTATCATCTTTTGTGTCACGTGTGGAAATTTGCCAAATAAGTAGAGGTAATTGGTGTTAGGCTTTCCTATACAATAAAAAAATGAATTATATTGGGTGAGTTTGATTTACAGGCCTAAATTACTGCCGCACCCACCAGCGCCACTCAGATCAAAAACACTTTTTTTTTCAGAAGTTCGTGCGAGAACTTCCACCGAACGTTTATGTCAATTGGTTTGTACTAATGTAAACGCAAACTTGTAAAAACTACTGCTTCATCCCGGCGGGAAAAGCGCTTCGCAATCCCAAATAGTGCGAGGCCGCGGTCGCCTCCGTGGGAGCCGCGCAAGCAAAGCCGAGCGACCTCCGCGGCGGCGGGGGGCGGCGGAGGCGGCGGCGGCAATGGCGTCGCCCGCGGGGCCATTGTCGTATCCCAGGCGCCGCCCGCGCCCCTGGCGCCGTTTCTGCGCCATTATGCGCGGCCACTTCGCGCGCCGCCGGCTCCATTCAGCATGGGCGGGCGGTACCAGTACCAGCCCCAGCCCTAGCACCGACGCCTCCGCCCCTGCCCCGCCCTGCCCCCTCCCCCGCCCCGCCCCGCCATCTCCCTTCCACCCTCGCCACGTCCCGGCCCGCTCCATCTTCCCTCGCCTTTACCCGCCCTGCCCCTGCCACTCCCCCGCCCCGTCCTGCGCCCGCCCCACTACGCCCCGCCTCCGTATCGCCCCCCTGCTCTTGCCCTGCCCTACTCTCGCCCCGCCACGCACTTTTCCTCCCCAACCCCACCCCTCTCTCTCCCTCCCCGCCCTCCAGCCCCGCCCCCACCCGGCCCCTGCCCCAGCCCCGCACCCTCTCCACCCTCCAGTCTCGCCCATGCCCCCCGCAACAACTTCGCCCCGTCCCTACCCTACCCTTGCCCCGCCCCGCCTCCCTCCCTCGCCCCCGCCCCGGCCCGCTCTACCTCGCCCCACCCCTGCCACTCCCCGCCTCCACCCCTCCCCCGCCCCTTCCCCACCCCAGTCTCTTCTCTTCTCCCCTCACCACTCCGCTCCCCCACCCCGGCTCCGCTTCCTCCGCCTCCTCCGCTTCCTCCGCATCCTCCGCATCCTCCGCGTCCTCCGCGTCCTCCGCTTCCTCCGCATCCTCCGTATCCTCCGCGTCCTCCGCGTCCTCCCGCTTCCTCCCGACCAGCAGCGCCTCCAGCGGCGAAAGCTGCGAGCCGCGCCCGAGCATTTGCCCGCGTCGCCGGAGCGGAGAAGCGCGCTGCAGCCTCCGCGAAGCGGCGACGGAGTGCTCCGGCGAGCGATGATTTACGAATGGCCGCTCGTGACAAATGTGGGAGGCGTAGCTCGGTCGTCCATTCAAAATGGATGGACGGTTTAAATCGTCTTCTGCGAAGCGTTGCTTTCAAAGCTGAATTTGGATTCCTTTGGACGTGGTTGAAATACACACAAAATTTTACAAACCAGTCTCCATTCGTAATAACTACACACGACTCTTGGCCTGGCATTTTTCTTTGACAATACCAAAACATGAACTGTTTGGGCAATTTCACTTCTCATCTTGTGTTTTAAAGTGAAGTAAGTGCAGTTTATCCCACCGCATGCATGATTTAAGTTTTATAGTTGCGTGCAACATTGTTCATTATTGCTTACAACTTTCTTAATTACATTTAGAATATTTAATAAACTTGCAAAAATTATCCAGATTATTTTTAACTTGTTAATTAGATATGCACTCATTTTTACTAAAAAGAGGTTTTGTTTCATGGGATAAAAATATCAACATCGTAACCCTCTTAATGTTACCAATACATAATTCAATTTCGACGTCACAGACGTGGATACGCCTAGAATCGTTCTGAGAAAGTTATTTTCAAAAAAAATGTCTCAAACGACTTCTCAATGCACGATGGTTTATACCCAATAGTCTAATATAATACGAGCTTCAAATACCTCTAATTACAGATTATCTGATCAATTTATCCTCAACATTTTTCACTCTCTTACTGTCCTGTTCAATACAGCCCATTTTGATACAGATCAACAAGAAAACACCTCAAAGTAGATTTCGCAAAGACTTCTTCAAAACCCTTTAAAACAAAACACAAAACAAACTCCCAAACTCCAAAAAATCTTCACATTCTCCTTTCCCTAATTTTAAATCAACCCCTATCTATTTAAACTGAATATTTAATACACAGAACTTGCCGAGTAAAACACTCGGTACCATTTTAGTAAGTTTCAACTCCTTTAATGTTCTTATATTCCTCAATTTTGTCAGGCCTTTTTGACCGAGCGGATAGATATAAATTTTAAAAAATGTATCTAATGACGTGGCAGCCTGTATCGACGGGGCCCTAATACGCCGAGCTACTACGTCAACAGCCTTCACGCCCCGCGCGTTCGCGCTGCTACACAACTGTCATTCATTATTCGCGCCCAAATTCCAGCAGTTCACAAATTGGCATGTTCTGTTGTTTGTGCCCGAAAAAAAGTAATTATGCCTCCAATGTTTACCGATTTCATTCACCATAAACCTCAGAACGAATTGAGACATTAAAATTTGTTGACACACGGGTGTGCAACAGGAAATATTTCTTAGCAAAATGATAAAAGAATCACTTCTTCCTATCACCGTGTACAACACCGACAATAAATCATTCTGTACAATTGTATTTAACGTATTATTTCACAATATTACTTAATATCTTTTTTAATTTATATATCTACAAATATCAGGGCTTGTGGCTGTCGGTCAGCATGCTCGCTTTCCATGCGGCCCCGCTTTCGATTCCCGGTCAGGTATAATGTGCGTTGTCCCAGTATATGTTGCTGTGTGACGACGAAAAAACTCACTTCTCAGGTTGAGAAGACCGGAATATGGCGTGGGGATGTCTACCTGCTAACCACACGTACGATCTTAACCCATGGCCGCGAGGCAGGGACGTCGCCTACAGGCTTCTTACTGGTACCGGCGATACTTCTTACTGACGTTCATACAATTTATTTTAGAATGTGTGAGTAATCAATATACATGGTAAACAAATGTTAGTCTTAAAAGAATAAAATAAACGAAACATCTACATTCCAAATCCTTACATTTTTCACAACTCAGTAAACAAACGATTTCTATAACATCAATCTTAATGATTTCAGAGAATCTTTGAATTAGATACACGAAATGGGCCCAAATACGTATATATTGAAGACCAAAACATCTCTCTCGACAAAGACAAATTTAATTTATCTCATGTTTTAATATGTATCGCCAGAGGCGCACCCAGAAGTTTTCTCAACCGGGGAGGAGGGCTACATCCAGCCGACTTGTGTTCTCTTCTAAAGAACTTTTCATTTACTCTGAATATAAAATTATTTATATTTCTTGACTTATAGTGTAAACAATAGATTATTGAATACTTTCGTTAGTACAGAACATTTGCAAGTCTGTATTATTTTTAATAACATTGTCTTCAAGAGGGAAGATGAAGTCCCAGGAGCCCCAGTGTGCGTCATTGAAATCGCGAATTAAACACAAATAATTACATTAGGATCATAAAATGCTCTCTTGTGCTACGTTCACGTGAATACCGTGCCGTGGTTGACGCGCAAAATAATCATTTGATAGATGAGCGCCACGTTAACACATTTATCTTCATGAAAGCAGGAGCACTGAAAGAAACACTCCACAATGATGAGGTTTTTGTGCCGCCGTCTCTGCGCGAAGGCTGTGGAGGGCTCCAAAGAGTCTTTCTGTGGAACAAGCGTGTCCCGTCCACAATGCTCGCGCACACGCCCCCCTCCCCCTCCCCCTCCCCCACCCCTCCGCCGCTTTCCCCTCAAAACCCCGCTCTGTGTCCGCAGGTCGATGGTTCACAACTCGGACCCCGAGCATTGTGCGTTGTCCATGGCTCCGTCATCACTAATAGCGTGTATTTTGCAGGCACAGACTATTCATTCAGCTTCTAACACGAAATCAAGCGTCATTACCCCATTCCGTTTTCCACTAAATACCCTCCATCCTTTCCTTCATCAGCCACCATCCACGTGCTTTTCATTGAAATTGTTCCAGTCCTTTTATGTAGTATTCTTTCAATTTGTTTTCTTCACTCTTTCATCATTACTTGCTGCATTCCATTACGTTTCCCAACCAAGATTTTAAAGCTTTCATATAGACGATAATGAATGACGCTTTGCCGTAAACCAATTTTTCGGTGTCAAGGACCCACAAAATGACGATTATGACTACAGAACGTGTTAGAGAAAGTAATTTGTTACATGGTAACAGTTGTTTGTGAATCTCTTTGAAAATATTAAATATTTTATCTCAATAAAAAAATAATTAATGTTGAACCTTTTTCGTATCCGATTGCCCCTAGTATTTTAAAACAAATTACATTGAAATTTTAAACACATTAAATTGACAAATGTTTATATTGACCCGTTTAGGAACACAAATTATTGCAAAAACAAGAAAGGAATTTTTGAATGAACGAGAATTTAAACACACTGGTTTCCAAATGGGACAACACAAACCGGGGTCTGCACCTCGTAAGACCCTCCGAGACCTCACAGACACCTGTGTGGTACCTCATGATTAATTACTACTTGCGTGGGACTAGCGCGTAGGCGAACTGCCGCGACAACTCAACTTCGTGTTTTCCAGTCAACCTTCTTCGTATGTTCACGCCAATCTCTAAATGTTAGTCTGTATTCTCACTGTTAATTCGGTGTCCAATTAATATCTTGCTGTTTACTTGCCCTAAAGTCGGGGCCATTTTATCATTCACTCCGGAAAAGGATTCGAAATCACATCTTATAATATAATTAAAGTAAATGAAAACCTAGTAACTCACGCAATTAAGTTTAACGAGCTAGTTGATATAAGGAAAATTTTAATTCATCGTACAGATGGAGAATATTTTTATGTATTTTTTCTGTTCTCATTCCAAACTATGAAGAACAGAAGATTTCTTGATACTCATACACATTTCTCTCCGTTGTTGATGTACACTTGCGTTACACTTTGCACTTTCATTTTGCTTACTCAGTTGACTTTTAAATAGCTTGTACGAGGGTAGGGTAAGGTTCGTAGTAGGGTTTTGTAACGTTTGAAGCAGGATTTTGGACAACCGCAACAAATATATTAAGTTTGAAAATATCAGAACTCAACGATCCATACTCTCACATACATACTTGTCAATTTTCACGATAACTAAGAATGTATAACTAATTATCAAACACTAGTAACTTCAAGTTTGGATGTACTCATTGGAAAAGGTATGCGTGAATAAAGCTATACCTGAAGTTCTACATTCCATTAACAACACTCCACACTTTGGGAATCTTATTAACATATAATTATCATAACGCATTGCCCATTACGTCATTATTATCGGTTTTGTCCCACCGCACCTTTCTTCTGCAGAATTTTTCTATGTGATTAAAAATGCCTCGCAACACATCGTCGGACTTCACGTCACACATCTGCAGTCCTGTCTTTCGGGGATCGCATCTACATCGTACTATTACTCGCCTATTTCCGCGCAAACCACTGTAACCTCGCCCTTCACCTCTCCTGACCCGACGCGTTTCGAGACCCCAGCACTACCATCCTCCCCCCCCCGTACTACCAATCTAAGCGCCACACATGTGCCCCGTACCCTCTCAGCGCCTAATCCCATATTGCGCAGTCGCCCACTGCGCCCGCCCCTTCCCTCCCCGCTCCGCCCCGCCCCGCCCACCCGCACAGCTGCGCAAACACTGCGACACGCTCGCTGCGCCTGGCAGGTCGGCGAGCAACAGCGCTGGCGGGCTGAAGGGCTCGCGGCGACACTGCGACCAACCGTCGTATTTAAACCGCTGTGCAAACGCACACTTACATCCCGGCCGGCATCATCGCACAAATTTACGGATGAGTCGCGTATACGAAGAATGAATTCCTGGGAAATTCTGCAGAAAGAAAATGAAAGGATTTGAATCACAGTGTTTATGTATCCTTAACGCTGAAGACAGTTTCTCTAGAATGAATTCATACTTAGAGTGAGCCATTTGTTTTACATAACCCTCACCAATGTACTCAGCCTTCACACACTTTTTTTTTTTTTTTTTGTTATTTCAGGTCGCATCAACTACTAGGTCATTAGCGACCACTATTGCTTGTAACGGTATGGTAACTGTGAGGATGACACGATAATGATGATGATAGGGGGTGAAAGGACGAACACAATACAACCATGCCGGAGGGGGGACTCGAACCCGCGATCCTTCGGCCCGAGATCGCTACGGCACAACTGCCTTAGCGATCTCGGCCACATGATCGGCCTTCACACACTTGTATTGAAGTTTTCTTGAAACTATGCCGAACTAAAAATCAATTATATACAAACTCTTCCAAAACAATATGAATTTGAAGAAGCACCTTCACATAATGAAATCAAGAAATTTTTAATTAAAAAAATTGCAATTCACGGGACTAAAACTGTTACTAAAACGTGTACAATATGCACATTTTAAACGAAAATATTGTGATTTGAAATATTGGCAGATGACCAGTGCAAAGAAACATTAAAACTTTTGTAATTTTTGGATACGTTATTACTAAACAAATTGAGATTGTCTTGCGATGAAAATACGCCAGATTCTACCGGTACGATAATTTATTTTACTTATTTACTTTCTTTTATCAAAAACATTAGGACATTATCAAAACACTTATTTATAGAGGTAACCAGGAATTACGGAAATACAAGTTGTTATTAATAATAATAATAATAATAATAATAATAAATAATAGTAATAATAGTATTAATAATGATAACCATAACGGCAAAGAAATTATCATGACAATGATATTGAATGATGGCAACAGCAATGACGACAACAACAGCGTTGGAGACATCGATGATTGATTGATTGATTGCTTTAGTGATTCCGAGCACGTCAACTAGGAGGGTCATTAGCCCCGAAAGTGCAGCGCATATTTTTGCTCGGCAGGTGGCGGTGATTCCTCTCCGTCGCTGTATGGCGAGATCCGGCGCCAACCTACCGTCGGCTTGTGTGATTTTCCCCAATCAGGTACCTCCCACCATCGGGGCACCATCCTCCATCCAGGACACGCTCTAAGCTCCCGACCGGTCTTCCGGCGTGTGAGCTTATGTAGTGTGTGTTAGTGTAAGTGTGTGTGTAAGGGGAAAAGATAGGACAGGGAAGAGGTAGGAAAGATTCCGCGTAGTCCACGGTTATTGCTGCGGCATTCGCCAGGTGTTGATCGGAGAAACCACGGAAAACTACCGATCAAAGCAGGTGGCCGCTAAAATTCTCCTGCAGACAGCAAATGAAGGAAAGCGTCCATATCTCCAGCAATAGTGACAACAATAGACATTACGTTTAGAACAGCAGCAGTGTCTGCGACGACAATTACCACAAAACGGCGCCCCATAGAAAATTCATGTTAGGTCCCCGCAGTGCGGGTGAGGTTTCACGATCTAGCGAGGCAGTGGTCGCCCCCGCAGTGACTCATTCCGGTGAAGAGCGCGGTGAGGCGCGGTGCGGGGTGGTGCGGGGCGGGACGACGCGGGGCGGAGCGCCGCGGGCGGCGCGAGCGGCGCGGTGCGAGGCGGGGCGGGGCGCGTGGGACCGCACAGGGCGGGGCGCCGCGGGGCGGGGAGGAGAGGGAAGGCGCGGGGCTAGGGTGAGGATGCGGAGCATGGGGGGTTGGGGCGGGGTGGCGCGAGGTGTGGTGGTGTGGGGCGAGGACGGGTGGTGTTGGCAATAATGTTGGCTGCGCGAGGCGGGGCAGGGCAGCGGGGCGGGGCAGCGGGGCGGGGCAGCGGGGCGGGGCAGCGGGGCGGTGCGGAGCGGGGCGGGGCAGCTGGGCGGGGCAAGGTAGGACGGAGTGTGGTGGGGCGGAGAGGGGCGGGGCGGCACGTCGCGGGCCTCGTAACCACCTCTGCGCCCATGCGGGCAGCTTAAGGAGAACAATTACCGCGGCGGAGGCCGAGGCCGGCGGGGCTGGCGGGGCGAGGCGCGGCGCGGCGCTGGCTGCGGCGAGTATCATCGCGTCGGCCATTTAGCCTCGGGGAATAAGGAAATGGAGGCGCGCGCTGAATACGAATCCGCATTGACGAGGGCCGCGGCCGTGGACGAGGAAGGGAGAGGCGCCGAGAGGAGATGTTTGTGAGGTGCTGGTGGCGTTGGTAGCAACAGCGGATTAGCCACAGCAGCAGCGGGAGAAGGCGGATGACGGGTGGTGGAGCACACCTCGCGGCACGAGTGCTACGGGGTTCCGCAGACGGGGGTTGTGATGGAAGCAAAGAGAAACGGGAGGAAGGTAGGAGGCAACACGAACGATGCAGATGATGTGGACGGCGAGCCTAGTGAAAGGCAATGAAAATTGTGAATGCAATGGAGGTCAATAATGTTGGCAAGTTTTCGGCGGTGGTGTAGGCTGCGATGGCAGTGGCGGCTGCGGGGGAGACGGTAATAGCGGAGGCGACGATTATTACATGAACAACGATTGCATCAGGAACGACAGTGTTGCGTAATTGGCATTAGAAATGATGGACCGTGGAAGTGGGGAAAATACGTGGACTATAAGGGAGTGAGGGAAAGAGGAATGTGAGGGACAGTTGGGGAAATTGAGAGCAATGGGTGCAGTAGATGAAGGGTCAGTTGAGTGAGAAAGGGGCTGGACGGTAGTGTCATTGAAGCCGGTGAGTGCATCCAGTGGGAAAGATGGAAACGCGCTACAGGAGTGGCGGGGAGGGATTGGGCCGAGGCTCAGGCGGGGCGGGCGAGGCGCTTGTGCGCCGGGCGAGGCGGGTGAAGGGCTGCGCGCAGTGGCAGACGCTTCGAGCGATGGGTCGGTGGGAATGCGGCGGCCGCGGTGAGTCACGCCGGCCGCCGGCGACGGGACGTGTGGGGCGACTGGTATGAGATGCCTCGAGGAGGCCCAAGCCATCGACTACGGTGCGCAGTGGCCATTCAGAGACCGTGTGGTGAAGCCACATTTACGTCTTACGTCGTCAAAGCTAATCTCTCGTCATGCCTCTTACATCATCTTATAAGAGTATGTAACATTTACGTATTATTCTGTCAAGAATACCCCAAAGTTTCCAAAACACAAAATTATATAATCATCTACCAATAACTATAAGAATTGTAATTTTGAACCCATCTCCCATCCCTAATTTTATAAACCACAAATTTCAATAATTACGTAATGAAATGTTTATATTTAAATATATTTTTTAATTTCAATAGCATTTTTATTTATTTGATATAATATTTTATTAATTTTCAATTACGTCAATCTTATCGACAACATCTTTTAATATTTGTTTTAATTATGAGAGTTTCCAGACTTTACTTGAGATAGTCTCACGAGCGAGCAATGTGTGTAAGAAAGAAATGATCCAGTTAAATAACCTACTACGTACATGATATTTCAATATATCACACAGACATATGCGAATTTTATCGCAAAGGGCAAGAACATATAAATGAAGTCAACAGTGTGAAACGCTCGAATTTAATTAGAAGTAGAAATACTTTAGTACAAGTTACAAGAAGGAAACTAGTCGCGATAAGCTATGTGTGTAAAAGAATAATGAAAATTTGCATTGGCCGAAGTCAAGGACGTTTTATGTTAACAGCAGACATAAGGTCGCAGCCTCGCCGACGACTTGGAAATTCGCGAGCGAAGCGAGTCAAATAAAGAATTATGATCCCATGCCTTTATATCCCAACTACCTCAAACTGTACAAGTTTTTGAATCACCGACGATTATACAGAGTCTTTCACGTGTGTTCTATTTATCAATTTGCTTTTGCAGTGCGTAAAAAATACTTGCGGAAATTCAGAAACAATATTATTGTTTCTTAATGAACAATTATTGTTTCCATTTCCATCCGTTGGATTTTAAGCAGACATACAAACTTATAGATTATTGTTTTTTATGAAAATCATTTCTATATTTCTGTTGTTGTTTTTGTGTTTTTTTTTCATAGCGTCAGAATCTTTTTAAGTTACAGTTTATTGATCACGTTTCACGTTATACGACGGCATAGTTTGATTTCTTTTGTACTCGTATATTTGAATTTTTATTCATAAAAGTAAATTTTCATATTTTTTTGAGCATTTTCCATTATTTGAGCATTTTTTGTTAGTTCCGTAGAAATTAATACATTGTTTAGCCATTCTTTTTTTTTTTTTTTTTTTTTTTGCGCAACTGTGAACTTGGTTGATGAAGTGTCTAAAATTTTATACACTTCCTTTAATCCGCTAAATATCTCGAACAAAAGTATTAATAGTTTTAATATTCATTATAACATTTTTGATTATTTGATGAGAAATATTAAATAGTCTTCTTGGATCTACGCAATCTACAGGTAATAAGAGTCATATAGTCTACATGTCGAGAAAAACATGTGACAGATGCAAAATTGTAGTCTACGGCGCACCTCTGACCAGCAGGCAGCGTGGCGAGGAGCGCGCGTGGCGAGGTGGGCGCATGGGCGCGGCGAGGCGCGGCGCGGCATGGCGGAAGCCACACAAGGGCCCCTCCCGCCTCCCGCTCGTGTGAACGTGACGCCAGCGACCCGCGCTCCGCCTCGCGCAGAGCTTCAGAACGGCAGAACTTCACAGGCCCCGCGCCGCGCCTCATCCCCGCCCCCGCACTAGCCCCCGCCACAAGCCCCAGTGCCAGCCCCAGCCCCAACCCCTGCCCCCATTCCGCCCCCGCCCCCATCCCCTCCCCCGCCCCAGCCTCAGCCTCGGCCTCAGCCCCAGCCCCAGTCCCAGTCCCAGCCCCCGCCCCACCCCCAACCCCTGCCCCCATTCCGCCCCAGCCCCAGCCCCAGCCCCAGCCCCAGCCCCCATTCCACCCCAGCCCCAGCCCCCATTCCACCCCAGCCCCAGCCCCAGCCCCACCCCCAACCCCGCACCAGCTCCCGCCACCGCCCAGCCTCAGCCCCATCCCCTGCTCCAGCTCTAGCCCCCTCCCCGCCCCACCCCCGTCACCGTCCCCTCCCCAGCCCCCACCCCCGTCCCCGTCCCCGCCCCGGCGAACCCGCTCGCTTCGGAGGCGCTTGCCACGAGCTACGTGTTATTTGTACGCGGGATGCGAATTCACGGGGGAGATAACCTCCCTCATCCCTAGAGTCTGATTTCACCTGCTAGAAAAATAGATATTTGTCCCTGCCAGGAAAAAAATTAATCAACATCTAGGGGCCTCATTTACGATATCCACGTTTCGAAATGTGCATATCAAAGAATCCAAATCAAAGAAATTAATCCTGCAGCAGCATTCTTTGGATTTATTCCGATTGCTGCGCGGGTGAAAATGTTCTCTTTTTTTTTCACTCCACAAAATCACGATTTGCCGGCCCTCTCTCCGCGTGTTCTGAATCCATCCCCTGGAGGAAACAAAATTCGCACTTCGCCTGAACGCTGTATGAGTCATAGTGCTGGCAAAGTCCTCGCACGGAGAAACATTGAGATGAAAAGGAACACGGCGATTAATAACATTGGAAATACTAATGATTTGTGCCATAGATATTTAGAAAGGGGAGGCCCTAAACAAGTTTAAGTTCTAGGAAATAATGGACAACGAGAAACGAACGGGAGGAAGTTGAGAAAAGAGAAAGAAGACCACTTTTCATCCTTACTACATAGTAATCGATAAACCTACGTTACCTCATCCGTCCGTCCGCCATTCAGGGTTAGACCTCTTCCGGATCACCATTCGAGAAAAACGAGGTAACCTTTGACGCGTCTCGGCCTACTGATGGGGGAATTGATATGCGGATACACCCAAAAAATTTTAAGTAGTTTCTCATAAAACGAATTTTCTTGTATTTGATGTAATTCAAACGTTATTGGGAGACTTATGGTACATACTCAAGAGATCAATAGCTCACTCAATTCTCTCGACAATTCATCGACACAATTCTTACACGGTTCTCTCTAGGATATTTTTTTAAATTCTAGACAATCGCGTGTTTTTTTCTTTCCATTAAAGGTAAGTTCTTCCAAAAAAAAATATATGCACGCCAATACGTGTCAGATCTTCACAATCGACCAACTGTTAGGGTTTTTCTGGTATTTTCTTTAAAAACAATACATTTCTTATGAAACAATATAATTAAACACGTATGTAAATTAACAATATCTTCACTATAAAAAGTGTGACAAAGATTTATAACCCATTAGGGAAAAAACTTTTTATTGGCTTACATTGTTTTATTTAATTTGACTTCAAATAGAAAACATAGTCACAGATATTCAGTATTTTTCATAACTTAGCAATGAAGTAAACCTCCGCATCAGGCAACGTAGTTTAAACTTCCATACTAAAATACAAACAAAATCACGCACATCATCCCCAAAACAGAAAAATGTATTCTCAATAAAACGCTTTAAAACAAAACACACTGATTTGCAATCAATTCGCTCGTTTACCCACAAGTTCATTATTCCCTTCTGCCGCCCGGGCGGACCTTTGAGCTGGCGCTCGCCACCACCCCAAGGGCGAAGGGAGAGGGGAGAGTCACGCGGGGGCAACGTACTCTTTGCTTCGAGGGGGCAACGTACTCTTCGCTTCGAGGGGGGCAACGTACTTTTTGCTTTGAGGGGCAACGTACTCTTTGCTTCTTGGAGTATTTTGAACACCCTCTCCCCATTTACGCCAGTTCACCCCCCTGGTACGCGCAGTTCAACTCCCCTAAATAATTCCGTTATGCTTGTGACAAACACCTCTCCCCATTTTACAATCAGTCAAAGCAATTTATTTAGCAGTAATTTATAAAACAAACTCGTGTTAATTTGTCTATGTTATATATTAACATTTTGGGATAAATCAAATCAGGAATAGTTAGGGCTGTTAACTGCACCTACCAATAACACTGGACAACTTTTAGAGAAGAAATGGTGCATATGCAAGAAAATTACTTAATTAAGACTGAATAAATGAAATTGTTTCAGGAAACGTTGAAAACGTGACGAAAATAATGATCCGGGTTACGTAGCATTGAACTAACCACCTACCACTATGTAACACAGCGAGATGCTGCCTCATACCCATCTGGCGGGGGGGGTCTTTAACGGTACGTAATTTATGGACGACCTCCAAAACTGGTCGCATTTATAGACAGAAATGCATCGCGCTGAGCACGATTTTGTGTAGCAGAGCATTCGCGCAGTAACAGTATTTCCTAAAATAATATATTTAGAAAAAATATGGTCTTTTATTTTTTCTAGGCTGTAAAAGTGCTCTCGCAATATACAACATACGATTATTATACACATAAATTATACATATATACATATATACACATATACATATATACATATACACACATACACACATACACACATATACACATATACACATATACACATATACATATATACATATATACATATGTACATATATTCAAATGATTACAGCAATATGACTATATGTACGATTTGAAGAGCCTTACCAATGAGTAATGATCTTTATGGTTGAGGGAAAAATAATATATTTCGAAATAAAAATCAACCATGGTTTGATGTCTGAGAAATATGTTATCTTTCTATAAACAGAAATGGTGTGGTTGTCAGAAGAAGCCTCTTGAATAGAATAATTGATTTAAAAAGCAACTGGAGTTTCCGAAAGACATTAAGACATATAACAAAACACATTACTCGAACTATAAGATGTCTTTGAGCCATAAAATACATGAATGCTGAATTGAAATACCAAAATCATCAAAAAAAATATGAATGAATAATTTTTCTTGGAGAAATAGATGCACTCTTTTCAAAAAGTGTATAGCCAAAAACATTCATTGAAATACATTATGCCATTGCATTGCACCATTTACTCATCTCGAAACCTTCACAATATAATAATTTTGATATCAGTTTGAAAATAATATCCATTCTGTTACGCATCAAACAAGTCAAAGTATCTTCCAAACCTTTCGTGGATTAGAGGACTCAAAGTGCATTTTAAAGTTCAACATCAAATGCGTAATAACAGTCAAAACTTTTAAATATACCTTACGCCTAGTTCTTTCCAATTCCAATGCTTTGATGTAGGACTAAAAACGCACGAGCACAGCAATAATGGAAGTTTTTCTGCACGTGTTCCGTACAGGTCCTTTTATACAGCCGCAGTCTTCGCGTGTTTGGGTTGGGGTTGGGTGCCGCCGCCGCTGCGCCTCCGCCGCCTCTGCAGCCGCCGTCACCACTGCCCCCGCGGGCCTGCCTGCCTAGGTCGTTCCCTGCTCTGCCAGAGCACCAAGCGACATGGCGGGGCGGGCGAGCGGGCAGGCGGGCGGAGAGCCCGTGCTGCACAAACACGGCGCCTTTTTTGTGCGTTTGCACTGCCCGCCCCTGGCCGTTCCGCCCCGCCTCTCTCGCCCCTGCATCAACACTCCCCTCCCCCTCCCGGCGTCGGCCCCCACCCCTTCCGCCCCCGCCCACCCCGCGCCGCGCGGCACTCCATTGTTTTGGCTGAGCTATTTTCGGAGCGACCTGCTCTTTATTGAGTGTCACTGTCCCATTCGCACCGATTACATGCTGCATTGTTTTGCTAAATGTCGGAAGAATGAATTTGGGTTGAAAGGGCAAGTAGTTTGGAAGCTATTTCTGAAATATTGTCGAAAAAGGAGACCGCCTAATTGTTATGACTGGCTTTATGTATTGTTTCAAGGGCAATTCGCGAGGTTCTATAAAACAAAAACGCCAATATAAAAAACAATTAGTTTCAACAAACACTGACGACTAGTAACGCTTTTGGTATTCTGAGGGATACAATAACCTAAAAGTCTATTATAGTTCAATGGCTGTCAGAAATGTAATTCACCGTACAAGCCATTTAAATAGCTGTACCTAACTTCTGATAAAGGTAATACTTTAGAATAGCTTGGAAAGTAAAAAAACAACAACACTGGTGTCAGAAGAGAGAAAGGTGGTCAGTGAAATTTCTACAAAATAAGAGGAAAATTTCCTCTTCGCGGCGGGTTTTGACAGCGCCATTGCGTCATCCCTGCGCACCCACTTCTGCGACAGCGCATCTGCTTTCATCACCGCCGCCCATCCAAAGCACTACTTCAGCTGTAATAGCGCCGCTAACGCAGACCTCCAACCTTTATTATCGCCCCCGCCATCGACAGCAGCGGCATCGCCGCCAGCGCCCCTCGCGTCATCGCCCAACCCACGCACTGCGCCAGGTGCAAAGCTGCGGTCGCGCTCCGCCCCGCCCCCGCCCCCGCTCCGTCCGCCTCGCATCGCCCCAGTCTCCTCCCCTCCCCCGCCCACTACCCGCCCCGCCCCAACCCACCCAGCCCCCGCCCCTTCCCAACGCTCCCCCGCCTAGCCCCTGTCCAGCCACAGCCCCGCCCCCGCTCCGCCCGCCCCGCTTCGCCCCAACCCACCCAGCCCCCCGCCCCTTCCCAACGAGCCCCTGACCAGCCACAGCCTCGCCCCCGCTCCGTCCGCCCACGCTTCGCCCCAGTCTCCTCCCCGCCCCGCCCCCAACCCCACCCAGCCCCCGCCCCTTCCCAAACGCTCCCCCGCCTAGCCCCTGTCCAGCCACAGCCCCGCCCCGCTCCGCCCCCCGCTGCGCCCCCGCCCCTCCCAATCCTCGCCCAGCCCCCGCGCCGCTACCTCGCGCCTCCTCGCCCTCGTCCCGTCCCCTTCCCCACCGCTCCGCCCCGCCCCCGCCCCCCGCCCCCGCTCCGTCCGCCCCAGTCTCCTCCCCGCCCCGCCCCAACCCACCAGCCCCCGCCCCTTCCAACGCTCCCCCGCCTAGCCCCTGTCCAGCCACAGCCCCGCCCCCGCCCCGCTGCGTCCCCGCCCAGCCCCACATCCCACCCGCCCAATCCCCACCCAGTCCCCGCGCCGCCCCGTGCCGTCCCCTCCCTCCGCTGCGCCACGCCCCCGCCCCGCCCCGCCCGCGTCTCCCCATTCCGGTCCAGCGACGTGGCGATTGTGCGGTGCGCTGACACCGTTATTCGCCAGCCAGTTCGCATCCAGTGGAACACCGACGCAGGAGGAAGACACACGACGATATCTTACGTCACCGCCAAATGACTTAACGGAAAGAGGTTTGTAGATAACCAATGCTCCAAGATGGAGTCTTATAAATCTTTCCTTGTTCCGTCGCCGTTCAGTGTCGGCATCAGAAGTTATGAAAAAGATAATATACGAGCTCGAGCCACGTGGCGGAAGTTTAACCGAAGCACGTTGGAAACTACTGGTGCAGACATTCGAATTTAGGCACTTCGTTTTTACCGACGTTATTAGAATCTTTATTGGACAGATCGTAATCAACTGAGACGTTATAAAATGTGCAAGCATTTGGGTGTTCGTCACACGTAACTCCGGTAGAATGTATATTTTTACTCTTGCATGTGTATATTTTTGTTGCTTAATATTTAGGACACATAAATAAAATGAACTTAAGTTTCTTTACACTTTTCATTACTCATTGTCGTACTTAATTACTTCATTTTACCGTATAATTTATTCCTTATTCCTATGTGGCACTTCCTTTGAAATACGATTAAAATGTACACAAAACTGCATTAATAATCTGTGTGTATTCATTGAATTTAGTGTATTTGCTGAAGAAAAAGTGGTCAAGGAAATAGTATTTCAATGCACGTAGCTATACCTCTAAGATATTGCACTATCAATTACCCCAGCACCATCAAGTATAAACACTCGCAACCATAGTTTCAGATTTTTTAAAATTATTTTTATTAAGAATTCCGAGAACTCTTGCTGTAGAGAGCCAACCTATCATGATATAGAGAGAAAATAACTCCGACAAAGTGTCTTCAACCGACAGATTCTAAGATTTTTTTTCATTAAATAAATAAATCTTCGTGTAGAATTTGTATTTCTTTTCTACGGCAATAAAAACACATTTTCTTCGAGTAATTATAACCGAATTAAACGTTCAGAATTGTTGCAGTTTCTAAATGGTACCGATATAAAAAATAACAAAGACACATTAAAACATATGCTCAAAACTGACAAGTCAAGCTCAACAGTGATAGAAACAAATTTTCAGTATTTTCTTTTATTTTTAATCAACTGCTTTGAAATAAAAATAGTTTGTTGAATGTTTCTTTTGCTTGACTATTAATGTGCTATAATTTAAGCAACACTGGAAACGAATGTTAAAAATCTTTGTTTGTTTTTTTAATTTTGTAATTTTATTTACGTAATTTTTGTAATGCATCCGTAAAATCATTTACTATTATAAAACTCTTGACAGCGATAACAAATCTTCAGCAACAAAAATACACACGGTTATACGAAGAGTTGCATGATAGAATTTCGTTATATATTTTCCCCCAGGCAGTTTAATATAGAAAGAGTTTTAACAAAATGCATCGTGAAGTATCTGCAGAGATTCTCAGCGCCTTGACGGCCCCGCACCCCTTCCTGGCTGTGGGTCACGAGTTCGTGGCCTGGATAGAGGAGGCGCGCAGTCAGCCTCTCGCCTGAGCGGCGGCGGCGGCTCGCGACCTCGTGCGGCTCAGCTTCCGCGGCCGGGGGGGGGGGCGCCTCGCTTCCGCGAAAGTGGCTCTGCCCAGCGGCGCTGCGTCGCGCGTTGCACTGCCCGCGAGCGATTGCGACATCGATTTACAGACAGATTACTACTTGGGGTGGCGATGGTTGTAACGGTTAGCGTACCGTACTGTTGTACCCAAGTTGGCGGGTTCAAACCCGATTGAAGCCGCAGATTTTTAAGGGCGAAAAAATCCTTCGTACGGCTTCCTTCGGAGGGGAAATAAAGCCGGCTGTCCCATGTTAGTAGATTTACTTGCATGTAAAAGATCCTCAAGCCTAAATGACGCCTCTGAGCTAAATTCAAAATCGCCTATTTCTCGCCCAAGAAATACCTCCTTTCTCTGCTAGTTGGTGAAAGGAGCTTAGCGAAATTTGCGTGGTCAGACGGAAGAGCAGGCTTCATGGCCTGAGTCTCGCCACGTAAAATAAGGCCATTCAATTCAATACTTTGCGTAACGCTGACCAGAGGGAGAATGGGTTTGAGGTAGCGTCACGCTTCGTTACATATGGGTAGGGGGTCATAGATTAGTGTTACGTAATGCTGACATATTTTTAAAAAATATTTCAATATTTGCTGAAATACTTTATTTTATTCATTCTTGTACTAAAACATTACAATATTAACAAATTAAATGAAAAATTTAATCAAGTAAAGAAGTCTAAATTGTTACAATGGATGAAGTCTATGAAGAATATATTTCATTACTGAACTTATTAGATTACGAAGAAAAATGTTCAAAAATTATTTTCTAGAATCTAATTAAGCTAGCGAATTAGACCTCGGAGCCTATGCGCTATCCTCGACGGCGTGTGCTCGGCTTGTTACAAATATTCTCGCATACTCATTCTTCTTTCGTTCAAAAATTGTTGCCAATCTTATTGCTATGTGCAGTCCGCACCACCAACTAATTCTCACATTAATTATCATAAATTTTAATATGTAACACAAGTACAATTCCTACAACTCGTTTCTGCTTTAAAATCGATTTTTACTTATTGTATTGAGGGGGGATTCTGTCGCAGGCGTTACGAAATAATTAGAGGGGTGGTGCAAGTGCGCGTTACAGGTCCGTTACACGGGGGAGAGGGAGGTATTCAAAATACTCCAAATTTGCGATACGTAATTTATGGAGGCCCCTAAGAAGGGACCGCTTTCACAGCTACTGCTTGGCCACTGCTGGTAGCATAACTGCGAATTATGTCCAGCACTCGTTTTTCCAGTGCGTTCGTTTACAGTTAGCTCTTTTGTAAATGGTTCATCACTATCTCTTGTAATGTCATCGTCCTGCATGCCGTTCATTTGTTTCCTGACCTGTGAATATGGTCCCTTCTAGAAGTAACAAAAACACAATGTTACCGAACATCGATGTTAATAATACATCGACTACAAACCATGGTTGTTTTCTGTTCATGGACAACAAAATTTAATTTGACAGTTGCCGTGTTTATTGATCATAATCAGGGCACGGATTCTGACGACACGTCGTCTTTTCATTCGTGCTTCTTTCGTGCCTGTAGCTACGTTGTAACTGAATGTTTATCGTGACATATATATATATATATATATATATATATATATATATATATATATATGAGAGAAATGTATCGTTGCTGGGTAATTTTTTGTCTTTTTTTGCAATATTTTAATTTTTAAAGTTATTTCATCGCGTCATTTTTGTCATTTTTACGCATTTTGTTTCCTTTTTGTGTTTTTTTTGTTAGTGAATGTTCCATAAACTTACAATAACACACTAAAATAAACTTTCCATTGTATCACCAGTTCATGGCGAAATCCACTACTGCTTTCGAACTCTGAAAATTACACAAGTTTTCGGTAACTTCCTCGATTTTTCATAACCGAAGAAGATTGGAAGGAAGGAAGATGGAGCTAAGTATTACATTTCCTCCTAAAATAGAGACATTATAATAGATATAATTTTATATAAATAAATTAAATTTAAAACAGTAAAATTCATTGAATAAATAAACATTTTCATGCACATTTTTGAAGATTTGTTTAAAAAATAAGTAATTTTCCCCTTATTTTTAAGACATTTTATAGGTTATTTTCCTCCTATTTTTAATTCATTTTATCGGTCATTTTCAAAAAAATTCTAGGTCATCACAATCCAAACCCTGGTTATTAATTAATATTTAACTGCAAACACACTTAAAAATAATAAAAGCAAAGGACAAAACTATGCTTGATCGCTCAGGGCCATCTCGGTGGGTCAGTCTTCAGTTCACCGAATGAGGGCACGGGAAGAAGGGGCACGCCATACATTCAACCCCATGAATTCGCCGCTCCATGTGCGAAATAGAAAGGAAGGCGTAGGAAATGCCAGGCCATTGGGGTCATCTCTGGCGAGAGATAATACGTTTGATGAGGGTAGTAGGAACTGCGTTCCGTTTGGTTCGAACAGTGTTACCGTCAGCTACTATTTCGTATTTTAACTTTTACAATACAGTGATAATGGGAATTTTTCATTCACAAAAAAAAAACATCGATGTTAAAAAACTCGATTTTAATACATCGATGTTCTCAAAAAGACGATGTTTTGGAAACACAGACATCGATGTCGCATCCCCACTACCATCCACTTCCTTGTCAAATTCGGGCCTCGTTCATTTGTCGCAGCACAAAAACCGTGTTGCCTGCGGCGCTCATGGATTAATTATGGTACTATCTTGTATTAGAAGCGTCAGGCAAGTTGTAACCTCCATTACCGCTATGACATCACATTGAAATTTAAATCCAAACATGAACATGCGAAAGAAAGCCGGAATTAACAATTTTTGGAAATAATACAAGGGAATTACAAGTGCAGCGCCTTGATCAGGTAAGATTTTTAATTGCTTGGGCCACGTTCTACCCTAGTTCCAACAAATGATGCCAGATTGGAAATTATTACCTTTCTGGATTATCCTTATTTCTCACATAATTTCAAGGTTCGCTTGAAATCGTTCCATTGCAATCATTCACTTCCAAACCATTTTAATATTTAAATAGCGTTCCACGTAATAATATACTGTTTAAAATTAAGAATATTGAATATTTCTTTCACGCATACTACCACGCATAATAATCTCTACCGTCCCCCCTTGTCCCCATTCACTTCGTCCCACAAGACAACAACCTGCCTCAGCCCACCCTTCCTCCCCCTCCCCGGATTGTCCCTGCGCTGCACACTAACTTCCGCAAGTGCCGTCTCCGCCCGGGACTCCGTCCCACTAACACGAGGCCCACCGCGCGCCGCTTGCCTCGCCTCCTCCTCCTCCGCCGCCGCCGCCGCCGCCGCCGCCTCCGCCGCCGCCGCCTCCGCCTCCGCCTCCGCCTCCGCCGTCGCCTCCGCCACCGCCACCGCCACCGCCGCCCGCCGCCGCCGCCGCCCTCCGCCTCCGCCGCCGCCTCCGCCGCCGCCTCCGCCGCCGCCTCCGCCGCCGCCTCCGCCGCCGCCTCCGCCTCCGCCTCCGCCGCCGCCTCCGCCGCCGCCGCCGCCGCCGCCGCCACCACCGCCGCCACCGCCGCCGCCACCGCCGCCGCCACCGCCACCGCCGCCACCGCCACCCTCGCAGAGAAAGTTTACGGCAGCGCGTATTCAATTTCTTCCCATATTCGCGGATTGTCTCCGCGCGCACCAGGCGCTTCCGCAGTGGCGGCGCTCGCGTCTGCTCCAGCCTCGCTGCCGCATCCCCCACTCCCACACAGCTCTGGAAATTCGTCTGATGGGAACGCGAAACCGTCAGACGGAGAGGGACAAATTTACGACGGGGCGAGACTGAGAAAGCGATGGTGTCTCTAGCTTCTAAATGCACCTCACACTGCGCGGAGACCAATAATACTGAAGTGTATCTCTTCTCGCTGTATCCTTCCTCCTGTGGTTTACGCTACTGGAAACCTATGACAATGAAATAAGTCCCTTGATGTTGCAACCACCGCCCGTTTTTGCGTTTTGTGAAACAAAAAACTCCCTCCAACTGGCATGGGGTGTGGTGAATCAATCATCTAACACTCCCCTAAACGAATGCGGATGATTCTACAAAAGTTGCTTGGACAGCAATTTGCATTAAATCTACCCCCAGCCAGTTGGTTACTTAATAAGCATCACTTCCTAATTTATCCACTAATGGGATCTCAGCGTTAGATGGGACGAATTCGAATGAGGAAAATGAATAACATTCAAAAAGTTATTTAACATAGCACATATATTTAAAAAAGCAAAAATCAACACATCAATACAATAAACCCTGAGTTAATACAAACTGTAAATTTTAAACAACAAAACAATATGATACTCTATTAACATATTACTTCAATTACACTATTTAGTTTTTCCAGGTCCATTGAAATTCTTGATTTGTTGTAAATTACATTTATCTAAAAACGAAGTTAATCTCTCTTTCTGCATGAATTGTCAACACAATTGCTTTACTGCATTCCACGAATGAGTGTTTCACAGTACATAAATCTTATTTTCTGGAAATCACAAAATCATTTCATCCAGTAGGTTGTGCTGCACTTATTACAATATAGAGAGAATACGAGCGAATTGCTCTACTAACCTTCACGATGATAAACCTCACAACAACTCGACAGGTTTCTGACAATCCTTCCTTTCACATCTGCTAACGCTTAACGCCTGAGCGATCGGTTGAGAATCGGGTGTTCGTACATTCAACGCACGCATCGCGTAAGGCTATGAATATGGATAAGAGCATAAGGCCATTTTGACTGACATTTCAGATCCAGCGGTGGAAAGGACGGTGTTACTCAACCCTGACGAGACATGAATTCGCAACTTAAGAGTGACGTTCTAATAAGAAGTAAAAGAAATTAAGTACATTAGGTTTAGTGGACGTCAAAACGAACGTCAGACGTAAATGATGACCATTCTAAATAACAGATAAGGGTAACACTAAATTATTGATTTTCTCAAATCATACATCAAGGGCAAGATTGTAGCAGAAAGGTACACCAAAAATAAATCAAAAACCCATTCACTTAGTGCTTAAAACATACTCTTTCGAGTTATTACGTACATACGTCGTGTATCACTTGCAATTTTATGGCGCTGTTTGCACAGCGTCAAACGTATTCATGATAGTATAAGTGCTGTTCCGTTTAGAAATCATTCATTTAAAAAAATCATAACAAAAAAGTAAAATTACGTAACAGACTAAAACTGTGAAAAAATAGAATACACGAACTCTCATAAAAATCTAAATTCTTTAACTCCGACAATTTAGTATTCTTAAGAATTGTGTATAATTACTATTCACGAGAGTGCATTAACGCCCTGGTACTTCAACGGTATCATTAAAGGCTTTTGAGGAGGCCTGCTAAATATCAATGTATGGCGATGTCAATGAAAGCCCTAATTAAAATCAGAACAGCCTTTTTAGTGGCACATTTTAGAGATAAATTAATATTCAAAACCGTGCTAATGATATAGCCTTTATGTAGTATTTCATTGGAATAATGGTACGAACTTATTCACTTCAATTCGTGAATTATTTTTAATTTTTTTGGTTCTGATTATGAGCGGGATTAAATACGTCACACTTATTGTAATTGAATGTACTCGTATTGCCTTTTTAATCTTAAAACCTATTACCTAGAAGTAAAATTGAATCTTACTAGGTCTGTTCCACATTTACAAATGAAAACTGAACGATATCAACAAAATATCGCTACCGACTTCTTCAGATATTAGCGATTTAGAATGTTTTACTTTCCGCAAACACGTTTGTGATTCTTTGACTAAATGGTTATATTTGTTTTTCGCCAATGCCAACGATACCAACATACCAATTGCTGAAATACTCTTGACATTGCCAAGGAATTTATTTAACACTACTATCAGACAGGAAACTGAATTAATTCTACCCACAGTGAAAATTGGAAGTAATAGGATTAAGATAGGCCCTCGGATGGCTAATGAACAGCGTGACATCTTTCTGAGAGTCGGGCCCGGGTTTGATATCAGGGCAAAGCCAAAAATGATGCTAATGCAAATTGTCTCACCTTCTATATCTGTGTGACGAAATAAAAAAAAAACTAGGGTTAATCCGACCTCCAAATGTCAAAAGCATCAATAGTACATTGGGGAATGCATTAAACCAAGCTTTAAAAACAGCAATAAACGTGGTAACATTGGCAACAATTGAGATCGTCAACTCCCCTAAATTTCTTCTCGGAAAATCAAAATTATTAGTATGGCAGTCTCTGCAATGGGGGTGAAAATTCAGGATTTTTCCGTGATGACTTCACTGAAGAGACTGACTCCCGAAATCACTTCACTTACTCTAACGTTCTTGATGAGGCTGCAGACGTACGTCTCATTTTATATAGTGCACAATTTACGTAAACACAAAACAATAATAAATATAAACTCAATATCACAATTTTTCTTGGTAATTTGTTTATTTATTATTTTGAGTTTCAATGAGCAAGGATAATGTATACTCACAGTGGGCCACCTCAAAACTTCTAAACAGTTCATGATATCAAAATTCAGTTTTGCTCAACAATGCGGAATCATAAGGCAAGTAATATTCTGTAGAGATATTGTTTAAAATAAATTCCGTGATGGTAGCAGATATCTTGTGGTAATCCATAATATGGAAAAGGAAATAATCTCCACAAAAGTTTTGTGGAGATTATTTCCTTTACCATATTGTTTGAAATATTTTTAGTTCACGAGAAATGTAATAATATCCATTATTTAAATGTAATAATATATTTTTTTCTCTCCAGCAATTGGTGCATCATAAAAAGAGTAACACAATGATGTATCATATGTTCATATTTTGATAATAATTTGAAATCCACCGAGAGCTTCAAATACCTCTCCTCTCAGAATTCATCTCAGAAACCTCTAAAAAATATTATTCTCTCCTCCCAGCATGCCCCAACACTCCAATATTCAATCTCGGCCAAAACGCACATTATCCATCACGCGTTAGATTCAGATTCCCCAAAGATCTCTTTCGCCCACCCTAATTCATAAAATTATTTCCCCCTTTTCCCACAAACACTCTCCCTCCTCCTCTAAACCACAAATGCAAACTTCTCTTAGTGAAGATATCCAAATATGAAATTTTAAAAATATAGTGAAGGGTTATTCCGAGACCCGCATTTGCCTGAGGATGACCAAGTAAAATCATTGTATGTAACATTGTACCCGTCAAAACCCCCGAAAGACAAAAGTCGAACGGGAAGAAAATAAATAAATAAATAAAAAGATAATAATTTGAGTGTACAAGTATACTTTCAGACTTGTGATTTTAAATTGAACTATATTATATCCAGCAGCAGCCCTCGCAACGGTGACCTTCCCGGCTGCAGTGGCAAGAGCTGCTACAGGGAATATTGCACCCTTAATTTGTAATTGTTAATTAAACCACAAGTTAGAAAATATATAATTTTAGACTCAAAATATTATCAAATCATTACCGTATGTTGCATAATAGCATTCCTCTTTTTACGATCTGTCTATTCCAAGTGAGAAAAATAAACAGTTCCATTTAAAAAATTGAAGATGATTAAATTTCTCGAAAACTAAAAATATTTCAAACAATATTTTTGCAACCCCATGACTTCGTATTGCTGAGCGAAAACTGCTTTTCGATATTGTGAACAGTTTAGTTAGGGGGGGGGGGGCATGTTTGGATCCATATAGATCAATGAAACACGAAATAGATGAACGGTTAATTAAAGAATAATCCGTGTAAATATTTTTTGTTTCCTTTTTACTTATTTACGTACGCTTAACAACTCATAGAGTCATTTAGAGACCATTGTAATTGAACATCGGTTTTATAGTGAAACTTTGAGGTAACGGTAGGAAAACATGCATACATTCACACAAAAACATTCATGCCCGGGGTGGGATTCGAACCCGCGACCCTTCAAGCCAAGGAAGCCACGTCCCTTCACCCTTAGCGACAATGGCTATCCAGGCCGGATAGATACTATTTCTTAAAATACACATTTTTCATTTTTTCACTTTGTTTACATTTTAGTAAAATATATAAATTGCTTTTATCCTGTTGGCGGAATGACAAAACAATAGAGAGGACGAAAGCCTCTGCACACGTTTTCCAACGTGGAAATCATTTATACCATGTTAGTTTGGCATGATCATGAGCCATAATAACTTATCGCAGTACACGTAGGCTTCCGCGGCTCGAGTCCATTACTCCTAGGCTGTCCGGGTGACGCCGCGTCGTTGGCAGATAGGCCGACGTTTCGCCCGTCATGTCGCAGGCTTCTTCAGGGTAGTGACCAAGTTCAGGGTAGTGACCTCACTACCCTGAAAAAGCCTGCGACATGACGGGCGAAACGTCGGCCTATCTGCCAACGACGCGGCGTCACCCGGACAGCCTAGAAGTAACTGATCGCAGGACTGGGCAGAGAATATAGTGCCCTGACCCTTACGCTCCGCGTTGCCCCCACACAGCCCCTCGACCAAGAATAGTATTTCGATGTGGGGGCCGGACACTTCCAAGCGCCTCGCCGTCGCGCAAGAAGGGCAGCGGCGACGCGCACGCGACGCCGCCGAGAGCGTCCGCTCCCACGGCCACCTAAAATCCGGCGCCGGCGTCGCGGCTGCGGCGGCTGGGCAGAGCACAGAGGCGGCGCGCCGGCGCTCCAGCGCGCTGGGCCTAATCTCCCCGTAAGTCACTCATAATCCTCGAGGGCCGCCTGTCCAATTTACACGAGCGAGGCCGGGCGCGCGGCAGGGAGAGGGACCCCGGCAGAGAGAGGGGAGGGGGCGCGGTGGTGGGGACGGCGCGTAGGGGAGGGCCGAGGTGGACGGGGTGTCGTGGAAGCCGTGGACAGATGACACAAGCGGAGGCACCAACAGGCACAGTTGAGGTGGATCCGAAGGGATTCAAAGGGAGCAAAAATTTGCAGTGGACGATAACATTCACGTGTTTCCGCTATCCGCGGAGACTGAACATTTTTCTGGTATGAATAAACAGAAATTCGCGTGGGGGAGTGCTCTGTTGGATGTATCAGTGACAAATGAGTCAATCAGGGAGCAGATGTAATCTCGTGAAGCGTGGTGAGTGTAGCGGAAGACGAGTAAAAAATGAATGATCTGGGAGGGTACTGGAGGCTTTAGGGTATGAATGAGGAAAATAGGAGAGGAGATACAGATATTCGACGAGTGGAAGAGTAGAATAAACAACACAGCTTCCACAGCGTACGATTACAATGGGTGATGAGGTGGTAAGTGAAATGAAACGTATAAAGTGAGAGGCAAGGTGGGTCTGTGAAACGCACAAGGATAGATTACAGACATAGAAGAAGCGAGAAGACGCAGAATAGAAAGGCGGATAACGCATGAGGGAATTATGAAACGATAAGCGGGAAGGCGACTAGTCAAATGGTTGAAAGGAGACGGGCAGTGAGTGATGTGGCGCATGCGCAAAGCGAGAGAGGCCGAGGCGCGGAGGGACCAGCGGACGTACAATGAGAGAGAGGCGGCTGGTTCGTGAAACGCACGGGCCGCAAAGCCGGTGCGAGGTGCGTCTGCAACGCCGGTGGCAACGCCAGCGAGGGGAGCGCCTCCAGAGAGAGGGCGGAGGGCGGAGGGCGGAGGGCGAGGGCGAGGGCGAGGGCGAGGGCGAGGGCGAGGGCGAGGGCGAGGGCGAGGGCGAGGGCGGAGGGTAAGGGCGGAGGGTGAGGGGGAGGGCGGAGGGCGGAGAGCGAGGGCAGAGGGCGAGGGCGGAGGGCGAGGGCGGAGGGCGAGGGCGGAGGGCGAGGGCGAGGGCGAGGGCAGAGGGCGAGGGCGAGGGCAGAGGGCGAGGGCAGAGGGCGAGGGCAGAGGGCGAGGGCGAGGGCGAGGGCAGAGGGCGAGGGCAGAGGGGCGAGGGAGGAGGGCGAGGGGTGGAGGGTAAGGGCGGAGGGTGAGGGCGGTGAGCGGAGGGCGGAGGGTGAGGGCGGTGAGCGGAGGGCGGAGGGTGAGGGCGGTGAGCGGAGGGCGGAGGGCGGAGAGCGAGGGCGAGGGCGGAGGGCGAGGGCGGAGGGCGAGGGCGGAGGGCGAGGGCGGAGGGCGGATGGCAAGGGCAACGAACAGAGGTGGAGGATGGATGCTGCAGGGCTGCGCTCCCTTTGAAATTGACGGAGGCTCAAATAGCTCGCGTTTCCCAGATGTTCCCCCCGCGCAATTTGTCCGAGGTGCTTAATTCCGGATTGTGACCCTGGAGAGGAGTGTTACGTCATGTTGAAACACAAGCCTTCCTCTACCAGTGACAAGGGAGGTTGACAGAATATTCTCTAGTTATCACAATAGAATTCAGGTTGTTGAATTTACCTTTGCATTGTAGGATGTCACTGGGGTTCATTTATATCCAAACAACAGAAATTATTAATAATCAGCTTGGTACAATTTTATTCAGAATTTTCATATTATAGAATTTTTGAAACGATTAACCAAACTTCTGTCTAAATCTCCGGATGAGAACCAGCAGATAGAGAGCGTCAACAGTATAACACACGATCCAATAACAGCCCAACTACAAAGGTCCCTTTACAATCCTCCACAACACTCGACAGAATTAGAGCTTATTAAATAATTTTACAGAAAACATTAATTTCATGTATTTGTGACCAAAAACGAGAAATATTTCATAATCGGGAAAATTACTTATTGTTAGAAGAAAGTCAGTTCAATCTACTAAGTCTTACTTCAGGCAAAAGACTTCTAAACAGTCTTCCCCCGTTCTTGAAGGGAACCACCGAATACAATGGTACTTAAGGTGCAAGTTTAATTGTGCAGGGAGTTTATTGTGGGTGAAGATAATTCCGGGAGAAGGGAAGGGTTAGAATGAACATGATAAAGAGTAAAATGACGAGAAAGGGCGGCAAAGAACACGTCACAACCAGAGAAAACCTTGCAATGCAATTTACAAATAGCTTCCTAGCCACTAGCTGTTTTCTCAATGTTGGAACCAGCAGGTTTCAAAACGTTGCTGTTCAGAGAATGGAGATGTATATTTTTTAGTCGCATCTCTCTTCCTTGCATTACTCAATGTCACGCTGACACACGTGAGGGCACACCTTACATGTGCACAAGACTACAGTAGCAAAGTGTTCTTACCGCTGGAGGTAGTTCTGACAGCCAATCCCTTCCTTAAAGCCACAAGCTTCCCGCAGCTCCCATATTGATAAGCGACATTCAGTTCGTACTTCTATACTCATATTTCGGTAACTTCAAGTTTCATTACTCAATTATCCTTTCAATACTTAATTATAAATTCTGCAATACACGTTTCCCAGATTCCATATTCAGTTTGAAATATCAGTACGTAAAAATCTTGTCATGAATAGTAGCACAGAAAAATTAATAGAAAAGAAACCGTGATTTGGTTCTATATCGCAAACCATGAAACATCGTAATATGAGGTAATACATTGCGTTATAATTGACCGTGCAAAGGTACCGTCTGTTATTTCATCTGTCTGTGAGTTTGTTACGCAATCGCGACGAACACGTTATTCGGTTTTATTCGGATTTGGGATGAATGTTCTTTACGATCTTGAAGAATGACGCCTACGTAAGGCTCTTTATATTTCGTTTCAGGTGAGTGCCCATCTTTTTGGTTATTTCCATGTAAAGTTTAGTTTTTGCAATAATTTCAATGACCAAGAAAATTCGATTGTTCGGCTATTTTGTCTATTTGCCTGTTTTTTATGCGTTTATGAACAAGACTATCATGAAGTGCAGTTATTAGACATTTTTAACACGCTATATTCTATTCGCAGAAGCACACTAGTGTAGTATATATAAAATATTTAAGAAGATTTATGTTGCTTTGTATTAGTTTTCAGAAGTCAAATCTAAAGACGGTTTCTCGGAAAGTGGCCGGCACACTCAAGAGAGTCTATTTTGAAATTACGTGGAAAATGATCAATAAATCCCTTGCGCTTCAAAAGGGTTGAAATTCAATATCCTTAACAGGATTAATATTTTCCACTACGAAGATGAAAAGATTGTATATTCTTCAATTAATTGGCCCGAGCCCCTTCTCATTATCGATTCCCTTGTTCTTCTCCGGCCAATGTTCAAATAAACGCTGTGCCTGCAAAGTTAGTCTTGCTTGGAGCAAGAGAAACAATTTCAAAATAAATTATAAAATCTGAGGGTTAATAATACACAAATTCTTCGTTATATCTCACGTACAAAATTGACCCTAAAACAAATTTTAGGTAATAATCTTCGTAGGTATATTAGTACTTAATAAACATATTTTACAACAAAACTGGCCTATAAATATGTTAATATTTTCATTGATAATATATTTCATTATCCTTGAGGTGTTACGAAATATTTTTTTTCCCTTAAAATGGTTTTAATTATCTTTTGACAGACCGATTTCAAGCTGCTTGGATAGAATAATTTGAGAGTACTGATCAACTAAACATCGTATAAAGTTATGAAACATTATAGGATGGAATACTCGTATTATATTTTAACGAATTTTAAAATTTTAAAATAAAAGGACTTAAACTCACCTACATGTTTCTGCAATATTAAACAGTTTAAAAATGGATTCTTGATTCAGCAACATACCTGAAAAGATAGAAATAAATATAAGTATGTAAAAATAAAAGTACACTTGGAAAAAGAATGGTTTAAATATATTGGGTGTAATGAAGTATAATGCTAAAGAATATAAAACGATTTCTATCATTTCTTAGTTATTTTCTCTAAGTATTTGATATATGCATCAAAAACATTCATCACTGTCATCATAATTTCATGCACAAGGCATGATTCTATAACTAGGTTTGCTTGCTCCATTTTGTAGTTCTCCCAAATACCACCTTACCAAGAGACTTGCTATATGGTCAGAAGTGGTAGGGCGGTCGTTACTTTGTGAGAGATGTGCCGACAACCCCTTTCTAAATTCCTGTGACATTTTACAAGTGCAGAGATGTGTATCCCATTTAAAGTCGATGTTATTTTCGTGAGTTGACTTTCTGTATCCATCTTTTTCTCTAAGGAATGTAATTTCTACTCTTGTCTTTCCTTCATTACCCAACGTTTGCTCTCATATACAGGAGAGTTGGCACAGATATTTTGTTAAGTTATAAAAGTATGTCCTCTCTAACTTTATTTGTAACTTTGTATCGCAGATATAGTCTAATTGTTCCATTTTAATATTTTTTGCGGTCTTCTCTGCCTGATCGATATTTTTCAGTATCAGTATATTTACTGCCTTTATCTATTTATTTTCTATTGGGATTATCGATCACTCAGAATACCAGCACAAAAATCTTCACTTTTTAAACCAGTACTGTCGTTATTGAAAGATTTTCACAGTTTATACCACTCACGAGTTGCCCTTATCAGTCCATCTTCACTACCAAAGATGACTTGGTCATCTGTAGATAGCAGTGTCATTGTTAAGAACGAAACTTGGAAAAGGGGAGGAAGCAAGCGGGGCACATGATCCGGACGTCTTATTGAAAGGGCGACGAAAGCAAGGCCGTGAACTTGCATTCGATAATTATTTCAAGAAAACCGGAAGATGTAAATGTTGTTCTATAAATAGAAAAGAACATCCGTAAAATCTTACACTTAGTGTCCTTTTCATGTCCTTGCAGCTATAGCTTTCCCAATGCAGGTCTGTTTATCTTGGGTTTACTCGCAGTTCTATTTGATCATATTTTGTCATTGGCAAATTTTATTTTTTACAATCTGAACAATTGACACATTTCTAGCAATAGCAATGTTGTATGTTCTATGTTGTATGTTCAATTCAATGTTTTGTGCTTCTAGTTCTCATAAAAATGATGAAGGGGTTATAAGTTTGGAAAGGATAAGGAGGACGGGATGCCGTGACAGATAAAAAGGCCAAAGTTGAGCAGCTGTTGGGTAATCAAAAAGTCATCATTGTGTAATCAAAGGTACTGAAATCAAAAGTATAATTTAATGTGCCTGATGGCATGTGTCACATATTATCCAAGAAATGTTCAAATTGACAATAAATACCATTTAATTATCATCCTGAACAATCTCTAACCTAGAGAATTTTTATTGCTTACTCCCAAAGTTTCTTCTCTTCATCACATAAATTAAATACGTTGTTTAAAAGTAAATAGAGTAAAATTGTTAAAGTAAAAAAATATAATTGTTAAGGTATCTTTTCCGTTTTCATAGAATTTCGTCAATGCATAGTCTGTCGTATTTCACCTCTTTGTAACTTTTCCGACCTCTCTGATGCATCTCAAAAATGAAAATTTTTGGATGTGTACACACATTTCTGATAACTTCTATAATGTACAGATGTACCCATTCTTCGAATTTCTAATGGACTGATTTAAACTAAATTTCTATAAGACGAATTTCCATTAGACCGATTTAATTACATTCTACAAATTTAGTTCCAGCTGAACGTATCTGTTAACGTTCATAAAAACGACTTCTTCCATAATATGAAAAACGTTCGTGATCACACCAACACGTCCCTCACCTCATTCGGTGCAATCGTGTATCGGTCACGCGACCTGGATGCGTTACGAAGGCCTTCTTGAAGAGTCAGTCTCGCACCTCCATGCATGCAGCTCAGCCGAAAGGAACGTGCACTCGCGCCAAGATGCACCGAAATAGTAAAGGTGCTGTCTTATTCATCAGGTCGCATACGAGCTCAACCTACGGCGACCACGACATATTCACTTCAAGAGATGTAACTACAACCAAGTGAATAAAATCCAAGACAACGTAAGATTTTCATTTATTTTTGTTATTTCGAATGCAGATGCAAAAACATTTTTGTTAACAAATTAACAATAATCACAACCAAAATTTTATGATTATTAAACAATGTTATGCTCTTGTGGTGAAGACAGTGATATTTTATCCCAGAATTTCAAAACGAAAACAACTGAAATGAAAAGAAAAATATATATTTAATTTATCATTGATCCTACAGATTTAAATGTTTACGTGTATGACTTTTTTAATAAATATACTTCTATTTCCATTTCTACTCCTTACAACCGACACTCTAATTTATGTGAATGATTTTGAAACATTTTTTGTCATTAACCCCTTTAGATGCCCAGCGACCTCGTTTGAGGACGCGCCTTTGTGGTCTACACAAATTTTCTTCTTTTACAATACTTTGTAATTTTATATCTTCAATAGACTTACACATCCTAAACGAAATACATACGCAAGTTTTTTTCATTTCTGATTGCCAGATGTTTATTTAGCTATTCCTGTTGAGCATCAGCCTAAAACTCTACCACGAAGCAAGACCAGAGGGTTCATTTACCTCTAGAAATAATTTAGAATTACATAACTACGTAATCTTCCACTTAGAGAATTTTTTACATAATATCTGCAAAATTCCGTTCACTCAGGAAGTTTCTGTTATTATTATTGCAATCTTTTTTTTCGTACACGCCTTACTGTGGCAAATGTGAAAAGCCATATCGTTACATACCTTCGAAATGACAAACAGCAGCTCAGAATACATCTCGCCACCGTGTCTTATCTAAAACAAATGATTATATTTTCCGCACAGTCTCACGTTCAGTTAGGTCATCGCTTTTTCTCAAAACATGTGGAAAGCGCCACGTGGTCCTTTCAAATTTCTTCGACTATTATGGAGATGTGTTCCCCTACATGTTGAGAAAATTTATGACTATTTCAATAGGAGTAAGTGTGGTTTGGACAATTACAACGTCCTCGTACTCGAGTACTTTCCCGGAAAAACGACGAAATGAACATGCCCAATCCCCCAAACTTAAATTTCAATTCTGTTGTAGTCGGATAATGAAAAAGCAGCGAAATTTATTCACAAAAGAGTATTTTTTAAACTATTTTCACTAGAGTATGTTATTGAGAGTCAACATACAAGCTAGAATAATACGAAAAGATCTTACTGCATCACTGAAATTGTAAAGCACCCCAATATTCTTGTACAAGGAAGAAGTAAATTTGTGGGAATGTGTGAACTTCCCCGGATATTAGCAGAGCTGCCGTCACTAACGGTGATGTAACGGTTAGCGTATCGGACCCGATCGAAGCCGCGTACTTATAAGCCTTCCTACGAAAAGTAAGTAAACCCAGCTGTACCATGCTGTATATTTACCGCGTGTAAGGCAAGCCTGACTGAAGCTTCTGAGATAAATTCAAATCGTCTGTTTCGTCGCCAGAATGATATCTTCTTCGTCCGGTGGATGCTGAAAGGATCATCGCGAAAGCGTGATCAGACGGAAAAAAGGGCCTGATAGCCTGAGTCTCGCCACGAAAATAAAGCACGATAAACCTGACGAATTTTGTAAAACAAAACAGTTTTACAAAATATGAAATAATCCGAGTAGATAATAAAATACAAATTTTGTCAGACAGTTGAAACACAATGCAGGTTCAATGTGTTCGATTTCCTGTTCAAAAAGAGCCAACATTTCACTTCTAATTTGTAGAAAGCGAATCTAAATTATGTGTTTCCATAGTAGGCAAGCGGTATGCATTTTATGAAGATGCATCGGCTACAACAATATTAGAAGTCCGATTCCGTTAAGTTCAATATCCCAGTTTCTGAGTCTAGTCAACGGTAATTCTTCATCACAGGAGACCATTTGATTATAGAGACATGTGAATTGTATCTCGATTTTTTCATAGCACAACGAAACGCATAATTTCTTGCAACATCGATTGACATTTCGTGGTAGTACAATAAAACCCACGATTGATGACGCCGACGTGGCAGGAACACGCAGCCTACTATTCTTGGCTGTGGCCAAAGCATTGCGGTAAAAAGCGTTACCACAAATACTTCCCCTGGCCTTTCTTTCTGTTTGTTGCGTGTTTCAATATTTTCTATCGATACTTATCCTACATTAATACTTCTGATATTATATATTATTATTAAATATATTATTAAATATTATTTTAAAAAATTGTCCGAAGATATGGTCCCAGTCTCGTTATCATTAAATAAATTATCAAATAAATAAATAAATAAACGTAAATAATAAGAAATGAAAACAAATCAATAGCGTACCAACAATAATGTAAACAAATTATTCGTTCTCCAACAGCAACTACTTTCTCGCATTATTTCTACCTTTCGCGCGTCTTGAAAATTCAGAGGGTTCAGAAAAATTAAGAGGACCGTTGCCATTTTTTAAGCGCCCTTTTCTCGATCCCTGAAAAAGAAATTGGAGCGGTTTTGAGAAACCAATGGTATTATTTTTTCCGTCAATCACAGATTACGCAAAAATCACTATTTTTCAAATAATTGCTCATGAGTTTTTTAAGATCTGATGTTTTCAGAACAGATTTCATTTAAAACTGTCTTCAATACTGTACTTTGATGATGTTAATTCTGCATAATTTTCTAAAATACAGAGAGTTGGCAGAAAATGGATACCATTTTTTTTACCAATTCTCTGATGCATAAGAGTAGAATTTTTGAAAAAAATGGAGCCCTTTTTGAGAAAATAAAAACTGCGTATTTGAAGCAAACGTACACGCAAAATACTCATATTTTCGAAAAATTGAACATGACTTTATTTCAAGATGTCTTTAAAAATAGATTTCATTAAGAAAAAATAACTATCTTTAATATTGAAGTTCTAGGAAAACGCTGAAAAAACTTCTGAACCTTTGCAATTTAGAAAAATCAGGGATTTAAACAAATACGAGACATGCAACGTTCTTTACGCTATCCGAGGGACTAAGTTTAAGTCAAAAATTTGAAGCCATTTTTGACAAAATTTAGAAAATGTTGAGACTTCATGTAAAGTACCCTAAAAATTCAAAATATCCGTTTCTAACTCTCAGGATTTCGCGTTCGATCATATCGATTAAGGAATATCAATTTTGGAGAAAATCGCCTGAAGGGTTTAGGCGCTAGATTTGACCACAGACGATTTGTCCTAAATCGATTTTTCGGTATCAAGGATCTACAAAACATGGATTTCGACTACACAACGTGATAGAGGAAGTGACTTTCTACGTACAAGAACAATGTTTCGTTCCCAGCGCACGGCAATAAGAGTTTTTCTGAAGAAAAATCGCAGAGATCCGGTGCACGATTAAAATAGTTTATCTTCTTACGAAGTAAGGCACCTGAAGAAGTGTCACAGTAGTGCCTCTGACCGAGAGGTCTTAGGTTCGAGTCCCGACCGTAGCAGGAATTTCGACATTAGCTTGCCTGCTAGGTCGAATTCAATCACTGTTTAGAGGAGAATTCTAGCCGCCTGCTCTGGTGGATAGTTTTCCTTGGTTTCTCCGATCAGCACCAGGCGAATGCCGGAGCGGTACCCTAACAAACGGGCTACGGACCGCGCACGATCTTTCCTTTCTCTTCCTCCATGTCCTATTCTCAACCCTTATTTACACACACACATACAATAACGTGCACTGCACCACTACACATGTCGGGAGACCGGTCGGGAGCTTAGAGCTTGTCCCCGCTGGGACTGTGCCCCGCAGGTGGCAGATACCCGTTTCGGGAAACCCTGGTATTCGACCGTAGGGCGGTACCAGGTCTCGCCATCCCGCGGGAGAAGATCACCGCCATCCCCCAAGGAAAACGTGCACCACACTTACGGTTGACGCTCCCGGCATCACTAACAAAGTGAAGCGAGAAAGTAAAAAATACTCGTAAATGGGAGGCGTGCGTTCTCCGCATAATTTGGAGTGTTGTGTCGGAATCCCTGGTCGAGGCCAATTCGCACGCGTCGCACAGCTGCCCGTCCCCGCCCGACCCCGCCCGACCCCGCCCGTCCCTGCCCGTCGCCGCCCGTCCCCCCCCGTCGCCGCCCGTCCCCGCCCGTCGCCGCCCGTCCCCGCCCGTCGCCGCCCGTCCCCGCCCGACCCCGCCCGTCGCCGCCCGTCGCCGCCCGTCCCCGCCCATCCCCGCCCATCCCCGCCCGTCCCCGCCTCTCCCTGCCCGTCCCCGCCCCGCAGCGGCGTTGGCGCCTCGCCCGAGGGGCGAAATGGGTCGCGCAACCTCGCGGTCATAGAATCATCTGCGCGCGCGCCGCCGTCTGCCATCGCACCCCCACCCCCACCCCGCGCAGCCCAGGGCGGGGGAGGTGTCGATGCTTCCAAAGGCACTACAGCCCTGCTTGCAGGCTTGACATCCCACCCGCCTACACTGCGACGCTGTCCTTCGAGAGCACGGGGAACGGGTCATTTTGGAGTGAAGGACGTTATTACATTGTTCAAGGGAACGGTCAGCCGAGATAACTATACTGCAGTATCACAATTTTTTTGATAGTTCAGTAAAATACATGATTATGCACAGAACATAATTAAGGACTTTCGATTTTGAATGACAAATGTTTTTTTAGTAATTAACAAGTAGTTAGTTATTAAACAATTAGTTAGTTACCAACTGGCAGTAATAAGTTATCAGAGAAGTTAACAATTACATCGTTAACTTCTTTGATATTCCAATATAGTTAAGTTTGTTAACTACCAACCAGTTAATTTGATGAGAAGTGGATACAGTTTTGTAGTTAAAAGAACGAACCAGCACTAGATTGTCGTCCTGAGCTATAGTGAGCAAGGAGAAATCAGAAACCAGTCATACCTTGAAATAATAAATATGTAGCAACTTGTTCTGTAAATGACTGATATTTGATGTGTACAGTCAATTCATATTACATAGCCAATAATAATTTTACATACTCTTTATACATACGTGTAGTATATCTATAATGACTCGGCATGATATTTAAACGTTGTGAACTTGTCCAATTCAAACTTCAAATATCGACTGACTGAAGACAAACCTTTTGTTTAACCTGCTCAAGACCACGACCAGAGTCATATTTATCCGCATTTCTAATCCTTTTATTTATCTGTATCTCTCTCCATATAATGGGTTTCTGACATTCAATGTAAAGAATTCGGAAATTATGATAATCGACAAGACTGTCCTTGAGTTGGTCATGATCTTTACGTCCAAGACGATACATAAAAGCTTATTAGTTTATGTTATATAAATATTATAATGTACTAGTGAACCCGACAATGCATAGCTATTGCTATGTATTACACTTCACATGCTATTTTCACGTGATTGTTAATCACGTTTTATGCTACGCTCTGCAAAGTTTAAATACATGAGACTTACTCGTGAGAATGGGTTTATTCTATGTCTTGGTTGAGACATGGTTGTCAGGTATCCTATTAATAAAATGTTCTCACTCATGTATGGGCAAGAATTCGTTAAGACACTGTCTTGTATAAATTTGATTTACTCGTCCGAGATAACGTTCAAGTAATAATTCCGGTCGATATTTCACAATTGCAGGGACATATGCAGCAAAGACGTGCTTAATACTTAGGGGCGCGGCGGGTTGCGTTTAGAGGCGCTTGAGTCATCACTTAAATCATAAACAACGCCCCCATTTTGCGTCTATGTGCGACAGACTTACGCGCATTGTACTATGCCTATAACCTTTGCGCAAGTCCAAGCTAAAAGTTGACAAAGCTTTATCGTAATCGATCAAATGGCACGGTTCGCATACAATACGAACAAACAAACACAAACAAACAAACAAACAAACAAACATTGATTTTTTTTGTATATAGATTAATACGCATTTTATTAAAATAATGAATAAAATATTATAAGTACTATGGATATTGGAATAAATTTTATCGTAATTCCTAAATGTTCTCCGCCACGGGGAACGACGCCACGGTTGCCGCCACGGGGTAAGATTGCGAAGGAATGATTGAGCGCGACTAGTCGCCAGCACCAACATCATGACAAATAAATATCGGAGCAGTGTCGGACAATCAGCTAGTACTGAAACAACTTGAGGTGTTTGTCTGAAGCCGATTTCAGAAGAGATCATATTATGTACCACAGGACATGGCGAGATGCTTATGTGACCGAACTGTAGTTACATTCTCGCATATGTAAAGCATAGTTATCACAACCTGAAGTTCTATTTCATCTTCAAATATAAAATAATAAGTTTATAAAACATTGACAATAAAAAAATAATACACTGATGAGATATATGTATTTCATACTCAATAAGTCGAATTGATGTAATTTTTTTCTGACGTAGTTTTATTATACGTCTCCAGCACTACGCCAAAACCACGAAAGTGCAAAAGGTTACTTCTGTGACGAGCTGATTTAAAAGTTCGATTATGCCCGGAATATGTAATAATGTAGTAATTTGCAACTGGACTGTTGCATTTTGATTTATTAATATTCATCTCTACACTTCAATGCTTGACTATTATATATAATTTGTGAACTTGAAAACCCTCATTCTTTTTACAGATTTGAACCTAAACGAGATTTTCTGGGGAGTTATTTTTACCTTGTGTGGTTTTGGCGTAGTGTTGAAGACTGAATGATTACTATCAGTGAGAGAGTTCACATTATATTTATTATCAAACAGAAGTGCTATTCTCGACTCTTGAAGGAAGATTGATAATAGTTAAGATCAAATGTTTATTATGTAATGAAAAAACACTGGTGAAAATATCAATCTTAGAAAAATAAAAAAGAGTACACAGCAACATTCATCACACAATCTGCACACTCCCCGTAACGCTCTTCTCTTGTCGAAAAATCTCCGGGAACGAGCAGAATTAGAATCAGGGCGTCGCGGCAGAGAGTGCTCCGGCGCGGGGCGGCTTGGCATGGGAGGGGGGGCGAGCGTGGGCGGCTGAGAGACCTCGGCGCCGCCCGAAGCTGCCCACTCGCGCCGGCGATCTGCCCGCGGCTCGCCCATCGCTTGGCTGACTGCGCGCCCACGGCAATGCGCACCGCGGTAGTTGACGGCAGGATCTCCTCGGAGACTCAATATCATCTCCCGAAGAAAACGTGCACTACACTTAAGGAACTAATCACCTTAGCAGTTCGCCTGGAATCACTAAAAATCACTCAATCATTCAGCGAACACTTGCTCTACACCGGCCTACCAAACTGCGCCCACACGATGTACTTTACCCGCCTGGAAAGCTCGGCGCTTCTGCGTGCACGGTCAACTTCCCCTGACTCCGCTCTCATTTCCCCTCTAAATCATAAAAGACGTGTAAACACGCAGGCGTAAACGGGGAACGTAAGCGCTAAGTGCGCTCCAAAGAGTACGAAGAACGTTGGATTCATACGAAAATATGTGGCAAGATGTTTTCTATCAAGCAACCGAGATTTGAATAAGGTTTATATACTTTATTAATAATTTCATTATTTCACGTTTATTTTTTTTAAATTTTGACTTTTGTAATCGTTTTTGTCAAGGGACAGGAATATGTTGGAATTGCGTATCTTCTGTTGATTTCGTTGTTTGTTGTTTTATTAAACCATTCATATATTTGGTGTGTATCAGAAATGTTAGAATGGCCATCATTGAGGAGTTGAGAATTCTTCAAGTTCCTCGCCGGATGAAACGTAATGTGGAGGTTTAAACTCACGCCTCGCCCAGGAGCAACGCCACGGCGGCGACTCCCATCGCAAAGCGCGGTTTTCCTCTGACGACGAGAGCGAGCGTATGGATGAGGATTGATTCCAGGCGGGTCAACCGATACGATCCCTCGTCCCGTAAGTGCGGTGCATGTCCCGGAAGGTGGCGTTGATCCTGCCCCGCTGGACGGCGATGTTCACGTCTTGCTTGTGGGGGGGGGGGACCTCTTCAAGGTATTTCCCCCTGCGGAGCACCGTCCCATTCGAGCAACCTTTGATTGATTGATTAGTACCAACACGTCGGCTCATATGATTTTCCCCAATCAGGCATCTCCCACCAGCGGGCACCACTCCAGCACTCCAGCCAGGACAATCTCTCGACTAGAGTCCCGAACTGTATGCACGTGCAATAGTGTAGTGTGTGTGTAATCAATGTGAGGCAAGGAGATGTAAGAGGAAGGAAATTTCTAAAAACTCGCAATATTCTTTATTTCGCAAAATCACACATACTTTCAATCGATTTTTCAATTTCAATGCTTTAAAATTCGAACTCACGGTTTTAAAATTTTAATATTTAAACCTCCACATTACATTTCATCCGGCGAGGAACTTGAAGCATTCTCAACTTCTCAGTGATGGCCATTGTAAGATTTCTGATATATACACCAAATATCTGAATGGTTTAATAAAACAACAAAAAACGAAATAAAGAGAAGAAAACGTAATTCCAACATATTCCTGTCCCTTGACAAAAACGATTACGAAAGTCAAAATTTAAAAAGAAAATGAACGTGAAGTAATGAAATTATTAATAAAGTATATAAAAATAATCCAAATCTCGGTTGTTTGATAGAAACAATCTTGCCACATATTTTCGTATGAATCCAACGTTCTTCGTACTCCTAGGAGCGCACTTTGCGCTTACGTTCTCCGTTTCAGCCTGCGCCTTTACACCTCTTTTATGATTTAGAGGGGAAATGAGAGCGGAGTCAGGGGAAGTCCGTGCTCGCAGAAGCGCCGAGCTTTTCAGGCGGGCAAGTACATCGTGCGGGCACACCAGGTGCGATGGCTTATTGTTAGTGATTCCAGGTGAACTGCTAAGGGCTTTGGTCCCGTAAGTGTAGTGCACGTTTTCTTCGGGAGATGACATTGATTCCCCGACGAGATCTCGCCGCCGACTACCGGGGTGTTTTCCAAGCAGGTATCTCCCACCTTCGGGCCCAGCCGCGACAAGCTCTAAGCTCCCAACCGGTCTCCCGTCATGTGTGGCAGCGTAGTGCATGTTAGTGTATGGCTAAGTGAGGGGTGAGGATAGGATAGGGAAGAGGAAGGAAAGATGGCGCGCAGTCCGAGGCTCGTTTGTTAGGATACGGATTACACTCCGGCATTCGCCTAGTACTGATCGGAGAAACCACGGAAAACTTCCGCTCAGAGCAGCCAGCTGCTAGAATTCTCCACCAGACAGCGACTGAATTCGGTCTAGCTGAAAAGTCAGTGTCCAAAATCATGCCACCGTCTTGACTCGAACTTAAGACCTCCCGGTTAGAGGCACTGCGATTAGATCAGCTGTTGCCCTGAGCCACCTCTCTCGGTACAAACAAGCGTTTGCGATCACTGCGTCGCGCCGGATCGGGTTGGGTCGGGACCCCTGTGTGCCGGCGGCCAGGGAGCTGCCAATCAAATTCTCCTCCAGCGACTGAAGTCGACCTAGCTGAAAAGTCAGTGTCGAAAATCATGCCACCGTCTTGTGTCGAACCTAAGACCTCCCGGTTAAAGGCACTGCGATTACATCAGCTGATGCCCTGAGCCACCTCTCTCGGTACAAACAAGCGTTTGCGATCACTGCGTCGCGCCGGATCGGGTTGGGTCGGGACCCCTGTGTGCCGGCGGCCAGGGAGCTGCCAATCAAATTCTCCTCCAGCGACTGAAGTCGACCTAGCTGAAAAGTCAGTGTCGAAAATCATGCCACCGTCTTGTGTCGAACCTAAGACCTCCCGGTTAAAGGCACTGCGATTACATCAGCTGATGCCCTGAGCCACCTCTCTCGGTACAAACAAGCGTTTGCGATCACTGCGTCGCGCCGGATCGGGTCGGGTCGGGGCCCCTGTGTGCCGGCGGCCAGGCCAGCAGGCAGCTGCCAATCGCTGGGGCCACCGCCTCCCCACCTCTGCCTCCGCCACATTTCGGAGGCTACGACTTTGGCTCGGGCTGTTCGATCCGCACGCCAATCGATTTGTGGCGGTCACAACGCTGCCTTGACACGATTGAATAGCTCAAATAGCACCATGCTAAATGCCACGACTAGACAGGATGGAGAATTAGACTTCGGAGGGAACTGAATGTTGAGTGTAGCAGTAAACACACAGTTGTGGCAACTGTAAAACGTTAACAGTATGCATGTTGAAGAACGTGTAAATAAAGTAATTATTTTTTTTAGATAGTAATAAATCGAATTAAATTTACGTTAATTTGACATTCTGTGAAACTGAATATTCTAGAATAAATTTAACTTAACACAGTACCATCAAAATTACATTTTTTTTAAATTTCACTTTTTATTTTAGCTTCCAAGAGCTTTCCACTTCGAAAGTAAATATATGTTTCATAGCAAACCCCCTTAAAGAATGTATAATTTTTTCCGGGCATGTTTTATTTTTGGAACATTTTTTGGAGAAATTCATGCATAATGCATGTCTGGACGTTTTTATTTACTATTGCATATTTAAACTTCAATCTGGAGTATTACATATTTTTATTATTTCTTTACACAATTTGTTAATATTAAAATACATGGAAAATGTGTATAACTAATGGTCCTACATCACTTACTTTCTCGCATTATTTCTAAATTTGCAACTTTCGAAAAGCCAGAGAGTCCAACAAATGAGTCAAACGTCATCCTTTTAAGTGTCTCTTTTATTCGTGGAAAAATTTTAAGAAAAAATTTGGAGTGTTTTTTTTAGAATTTTTTAAAAATGCATAAATTTCAAGTTCAAATTACGCGAAAACTACACCTGATTATAGAAAATGTATACGACCTTTTTCAAAGAGATGATTTTTTACATGTCTTTGACTGAGGCAAAAATCTCCTCTTCGAATTTAGTAGTTTTAAAATGTTAAAATTTTGAAATTTTCGAAAACACCGAGAGTTCGCCGGAAATGGGACTAATACTATATTTTGTACCGTCACTTATTACACTTTGTAAGAAAATTTAAAGAAAAATCTTTGAGCGGTTTTTCAGAAAAAAAATGTTAAATTTTTTTATTGCGAATATTTCACGGCAAATTACTCATTTTTTTTGAAAAATTGAACAAGAACTTATTATAAGATTTGTTTTTAGGAAACAGATTTTCTTAGGGGAAAATATATTTTGTTCAATTTTACTGTTGTAGGCAAACTACCCAAAAACCTGCACTTTGTAAATTTTTTTAAAAACTCCGTGATTTCAACGAACATGGGGCATACACCATTCTTTAAACGTTCTTTACGCTATCCGAGGACAAACTGTCATTATAAAATGTGGAGTGATTTTTGAGAGAAGATTGAAAATGTTTTTAAAGCTTTATGTAAAGTACTTTGAAAAGTCATAATATCATTTTGAAATTAGAAAAACCTTGACTCCCTTCAGATCATTTGAGAAATATTAATTTGGGAGAAAAATGGCAGAATGGTTGAGGCACTAGTCTTGACTACAGACGGACAAGCATTTTGCCATCAATCGATTTACGGTATCAAGGATCCACAAAACGTAGATTGACTACACTAGGTGTTCGAGGAAATAATTTACTGAACATAGAAACAGGATTTTTGCACTTTTCTTTAGCAGGGCCTGGCAATAAGAGTTTTTCTGCACACTTGGTACTGAATGTTCGCATGAATATTTTATTATTTGTTAATGCCTGGCAATCCTATCTAGTTGTAATGATCAGAACGCACACAATTTCATACTTTGACAAAACCTGATCGAACTTTTCCTGCCAATAGTTCAATCCAGCTTTAATCGCTCGCTAAAGTTATGTATAGCTAATTTGTGAAAATAATACAATATTCAACCATTACAGAATGATAAAATTCATAGAATACTTGGAGGAATCAAAATATAAAAATTAATGTACTATTATTGTTCATAATTATTACTGTTCCTTTTGCTTTCGAAAAAGTTACATATTTTCCTCAATTATACTTTTTTATTATAGCATATTAGATGCAACAAAACATTGGTTAAATTTACTATTCTAAATGCTGGATATGACAAAGAAGCACTGTGATTATAATCGTAAATATAAAATCATACCATCTCCTCCTCATTAACTTTACTTGTGCCAAAAATGACCCGCGGCTGATCGGAGGTTGACAGCTCTCCTTTGACCCTAAAACTCATTAGCTCCAGGCATTTACGTGCAATCTGCTCTCTCAATTTTCGCTGGAAGCTTCTCCGTCAACATCCCACAGCCGCTGACCAGCAGCGCAACTGCCCGCATTAAGTGCCGAGCTGATCGGGCCCGATTGAAACTGACGAAGCGACGTCGGTGGCCAACTCCCGGACGCAGTTGACGGTCGGGCGGCGAACGAAAGCCCGGCCCCGGCGGAAAGTTCGAGCGGCGCGGCGCGGCGCGGCGCGGCGCGGAGCAGAACAGAGCGGAGAGGCTTAATAGAGCGCCGAGCTCGCTGCTTAGTGAACCCCCCCGACCGAGGCAGCAGAGGGAGACAGCGTCGCTCCCTCGCTTCCCGCGCTACAGACTCCGCACTGGCCCCCGAGGCAGCGGTCGCCCAGCGTCGGGCCGGACAGAGTGGCCGCCGACGCTTCCACCGCGACCCCTGCCACCGCAGCCTCTCGCCCTTTGAGCGAGCCGCTCTGATAAAGGCGACCCGAGAGGGTGGAGCAGGCGGCGTCGGTGGAGGCGGTGGAGGAGGCGACGGTGGTGATTAAAGTGGAAGCGGGGGCGGCGGCGTTGATGTCGGCAAAGGCCAGGGAGACGGAAGAGGAGGCAATGTCAGGGGAGGTGGCGGCGGCGGCGGCGGGGTGTCGGTGGGCGACGAGAGCGGCGGCGGGAGAGGGGGCGGCGGGAGAGGGGGCGGCGGGAGAGGGGGCGGCGGGAGAGGGGGCGGCGGGAGAGGGGGCGGCGGGAGAGGGGGCGGCGGGAGAGGGGGCGGCGGGAGAGGGGCGGCGGGAGAGGGGGCGGCGGGAGAGGGGGCGGCGGGAGAGGGGGCGACGGGAGAGGGGGCGACGGGAGAGGGGGCGGCGGGAGAGGGGGCGGCGGTGCTGGGGGCGGCGGGGCTGGGGGCGGCGGTGCTTGGGGGCGGCGGGGCTGGGGGCGGCGGGGCTGGGGGCGGCGGAACTGGGGGCGGCGGTGCTGGGGGCGGCGGTGCTGGGGGCGGCGGTGCTGGGGGGCGGCGGTGCTGGGGGCGGCGGTGCTGGGGGCGGCGGTGCTGCGGGCGGCGGTGCTGCGGGCGGCGGTGCTGCGGGCGGCGGTGCTGCGGGCGGCGGTGCTGCGGGCGGCGGTGCTGGGGGCGGCGGTGCTGCGGGCCGCGGTGCTGGGGGCGACGGTGCTGGGGGCGGCGGTGCTGCGGGCCGCGGTGCTGGGGGCGGCGGTGCTGCGGGCCGCGGTGCTGGGGGCGGCGGGGGCCGCAGTGGAGGCGACAGAAGCGCGTCGCGTCAGTGTGGCAATGCGGCTGGGCAGAAGCCGGAGGGAGAAAGGTCACTGCAGGTCGAACGGGGACGGTCAAGGCGCCAGCGGCTGCGTGCGACCGCATCGCAGGGCGCCTGCTACTCCCTCTTCTCCCACCCCCTTTGCCGTTTCCATTGCACCTGACGTCCATTCCCCCTTATTTTGCACCGTCCCCCCGTGGCTTTTCTTTGAGCTCCAGGCAACGCTCCATCTGACACCCCTCACGCCTCTTCCTACCAGCACCACAACTATACCAGTTGAGGTGGCTCAGGGCATCAATTGATGCCATTCCAGTGCCTCTGGCCAGGCAGCTCCACAGATGAACGGCTGACGGTGGCAGGATTTTCGACACTGCCTAGACAACTAGGTCGAATTCAGCCTCTGAATGGAGGAGAACTGTAGCGCCTGACACTGGGAGACCGACACAATGCCAATGTCGAAGCGCTACCCTAACAAACGGGCCAGAGAGCAAGCATGAAATTTCCTTCCTCTTCCTTATCCTATCCTCACCCCTCACTCCGGTATTACAAGCACTACACCACACGTCGGGAGAGTAGGGAGCTTCGAGCTTGTCCGCGGCGGCGGTGCCTCACTGTTGGGAGATACCTGGATGGGGAAAACTCCGCAAGCGGGCGAGTGCATTGGTTCTAAATGTCAGCAATCAGCAGGAGAATACAACCCCCTCCCGCAATAAAAAAATATACTTTCCCCTTACAGGACTAATGACCGTAGCAGTAGACACGCCCGGAAAGACGAAATAATAAATCGTCCACAACCATGCTAGCGAACTGCTGCCCCACCTCACCCCCCTTTGGCCACGAATCGCCCGTCTCTTCGCCAACCAACGGTGGTTAGCGCATTTGATGTAATCCCTTCGATCCGATTGAACATCGCCTCGGATTTGGCAGACACTAGTCTTACCATCGAAGCACTCCATCCTTCTCAACACAAAATGAATATAACTTGCCGTTCAAAAATATACGCGCCATCTTTGTTATTTTTTTTCTTTTCTTTTTTCATTATAAACACAAAAATCTTGATATTATCGAAATTATGCTAAGAGGATCGAAAATTTATTGATATAAAAACGCAATTTACTGCCGATACTATGAAGGATTAGAGAATAAAAAATATATAAAACATTAAAATTATAATTACTTTAAGATTAACATTTAAATTACAATAAACATAATCATAATAGTTTGTTGTTTTTTCAATTTTGGCACTTCGTTCGATATCTAACTCCCGATGCAACCTTACTGGGAGAATTATTCAAACGCTAAAATGAATCCTGCCTGTGTCAAGCTCCCTTCAATTGTGAATCCGTCACCCCCACCCACGCGTATCCTACGCGCCGTCCCCGCCCACGTCCCCGTCTCTGTTCGTGTCCCGCCCCCGTCCACACCCCTGTCTCAGTCCCCACCCCCGTCCCAGTCTCCACTCCCGCCACCGCCCCCGTCCCCGTCTCAGTCCCCACCCCCGTCCCAGTCTCCACTCCCGCCACCGCCCCCGTCCCCGTCCTCACCTCCGTCCCTTTCGCCGCCCCCGCCTCCGCCGTCGTGGCTTTGAGGCCGGCCGCCGCGCTGCGCCGGGCGGGGCTGCGCGATGGACGAATTTGTCACCAGAGCGCTGGAGCGCGCCCGCGCCGCCGCCCGCAGGGAAAGTCGACGCAGTTTCAAATGAAAGGCGCTGTGTGCGCACGACGAGATATGACTAATCGAGGATGCGCTTCGTAATTGCTTTTCGGTTTCGTATCCCTTTTCTCTCCCTCTCTGCCGAGGGCGCGGTGCAGCTCACACGGTTCTTTGTGGACCTCGCGACCCGGTCAGGCATGTATGGTGAAAAGGGCATGCGTGGGGTGGGGTTAACTCCCAGGCCCGAATGAATTCCGACCTTTCCTCCTCGGTTTCGTCGGAAAACAGAGTAGTATTAGTCAAAGAAGCGCTGCTCGCGTGATATAGTTCAACGGAGTCATTCCGTTTGACTCCCTCTTTAAATAAGAAATACATTTCTGGGTTAGTTTCATTTGAGTTGTGTGGCAGAAATGTATTTAGAACAGTATGTTTAAGCAAGACCTGTAGTTTCTAACCATGTAATATAAATTGTTATTGAATTGAAATATTTTCTCAATTGAAATGCACTTTTAATATCTGCTTTTGGTTTGAGTCTGGAATTTAATGACTAAATGAATGTGAGAATGAGTAATTAATTCTCTTAAGTTTATTCTAAATACATAATGATGCTTAGGTGCTTATTTTTTTTTCGTTAATCGGCCGACTAGGACCACGCATGCAAGCATCCTGCATTTACCGTGGCTCAGTTTTTATTTATTATCGCGGTGGCAGGTGCTTGCGACAACTTTTTGGGGGGGACCAGCATTTTAGCTGGATCCGATTTTTTATCCCCCACGGTTGTTAGCCCTGGGGGTATGGAAGATGAAATGATGATACGATGATGATGGGGGTGAAAGGACAACACATACAGACATACGCAAATACATCCATGCCCGAGGCGGGACTCGAACCCGCGATCTTCTGGTCCGAAACCACTCCGGCACTACTGCCTTAGCGATCTCGGCCATCTGATCGGCTCTTAGGTGCTTATATTTTTAATCTTAAAACTGGCTTTTACAATTTTGTCGGAAAAAGAAGCTTTTTTTCTCTTCTAACTACTGTTTTTTTTTTGTTTTTTTTTTTCTTCAGAAGAGGTCTTGTCTTACACTGACAAGTATGTTCTTCGTTTTAAGAACATTGTGCATTATTTTTTTTCCTATAGGGAAATGCCTGTGAATTGTTACCCCATGAAAATGATTGTGGCTTTGGTGGTATAAAGGGCAGCGTATATTATACCCAAGTTTGCGTGTTCAAACTCGATCGGATTTTTTAAGGACGAAAACATCCTTTCCGCGCCTTCCTTCGCAGGAGAAGTAAAGCCGGCTACCCAACGTTATAGATTTACTGCATCTAAAACATCAAGCCGAAAAGGTGCCTCTGAGCTAAATTCAAATCGCCTCTCCTTCATCGACTAAGTAGTACTTTCTTTCTCCGCTAGATGGTGAAAGGCCTGATGGCCCGAGTGTCGCCACGTAAAATAAGGCATACTTGAATAAAGAGTTTCAATGTCCTCTGCTGTTAAATATTTATAGTTATCAGGAGTACAATTAATCAGTGTTAGGGACCTTATCTTTGATCACCGCAGTTTGAAATGTTCAAATTAAAATATCCATATCAAGAAAATTGAACCAAAATAGCATTTGCGAAAGCAACCTGTGGAATAATTCAAAATGTTTTTTTAACGATAATTCAAACTGATTTTCTTAAGCAAATATGATCTTAATTTCATTTATTTGACTTATTTAATCTTTGATTCGTCCTCTCGTGAAATTTTGAATTTCCCCCTACCAATAAAATTGCCAATTTGCACCCCGATTTCCTTAACAGCATAGTTTTCATTTTGATGTAAACAATTAATAGGGTCCTGAATATTCGCTGTAATTTGATTTGATTTCGAAGTAACATTAAAGTTTCTGAAACAAACATTCTCCATAAATTTCATGATATCATCTTAAACTCTGCATTACAAATAAGAGTAAATTATTACACATAAATTAACTGTAACCAGAATATCCCGGCGAGGAATAAACATGCATTGCTGCGAGTAAAATCAACTAACACTTCATAACCCCTTCACTGTTGGGCGCCTTTTCAAAAAGAAACGTTTCTTTTTGGTTCAAACATAGCTAGTCGTTAATTCCAATTTCAGGAATGGGGCTGTTGATACTTCTGCAGTACATATCTTCGACGTGAATGGTCTCTAGGTGTCAAATCAAATGACACGGAGAAGTCCCTCTCGGAATAACCGCCGGCGTCTAAAGATAAGCATCGGCCGAACATCTGGCCATGGGCGCCCACGGCAAGCACTCTTACACAGACCTTAAATATACGGGGATCCGGCGTTATGTTCAAAGTTATTATTACAGTGTGCAGTGTTGTGTAATATTGATCGAATCAAGAAAAAAATCGTTGTTTCCACAATATCAACGGCAAAATATTAATTTACATCAGATAAAATTACGAAAGCCATTGAAATTGAAATGAATTGAATAAAAAACCATTTCAAAAGAAAAAATGTAAACATCAAATTCATTACGTTCATAATTATTTTAAGTAATCTGCTGTGGGTTAACATTTTAGCATCCTAGTAATAGTTTTGAAATTATTGCATGCAGATTTTTTTGAGAGTCTAGTTTGAAGATTATCAAGAAAATTATACACTTGTAAGGCTAAAGAAAAATTAAGACAATGGTGAGAGACAAAATTAAGGTCAATGAGAACAGTAAAGACAATGTTTTATTGAAAATTAAAGATCAAGTTTGTAAGAACGTATTATGGCGTTAAATTTAGTTCAATCTTCTCACACTCTCCTTATACAATGTGCGGCTATAAATATGTGAACCTTAATTGTGAATTCTTTCCCTGATTTCTCATCCCGGAATTGTAAAGCAGTTATTTTTCCCCTAAATCTCTTTACGTCTTTTGCGTTCCAAACATCGGCAACCTACATTTATTCCACTTTCCTCAACAGTGAAATTTAAATGTAATTTTGTTTTAAATTAATTACTCTGAAATAACAGTACGATGTTGTATCAATACGACACAACAAAGAAAGGAAATTGTTAGTGAAGGAAAAAATAACTTTCCTCCCATCCGGGCATGAAAGCTCATCCAACGAAACAAAAATAGATTTTTTTTTCTGCTGAATTAAATTTCAGTTTTATTGATCCGATAGTTATCGTGACATCTATAAAACTAAACATTCGAAATATCTGTCTTTTAGCTTTTTGTTTAATTCTATCTATTATTTAACCAGGATTGTTTTTCTAAACGTTTCCTGTTTTTGCTCAGAATTGTACCTAATCACTCAGCTCCGGATCAATGGTCAAAAGCATAAACAAACGAAAACAAACAGAGTGCCTCGTTTGTTTTATCAGTCAACAATGCAATCCGGGCGCCCAAGGGCGCTGCTGCCATGGGAACCGAGCGGCGGGGGGGGGGGTGAGGTGCGAGCGCGATCGACAGGGAATGCGGGGGAGGGGCGAGGTGGGGAGGGGAGGGGGTGGGGAATAGCGGAGTCGGCGTCGCATCGCGCCGGCCACTGACTCGCGCTCGTTTTGTTCCTGCGCTGATGCTAATCTCGGAAGGCACGCGGGATCTACCTCCGTACGCCATCGCCCACTGCCGCGCCGCGCCGCGCCGCGCCGCGCCGCGCCACGCCGCGCCGCCGAGACATCGCCAGGCGGCGGTGGGCGAGGGCGCAGGCGGCCAAACGAATTTCGCACACCGCAAACATACTTGTAAACGGAGGCGCTGAGCAAGCCAAAGGCTAAGCGGCCATTTGTTCTGCTATCTCCATGAATTTCAAACGTTTTAATATTATTCTGTAGTTCAAATATTGTTACAACTTCCTAAATCACAACAATTAAACAAACAATTGCGATATCGTAAGTACTGCTGCTGCTGCCTAGAGAGTTTATAAATTAGAAAAGAATTATCGAACCAGGAAGCACGGAGTTTTGCGTACAATAAAACACAGAAAGCATAGATGAAATCTCAAGAAAATTATTACCTTTCCTTAAACACGTAATTTCTCACAGATAAGAAAAAGTACGGGATCAACCTCAAAGAGAAGACATATTTATTATATATGTAAGTCATTCTTTTGTCAGTACTTGGACTAATTTAAAAAGATCCAAGTAGTCAACTTTAAAGGTTTGTATTTCATTAAATGTGAGAAAATAACCTCGACTTCAGAAAACCAAGTTCACAATAATGCCACCGAATATGTTTTGATTTTATATGGACGTTAATGAAACAATTGTTAAATACTATAAATTAAATGCATTAGGTTATTTTCTTTAAAAAGTTGATGTTTGTATAATGAAAGGGAACGTAAACTAAATAGAACGTAGAAAGTACGGTCATGCCATGCGATGAAGAAGTCAAGACAGGAAAATACTTAAGTAAGCTGAAAATTGCATAAGAATAAGCACCTTTTTTGGAGTTATGTAACAGCGCCAACGTCAATTACTTTACACAATTCCTGAGATTACATGAATTTGCCATTCTCAACTAATTATGGTTAAATTTCTCATTCCTAAGTTTATACATGAACATTTATTACACTTAAAATGATTAAACTACCATTTAAAATTACGAATAATAAGTATTGTCACGTGCAAGAAAAAGAATAAAAAGCGTGAAGTTAAATGTTTTTTTATTAGTACTTTGAGAGCAACTTTTGCAAAGAAATGTACAAAATCTTTATCGAGGTAAAAATGAATTTACAGACCTCGAATCATTTTCATAGACAAAAAACACTGACAACTCTAAATAATAATACTCTGTTAAAATAATAATACTGTTATACACTGTTACAAACAAGCTTACAGCCGCCGATACCGACGGGTGACTAATTACAAGCGTCTCCCTCAACGGCGCGACTCCCAAAGGTTTCACCTTGCGGTAATTTGCGCCTGTAACGGCAGAGCGAGGCGTGTTGATACTCGTTATCTGCGGACACGCCCCGCCCGCCCGCCCTCGCCGACCGCGGCAGCGCAGCAGCAACGGCCGACTGCCTGCCGCGCCGATAACGCAGCTGCTGCACTGCCGATCGACGCAAGGTCACCGAAGGGAACTTGCTTTTCGCCCGCCGCGGCCGCGTCAGTTCCGCGTGTGGGGGAGGGGGACTGCAGGCGATGTGACCTCACGGGGCTTCCCGATTTTTTAGTCCTCGCGGGGCCCTTGACCTTGACCTTGCCCACCGCCTCCCGTGGTAGTTAGCGGAAAACGCCGCTAGATCTTTTTGACACGAGACACAGAGAAAGGTTTGTGAAAGCATATTTTCAATTGAATTGAATTGGCCTTATTTTACGCGCCATCAGGCCCGCTCTTCCGTCTGACCACGCAAATTTCGCTACGCTCCTTTCATCAACTAGCAGAGAAAGGAGGTATTTCTTGGGCGAGAAACAGGCGATTTTGAATTTAGCTCAGAGGCGTCATTTAGGCTTGAGGACCTTTTACATGCAAGTAAATCTACTAACATGGGACAGCCGGCTTTACTTCCCCTCCGAAGGAAGGGGATTCAAGGCGTACGAAGGATTTTTTCGCCCTTAAAAATCCACGGCTTCGATCGGGCTTGAATCCGCGATCTTGGGTACAACAGTCCGGTACGCTAACCGTTACACCATCGCCGCCGCACATACTTCGCACACTCCTTCGCACATCGTTTAACTATAAAAATGCTTCAATGTTTCATTGCTGCTTTGAATATCCATACACGCCTATGCCGTCAAATACCGACTAATGTGACAAATGATAATATTTAGTGATCACATGCATGTCCCAACCTTTGGGTCTTAGCAGACTCTTTGTTCTATCTCGTAATTTTCTTGATGAAAACACGAAATTCTGTAGAAAAGGGAAGTATTCTAATGCTGTGTCAATATGAAATTGTTTTAGTTGGTGTTTTTACGAAACAAAGTGCAATTTTATTTGTTGTATTGTAACATTAGAAAATATTTATTACCTTAAAAATGTTCACATGCATCGAATTAATGACACGTTTTTGATTGTAAGTTCACAGCGCAAAACCACCACACGATATGTCATTTCCAAATGAAATATCCGTTTTCGAGAGTCTGAACCCACAGTCTTGACTAAAATTTCGATCATACCATACCCACATACCTAGTGTTGGGATCCAGCTTGTCAAAAATGATGGTTTGAGCTTGAAACGAATATTTTTAATTCTTTATTTTATTTTATTTTTCTCATCCACCGTATTTTGACACATGATACCCTGAAAGGGGTTTAATTCAAGAAATATTATAAAAACAGCTAAGCGAAATGAATTATTTGGAACAACGATTTTGACTGAAAATGATTTTATTCCACCAGTTCCCAAATCTCTAACCCCTTCCAACTTTCCTTCATATTTTTTGTTTCATATTCTAATTTTTTAAATACCGCCTTCGATTAAAAATAGAATTTAAAAATGGTTTAAAACGAATACTTTCTCCCAAATACAATGTTTCCAAACACATTGGTTAAAAATGTAAATTAAAATTTAAATTAAAAAAAATAGTAAATTATTCAATGCCTAAATTACCTCTCGACCGGAAATTGAACCTGGTTCTCCTGATTTATATCCAGATGCTCTCACCACTGAGTTATTGAGTCGACTTACACTTTGAACAATTTCTTAGGTTAGATATATTATCTCATGTGATATTCAACAGTCACCAACCTGACAGCATGTTGCATAGACAATTAATATCGGAAACGTCCCGCATAGTAAATATCTTTGTTTACGTGACCTTGTGTAATAAGGTCTTACTAGAACAAAGGTACGTTAGAATTTTAAATTGCTCAAAGCATTAGTCACCCCGGCCAGGAATCGAACCTGGTTCTCCTGTTCATGCCCAGTTGCTCTTAACCCTATCGAAACGACTTATGATCCAGTAAAATGTGGAATAAAAGTTGAAATCAATTCAGAGTGTCTGAATATGCAAGTGTCTCTTTGTAAGACCCGCAGTATCACACTAGTCGATTTTCTTTCCTGTTGTCTTGGAAAACAGACGTAAGGGGGCCGAAGGCGAACGTGAAGATATGTGGAGAGTCAAAGAGAAAGAAGTGTGATCAACGTCGGCACAGATCTCGAACTCTGAGTTCCTAGTTTCAGATTATAAAAAACTAGACTGTATTAATATTAAAAAATCGAAGTCAAAATTGATTTATTAGTATCACTCGACCCATTTCTGTTCAGAGGTCACCAAAACCACCAAAAATCGCCCGATCGAGTTCTAAAGATTCACAAAAATACGCCTTTTCGTCCATTTATTATAGCTTTTATCGCATTGCACCTCAATCTTCAAGTAAAGTATTTGTAGAATTTGAATTGATTAGAATATTCACCCTCTGTTTTCATTAATAACAGGTTCTTTTCATATTAATGAAACAGAGTTCTCGCTCAGCAGCGGTCACGAGCAGACGTGCTCCGCAGCTCCGCCAGTTAGCCGAAGGCTAGCGCTTATCGCAAGTCCGACTGCCCCGGCCGCTACTAGTGCCGGTCCGGGGTCAGAAAGAAGTGCATTTATTTGTGAACAGTGGTGAATTAGGAACGTTTTCAACTTACCGTTCAAATTTACTAGTGATACAGTGGTGACCGCTCGTATTTGTGTACAAAGGTGACTTCATTCTCGTGTGAACAGTGGTGCGTCAAGTACTATTGAAAATCAATACCGCACATATATAGTGAAGTGAATTATGTTAACTGACCACGTCCCCTTCGGGGGACTAATCACACAAACAACAGAAATACTAAATAACCAAGAAAACAGTGAAGCTTTCGTCAACAATAGTACGAACGGATTGACTTTAGAACACAGTGAAATAACACTGAACCTTCAGCAACAGCACCAATTTTTATTGCATGAACATCAACAGCTAAAACAACACTTACAACAATTAGTGCAACAGAACCAACAGTTACAATTTCAAATACAGCAATATGTGCGTGAAAAAGAAACCCCAGCCACCGTCCTAGAAGCTACAGCAACTAACGGCCAAGCATCTACAACGCAGGAAACGGCCTCAACCTTGTGCAGCTCATGGCAAACAATCCCGCTGCGTCGACAAAAAAGACGCAATGATGACAACTCTATACAACCCTCTAAGAAGACTACCAGTGAACACGACCCCGTATCATCAAAAAACAGGTATGAACATCTCTCTTGTGATGAAAATTTGGAAGAAACCTCGAATTCTGAGAAAATCAATGATACAACAACCAAGGGCAGCATACAAGAACAAGACAAATATCGTACACCGCCTATTTTCATTCCAGGCGTCAGAGTAATATCTGATATGATCAGTTCTATTAAAGAAGTCATTAAAGATGAAGACTTCTCATATAAACTTGTCAAAACCTACCAAGATGAAGCCAAAATTACTATGAACAATGTGAAAATCGTACCTCAAACACCGGAGGTTTATCGAACGCTTGTTAAACATCTGAATCTAAAAAATATTGCTCATTATACATTTCAGTTAAAACAAGAAAGAGCCTTTCGTGTAGTATTAAAAAATATGCACCCAACAGCAGACGTAACGGAACTTAAAGAAGCTATAGAAGTACAAGACCACAAAGTAAGACAAATTCATAATATCAAGCATCGTTTAACAAAAGCACCTCTACCATTGTTTTTTGTGGACTTAGAACCTCAAAGTAACAACAAAAAAATATATGACGTCGAATACTTACTACATGCAAAAATTAGTTTTGAACCACCGCGTAAAAAACGAGAAATAGTACAATGCAAGCGATGTCAGTCCTACGAGCACAGTTTTCGGTATTGTACGCTTCCGTATAGCTGCGTCAAATGTGGAAAGAATCACGATAGTCGAATCTGTACTAAAACGAGAGACACACCAGCTACATGTGCTCTATGTAGCCGTGATCATCCAGCAAATTATAAAGGCTGCGAAGTATATCAAAAAATTCGTAACAGCAAGTATCCTAGTCAAAGTCAACACCGTATAAATGCTACGCAAAACATAACTGAAGGCAACAATTCAAGCTCACTAACAAGTAATCAAACCATAGGAATAGGTAGACAGTTCACATATGCACAAATGGCCCAACATTCGCAAATCAATAATCAAAATGTGTCGAATGAAAATAATCTGATTTCCATAATGCAAGAATCATTTAAAAAATTCGAGTCCATCTTAGCAAAGCAAGCTGAACAAATCTCCAGCCTAATTAATATCATGACTGCAATAATGAAGAAACTATGAGTAATTCACTGCGAATTGTCTCCTGGAATGCCAACGGAATACTTCAACATCGAAGAGAGTGTTTCTACATCAAGAAAATATTGACATACTTCTAGTGTCTGAAACACATTTTACCGAAAAAAGCTATCTACGTATATCTGACTACGAAGTATATTGCACAAATCATCCAGATGGGACAGCTCATGGAGGCACAGCAGTAATAATTAAAACAAGAATCAGACACAATATGTACAAAGATAATGCTAAAGACTATCTGCAAGCAACCGCTATACAAGTATACGATAAGTTCGGTCCGCTCGTTATTTCAGCTATATACTCCCCTCCAAAACACAAGATAACCACCGATCAGTATATCAAGTTTTTTAGAACGCTCGGCACAAGGTTCATTGCTGGAGGAGACTACAATGCTAAAAATCAACTATGGGGATCAAGACTGGTAACTACAAGAGGTCGCGCTTTAGAAGGAGCCATCTCTACACTAAAACTCCAAACAATTTCATCAGGAAATCCCACATACTGGCCAACGGATGGTAACAAGGTACCTGATGTCTTGGATTTCTTCGTCACAAAGAGAATGGCACAGACCTATCACACAATAGAACCGTCTTTTGATCTTTCATCTGATCATTCTCCAGAAATACTGACAATCAGTTCTTCTGAAATCAAAAAGAAAGAAAGCATATACCTTACAAACAGAAAAACGAACTGGGAAGAATACAGCAACTGGCTTTACCATAACACCACTGCCAAGGTCCGTCCAAAATGTCCAGAAGATATCGACGATGCTGTTGAATACTTAATACAACACATTCAACAGGCAGCCGTATATGCAACTCCAGAAATGAGAGTGTTTGAAAAAAATAAATACCCATCAGAAATACTAAAAATGATTAAAGAGAAAAGACAGATGAAGATGACCTGGCAACGCACTCATCACCCGGACGACAAACGAATACTCAACAGAACTTCCCGCCTCTTATCAAGAAAATTACAAGAAATTCATTCGGAGGAAATGAAGGAAAGAATAGAAAAGTTGTCACCCTCAAAAGCTACAGATTACTCCTTATGGAAAATTACTAAAAACTTAAAAAGACCTACAAAACATGTCCCCCCTCTTCGTAAAACCGATGGAAGCTGGGCTAAAACGGAAAACGATAAGGCAGAAGAATTTGCAAAATATTTTGCAAAAACATTTCAACCACACCCCTCAGCACTACTCACAGAAGAAAAAGAAATCATAGAATTCTTGGAATGTCCCCATCAAATGTCGCCACCAATTAAATTCTTCTCAACAAAAGAAGTCACAGCAGGGCTGAAACTACTACCAAATCATAAGGCTCCTGGACATGATCGTATTACAGGGGAAATGCTTAAAAAACTGCCTAAGAAACTCATCGCCCTTGTAACATCCATTTTCAATGGAATAATACGCATCGGACACTATCCTTCGCAGTGGAAACTGGCACAATTAATTGTAATCGCAAAACCAGGAAAACAGCTACAAGATGTTTCCTCGTACAGACCAATAAGTTTATTACCTTCTTTGTCTAAGGTATTCGAAAAAATATTACTATTTCGCATATATCCATTACTTAAAGAAAATGACACAATTCCAGACCATCAGTTCGGTTTTAGAAATCGTCATTCTACAATAGAACAAATTCATAGAGTAGTCGACACCATCAACGGAGCTCTAGAAAATAAAAAGTATTGTTCCGCCTTGTTTCTAGATATCGCGCAAGCGTTCGACAAAGTGTGGCATCAAGGCTTGCTATATAAAATCAAAAAATGTCTGCCGCATCCATACTATAATATACTTCGATCCTTTATTTCAGATCGATTTTTTCAAATAAAATTCGGAGATGAAATAACACCGTTTCATCCAGTATTATCAGGAGTGCCACAGGGGAGCATCCTTGGACCAGTGCTGTACACGCTGTACACCGCTGACTTACCTCAGTCCCCAGACGTCACCACTGCAACATATGCAGATGACACAGCCCTGCTAGCTTCGCACGAAAACCAAGAAACGGCAACAAGAACATTGAAAGAGCACCTCGAGCTTATAAACAAATGGTGTAAACTCTGGAGAATAAGAATGAATGAAACAAAGTCCAAATGTATAACATTTACCCTCAGACGAACAAGAAATACAAGAATAGAAATAAACGGAGAACTAATTGAAAACGTAGACACCGTCAAATATCTCGGACTACATCTAGACAAAAAGCTAACCTGGAAGAAACATATTTCGATCAAAAGAAAGGAAGCAGAACTGAAAAGTAGACAAATGATATGGTTAATAGGAAGAAAATCTAGTTTAAGTCTAGGAAACAAAATTTTACTCTACAAAACAATACTCAAACCTATCTGGTCTTATGGAATTGAACTCTGGGGAACAGCATCACATTCAAATATAGAAATAATTCAAAGATTTCAATCCAAATGTCTCAGACTATTAAGCAATGCTCCCTAGTTTGTATCAAACGCCACTCTACATAAAGATCTCAATATCACCACTGTTAAAGAGGAAATCACTCTCAAATCTCACAAATACCAACACAGACTCGAAAATCATATTAATCATCTGGCCATAAACATCTTAGATAACAGCACAACGACAAGAAGATTGAAAAGAGTACATCCTCTTGATCTGGACCACAGATATAAATAATATTTTTCTTTTAAAATAATTGTTACTGTAGATATATTTTGTTTGTCACAATGCTTGCACTATTGTATGTTTGTTTGTTATTGTGTTTTTTGTTATTTCAATGTGATATTGTTTATTGTTGCTTTTGTTTGTTTGTCTTTTTTTTCTTTCTCTCTCTCTCTCTCTCTCTGAACTGGACAATTAGTTTAAAACCATTTTTAGAAAGAATCAGAATTGTATGGTTTCTTTACATGTCGATAATATATGTACAATTGTATTTGCCGAATGTTCGTGTAGAACAAATTGCAAATAAAGCAGATGTTAAAAAAAAATTAATGAAACCCATCTCCTGGGCCCCCGCACAATGTAGCAGTGTATTTCTGTCGGATGTCCTTTCAAGATCCACGCGTCAGCGTCTTCTTTGAAAAATCCGTGAAATTCCCTCCGGTTACACAACGCACGTCCCAAGCCCCGAGGCAGGCCCGCGCGAACAAAGCGCTGCTGTGGGAGCGGCTCTTTGAGGAAGCCAAGCGACGGCGCTTTGGCACCTGCCGGCCGACCTTCATCCGCACATCGCCGCCGCCGCCGCCGACTCATTTGTGGGAGAGGTCACGGCCCGCCCGATGTTTCAGTAGTCCCGAAGTTCGTAGACGACTCAGTAGTCCCGTTCTGACACTGCCCCCACCGCTTCACGCGATGCTGCTCTCTTCTACTGTTCATTATAATGAATTAAAATCGAAAATATAGAATCGAATTAGAATCGAAAATATAAGGGCAGAGGCGCTGGTGCGGACGATCTTTTGTGGCGCTGTTTGATTTCAGGTGCCGAGGAGGCCACGCACTGGAAGGAGACGGCGGGACGCCCACGCCAGAAAATAAATAGTTAAAATAAACGTCGGATAGATTAGTATGTATTCGGCTTCTGACGGCAGGTTTTTCCCCCTTCAGGGGTTTTTTCCTGAGCGGTACCTTATGGTCTCTTTTCCGCGGCTTTGATGCGATGGAGAGACCATTTGGGGTGAATACCAGAATTCGAAAGATTAGAACGCGAAAGGATGTAGGTATTGTAATGGCTTAAAGGCCTTCGGCCTAGCTACATAGGATCAAGTAAGCTAATTTGTTTGTAATAATTACCTATTAAATAAAATAAATTATAATGAATTACTTTTTGGGCGTTTGATTTTGACCCATTATATTTGACGAGGTACCTCCAGTATTTTTATAATAGCACATATTCAGTTCAATGGTGCCTTATTTTACGTTGCGAAGCCAAGGCCATCTCTTCCATCTGACTATGCAAATTCTGCTTCGTCCCTTTTGCCATCGAGCAGAGAAAGGCGGTTTCACTCGGACGACGAATTATGCGATTTGAATTTAGAATAGTGGCTAATTTTTGGATTGACGATCATTTACATGCCACACATCTTCAACATGGGACAGCCAACTCTACTTCTCCTCCGATGGAAGGTGTACGAAAGAAATTTTTCACCCTTAAAAGCCACAGTTGCGAGCGGGTTTGTATTGATTTGAACATGTTTGAATCCGCAAGCTTGGATATAACAATCCTACACGTTAAACCTTACAGCACCCAGACTGCAAATTAGATAACTGGGGAAAATGGATATTTATAATTCAAAAGATTGGTATAATACGGGTCCGGAACATTGTTGCAATCCAAATATCCGAATAAATTAATAGTTGCTATTCCGGTTCGGATGGTTTATCGTATTCAAGAAGAAGACTCAATATCCCCAGAAAAAAAGAACAGTTTCCTCGTAATCAAAATCACTGTAAGTGTAATTGCAGGTTTGAATACTATTTGATATTAGAACAATTTACAGAATAATACGCACATTATTTACAAAGTAAGAACGTGAGTGGAGAAAGCACCCAGACAACCAATTGTTACAATATACTTTATTATATTTTTTATAAGTAAATAATATAAATTTATCACCTATATCATTGTGAATTCTATACAAGAATTTCTTAAGAGTTAATGCTAACACTACAATTACGGGTATTCATTTAATTCAATTCATACCCATTTGAAGTAGTTGAAGTGTCTGATGAAGCATAAATAAGTTGATAAGTATAATTTTATTTTTAGCAGCTATCAAATCGTGATAACTAAATTGCAACTTTCATGCGCCTCCTCGCTCTCCCTTACCTATATATTTTCATCTTTTACTCCCACACTTCATAATATTACATATTGATAACTATCATACTCATTATAACGCCTCTGTGAACGCGATTTCATTATGCATTCTGTTTTTACCGTGCCATTAACTAGCCTAACAGTTTATTCACAAAATGAGAGTAAGCTCCTTTCAAATAGTTTCCAGCAATCCTTTCCAGCAATCCTTTCCAGCAATAAATAATATTGCTACATAGGCTTTACGCAAAACAGATTTAATCCTTTCAATTGGTTTAGTAAATGCAGTTATTGATAGGATAAATAGTACTTCTTCTGAATATAATACATCACTTTGTCGCTTTCCTTTTTAAACTACTTGTACCACGATCAAAATATATGTTTGAAAAGAGTGGCTCCAGCACTTCATTCCTACATATGGAACTGACACTGTTCAGATTGATACATTTTAATCTTTGTTGTTGTTTTTAAAATTAATAACGGAAGCGTTGTCCTATTCTCCGAAAATGTCTGTACTTGGAGCTTTTGCAACAAAAATTTTTAATTCAAGTCTATCAAATTGGTACCGACGAACTGCCAAGAATATTTTCATGGATTAGAAAAACGAAAATGGCGTACTAATGTTTTCTCCTGCAAAAATTACACTCATGTTATTGTTCATTCTCAGGCTGTCCTTCGTACACTAAGTTATTTGGATATTTTCATTGCAACAAAACATGTTTCGGACCCGTATTGTACCAATCTTTTAATTTATAAATATCCATTTTCTCCAGTCATCAGATTTGCAGTTCGAGTGGTGTAAGGTGTAACGTATAGGATTGTTACACCCAAGTTCGCGGATTCAAACATGTTCAAATCCATTCAAACCCGCTTGTAGCTGGGGATTTTAAGAGCGAAAAATTTCTTTCGTACACCTTCCTTCGGAGGAGAAGTAGAGTTGACTGCCCCATGTTGAAGATTCATGGCATGTAAATGATCCTGAATCCAAATATAAGCCTCTATGCTAAATTCATATCGCATGATTCGTCGCCCGAGTTAAACCGCCTTTCTCTACTATATGGCAAAAGGAACAAAGCAGAATTTTCATAGTCAGATGGGAAAGATGGCCTGAACTTCGTAACGTAAAATAAAGCATCATTGAATTGAATATGTGCTATTATACAAAATGCTAGAGGTACCTCTTCAAAAATAATGGAACAAAATCAAAACGCTCAAAAAGTAATTAATTGTAATGAACAGTAGTAAACTATTTAATTTACTATTTATTTAATACTAAATTTAATATGGCCACCTCCCCCTCAATCGACATTAATTTAGGGAAGTTCACCTGGTGTTACTGTTTTTTTTAAAATTCACCAAACTCGTTCCAGTTACCCCTTCTCTATACCTCGAATCACTCCAACTACAGAATTACTCTACTGACGTGTACAGCCAGATGTTCCAATATCAGCAAATAAGACTGTCATTTCATGCCAACCCGGTCAAGTTTTAATATGTAATTGCTTTATGGACATTGTAGCACAAAATTTTTTTTAGCACCATATCCTTAAACAACAATAATACCCAAAAATCTCAAGTTCCTTTTTTGTACCATTTGCTCAAATTTGCTGACACGATCACGGGAACGTAAGCAATAATTATAAATAGTGATCTTACAAGAAAATTAATGTTGTAAGTAAATGTCAGTATTCCCAACTTCATTAAAAGCAAGTGAGTAACCCACAAACTGTGAACGCTAAATAAAAATGTGAACGGAAAAAATAAAATTTACATTAACAGAGACAAGATGAAAGCGCGAACCATACTGCGCCAGTATTTGAATACGAAACAACGGGTAAAATCGATCGCAAGCAAAATTTGTTGATCCGTGCCTCCAATCCATTATTCTGTGTATGGAAGAGAAAATACAAGTGAAGGCTTGTTCCAATCGTTCCACATCGACAGCATCAAAAGCATTAGTCAGCGCACGCGAGGTGCAACGCCAGAACAAGTTTGCACTTTCGGCTCTCGAGGTTAACGCTACTGGTCGACGTTTCTACGCTTTATTGAATTAATATAATAATAATAATAATAATAATAATAATAACAACTTTCATCGCAATTCGTAACAATGTAGGTAGTGGACTTTTTAATAAACTCTCTGATTTAAATTAGCCAACAACTTTCTAAATTATAGTGTGCTGACATTCTTCTGGGACACGATCTTCACAGAAGTCTATAAACAATTAAAACAAACAAGGAGTCACTACATTTATAAATAAATAAAATACTTATTATATATATATAAGCTTTTCATTTTAATAAGCGTTTTTCATTTTAAATTTAAAAAAAATTGTGGTAATAGAATAAAATTATTACAATTAATTTCTTGATATTTTCAAAAATTAAAATTTCAAGTGTCTTAAAAGAGCCAGAGAAATTATGTAAATTGGCTCCTCTAGAATATCCTTCCATTTTGATCGCCCCCAGACATTATTCTTGCTAAAAGTTCTGTGACATACAGAAATTATTCATCGTTATCAAAGAAGTTTCAGAAGTAGGAACTCGGAAAAGTTTGATACTGTTTCAAATGCAGGGGCCATAACTTGGTCACTAACCACTTCACTTTATTTTCAAGATCTACCTCCAGTGATGAGTATCACATTCTAATGAGAGTAAGAAAATATGCACTAATAAAAAGTCTCTGGAAGTAAACTCACAGAAGGGTAAATGTTTGTAAACTTTTTCCAGTGTATATCAGTTCTGTATTACTTTCGTAATCCATTTTACACTATTCGCCGTGAAGAGAAAAATGTTCAAATTACTGGTGACAATCAACCTCCAAATAGATTTACATTTTTTAACAACCCTTGGAAATCGAATATTAAATTATTTCAACCTCTCTATTCTGTTAAAAGTGCTGTGAAGCTTTGCAAATGATCGCTACTATGTTTGATGTTGAAATGTTTCATTTAAAAATGAAATCGGAAAGTACAATTATAATCAATGGGAGATGTTGTTAATATAATAACCAATGTATTTGCCAATTGTTTTTGAATTAGTAGAACAGAGATCAGATGACCTCAAAAACACGAGCAGGTAAATAAATTAAACATATTCTAATAACATGAGCGTGTCAAATAAACTGTTTGGCAATAAGCCAATTAATGAAGCGAGTAACACGCATTGTTAAATAATGATTTGGAGAAACATCAAGAAACTATTCATTGTCCGTATGAAACTAATAATTGATCAACAAATTAATGAATGTAATAAAGTTATTGATTTTAACAAACCCCTTTGATCTCATGATTCTAACTACTGCCTGATGTACTCCCATCCTCTTCTTCACACATATTCAACCCTGACATTATGAGGAGACAAATGTCGAAAAGATCAATTATTTTATTGAATACAATGAAGGTCATACCTTATATGAAATTAATTAAAACTCCTTTAAAAAACTAGTCCGGAATTGTTTCTACATTTAGTTAAATAGAGAATTTGCACGTTGTTTAATAAATAAATAATCATACAACAACTTGCTAACTTTTCGATAATACAAATCTATAAAATAGTTTTGGCAAAATGTATATTGTCACAAAGGTGTTGCAAACGTGCATCAAATCTGGCAAAAGAAACAAAACAAAAGTTTATAAGTTTTCATCAAGATGAAAATTTGATGCGTGGAAACAATGATAGTGTTTCATTTAAAGAAAATAGACCAATGATCACCATCCAATGACCTGGTTTGTTACCTCCATACGGGATATGTACTGGTCTAATTTCAATTTCAAAATAATAATCGCCATCACAAATATTTGCCGGTTTTCATGATCCTACTATTTAAATTTTAGTGCAGTTACATTTATTACGCTTTTTTTGCTAATATCACAAAAATGCACATAACACATTTGTATTAGTGCAAATGCAAAATTCAAAAATGCAGTTCATTCCTATTTAATTTAGAAAACATGTTGGGAACATGTTTTACAATTACATCTGATTCTTCCCCGGATTTCCTCAACACTTTCATATTTTTCTTTCCTAATTTTGGAAGAGATTAAAACTCTACAAACTCATTCTAACTTATCACTTCTACTTCTGGAATTTCTCTATTAATCGTTTTGGATTCGAATCTATATAAACATTAAAATGCGACTCTTCTGTATGTTTGTGTGAATAAGGTGTTAGTTAAATTTAATAAGAATTAATTATGGATCACATTCATTTCAAAATCGGTATTTGTACACTTACTTCCGTAAGTACGTGTGGAAAGACGAACATAAGAACGTTCATTCATTCTCTAGCATACTCACAGTTTTGTTTCCTCCTTATTCAGTTTAAATTCTTCAAGTTTAATAAGTTCTGACGCAATAATGTTCGTAGGTTTTTGCAAATTTATTTTTTTAAATACGATAATTCGAATCATAATTGAAATGAAATCTGCAGCGGAATCACTTGGTAATTCCATTGTCAGGAATGCTTTTTTTCTGGTAGCACGTGCATTTAGTGTACTAGATCTTCCTGTAGACACGCAAACAATGTCAATAGTGTTAAGATTTCATCATTAGCTAACTCGTAATAGCAGGACTAAGATTTATCACTAGCAAGGATTTCGCTACTCTAGTCATTAGCTACATTCTGATATAACAATGAAGCAACATCACACATGTCTTTGATGAGAAGAGTGCCATTATCGCGGGGATTCTTTGAAAGGCGTTCGCTTCATTCTGGCCGCTGACTGAAGGTCAGGCAGTTGAGTCATCTTTATCTTCAGATATGCAAACCACGCAAATATTAATAGTGGAAAATGAACATCCGCCAACGAGCGTCAATCAAATCACGTTCCTTTGTTTTGTAGCTGAGCGAAGGGTTTCTCGGGAAAATCATATCCATCAACCAATCCATACAATGTACGTATATATGCGAAAAATAAAAAATAAGGGTGACGTTATTGTCTTATTGGCACTTATTAAAATTGAATTTACTTTGGAAGATGCAATTACTTATAAATGTAATTCCAAAGGACTCAATTAAGGGTTATGCCAAAACGAATGTATCCAAAGGCTATAATATAGTATGGTATGAATAAAAAGAGTCATAGTGTTTTTCACTATAATTGTGAGAAAACAATACAATCGTGTTAACTCGAAATCTAACTAGTGGAAAATATATTCTAATTGTTTGATAGCCACAAGAACAAATTATTAAACCTTTTTAAGAGGCATCTAGGTAAGCGAGACGCATCACAACAAAATACAATATTCTCGTATATAGGTGCAGAAACTAATAATATTTAATACTATTATATTTGAAAGAAGTTAAAAATATATTTCAATAAGTAAAATCATAAGGTAAAGAAGATCAAAATAAATCCAATGTTGAGGTTGTACAACTACGAATACAAAGTCTTACTATTTCTTAGTTATGGAAAACGAACGAATTATGAGATGATAGTTGTGTCAATGTCTAGTTTTGTTACTAGTTTGTGCCTAAGTTAACTTAAACCAATTGAAATAAGGAATCGACTTTTGAGAATTTTGTAGTGTGTAACAACGAAACATGCGAAAGAGGCCGGGGCTACCATAGAAACATGCATATTAATCACATGTTACGACAAGCAGAATTATGTGGGACGTACTGGAGACGACTGGGGTAAAAGATGTCTATGTACGACAATGTGAAGATAATTTTTGTAGTAATCTTGCGAGGACATTGAGCAAAAGTTTAGTATCATATATTACTGTGGGAAGCATTTTCTAAGGAACAGTGATTTCAATTTTTTGTTTCTAACTGGTAATAGGGATATCGTAATTTTTATTTACGAACAAGTACTTAAATATCGCTTACTGGGAGATGTTAAGGACAGAGATTTTTATTGGTGGTACGAGAATGGAGAACAACGTACGTGCTAGGATGTTTGAAGACGGGTTACAAGTGTCATTGGTATTGAATGACAGGATGAATGTTCAAGAAATAGGAGTGTACCCACTTGTCGGCAATTCCAGAGACTTCAAAAGACGACTTTGTGTTAATACATGTGACTTAGGGTGTAATATCAGTTGCATAAATGAAACCAAGGTGTTGAACCCAACGCTTAGTAAGTCTTGAGATTAATGTGTATATAATTATTTTTAACTAACATTAATAAAATGAAAACAAACCTAATATAAAATGAAATTATAATTATTATTAATTGGAAATCGCTGAGATTAATGAGTAAAATGTAGGAAAATTATTTCAACAAAGCTTTTGTAATTTTTGATAATGTTCAATCTATTCCATGTTTTTTTTGTAATAAATTTATGAAAATTATTTTATTTTTAAATTTTAATCTCATATTTCAGTAGGATATCAGAGTAACGCAACTGATATTAGTAGTAAATCATTAAAATTACTAAATATATCGAGCTTTTCATCTCAATCTAGATATAACATTACATTAGTCGAACGTAATTGCAAAAAGGATATCGAGAAAGTGTATATTGCAATTGGCAGTTACTCATAGGGATAGTTGTTTATTGGGAAATTTTATTGAGGGGAAAATACGCCTGATAAAGTAAGAGTGAAACTGCGGTTTCAATGTCAAGGCGACGTGAGTAAAAAGGCTGAGTAGCAAAGGTTACGTAACTACAATTACGTTTATAGCATCCGGGTGATTACGATGACGCCAAAGACAAAGAGTTGGTGTGATCGAGAAACATCGACAAGTATTATTGATTATCTAAGGGTTGTTATCACTTCCATTGAAAAATACACGGTTAATCCTGCGTACTAGATTTTTGTATAACAGAAACAGAGTCGCAGGGCTATGGTTTTCATTGGTTGAGAATTTCTACCCTGAACTTCATGACAGTGCTCGGTGCTGCTCGTCAGTATCTGTATACTAGTCGTTGTCTTCGTGAGAAAAATACAAAGATTCTCATTTAGAAATAAGTAAAGAATTTTATCCACAGAACCAGCAAGGATGACGGCGACAGAGGCTGCAGGGTGAATGAGAGGGTGAGAAGGTGAACGAGTGAGTATTGATTCGAGCATGTTAACTACTAAGCAGACGAATGTCGGAGCAGCCACCTAACAAACGGACCACGGATCGCGCGCGATCTTTCCTTCCCATTCCTTGTCTTATCCTACCCCTAACTTTACACACACTTACACATACATGCACTACACTACCACACAAGACGGAGAACGGACAAGAGCTTATAGCTTGTCCCGACTGGGGCGGTGCACAGCTGCTGGGAGATACCTGATTGGGAAAACCCCCAGCCGACAGAAGGTCGGCGCTGGATTTCTCCATCCAGTGGGGAATGATTACCGACACATCCTGCGTTAAAACATGCACTACATTTACGGGGTTAAGACCTTAGCAGTTCATTGTTGGTTGATTAGCTGATTAGTGATTCCGGGCGCGTGAGTTGCTAAAAACATTAGTCGAGGTTAAACGTGACGGTGTTCAACTCCTGCCGGAACGGAGATCCGGCGCCGCGCCGTTGGTCACGTGGGCATGCGGGGGCTTCCCTGCTCCAGCAGTCCCTCGGCGGGGCACCGCCAAAGCCGAGACGATCTCCGGGCTCCCGATTTGTCTCCGTTGTGTGAAGTAGCGATGTGCTTGTAAAGGGAGCAGACGCGTCAAGGTTGAGAGAAGAAAGATCACACATGGATCGCATTGGATTGGATATGGATGGGACAGTTCCGGCATTCGCCTGGTTCTGATCGGAAAAAAATTACTGTAAACTACCGATCAGAGCAGCTCATTTCCAGAATTCTCTCCAGACGGTTTAATTTCAGCTATGTAGATAGAATGGAAAATATGCTACCGTCCGAACTCAAACCCGAGGACCTCCCTGATGACAACGCCGCACCGGCAACGGTGTTCCCGCGGAGATAACGCAGCCTTCGGCAGCGGTTGCAGGGAACGAGACGAGGCCGCGCGACGCGGGCAGCAGGACAGTCAGCCGAGGCGACGGCGACGGCCAGTGGCGGGCCGCGTGGCTGACGCGGGCGACGCGGTGCAGTGTCCGCACCGACGCTAACGAGGCGGCAAACAGCGAGAGCGCGCGTCACGCCTCGGCCCCGCGCCGCCCCGCGCCTGGTCGCACGCGCCGCCCCGCGCCGCCCCGCGCCTTGTCGCACGCGCTGCCTCCGCGGAGGTACGAGTACGACCCACTCGGCGAGCGCCGCCGTCGTCCGCCAAAGGGCGCTTCGCCTGCGATCCGCCGAGGGGGCGGGTTTTGCGTGTGAAACATTACGAGGTATCTGCCATCAGCACAGCAGGTGGGGTTACGATATGGAGGTGTCTTGCTACTAGCCGTTACTTGCAGCAACGAAAATGCAGAGAAAACCGAAGGCCATTGGACCGAGCTGTGAAAAATCAATATTTCTGCCATCTATAAATAATTCACATTAGACAAGTCAAGAAGTATAAAAAAGTTATAAGTAAGAAGTATAAGTTAGACTAGTATAAAAAATATAGATATTTTTTATACTACTCTGACAACTCTTAAATATAAGTTTTGGGGTCTCTTGATCCAAACTGTATATTCACGGCCGATCTGGCCCCACTCAAAGTTCTGTAATTTTTAATAACATTCATTTTTGGTTGCACTTTACATGAAGCCCTTGGGACATTTTCAAAATATTCTCAAAACCCGCACCATTTTGTTTTAATTTTTTTCTTAAAATGAAACAACGGGCGGTAAAAAATATTTCACTAATCCCATTTACAGCAAACTCTCCGTATTTTAGAAAATTTCAAAAATTGGCTGTTCGAAAAGATTTTTGGTTGTTGAGAATATTCAATTTTAACCGTCGACCCGAGTGCGATCCCTAAGCGCTTCTATAACGAAGTAGTACGGCTGGCGTTGAGATTACTCGGAGGTCTCGAGTTCGAGTTCCGCCTCGGGCATGGTTGTGTGTGTTTGTATGGTTGTGACTGTCCATTCACCCTTCATCATCATCATCATCATCATCATCATCTTCTTCTCAGACTTCATTCCCCCAGGACCAACAACCCTGGGGTGTAAAAATGAGTTCGGCATAGAAGTGCCGACCTCCCTCTGCCCCCCAAAAAATAAGGTAACGTTAACTTCCCCCCGGGAATATATGACTGGGCCACGAAGGGTATGAGTTGTTCGCGTGGTCCTAGGATGGCCAATGCGTGACAAAAACAAGTTAAAATTCGCAAAAATAAGGAAAGGACAGGTGCCTGTTAAACATTTAAAATCATCGTGCCACCAGCTTCTTAAAATAATACGTTTCTATTCCGAAGTAGACATGGACCGAACGAACTGACAGCAACCCGGAGGAAACGCAAATTCCCCATCGCTTGCCTGCTCCACCGAAAACTCCAGATTCTCGCCTCCCCTCTCCCCCCTGCCAGCCCCCCCCCCCCCCCCCCCCCCCCGAGGACGGAACGCGCGCTTCCCGCGTTGGGGCGCCCTGGCGTTGTGACAGTTGTGCACAGGGCCTTATAACTCCCAAATAACGTGGTGGAAACCATTACCATGGCGCGCTCTGCTGCATCACCTTCATACAGGAACTAAAACACTAACTGCTGCCAACGATGCTTAAAGACCCATTCACAATGAAAAACTCAAACAAAAGCATAACGCATAGACGTAAACATTAACATAAGTGATAGACTGAAGTATTTACAGTGTCTAAGATAAATGTAAGCAAATAAAGGGTTTCTATTGGCCGTGAGACATTCTAGTTTACTATTAGTTGGATGAGTATCGATTTCGAGGTATCGACTGTGTCCATGGCGCATACGACGTTAGTCCATCTACGGACTTCACTCCTCTTTCGATTCTCGATTTTAAGTTCTGTGATTGGTTCATTTCTTGTGTTTTACTTAAGAATAAGCACAGAAGCTTGAAGCGCATTGTGAATGACCCCGCTTATGGACGTAGTCCTAACTTTTATGATAACGTCATGCTTATGTTTGTGTTTGCATTGTGAATGGGCCTTGAAACGTGAGTGGCAGCTGCGTAAGTTCGCGGAGAAAACAGGCCCACTATGTTACAAAAGATAGCGTCGATGTTCGCGCTTTCTTCAGGGGTTTCTTATATGTGTAAATTCTGAATAATTGAACATTTATAAGACACTTTTCTTATTTCTCACAAATTAGCCAATTTTTACGTGCGGATAGTTGGCGAGCCTTACCTGCAGCAGTGCCCGGCGACACTAGCACCTCCTAGAGTAGCACCCTCGAGCTGTGTCCCCTGATTTGATGGAGAGTTGCAAGGCCCTGGTAGTCACCCCGCACACTGCGTTGAGGATTGTGCGCCAGGCCAGGCCGGGGCTGGGGCTTCACGATGTTCGCGTGAACGACAGCGGCCGAAAATCGCCGAAAAGAGTGAAACGAAGCGCTTTGATTGGTATCAAGCGATTTTGTTTCGTGAGTAGCCGACTGCTCCGGCGTATACCGACTGCATCCCACAGCCAACTTTTCCTAATCCTTTTATCTCCCTTCACAAAAAAGGCATAGCCCGATTGCATTCCGTTCTGTTTTCCTCTGTAGTGTTTGGATTGAATTCTACCTATACCGTGGTTTGAGTAGTTTTATTTTGATCGATTATAATGTATCCACTTCTGTTTCTTTTCAAGAAACATTTGCACGCCCTTTTAGAACACTGTCAGCGTTGAGAAACACAAATGAAAGTTGAAGGAAACAAATCTTGGTACCTCCAACTACTAGCATTTATATATCCTGCTTACTTTACACATTTCCGAAGATTCTGCCATGTTCACATGTGTTCGAGATTTTCTGTGGACTGGAGCGAGCCCGTCATCTATTTACGCTACTTATGAATGGAACCTTAACATTTTTTTGTTTACTTGTGTACTTTATCCATCTGACTACCGGTTACCCCTGACGACCTAAAGAGACGCGTGTTCACCATACACTAAACATCAACACGCTTGCGGGTTCCTCTGATACGAGGTCACCAGATCGCGAAGCCCTCCTTGACAACACACACAGGAGAGATAAGAGACCGACAACCATGCCAAAGGCGGGCCTCGAACTCGCGACCCTTTGGACCGAAGCACTGAGTTGCTACACGCTCTTAGCCACCTCTGCCAGCCCCGTCGACACAAAAAAATTTACTCCCTCCAAATCACCAGATAATTGAACCGGGATGCAGCGGGCTACGCATTCTCAGGTAAATAAAAGTGAAAAGGGAATAGCTGGGAAGTAAGGTTGAGGTAAAATGGACCGCGGGATGAAGTCGGGCAAATCCCGACTGCCCCGCTGCCCCCCCTCCCCGCGCCAGCCGCTGGAAAGGCAGCTCACCCCGCTGTCACCGCAGATTCAACAGATGATCCGCGGTGTCGGTCCGGGATATTTTTTTCGATAAATTGGACATTTAGCAATGCGTCTGTCATCTCCAAACAGCCCAGAGAATCTTTCGCTAACCATCACGACGATAGTGATTATTATGTCTGCCGCAGTTGCAGACGAAATGTCTGGTATCGTTGTTTTGATAGAGCTCTACCCTTCAGCAGCTAAAGATAATTTTAAAAGTGACTTGATCCGTCTAACCCTACTTAGTTTTTTATAAGACTATTTTTTTCAAGTTATTGCTACCCGCGATTTGAACTGTATCATTTTGTAGTCCATTTTGGTATACTCATGACCAATCGTCAAGCATTTCCTTTCAACCTACATCAAAGACCTATTTCCAACTCGTCGCAGGTTAAAATATTATTTCCATGAAAACAAGACGTAATAACAGCGAAAATTGAAGCTTTGACACACCGAACAAAACATCCAATAGTTAATTTCCTCCCTGACGATTCAAGAATTCACTTAACCACCACGCTCGCTGCAAACAACAAATTCCATCACAGAACGCATTAAACTACGAGAGCGAAAAATAGGCATCAAATGAAGTTTGAAAGTTCATTAGAGAGCAACGCTAAAAGCGAAGTGTATTTTGGAAACGTTGCGCTTACTGTTGATTTCTGCTTCACGGCTGGTTCCAGCGCTGTCGTAAAAGGAGAAAAGCAACTCGAGAGAAAAGCCCCCGCGCTGCGGATCGATACAATTATCTCGTCCGCCAAACACACAAAGCGACTTTCTTTACCAACAGAATCAGCACGCTCACCCATCGAAACGAGGAGCGTACTAGTCCGGAGCACAAAGAAGAGTTGTTCTAAGTGTTTATGGTCATGATCGTCGAGGCGTAAGATAACGGACAACAATGTGCGTGCATCTCTTCGCACGTAGTGTATCCGCGGAGATTTCTACGGCTTGTGTACTGAATGGCGGATTCTTTTTACGTAAACCTGCCAACCAAGCATTTCTTACTTATTACGTTTGGCATTTCATGTGAATTGCTTAATGTTTGAGGTTGACGTTTAGAAACAGCCGCATTGCAGAGCTCTCGCAAAACACTGAGAAAAATATCAGTGGACTTGGCTAGCTTACATAGAACGCTAGTACTATTGGCAAATTTATTTGCAATTGTTGATGGTATTAACAAATGAATAAAATTACTGAGAAAGTAAAACAGAATTTGGACTATCCAGAATAACTGAAACCGGTTGAATGATTTTAGCAAAAGGCGGTGTCTAATGCACTTATATTTTGGGGAGGACAGACAAATAATTCTGGAAGAGAGGACCTCCAACAAATTAGAAATAAGTCTGCGCATTCTTTCAGTATACATAGGTTTTTCGATTATCAGTTGGATACATAATGATCTCAAACACAATTCATTAAATTAACACATCCACACTACTTTCATCAAAAATCTCACTCTTCTCAGTTCTAGAAGCCGCTCTTAATGAAAACAGCGCAAAACTGTTGTACCAACCACATAACGATCTCAGAGTACCGTCCGCACGCTTCAAGAGTTAGAGATTAAGATGGAGAAGTGGCAACCTCCCAAACAAGTTGGTGCGCGGTGGTCATAACACAGGTTGCCATCGTGGAAGCATTGTGGAAACAGGAGGTGACAGTCCTTTAACACCTTTCACACGAAACTATTCTTTAAAACAAGATACGAACAATCTTGCAAAAAAGAAAGGCCAGTATAGCAAGATGGTTTGTTGTGAAAGTTCGGTACCTATACGATAAAGTAGTCTGGCCGTTTGACCTATTCAAAAAAATTGTGTGAGTGAAAAGACTGAATAAACCTCTAGCGTACATCTGATCCTTTTGTAAAGATTCTAACAAAAGGCTCTTCGGAGGCACCATCGTCCTACTCGGTTAATTTCCAAAATTAAACCCCTTTTAATGTCTGCGAGTTCCGAGAAAGGCCGAATGATAGACATAATTAGAAACCAAAGCGGGTGTGGCCGAGACACACGGTTGAAGTGAAATATTCGAAAAGAATTCATTAAAGCAGAATTCTCTGAACCAAAATTATAACTTGCTGTTTACCTATTTATTTTCATTTTACATTGAACAAATCGGCGTATGAGTTTAAACAGTTTAAAATTCAATTAATAATTGACATAGTATATTATGGAATTGACATAAAGAGGGATAAGAGAAATTAATGGATTAACGTGTCGCAGTATTGGTAATAACATTATTGATTATAATCCGTGTCTATCAATGCTCCAATTCCTAGTACTTACATTTCAAATAAGAATTTACACTATTATTCAATTTAAAATTAATTAACTTTTGCTCTTGTTAGACTTGTATACGTAAAACACAAATGTCCTTCAACTTCAGCACAAATTAAATATCTCGAAACAAAGAAATTAGCAAATACTAATAAAAGAACGGAAGGAGAAATAATATTTATTGGTTTGTTCTCATTAAACACACGAAATACAAATTTCAGAGAGATGCCACATACGTTTCTTCCTATCAGTGGGATTTACCTTGCTAATACACTCCGGTATTCGGGAGGCATTAGATCTTCGTGTACAATTTGTAACACTAACAAGTAATAGTTCTGACAGAAATTGCCTCTGCTTTAAAGCGTTTCCTAATTTTCCGTAGCTTTTGCAGGAGACCAATTTTTGCATCCCCCAGTTGCTGGCCATGTGCCATTCGCCAAGAGCTCCAACGATGACCTAGAGAATCTCGACGAGCCAGAATTGAGCTTTGAGGAACTGAGCAGGAAAGTGCTTTCCGCTTCTTATTTCGTGTCCATGTTTTCTGGACAGGCAATGGAGTCAGTAAATTTCTATTTTACTTCATGACACTGCTGTTACCAGAAAAGGTCCATCGGCTCCTTCCACGGCTTTTCTTTACTATGACGGCCGACACACTGGCGATAAATGTTTATTTTAGATATTGTTAGTTTTATGAAGTGTAGCAATGAATCATGAAATTGAAGCTAATAATGGTTATTTACGAAGTAAGTATGTGAGACATCTCATTACAATTCGAGATTGGAGAATTGACAAACTAGATCGTTAGACCGAGTTTGATGACCAATCTAGTATCGTAATAAGATGTTGCGATACGAAAATCGTTAAACGATTTATCCACTTTGTAAAAATTCCATTGAACTCAGTAAAACCTTCGTTTATATTTGAGTACTCTTCCTGTGACTGATGTTGACTAAGTGACCATTATTATTAGAACAGTGAGTGAACGCTTCTCGTTTCATTACAAAATGTTTTAATAGCGGAAAACAATAAACTTGATAATAGTTGTTAATAGTGTGCCATGGAACATTAGAGTACGAGGGTTCTCATAACTTGTTACGAAACTGACATAAGCCTCGTAAAGTTTGACTTAAGTTATCCACTTTGGGTTATCTCAGTTGATATTAAACATTATTATGTTTCTGCATCGAATATTATTACTTAATAATATTTACAGAAAATTGATATTATTGTAATATTTATTTAGACGTAACTATTTTAGCGCCTGTTGTTGGCACCTGAACGAAATTCTCACGTCATAGCTAGTTATCGAATTACTAATTCAAAAGTACACTTTTCTATTTTCGGTTTTACCTTTTTCCAACCTCTCTTTTTCTCATTGTTTATTCACTGATCCATTTCCAAATTATATGGGAATGGGTCAATTTGTCTCCTTGACAACAAATATGAAATCTATATACAATTTGTTACTTTTGAGCATACATGTTATAGGTAGCTATTTCATTTCAACTTCTTCGTTTTCATTTAAATGGATGAAGTTTATAAAATAATGCACGGCGCTAAACAGAAAAACGATTAGAAAATGGATTGAAATTGGATTGTCACGAAGAGTAAAAATTTGATGCCACCGAGATCCGAGCACGGGATCTTTATTTATAAATACAGATCCTCCAGATCCAGACATAGCAAGCACTGCTACCGAATTAAGAGTGGTTCTTCAATTTCGATCATCTACACCTATCATTCCAATACGTATCGCTTTCTTTACGGTGGAAGGAATATGTCATGTTCACCACATGTCTTCTACCCCCCAAACATGGGATTTAAACAAGGCCCAGCCTTGGGGAGGGGGCATCGTTAGCTAGCCGGCAAAGTTGGACAACAGACCCAAAATGCCAACTACATTCATTATTCACAAGAGCTTCGAAAGCTTTTACGTTTGAAGCTTTTTGGCGAGGTTTCTTTTGCCCCATTCAAAGTCTGCTGTTGGTATCTGAAAGGAAACGCGATATATTTACGTCGGTGCTAGTAGATATTATTCACTGTAAAGTAAAAGTTTCATATTGTAAATATTTTATATTTTACATTCATCTTTTTCTCCTTTTTCTTGATTTCAGCATTTCTTACAAAGACTTTTGACTTCGCTGTTCTCATTACCACAATGTCAGAAACTACAAACTTCAGAACAATAATAATAATAATAATAATAATAATAGTAGTAATAATAGTAGTAATAATAATAGTAGTAATAATAATAGTAATAATAATAATAATAAATTAATAACTAACGTCGAATAAACAAACCGTGATGCACTTTCGTGACTATATTTCCAAGCGAAACTCTCTTATCTTTATCCACGTACAATACATATGAAGTTTCTCTGCAGAAACACAATTTAAGTTTTACTTTTCACATATTTAGAAACTATATAGAGCAAGTATCAATACATTAGGTAGCCTACATACACCCTTAAACACAATTCCCCTACAACTCCACCTTTCTCGGAAAGTACAAAACAATTATCGAGAAAGTAAATTAAGACAATCACTACAACGGTTTTCTAACATGGGTCGTCTCATGATAACATTTACAAAGAACTTTTTTTTCGCAGCACGTTGAAACCATTTCTACAACAAATCTGAACACATTCTCACATTCATCACCGACAACTGTATTTTGAAATGTTCAGTTCGCGTTTTCGTGTTTCCATTCGCGACTGCACCGCCAGCAACGCCCAGAAATCGCGAAACGCGAAATCTCGCGGCGAAGTCCACCCGCGATCATGATCAGCGCCAAGCCGCACCGCACACGCGTGCTATCACCACCCGCCCATCGCCCGTGCGCGGGGGAGGGGAGTCGCTTTTTCTCGGGCGATAGCATAGCCCGGCGGGCGCCAGCAGGATATCAAAGCCCTGCTAATCTGCGGCGGCAAGCGGTCTACCGCGTTTCGCTCGCCGACGAAAGCCAAGAGGCCGCTGCTAATAAATCGGATTACGAGCCGAATTGCTCGCACGTGAGCTGCGCGGAAAATAGATGAGCGCACCGAGGACGTTAAGAACCTTCCAATTCATTGAGCTCGTCAAGCATGAAAATGATGTTACGAAAGATTTCACTGCCCTCAGAAAAAAAATAAGAGCGTCTTGAAATGGGGGAAATGGAATCGTACTGGGGAAACGAAAAATGTAAATTCGGAGGAAAATCTATTTTAATGAAAAATTACGTTCATATAAAAAATAATTAATACGTTGATTTCTTGAAGAGTCTAAGGAAGTAATCTAAGAAAGCCGTTACCAGCACATTAACTGTTAACATCACGTGCTAATTTTGAATACATTAAAATATTACTAATTTCCAACGCGCGAAGAAGTTGAAAGAATACTACGCAGCCTCCAGCGTGTGAAAGGGTCTATGTTTTCGTTAAATTCCCAGGAACATGATGAAAAACAAAAACTCTAGATTACTGATCTCCAATGCGCGCAGAAAGTAAAAGAAAACTACGCAGCTTTCTGTCATATCAGAGATGACTTTCGTTTCGATAGATAATCAGAAACTTGAGACAAATCCTAAAACAATGACATGACAATTCGATTTTGACTCAAGAATGCAAATATTTTATTGCATTATTCCACCTAGGCTCGTACTTCGTGTACCTCTTGAATTCTCATATTCAGTGCGATACTGTTGGCGTCTTGCGTTATAATGACTTTAAATAAGATACCCCGCGCCAAGCAATATTTACTATTCACGTGTTGCGTTATAAAACAGATTATTTTTTTATATTCTTAATGTGTAAAAAACTGTTATATTGTGTAACCATATAATTAACGCAATTTATAAAAAAATCATTTTCTCAAAATCGCTCCAATTTTTTTTTTCACAGATAAAACAAGGGGCGCTTAAAAGAATGGCGCTGGTCTGATTTTCGTTGCACTCTCTGAATTTTTGAAAACTGCGTTTTGGAAAAAAAGAGAGACAATTATATTTTTAAACTCCAGCCTAGAGAATACGTCAGAGAGCCTGCGTGTTGAAAGAATAAAGCGCACGGCAAGTTACTCAATGGACCTCAATTCGAGTCTCCGCGCGGACAAAAACTGCTGGTTGAATGCACTTTTGCAGCTTCACGTAGTAATATAAAATTGCGGAGCAGTTGTAAATAATGGGAGAAAGTGTATGATGTTACACCACTATTTGATATTAACATTACGTTTCTACAGTGAGAGATCTTTTTATATAATGTATCTCATAACACATGTTCATTAATTTTCGACAGCTGATTATCATGATGGCATCGCGCAAAGAAACAATGTCAGAAATAATAAAGTAATTTGTTTGGAAATCAGTTTTATTGCTTTTCTCCGCCATTCTTCTGCTATTGTGATTCCTAAATAAAAAGCATGCAATTTGCATTGATCTCGAGGAACCCTAATCATTTCCGTATTCTTTTCCTTTCCCGCTCCAGAAGAGGAAGTTTTGATGCAATGTTTTGTCAATATGAGAGATTGGCACCTTCAATTTTTTCAACAGAAGATACATTCTATTTTCAAATTAAAATATTTAGCGCGATCCTACAAGAATAATCTTTACAGGCTTCACGCCTTAACGTGTATCGGGCATAATAATCATGACTTCATCACATAATTCTTCGTAGGCATCAATGCGATCAAACCTGAGTGAGAAAAAACAAATATGATTACCTGTCTTGTCAATGGCAGCCCAGTTTAATGGAATGTTAGTACCAAGAAACAAGTTTTCAAATTACAATAATTTATTGTTTATAAATGCAATATACTTTCCTTTATAACTATAATATCTTCAATCTTCACCCACTATATTTTATTTCAGTAGCGCAATCTGGATTTTTGTATGAGAACGGTGTCCAGACGATTTGATGTTTTCTTATAAAGAATTTTTCATTAATGCTGAATATAAAATTGATTTTAATATGTCTATTTATAATTATTTTTATCGTATTCAAATAGAATAGTGAATGACTTTCGGTGCATAAAAAAATAGTAAAATAATATTTGGGAACAGATATCATTGATTCCTAAAACTCCCCTTTGTGGGCGCCACTGCTTCATTGTCATCATCACAGAATGTCTTTCCCACGGCTTAGAATCGTCCTTGGCTCCAACGTCTCCGCTTACTCGATTTGTTCTCAGGACTGTCAACTTTTCTCCTGTCCATTATTTTCCCCTATGAACTTCTAAAGATTCGACTCGAAACTGTGACGGACCAAACGATTTATGGCCATTTTAAATGTAAAACGTAATCAATTTTTATTTTATCTAATCAACATTTCGAATCAAAAGGATGAACTAATGACAACGTAGAATTCTGAACGGAACGTTCATTCAGATTCTAAACAGAAAATGACTTCCGGCTAGACACTGCGCGACTGTCCTCTGAAGATCTTCCTCGTAGACGCGGAAAGCAGAGAGGGCGAGGACGGTTCGCACGTCTTCGAAGAACGGCTTGAGCGTTTCCCCATCATTAAGACGCAGACAACAGGAGCAGCCTGTCGCCTCGTCAGAGCGAGAATCCTTCACTTGCCCTCTGCACAAGGGGCGACGTCGGTTCACTCCGAGCTTCTCACTCCGTCCTCGCAAGAATCTCAAAGGGGATCTCTGAATTAATTCAATTTGCGGAACTTTGTTCCCGGATTAATATTTTCTGGAGGATCTGAGAATGCGGAAATCGAGGAAAAAGGATTCGCACAACTCGGAACGTTTATGAGCGACCGGAGCACTTTTTTGTTAAAGAAATTCGTTTTCTCTGGTGAAAATAATTTAAGCAAATTGAAGCAAAAGACTACCTCTAGGAAATTCACGACGAAACTACAGGCTGAATACCGTTTGTCCTGCTGAAGTAAATTACTCTTATCATCACGAGTAGTGATCCCTTCACACACACGCGACCCTTAATCATGGAGACAGCACCACTCAAAGACACTCCGTGATACATGCACCACACGGAGAATAAGTAAAAAACTTCCGTGACAAGGATTTCGATTTCCGGACGTTTGAGACTCCAAGGCAGATATGACCCCGCTCTTATTTCCCCTCAAATCAAGAAAGATGTTTTCGAGCTCAAGCTGTAGCATAAATGGTCAGAGCAAAGCTCGAAATACCGCGAATAATGGTTGCTTTATACGAAAGTAAGTTTTCTTGATGTTTTCTATCGTACAACAAAGATTAGAATTACGTTAATGTTTTCAAAACTTTTTTGTACAAATCTTTTAATGCAAATTCTTCGCTTGTTTTCGTTGTGTTATATTGTATTAAATCATACTGTTATTTGTTGTATACATCAATAATGTGAAAGAAATTACCAAGTCTCTCTTACAGCTCTTTTAAGATATAAGAGTCTTTGTCTATTAAACCCCTTAACCTGAATGTATGAAGTTGTTGCATTTACTGAAATCTCTTGAGTAAATGCGATTATGAAATAAGCTTTTGAATCAAAATAATTAATTCAACACCCAACTGACAATTTGAAATGTGGCTGATGTACTTCATACCAATGAATCATTTCTTTCCTTTAATAGAGGAAATGGGAACTAATATAGATAACTCCTTTTTCTTTACTAATATTATTTCGTGGGCAATAACCGTCATCTAATCTCTCCAAAAGACGGTGTAGGCCAGAAATCCAGTGACGTACCGCTATCCCGGAGACATTTTTACAACTCACACTTCTAAATTTCTCGTCATTTACTCTGGATGCAGTGCTCACAAACTCTAGTACGCTATTCTTCTATTAATTCGAAAGACGAATTTACTTCAATATCATGCATTCAATTGTAAAGAAGCTTTAGATTAGATAATATCGCCAGTAATTGTTCTCGATTCGCCCTTCGATTTAATCAGAGTATACTTATCCCATCGACCTTGACATGACTGTTCCAAGCAGTCATATGATTTTCGCATCTACTGCCTACCAAATAGGTTGAATGATATGTCTTAATTGCCTTATTATGGCAGGTTGCTATACATTCTAACGTTCATTAATAAATTATTCAATAACATAATTAAATACTATATTAAGATAAATAGATTAACATCTTTCAAATTATTGTGCTCTCATAAAGATCACAATTTTTGTCATAAATTGTACCAACTTTAATTTTATTTTAAAATTGTTTTCTTTTATGTTTAAAAACTTTCACAGCTATACTACCTCTACAAAGGACATCCAAGAGTGGTTTATGCCAGTCGGTTTGTGCATAACGGGTTTCATTCCTTGGGAGTCTCTTTAGACAGAATTTCCCTCTAGCATTATATCCACACCCGGATATTTTCCGTCTGACTGCAGAGTACAGGATCACAAGCGGATATAGACTTTCCTCATTACTAACAAACATTGCTTAATTCTATACAATTCTTACGTTTAATCTGAATCTATTGAATAAAATAATATTTGATACTACTTTATTTGTTTATTATTATTAATTTAACATTAATACATTATTAAAATGTTTTTCATTCTAATATATTCAATTTGTTATTACTTGTACGTAGCTTTTCGCATTAAGTGTGTATCTGGTAAGACAATGAACAAAAAATACTAAACACAATACTCCGGTACAAAACAAAAATTCGGAAGTGCGAGCCGTGAGAACCCGAGCAGATGAAAAAGTTGCGAATTCACAACTTCCTCTCCTAAGATTAACAAAGGAGACCTTTCCAAGGAAGGTCGGGCGGCAGGTAAATTTCGTAACATGATATTCTTATCGCTTTGGTCAGTCTTTCTTTTTTATAGACGTAAACTAGATAAATATAAAATGTAAATGCAATAATATACAATTTACATGAAGACCTCTCACTGGCAAAATGCTTGCAACAACAATCGAAATCTAAACATTGCATACTATTTTTAAACAAACTTTCTCATGTATTTGAATCTACATTTGCAATTAAAGTTATTTCGAACTACAAACTACCGCACAATAGCTCAAAATAAAGTAAAACTATGCAGAACACCACAAAGAGAGATAAGCTGTTATCGCATACAACTAACCGCTGTGTGGCATGGCTCGATGCTGCAACGCTCCTAAACAGCAAAGTTGCTCCGACGCCGTGGAGGCATACCTCTCTGCAACGCCCCGGGCTTTGTGCTGGCGAGCGTCGAAAGGCAGGGCTAGGAGTACACCGAATGAGTTTGCCTGTGAAGTCCGCGACTGAAGCTTCGAAGAGCGCCAGGCCCTTGGATCAGATTCCGCCGCTGCCGAAATTTCGACTCCAGCTAAGTTAGTGTATGAGAGGAAAGAGCATGCTGGGAGTCGGCTGCTGTGATTGGTCGTTTTCGTGTTGTTTTTTTTTTCGATCAATTACAGGCGAATGCTGAGAAAAACCTTTAACAATAAATGTCGGACCGCGCGCGATCTTTGTCCAATGTTTCTTCACTTTTATATAACCAAATATGACAACACCCTGATTTAGACAGGTTCCTGTAGTGCATAAAGTTCACGGAGGTCACGCCACGACAGTACGTGTGGAATAACTTCATAGTTACAAGGTTTTACATTAATTCTACGGCTTTTGACTCAAATTAGAAACGTGTGATTTCAGTGTTATAGGATTATTACTCTCGGTATTTAGTGTGAGGCGTGAGAAAATTGCATGAGAAAATTATTACAATTTCACCATAGAAAACATTGACTGATGCTAATGAGTCAGTTCCAAATATTTTGACATTGTTATCAATTCATCAATTTATCCTTGTACATTTGAAAAAAGGACGTAAAATGTACTCTTTGCGAAGCAGTACAACAATTTGCCCGAACGTTGTTAGTATCAAAAGACGTGTAATATGTAGAGTAAAATAAAGTTAAAATATAGTTATAAAGATTATATAAAGTTTCAGCATCGCAATAAGATACGAGATTATCTACATGACTCACATTCTGATAAACCTGCAGACACCAAACTAACGTATGAAATTGTCGATATGTCAATCTCGGTCGTGTTTGCTTCCTCGGAACAGGATCAATTTACTGTAACCTTCCTCTCATTGCGTTCGCACAGGTTCACTAGATACGCATTTGATTAATAGCTCATCGATCGGCATTTCATAACCTTGCTAAGGCAATAAACAGTAATTTAATTCAATGACATTTTCTAATCGTTATGTTTAATCTATGAAAATTCAATTTTAATTGCTGTTTTTTACGAAAATGAAATCTCAGGATTATACAGTTTCAGTAATAAAGTTTTTTCAGTCAGATGCATAATTTCTTCTCCGATGTCATTAAAATAAAAAAAAAATATGACAGTATTGACTGTTTCAGATACGTCATCAACGCTGCCAGCCAACAAACGACCGCGAACACCAAAGCGACGCACGAAGACTACTCGTGGTTATAACCGTGAACTAATTTTGAAGAAAACAAATGAGTCAACAAAAAAGTAAATTGAATACAAAATTTTGTAAGAAAGTATCTTTCAATCAATTTATTGTGATTCAGATTGAAGAAATTCAGTGCTGAATTTGAAACATTAAAATGTTTTTCATCGGTGCATTAAAAGTAGAATAATTATTATCGTACTCTTCAATTGTCGATAAAATGAATTACACTTTACAAAATTATGAATAACTTAAAATAATATATGAGATGAACATGAAAAATGCAGGACCACATATTGTATTAATGACATCACTCCCAAAAGAAACATTTGGAAATGTAAACTTTATTGCCATTAGAACGCAAGAAGGTCTCGAAAATTGTGAATTCAGTCATCCTAAAATCCATATTCGCAACACAAAGATGCACCAACACTTCCTATTCAAGTGATTACCGATTAGCTTTGTGTATTCCTTGTTCGGCATCGGAAGTAATTCGAATCACACTAAGCTGTATAACTCATTCCTGAAACACACTCCGGAATCAACCCTATGAAAGCAGTTTTAAATACTATGCAAAACTGAAAATTCAATACTGACAAGAATCTTTTTTTAAATTTAAAAGTCAACAAATATGTTTCCTTTGTAAGATGCAAATTAACAGGGCGGGGTATTTAATAGAGCATTCCCAGGGAGCAGAGGCACCAGAGAAAACAAAAGACGTGGAGCAGTAGATCCAATGCGGCCCCTATTTTCAAATAAAAGTCCACTCCCCGCACAATTGATTAAGAGAATTTATTTCTCCAGAAATAACTTTCAACGGTTAATTTGAATTAGTTATTAGTTGTAAGAAGCTAGAAATAATGATGTCCCCTGCTATGTCATCAATGATTTCCACACTAAAATGTTCAATTCAACGAATCCGAGTTCAGGAAATTGATTTTTTTCAAACATTTACGAGAACAATAATAGGATTTATTCTTATTGCGATGCATAAGGGACGATATCTCGTTTCCCTCATCACATCGTCGATTCTTCTCTCCCTGAAGTCTTGAACACACCCTTAAAATAAAATTCGTACCGGTATCACGATATGCCATGGAAGTTCTTGAGAACGTTGAAGTTCAGTAACATCGTAGTTTCAGGGTTTGATCATAGACACATCGGAGACGATTCGTTCCGGCTGCTTTCCACAACCGCCCTTTCGTGTTCCGAGCCGGCGCAAGGTCACGGAGGGGTGGGGGTGGGGGAGCTCGCGCGTCGGGGTCGCCGGGGGCCGTGACTCACCTGCAGGTGGTCGAGCAGCGCCTCCAGGCCGTGGTCGCTGACGCTGGAGCAGCGCAGGCTGAGCGAGTGCACGTGCTTGGTGGCCTGCGGGAAGGAGTGCACGAGGTCGAGCGCGTCCTCGTCGGTGGCGCCGAGCAGGCAGACGGCGTGGAAGCCGCGGCGCAGCAGCGACGCGTACAGGCGCGCGCGCTCGGCGCAGGGCGCGGCGCGCAGCTCCCGGCAGCGCAGCACGGGCACCAGCCCGGCCCAGAAGCGCGCGCTGCGGTACAGCACGTCGCGCCAGCGCGAGCACACCTGCGCCAGCGCGCGCCGCTCGCCCGCGCTGAAGTACAGGAAGAAGCGCGCCAAGAAGCGCTCGTCCTGCATCAACTGCTCCCACGACAGGTAGGGCGGGTGCTGCGGCGGCGGGCGCAGCGACACGGCGGCGGCTGCGGCGGCGGCAGCGGCGGCGGCGGCCGCCGGTGCACCCGCCGCCCCGGCCGGCGTCACGCGCCGCGCCAGCTGCGGCGTCACCAGCACACTGTTCCCGTTCACGGCGGACGACGTCGCCTTGGTGCGGCTGGACAGCAGCCGCGACGGCTTCTCGGGGGCGCCCACCCCCGCGGCGGCGCCCGCCCCGCTTGCGCCCCCGCCCCCGCAGAACACGTTGGTGACCCGCTCCATGACGCTGGCCTTGGACGAGCCATGGTCCGCGCCGTTCTGCCCCGAGCGGTGGTGCTTGCTGCTTCTCAGTCCCAGCCCATTGATCCGCTTGGACAGTTCGGCGCTGGCTCGCTCCACAACCCCCTGGGCGGAGATCGAGGACATGACGCGGCCGACCGGGTGTCACGAGGACATGGCGCGGACGCGGTCCCCTCACGCGGCGCGCTGGCCGGCGGCGGCGGCGGCTGATGCGGCCACGGAATCGACGGCGAACCCAGAGCCCGGCACCGGCTGCCACGCCACACGCGCGCGCGACCTCTCCACTCGCACTCCCGACGGCGCGCCCGCTCGCTGCCTCGCGCCACGGACGGCTTCGCACTGAGCGCGAGCGCGAGCTGGCGGCCGCACGGCCCCGCCCCCGCCCCGCGCGCCCCTCCCGCGGCGCCGCCACGGCTGCGCACAGCGGCGCGCGCGGGTTCGCCCGGCGGCGGCGGCGGCGGCACGGCGCCCGGGCGCGCTCGCGCCTGCCGCCGCCGCCGCCGCTTGCCGCAGCGCGCGCGCGGGGAGGCGCGCCGGTCGATGGCCGGCCCTGCTGTTCGCCCCCTGCCGCGCCGCTATCGATTATTTTCCTTCCGCCACCGCCGTTTCGCGGCGCCCGCCGCCCCGAGGGCGCGCCCTCGAGCGCCGACGCGCAGCGACGCGACGCGCCGCGGCGCCGGCCACTTGCGCCCCGGGCGCCGCCGCCACGCGCCGCCCGAGCAGCACCTGCCGCCACCCCGCCAATGCAAGGCTGCTCTTGCTCCGGCGGCAGCGGCCCAGCTCGACCCTGCGAGACGAGGCGCCCATTTCCAACAGTTTTATTCCCATTCACAAACCGAAAATGTAACTTATTTACACGGGTGTAAAATATTATTAATTTTTTACTGCCACGTTATTGCTTGTTGCATTTCTCACCTCGATCGTGAGAATCGTGGTGACGAGGGTAATATGAAAACAGTTCAAGGTCTCTTACGAGTACAGGGGGAATTGTGTGAGGGAAATATGAAATGACAAACCGAGTCAAGTGAACTTGTTAATTAGTAAATAAGTAAATATGAATATTTAAAATTAGGAAAAAAAGAGGCATTCCGGCGTTTTGTCGCTGCTCGATCGTTAGAACATTTTTAACGTCCTTGGTACCTAAATAACAATTTCGCTTAGCAATAAACTAAACATCTCCGTGGAATTATTTCAAAAAGAAAATTTTGAATTAAGGTTTTTTCCTTGATTGAATAATGCTGGAATGAAATCAGTAGGAGCCACAATGTGCAGTGACCTCCCTTTAAAAAGATTATAGTGTAATTGAAAAAAAAAGTACTCACTGATGCAATAACACGTGTAAATATATGAAGTACCAGACAAGCACAGTAATCCAAAAATCCTCAGCCATCCTCAAAACTACACATTTTAGGAAATTATTTCATGGACGTGTAAATAAACACGTTAATTTTTGTTTTTCATAATTTTTAAATTTGTTTTTATTAAAATTGTATTAATGTATAAATTACATTTTAACAATTTCTGTAAATAAAATACTCCATCACATTTTTAAGGCTTGACGGAGAAGTTGGCACACAAAAGGTTAGCCTTCTTTGGTAAGTGTATCGGTAGTATCATTTGCGTACAAAAACTCATTACAAATGTCCTTACTTTTTATTATTGTCAATGTGGGCACACTACTCTCTGTTTCTCTCGCCAGGAAATCATTCTTCCATCCTAAATAGCAAATTCACAGCCACGATTCACTACTATTCGTATCTTCTAGAATATTATTTTGTAGATAACTTGAACAGTTATAGGTGTTTATTGCATGAAAGGGAGGAAAAATTTATTGCAAGTAACGAAGTAATGAAGGAAGCATTGAAATACGTTTTTAAGATTAAATTAAATTATTTCTAAAACGTGTTTAATATGCACAATTTAATTATGTCAAAATTTGGTATAAAAGACATTTTAACACTTAGCGCTAAGCGATGGAATTTCTTTGCTGCGTTTGCAAACGAGAGTATAAAATGTCCCAAAACGTAAAGTGAACGTGTCTGCTTTTCTTACTCGAAGTCTCCCCCACTGAACACGAAACGTTAAAGGCGCTGTAACGATCCTCGCTACTTCGTTTCATTTACAAGCTTCGCCATCAAGGGAAGTGTCGTGGTGATGAAAGCCGTACTTGATTATTGATCGTGAGCAAGGCAAGAGGTTTTCACATGCTCGTTTTCTCCCTTCTCCTGAGCAGGGAATCACTGTGACTGTTTGCAATTGTCATCCACTAGATGGCTGAAGGTGATCATTTTTTTTAATTGAAAATGTTCGAGGGTCTTCATATAAAGTATCACTCAAATTTAAATATCAGTTTCAAATTCCAGAACATCAGCTAGATCGATCGGGAGAAATCAATTTAGAAGAAAATCGCCTGAAGGGTTTAGCCGCTAGCGTTGCCCACAGGCGGACGGACAAACAGACATTTTGCCGTCAATCTATTTTTCAGTATCAACAACCAACAAAACATGAATTCTGGCTACAACACGTTAGATGATTTTTTTTCTAAAATAAGCAACAGGATTTATCTTCTTTTTCATTACACGAGCTCGGTTATAAGATTTCAAAAATTCTTTCTCCGATACACGATTACAGAACTTTTCTTACGAAGAATTCGTTAGGCGAGAAAGTAAAAAACATTGAACACACAACTGTTAATTTTGCCTTGTAATTTTCAAGTGAAACCCATATACCCCGTTTCCGTTTTGCTATGTCCACAAGTTGAACATTCTTCATTTTCATATATTTAATTCATGTCTACTTTCATGACTGTAATATGTATGCTGTCTTAATAACAAATTATAATATATTGAATTTGTCTGGGTATGCGAGTTGCATTTCCATCTTGAAGATATTATTCCAGTTTTAGAATATTTGGTTGAGGTAAATTGCAAGGTAACACCAAAATTTTCTTTACGAAGGCTAAAAGATGGAGCTGTGCCAGCAGTATTTCCGACGCACCCGGCAGACTTGACTTCTGAAACATCATACCTAGTAATCCTCATACACTATTCGACTAAAACTCTTGAGTATGCATATGTTCGTATGTGCGGTTCCGTCACTCATGGCTAGACCACTTCCCGTGGACCAATCGACGCGTATGAGGTGTCATTCAATGCGTCTCTGTCTCCTAATGGGGAACTGATAATTTGTTTTCGCTGAATACGCCATAATTTTCTTTCACTTTGGCAACACTGATGTTGACATCTTTAAGTGAACAATTGAATTACCAAGTGAATCGTGCTGCAGATTGCATTTCAATTTTAATTCGAATTATCGTACTTTTAAAAATAAATTTGCGAAAACCTACGAACAGTATTGCCTCGGAACTTATTAAACTTGAATTTCAAGTGAATGTTGAGAAAACAAAACTGTGAGTAATGCTAGAGAATGAATGAACGTTATGTTCGACTTCTCACTTTTACGTTCTTACATACTAAGTATGCAAATACCGATTTTCAAATGAACGTGACTCACAACTTATTCTTAATAAATTTACCTTAAACTACCTTACATAAATATACAAAATAGTCGGCGTAATAATAATGTTAGATTGCAACACTGGATTTACATACAAAACGATTAAATAGAGCAATTACAGAAGTAGAATTGAACACAAATTAAATTGATGTTGTTTTAATCTCTTCCAAAATTAGGGGGGGGGGATATGGAAGTGTTAAGGAAATCCGAGGAAGAATCGAATGTATTTGTAAAAGATGTTGCGACAGAATTTTCGAAACTAATTGGGAATGATCTGCATTTTAGAATTTAGTATTTGTGCTAATGTATAAGTGCTATGTGGATTTTTGTGAATTATAGTAAAAAAAAGCGTAAAATTGTATCTGTACTAAAATTTAAATATTAGCATCTTCAAAACCTACAAGCATTTGCTACGGCGATCAAGTTTGAAACTGCAATAAGGCCAGTACATATCTCGTGTGGTAACATAGAAGGCGATTGAGAGTTGGAAACTTTTGAACGGAAGTATAACATTCTCAGATACTACATTGGTAAGTCCAATGCCAGATACTGAAAAAACATATCTGTACAAACCTGGGCATGAAAGATATACAGTATGAAAGAAATGAAGTTTGAAAGAAATTTTCAACACATTAATCAATTTTTTAAAATAGTTTACAGCGTCGGCGACGCCATATTTAATTAGAATTAAGTGAATCAGGCGATTTTTTGTCAATAGAAGCTGCAATTGTTGCAAGCATGAATGTTGTCTTGTTTTGAAAACACATCAGTTTTGGTGATCTGTAGCTAATGATTTTTAAATAACATTTAATTATTAATAATTTAATAAAATGTCTTTCATAACGATATGATTGTTCTAATAATTGATAAACATTTGACATTCAAGGGCTTGAACACTTTTATTATTTCAATATTACTATTAATTTTCTGAAATGTTCTTACAATTTATTTTAATTTGAATTCTATGCAAAAATGGTGTGTCGTTCTTGAAAAACTGGGTGTTTTTTTCCATTTACCGCAATTAATTAGTTTTGTTTCTGAATAACAAACACATTCATGTAATATTATGTACCATGTACTCCATTATTTTTATTTAATCATGTTAATAAATCATACGTGACAAAAAATGGAATTGAGTTTTTCTATCTTAAACTGTACCACTTCTACTGAAAATGTTTGAGATTTCCAAAGTAACTTGTAGAAGATATGTAGCAAGTAATTTGTTCTGCTGAATAATTTTAACAGGGCACCGACTCTTTTCGACTTAATAATCGTGAATATAAGTTAGAATATAAGTGTTTTACTGAAAATCAGAAGTAATTTGGTTCTAAACATTTTCAAATACGACGTGTGTCTTTAGTTATTCAATATTTACAAGTCTCCATCGAACATTTATTTACATTTAATTTCTTCTGTTAGAGCGAGGTATTCTTGATCAGACCAAACGTTTTTTTATTTTAATTGAGGAAAAAAACTATTTTTTCTTACAGCTTATTAAAGAAGTCTAACAACAACAACAACAATAATAATAATAATAATAATAATAATAATAATAATAATAATAATAATAATAATAATAATAATAATAATAATAAGTGCCATAATCGTCTCAGGCATTATACTTATTTTTTCTTGCGTTGAACGACTGAGAAAACTTGCATCCAAACATTATGCGATACAGGTAATACGCCGATGCAGCAATAGGTCTCAATGTAATGATGTCATTGGCTAGTACGGAGGCCTTGAGTAGAGGCTGTATTGCAATATTCCATAACCAAATTTGTACCAAACACTTTGTCAATTAATCAATAATTCATAAGAATTAGACGTGTCCGAATTCGTAACCACAAAACGATTAGATTTCCAAATAACGTAGCAGAAGTCAGGATTCCATCGAAATAATAACCATTGGAAGTGGCTCAGGTCATCAATTAATGTCACTACAGTGCCTCTCACTGAGGTGTCCTAGCGTTTGACGCCTGACGGCGCACCGCGGTGGCAAGATTTTCGACACAGCTGGATAGGAAGGTCGTATTCAGTCGCTGTCTGGAAGAACATTCTAGCGGCCGGCTGTTCTGATCGATAGTTTTCCGTAGTTTCTCCGATCAACACCTGGCGAATACCGAATGACAAATGGGTCACGGGCCGTGCGCGATCTTTCCTTTCTCTTCCTTGTCCAACCTCATCCATTACTTTCACACTCTTACACGCCCTACACTATCACACTTGTCGACAGACCAGTCGGAAACTTAAATCTTGTCTCGGCTGGGGCGGTGCCTCGCTGGTTCCCCGAGCCGACGAAGGTAGGTGCCGGATCGTGGCAGCCAGCGGGAGAAGATTTCCGCCACCTCCCGCGATGAAAACATGCAGTACACTTACGGGACTAATATCCTTAGCAGTTGACGCGTCCGGAGTCATCAATCAATCGATAGAGTAATCAGAGACGCTATTAAATTCACAATAACTAAGCTGCTCGTAACGACAGTCACCAGTGTTGCCAAGTGTGTTTAGAGGAATTCCGACCTGTTTGTTTCAGTTTCCGTCGAAAATCCGATGAACTGGTTTTAAATTTACCGCCTAAATCCGCTAAACGTAAAATAAATTATTTTTCCATATTTAAATGTATTAATTTATTCTATTCCTAATCTATTCGGGTGACTCCCGATTGGATGAAACTGTCAACAGCTGATACCTACCAGGGGCAGAGTTGCATAAATCGCAGTATAAATGTCCACACATTCTTGACTTTTTATCCAGCGAGAGAATGAAGTGGACGGAAACAAACCGGAATGTATCCTTCCGCTGAAGCGCATGGTCCGGGGCCACTGAGCTGTCATTTTACCAGCTGTGACCGCTGGCTGTTGGTATCGAATTCATCCACATATTACCCAAAACCCTTCTATCTCTATTGCGCTGGCCGCGATTGAGAATCCGACTTCGGCTTAATATCGCAGTATTCGTAAGAAAAATAATCCATTCACTCGGCGTATTGTTTTTAAAATTTATTGTATAAATGATTTCGGACTTTTGCATCCCTCAAAAATGCGAGCTGGTCTTGTCTTGAATTGACACAGTGATGTTCATTACGTGTAAAACAAAAATTTGTACAGCACTACAGTAATCTATCATGGATTTAACATGATCTTGTTATTCTTACTTACATGAAAAGAAAATTGTTATATTGTATTAGTTACTTACATGAAAAGAAAAAAAGTCGTTCCTTTTGAATCTGACAATGGCGCTATCGTCTATCAAACACAAGTTCCGTATTCTTCTTGCGTATTGAATTTAACACGTAACAATGTGGTACATTTAACAATAACTTTAAAATAATAATTGTTTCGCCACATTATTGGATTGTTTTACCAATGTTATACAGAAAAGTCTCTCCGCACTGATTCGGATCAGTGGTTTTCTAATAAAAACTGCCTTTATGTTAATTGCAATCAGATCACACGGACAAGTGAGGGAACAACACTCCTAGAATCTGTTAAGGCCCGTTTTCACGTTTGCATTATGTCATGAGCATTTCGCGTATTTCTCGGTTGTGCCGCTAGATGTCGCATGATCGCGTCCGCATCAAGCAGGGCTTGATAAAAAGTCGCGATCATGCGACATCAAGCGGCACGACCGAGAAAGGTGCGATATGCCTTGACATATTCCATCGTTAAAACGAGCCTTTGTGATTGTGGTAAGTGCGCAATTTAATGTTTTCATTTGTTACAAGCAGTAGTTCGTGCTACCATTATATTTTTGTTGTCAACACACTGATCAGCCACTGCGGAGAGACTATCCTGCCGCTCTATACTTGGTGTGTACAGTATCTTCGTTTACCCCTCTCGTTCAAGTAACACATACAATGCAACGCTTACATCTGACTTCCTAATGTACGTTACAAGCAAGTTTACTTGAATTTTTCGGAACCATTTTATTATACTTAAAAAAGTCCGGAGAAGAATGTGAATCGCTGGCTTGTAGCTGATCAGCATCTGCCTACCAACGTCCCAATTTTTACACCCACTTCTTTTTTTGTTGGATAAAGAATAGTATTTGAGTAACCTGCGTCTCTCCGTTCATCCACCAATGGAGACAAATGATGTGTCATTCGACGCGTCTCAGTCTCGTGGTAGGGGACTAACGATTTGTCTGCGGATCCGTTCTGAAGATTGTAAGAAATTTCTAATACAGTGCTTTTGCGTTTTTTAGCGTTCCGATCTAGCGGTGGCCGCGCTAGCCCCATGCCCCAGCGCAATTCTCTGTTGTAGCTGTTGTGACAGCTAAATGTGTCAACCCGTACCCAAGCGATGAAAAACAGGTCGCAAGTTTAGAGCGGTGCAGATCTAGGTTCATTCGGAACGAAAAGGTTTACCATCAACGTTGCCACGTATGTTAATTATCGTTTTGTTGGATAATTTTGTTATGTGTAGCATATAGGATGGTGATAATCTCCTTTTGTACGATAATTTCTATTGTAATACTCGTACATATGAAAATATTTTTTTAAAATTTTAAATCGTAGACGACGCCACATTCAGCCAGTATACGACGCGTATAATAGTAGTCAACTACATGGTGAAAGCACCCATACATTACACACGACTCGAACACGGATCCTTCTGCTCTGCGTCCTTGGACGCTGCTTGAATTCTCTGCAACGCCAAATCTGCAGAAAAATATGTGCAAAATGTAAACTAATGGTGATACAAAATGGAACAGATTTTTTTGTTATATCATTCCCTTTTATTTTGAGTCGGGGCACGCTTTTCAGTTCGGGGGAGGGGGGGGGGACTTCCCAGCTGCCTTCTATCAGCGCCTAAATGTCCTACCATTTCCTTGGAAACATTCGCGGTGAAAAGCACCTCCACTCTCCCAAACATTGCGTAGTCCAATCACGGTACTGTAGCAATACATACACGCCTATGGTGTTCCATATATTCCCGTCTTTTATCGCAGATTTTCCACAGATTAAAATTTTCAGAGCTGGCGACTTTAGGGGTTGTCCCCTTTTCGGGGCCACTATTGTAATGATGCATGCAAGGGGTTACAGCGATGTTTCACTCTCTCTCTGTACCGGTCATTGTGTTTATAAATAATAAAAATGAAGAGCGTGGGGTGTGTATCAAAATAATACACATGACGCTCCAAGTTTCTATAAATAACTAAAAATAAAAAATAAAAGAGGACATTGAAAAGTTTCAGTACACGTGTCCAGACGGTAGGGGCTTATCAGTTACGTGAATGATTGAGAGCCATTACTTGGTATATATTTGCAAATTCGTTGCAGGTCTCATATTAATACAACTGTTATGCAATAGCAAACGTTTTTACTTCAACTAATAATTTATTTTTTTTAATTGTAATTGTTTCCGAACTATGCCACAATGCCCATACCTAAAGGCGGCTCCACACATTCGGCATTCACCGGGCAGCGAGCTACTGCTCGCCCAATCCCAGACAGCTGATGTGTTCGGCGAATTTTCGCTCCCTTGGATGTGTCCTGAAGCCCGTCAAGCAAGGGTAGGGCGAATACCGAATGTTCGGCTCTTCGCAAGGAACCTATCCACACTACTCAGGATTCGCCGAATGCCGCATGTGTGGAGCCACCTTAACGCGCAGGTACTGATCAGGAATAATTTAGTTAATCGCGGTAGATTGAAAAACTTACATACTAAAAGTCATTCGATAGATCTAAGAAACAGACATCTGTATATAAAACACCTACATATTGTTTATAAGTTCATCTATACTAATTAAGTTACACTTTTAGTGTTCGCCATTGCCTTGATATTCAATCAAACGCGAACCATTTTGAAAAGATGGAGGAATACGAATAGCTGAGTTTGGTATAAGTAGAAATCTGGTTTACAGTCGTCTGAAGCTCCCAGCTGTGCTGTACTAGCTGTTTAAATAGGCATTGTAATTTTAAATTTCACTAGTAACTCATTACATTGAAAGCATTGCTTTTGCTCGCGAAAGCCCATGCGATGAAACCTTCAAAATGGCCACTTCTATTAAGCGATCACCTCTAATAACGGCCATTCATTCGTAGAACCGATTGGTTTTCCCATAATACTACAAATATTCCCTCTTTTAAGCGGTCACCAGGCACAGCGGTCAGCGGCAATTTAGATTGAACTGCGTTTGTCGATAAAAATGTCCTGATGAATTTGTGATTTTGATCCGTAACGCTACAAGAACAGCAAAACTGGCGATGTTTACCTTTCAGTATTTTCCTGCGTTTGCCAGAGTACTTAGAACGGACATAAATGGTTGCTTATATTGCGGGGATGTTTAGTGTATTTTACATAATAATTAATAATTTTCATTCATGATCTGAAGTTTCCCTGAGGGGTGAACTGCAGTTTCAAATTTCGTATTTGGGAATAAAGTCCATGGAAAAAAAACAAATATTAACAATCAATAACGTGAAATAGAAATGTTGTAAAAGTTGGAAATTCAAAGATTTCTCACATTATGAGAATACACTTGAGATGTTTAAATGCACTGGTGCAAATATGCTTCAGGTAATTTGTACTTTTAGTGTTATTAAAAATGCAACAACAAAGAAAACATTTTCCACTACCCTTGAACAAAATTAGACCTAATCTCTGGTTTCCGCTACCTTGTTACCTCAATTAAGCAGTCACCTGTGCTCGTGGAAATTTTTCTCCGGAACAATCAGTGGCCAATGCAGGTTTCAATGTCTTTAAACAACATGAAGGCAAATCTGTTTGTTATTTTCAGAGGTGTATGTTTAAAGTAGGTGTTAGTAAATATTTACACAAACATATAGAACTTTCTAGATATTGAATACATATGTTTTTCGCATATGAAAGTTGAAATATGAGAGGACAGATTGTTGGGCCTACTTTCGAGAACTTTTCATTCATTTCCTATAGTAATGTGTTAAAATAAGAACTCTCCTCCAAATTCTGGTCAGGTTATTGTAGAAAAGCCATCAATATTTATCACTATAACGATGGAAAAATTATTTTTAAAAAAGCCTCCAGAAAAGGATCTTGAGAAGAAAACATTTAGCTGAAATGGCTAGTAACCATTCTATATGACATAAGTTTTTATAAATTAATGGTATTCTCAATTGCGTAGATTACACACATCTTGGCTATTGCAAATCATGATGACAGTGTACCTTAAATACAACATCCAATGTGATGAGGGTTACACTGGACTGGAACGCTAATATCATGACATTTCTGATTCTCCCATGTAAATTTACAATTACTTTTACTTACTGGCTTCATATCTTCTTACGTGTATTTTGTTTTTAAAAAATTTTGTTTACTATGTTATTCATACCATTACATCTTGCAAAAATCCTGATTAACTTGTTACACCACGCTATTGCATTATTGTCAATACTCAGGTCAAAATACTAAATGTTTTCCTGTTATACACAAGTATTTAATTTGTTGTTCTTGATCAGAACGTGCCGTACTTTTTGTAAAACTATTTTGTGTGGTTTTGTTAAGCAAAGAGGGTTGTGCTCAGAAACCCTTGGTAACTTTCATGAATTGCTCTAATTACAGGTTCACAAAATTCTGAAATTTCTTAAACTTACTATTTGTTTTACATCATGAGCTTTTCAATGTCTTACTTCGGCACAATGAATTATACAACTGTTCATGATCACCATCAAGGTGGGTATTTTCCGCATAAAAAATTGTGGAAAAAAAACAAACAAAACAAACAATATGTAATGGTAGTAATGAATGATTCTTGTCAAATATTTTCTCCGGGCTGTTCAAGTCACATCAGTAGAAGTTTATAACACGATACAACTTAAGGATGTCATTTAAGCAAGCACTTCACTGTGCTCCAGTAAGGGGAAAATCACCATGTAATTTTATACCCCAATCACTTTCTTCACAATATCAATAGTAACTTGTAAAACACACAAACCTCAAGAAGAAAATACTGAACTGTCATTCACACATCTACTATTATAAACAATATCACTAAGGAATTGGCTGCTTCAATATTCCAATTCACAATACTGATAATGAAACATACATAATGGTTACATAAGGTTTCTCAAAAGGAAAAGTTCTCCTATTTTAAAATCAAAATGTTAACTGAAACATAAATAATATATATTTAGAATTGATAACAATAAACAAACAAAATACAAAAATCAACCACATTTCCCAATCCCACAGCACTTTTCCTCCTTGGGCGGTTTGTGATTAGGTGTCCACGGACCCAAGCTGTCATTTGCATAAAAATCCATTGGGTAGCTCTTTGACTCAGAAGCTTCCCACTCAGCCTCCTCCAAAACAACAGCTGCTTCATATGGAGTTAGAAGAGGTCTTCGAAAAGCTCTACCCCAATCAATGGACAGTCTGGGACATGCTACTTGAATGAAGGCTCCTACTGAAGGAAACTGCTCCAATTTTTCTGGCAGAATTTCAGAAAGTAAAATTATGATACTCTTCTTGTTAAGTTTTGTTAATCGATCCTGCAAAAAATTCAAATGTGTCAGGAATTCAGCTCATAATTTGCATGCTAAAAACTAAGTTAATGGAAAATAATTAAAACACTAAAATATAAGGCAGCAGGGATAGCAGACTAGCAGGGATCTGAGCACATATTTTAAACAACATGAACTACAATTTTAATGTACCAATTGATATTTTGAATATGTATAGTACTTACATAATATAAAAAAAACAATCCATTATACATTTTTTTCAATTGACAAAATGTAAATATTACATTAATTTTGTAATCCCTGGTTAACAATAAGTGAATAATAATTAGAAATTTATATTATCTCAATATTGCAATTTTTAAAAACAAGTTATTAGTACAAAAATATTCCTTATAGAGTTCCTTATGATTCATTAAAATTTAATCCTTTGCAGTTGACCAACAGTTGTTTCTTAGCAAAGCCTTCAGTCTCTAATGTGGTTTGTAAGTACATTAAAGAGAAAAGTACAAATTGATCAACGTTATCTTCATATTTCTTACTTGAATGTGCTCTAAAACTTTCATACTGCCTTGTCGTCCCAAAGTTCCAAGAATCAAACCAAATTCTTGAGCATTTTTTGCTTCCATAATTGAATGCTTTCGAACTGATCTCATTTCATCATGGTCATACATTTCTTCAGTGAACTTTTTTTCATAGGGGTCATATCTGAAAGAAATTCATTACACAACTACTACAAAGTGCTATTCATTTACCCCATAAATCATGTTTTCATAATTCTTTAATTGAGCCTTACCTGTAAGCTCTCAACTTCGGATTTGCAATCATCATTGCTTCTAAGTGGAACCTTCCATCTCCTAAATAAATTAGAACATCAGCATTTTGCACAATAGGAGCTGTGCAGCCAAGAATTTCTCCAGGGGATAATGGCCGGCACTGTGGTACAATTACTTCATAACCCTGCTCCTTCAATTCTCTAGCAGCAGCTTGAAGACTTGCTGCAAATTGTATAGTGCTCACTAAGCATAATCGCTGTGACTTATCAAAGTTATGTTCAACAGTATCAATGAAGTGAAGAGCATCAATTTTAATGTCCACAAAAATGTACAGAACTTTAATTCCAGAAGTTTGGTCAATTGGGATAAGACAACTATGGCCGTAATGTACAAGAAGATCCACATTCAGGGCTTTAGCTGTAAAATCATCCACACAACATGCACCATATGTTACATCTCCCATTATGACAGTGTCAGCTCCAGTAAAATGTTCAATAATGTCACTAATAGTTGTGGCAAACATGAGCAATCCCTCTGGCATCTGAAGGGCGACGCGCTTTGCTTCAACTTGTTTAATACGCCAAATAGTCTTTGGTATTTCAAAATTGTAGTTTTGTGGAAGAGCTTGCACAGGAGGAAACGAATTCACTTTCTCCATTAAATCTTCTGGAATTCTATTAATTGATTTAATGGGACCCCGAAATATTCTGCGTTCTTTCGAAGCTTTAGCTACCACCATTTTTGAGTTCCCCGTGTGACTGGGACTATCGGGAGTACTGGATTCTCCCTGACACTTCTTGTCGAATTCTATAGTATCTTTCTGCTGGCTGTCATTCATTTTTACTTCAATACTTAACACACACTTCACTAATATTTAAACATAAAACATCTATGATTACACAATTCTCATAACTACTTGACACGGAGAATCTCTAGATAATGTTCTCACATCTCAGTAATTTGTGGTAACGTGTTGCAAGGGCGGCGCCATGATGTTCACTGCCGTCCAAAGAGTATATATATCTATCTGCTGCCGTCTGAAAAACATAGTCGCACGACGCGCGTGCTTGCAACTCAAATTATACTGGCAACTACTGTGGGTCGCATGACACACGTGCTTGGCAAAGAGTGACGTCGATGCTAGTCTTGGCTGGCCAATAGCAAACACCCAGCCGTGACGTCACCGTTAGGCTAGGCTGATGGTGGGGGGACAACGGCTGTCATTGCAAACTCACCCCCTGAGCCACCCGAGCGCATTGTGGCGCATTGCCTGACAAAAACATCTTCATGCGCACCAAAGAGTAGATATGCGCACAAAACAGCTGGTGCCACGTGATAAACCAACTCTCATAAACGTCAGCTCTCATTTCGCTAGATGCGAAGAGTGGGAGAGAGTGTGTTTGGACACCAGGATTATTATATCACCCCTATAGCATATTTTTATTTGAAAAATAGTTTCTATTATATGAGAGCGAATATTTCTAGTATTTAAGTTTTGGTAATAACGCTTGTCGCTGACATTTATTCTTAATTGAACTAATGTTAGTAAAGGAGTGGGGGAGAGAGTTACAGAAAACGTTCGCGTATTATTTCATAAGCAGGCGCACAGATAAGAGAAATGCGAAGGAAAATATAATTGTCTAAACAATAAAAAAAATCATTTTCTTTCAAATTATACTTTTTCTTTTGACATTCAACCTGCTTCGAGAATAAGCATGTGTACACGAAGACGTAATATAATAGTGGAAGCTTCAAGCAGCTTTAGTTTATCTCCCAGCTATCAGTTCTTGGGATTCTTCAGGTGTCGCAAGAGAATTGTGTATGATAATTAAGAGTGCGACCGAGAGCAAGAGTAAAGAACACGAAGTCGCTTATAATGAGCTCGAGCACTGCATCTCCGTTATATCTGACAGATGAAGATGTTAAAAAACTTCTGCAATGGGACACGTTAATTCCAGTCATTGAAAGAGCTTTGAAAACTGTTTCACAAACTGTTGAAACGCCACTCGTAGTACAACCTCCGCGCACAATTATGCCTGTTCCTGACAAAAATGGGTAATTTTTTTTTAACTGACCACATTGGCAAATAACAAAAGTTGAAAAATGACTGTGTATTTCAATTCTAGAGTCTTGCTTACAATGCCAGGCTTCAGTAAAAATGATGATGCATTAGCATGTAAGCTTGTAACATCATTTCCTGACAATGCTCAGAAGGGAATGGCATCAATATTTGGCACAGTTTTACTCTTTGATACCAATACTGGAAAAGTACAAGCGGTATGAAAATAATTATTTGTTATGTATTTCACAAGTATGAAATTCTGTGTTGAAGTTCTAAAATGCTAACAGATAATGGAAGCCAATGAGATTACTGCATGGCGTACTGCAGCAGCTTCTGCTGTTGCCACAAAGTACTTGCATAAAGGAAGCGACATTCTTGCAATTCTTGGCTCAGGTGTTCAAGCTCGAAGTCATATAAATGCTCTGACACATCTTTTAAAGTTTAAGGAGGTGAGATATGCTTAATAATGATTCAAGATATCAGAATGAATTATTATTTTCTTCTAGATTCTGATTCGAATTATTTCTAGATAAGAGTCTGGAATCATAATCAACAAGGTGCCGAAAAGTTAGCTGCAGAATTTCATGAGCTTGGAAAATGCATCTCAGTTTGCTACAGTGCAGATGATGCTGTAAAAAATGCAGATGTGATTGTAACAGCTACCTATGCATCATCTCCAATACTGAAGAGGAAATGGATCAAAAATGGAGTTCACATAAATGGTACAGTACATGCAAATGGTGCAATGTAACACTGTATTTGCACTGGAGTACGCTGTAGAAAAATAACAAGAAATTGTCCCTTAGCCTCTCTCATGTAATAGAGGAATTTACTCTACCAGCTTTTGTTTTTAATTGTCAACAACTTTGCTTAATCTGCTTTTCAAGGTCTGCCAGAGCAATGTCTTATTCACAATTTTTTGGTCTTTTGTAAAGTTGATGTTTGTTTTGTTAATTTGCATTGAATTTTACATTTGACTAATTTATTAATTTTTCATTTGCATTGGATAAAGTAGTTTTTTGATGTCTCTTGTAAATGACATGGTAGGCTTTTTCATCTTTCAAACATTTGTTCTACAAAAATAAAAAAAAATTATAAATAGGTAAATATTCTAATTTCCTAAAAAAGAAAACCATCACTGAAAAGGAGTACATTGTAAAAATTTTACTAACAATTCCTTAAATTTAATCTTTTTTTTTTTTTTTTTTTTTTTTTTTTTTTTTTTTTTTTTTATTCAGCAATGTTACTGATGTCCTTTTGTCTCTTTACAATCATTTTATCCTTTTTCCTGTGATCTGGATTTTCTTAATTCTATCAAATAATTTTTCCTTCATTAATTACTATTATTTTGCAGCTGTTGGAGCAGGAATTAATCACCACAGTGAACTAGATAAGGAGCTCTATCAAGCAGCATCTATTTACACAGATACAATGCCAGCAGCTCAAATTGAACTGAAAGGTTTAGCAGATATTGAAGTGTCTGTTTTGGGAGAAATAGGAGAAATCATTCAAGGAACAAAGCATGTACCACGAGAAAATATCACAGTATTTCATTCTTTAGGTATGTCAAGATACTTACATAACAATATTTACCATTTATGTTTGTGAACAATGACAAGATTATAAATGAGTCAAAATATGCTAAATATTAATCAGATAATGCCTGAAATAGTTAATAATTGCAATATTGATTTCCTAAATTTTCAATAAAACTTAAAAATATTAAGAAATTTTGTAGATATCAGAAAAGAGCAGCAATTATTTATGACATTACTTTCCAGGAATGGCAGTTGAAGATGTAGTGACAGCAAAATTAATATACGAACAATATAAAATGAAAAATTAACCTAGCACTTTGTCACTGCACCATCAGCAAAATTGCTACTCAAAAAATTACACTATCTTCATCCCTTGAATTGAATTCTCCAAAGTCTGCAAACAAGAAAAACATTTTAATTAAGAATAAATGTTATTATAACATGAAAATTATTTCTATTTAATTACAAACTGATTGACTTTGTCTCATGTTGAAATTAAAATGAGCTATTTTAAAAGTTTATTATTTTATTCAGGAAAACAATTACTAACCTGAAGATCCCATATAACAAGTTTCCCATCTAGGCCACTGGTGCTGAAGCGAGAAGCATTTCCTTTAGTTCCAGCATACAGACATACACATGTGATTGCATTTTGATGAACTGTTTCTAGAGTAGTGTCATTTGTTTCAATTCTCGCTTGACGATCTAAGCTCTGGAATTTTCTCATTGCACTAAGAACAAATAATAGGAATTTTAGCAACTATATGCACTTTTTATATTTGCTTTGAAGAGTGTCATTGGTCTCATTTCTCCTACCTCTAACTATAAGAATTTCTGAACCAATTAAAATGGTTTAGATGCCAAACATAAAAAGTGAACAATAATTAATTCTGTTGGGATATTTATTCAATTAACTTGCTTATTCTTCCTACCTTAACCCTCCAGCCTCTTTTTTCTGAGACATATCAAGTTTGCAGTTAAGATATAACTGTCCAGCTTCATTCACAGAATACAGCATAGGGCAGCAACTATGACCCTAAAATTTCAAAATCGAATATAAGTAGAAACAGTAGCAATAGTCTTGGCATAGAATGTCAATTTGAATGTACTTACAGCAGCAACTAAAGAATTGCGTCCAACCCAAACACAACTTAAAAATGGTAAAAATTCTGTGCGCAATTTGGTCACAGCCATCTGTCGGGTCGCATCAGCAACAGATACTGATGAATCATGACCAACCCAACACACCTTGTTGCCATCTCCAGAGAATGCAACACTGTGAACCCAGCCTCCTACAAATAAATAAGTTATGATTATTTTTAAATTAGTAAATAAACTTAATTTCAAGGTTCATTCAAATTCTCTTTTTATTTTGTTTTCAATAACTTTCAGACACGAATGAGGCTGAACAAAAATTATTAAAAATTAATCAAATTAAGTTACATTTGAAAAATCTTTTCAGTATCCAAATTGCATGTGTGAGTGTGTAAATTGAAACACACCCACATGTGCAAATTGAAACACACATTTATTGGTTCCAAAAACTGTATTTACAGTGCTGTGTATTTACTGTGCTGTAATTTGTAATACATGTTACAGCTAATGTCCAAATCCAGCTAATTTGTCATTTTGTTGGTTCAGGCTCATATGATAGAAAAAGGGTTGATAAAATCTGAAGTAGAAACATCTTTAAAGCACACTTCAGACATGAGGTGCACTTTGCCAAAGTGTCATGGCTAGGGTCAGTACAGTAATGAAGAATAGCAGATAATGTGTGATCAATAAGGATCAGATTGGAGGTGGAAGTTGCTAAGGTTAGTGAAAAACCAAGTGTGTACTTTCAAATTCTACTGAGACAAGTCTTTAATTTATGTTTACTCAATACCATCTAACCTAACTTCACTGATTTTTCAATTTTGGACAAAGGAAGCTCAGGCCTCTACGATTTACATAAAACATTTTAGTGTCTGTGCAATGTTTCCAACTCGTTTTTATGCCAAAATTTTTCTCTTGAACACACAAGATGCCTCTTACTCGGGACAATAATCTTATGTTAGCCAGCATCCTGCAGCTAATGACAACATTAAGCTGCAACCACACAATGCATATTTCTGTTCCGTTTTGCATATGCTTCTGATGCATGCAATACGACAGGAATCTTTTCTGTCCTCTTGCAGTCTGGGCCATCAGGCCCGCTCTTCCTTCTGACCACGCAAATTTCGCTACGTTCCTTTCATCAACTAGCGGAGAAAGGAGGTATTTCTTGGGCGAAGAACAGGCGATTTGAATTTAGCTCAGAGGCGTCATTTAGGTTTGAGGATCTTTAACATGCAAGTTAATCTACTAACATTGGACAGCTGGCTTTACTTCCCCTCCGAAGGAAGGAGTATGAAGGATTTTTCCACCCTTAAAAATCCACGGCGTCGACCGGGTTTGAACTCAGCAACTTGGGTATAACAGTCCAATACGCTAACCATTTCACCATCGTGCCGACAATGCATGCAAAAGATAAAAGTAAATTTCTCCCCACAGGAGACTGTAATCTGAATAGCACATTTTCCCTGCAGAGTGCAAATAAGATGCATCCTTCAAAATAATGAGCAAGTGTTTAGTACTTTTGAAGCCTCATTTAGTTTTTTGATACCTGATCTGCCATGGAGTATTTGTTGGTCTTGTTTGAAGAGTAATGCTACAGTTATTACTATAGTAATACCCTTTCCAGAAATGAAAATAACTTTTAGTTCATTGACAACTGCTACAGACTGAAGTTACGTATTTCAAAGAGAATCATGCGGTTGTTGCTTTAGCACAAAATATAATATAAATATTACAATTCAAAGTCAACTGTTATTCCCGCATTCCTAGGTTCCTTAAAATTTTCCTTCTTACAAATGCTTTTCTATCACTGTACTTGAGACTAAGTATAGACTGTACAAATCCTAAACATATAATCTAAATTCACTGAACGGCTAGGAGTCACGGTTGGACAGTACAGTGTATATGCATCAAGTTGCACATTCGTCTTTCAACTTCATGTGGACAATGTTATGCCAAACAGATGCAATGTGTGAATGCAGCCTTAGCTGATGTTGCCAAAAACGATCTGTTAATTGTCATTCATACAGCATTATCAGAACTTTATCCATCTGGTTAACATGCAAATTAATCAGTGAATTTGAAAATTGACCATGTTCACACTCCACATGTACATCTATTCTCAATAGCAAATCCCCACAAGGAGCAAACAATTTGAACATATCATACTTACTGAAATATAAGACTAGTTTTTTGTTCAAAATTCCTTGTTTAAATATACAGAGTGTTTTTATATTCGCAGATTAAACCTAGTTGGTTAGAATTTATCTTTATACATTGCTTTTCTACATTTCTGTAGTTTATACATGTTTATACATTGCTGTTTACACTTTGACATGTCATGAAATTCATAAATGTTAAAATAATAAGCACAGACAACGATAAATAAATCAAACTTATCTGCAATACCTAATTTGGATTCTCGATATCCACTGCTAATTTGCTGGACAATTCAGACCAGTCAAGAAAGAATCTCAAAAAATGGTATTGTATCACTGGAAATGCAATATGAAAATAAATAAAAATTGTTGCAGATTTTGTCCCATGATGCGATGATACAAGAGACAGCAAGGGCTCTCAGTTTGATGCCTGGCAAGTGGGAATTGTGTTTTGCAAGAGATGGAAATGAAAATATCCACATTGATAGATCTATGTGGTCTGCCTACAGTCAACCACAAAAACGGATGATTACAAATATATACTCTTAGCAGAAACTAACCAAACTTCATAACGTCCGGTTATTTTCCATGTTACTCATGAAACAGAACAATGGAGATGTACAAGTTCTTAGTTTACAATTTGATCATATGAATGTTAAATGATCTGAATTTCAAGTGTATTCTGATAAAGAGTGTAAGAGAATGGTTAAAAAATCAGAGGCTACAAACCAGTGGGATAGGATGAAAATCTGGTGACACTGAAGGGGAATGTTCTTAGATGGCTCCAGATGCAAATTGAATGCAATTTTTTTCCCCTGAGCTTAAAAAGGATGACCGAAAAGATGAGGTGGGTAGTTACGAAAAGCATTGTTATGAGGATTGTAAGGAGCAAGAAAATAGTGTTAGCTTGCACAAAAAAGTTAACATTTTCATGAAGAATACAATTTCATATTCAATTACACAATTTGCTGATTAATTTAGACTAAATATTAAGAATTAGTTGAAAATTTTAAAAATTCTCAGGAAGCCTCTTCAAAATTATGGGCCCATGTTATATTCAGAGCTGACATATTTGGGTAAATACAGTATATGTTATAAATGCAAAATGTGAATACTCAACACAATGATATTAGTACTTTATGCGTTTTTCTAACATATAGGGTCTTTAGCTTAACTCGCAACCCATGTCTGGCAACACCACCTCTTGTTTTGACAATTTGGCAATGCGTGAAATACTTTCGGCATCCCTTTCACTTTTAGCAACCCCCAGCCACATGGCCTCAGATTTTAAGCTGAGAGAATGTGACTAATTTTAGTTGAAAGAAAAGAGAAAGCACTTATTCTCTCATTGTTACTCATCAACGTACTGCAGCCACTACACTAAAAAAAAGTAAACATCTGTCTCTTGGCAAATAATGGTCACTTTGAGCATTTACTCAAAGGTCAGTTTTTAGTAATTTAAAAAAAATTATATTTTATTATTTTCTATCAATTATTTTCGATAATTAATTTACTACTTATTTATGTTTTATTGGTATTATTCATGAGATATCTATTTGATTTCTTTCTGAGCAGTGTTTCATTAAACAATACTTATTGTTAGGTTACTGTTAATAAATCGATAAATCAGTCATAACTTGCCCCAGCATCTTCAGTATTACAGTTTTGTTTCCTAAGCGTACTGGAGATTCACCTTAAGAGAAGTTTTGTTTCCAGCTCATGTCCCTGCTCCCCCCCCCCCCCAAACATCCTGTTCAATGTGAAAAGATACTGACGTGTGAGACGGACACATGCTCACCTAAGCTCTTGAATGGAAACAACACAGAAGCAAGACAGTTACAGCACCCGGCTGTCGCCACCTCTGCTGTCTCGGCGTGCCAAGCACGGCTGTTTTGAAAGGTGCCAAAGTCATGCGTTTGCCAAATTACCAAAACAAGAACAAGTGCTCTCAGACAAGGGTTGCGAGTTAAGCTAAAGACCCTGTATGTTGGGATATACCTGATATTCATGCTTTATTATACCAAAATATTCCTCAAGATAACACCTCTTCAGTGACATTAAAACAAGAATGGAAAATAGGTCAGGAGTTGTGTTTATCAACAGACTTCAGAACTTGCATATGACCCAGGCTAAAATGGGCATAATATTCCAAAAGTTGAGGATCAGGATTAATGATTAGAAATGCTTATAAGGGATAAACAATATTGCTGGAAATAAAATTTTAATATTTCATCAAAAGTAAGTAATATTCGCAGGAAGGATACAGCAACCAATTATGTCAAGTTTTGCTACCTTGAATAGGAGAAGAAAAGAAAAAGAGGACTGTCAGCAGGCTGAAATATCTAATGTCACAATTCGTTACAAGGGCTTTGGAACAAAAGAAATAGAAATATTTCATGTTGGATTTTGATGTCTTTCTGAACAGATGGTTTCAGATTTTGGAAGAGACAGACGTCAGAACCTTTTCAGACTTCAGGAGAGAGGGATGGGAGAATGATATTAGACTTAGCAAGACAACATAAGACTTTGTGATTAGTGACGGGACTTTTGTTAAGTACAAAAAAGTAAGGAGTTTAATTTTATGACTTGTGTATCAAGGGATGGACTTGTTTGAACTTTAATGTTTTCATTTGTAATTTGGGAGTGGAACGCTTAGAAAGCACAGGCCATGGTGCTTTAGAAAGCATAGCACCAGGTGTCGTGATAGATATGTCCACCAGTGACATTATTGTGTGATTTGTAAATAGTTTTTTCAGTAGTTATAGTTTATTTAAATTACATTAGTTAAGTTTGGAAACTTAATTGTCATATTCATATCATTTAAATATTCAAGTATGTGATTAAGAAAGTTATGTGGAGGGGCTACACAGAATTTCATTACAAAGAGAGTTCGAAAAGAAGAGTCCTTAGAGAACTTCAAAGATTTTTTCATACGAGGACTTTGGATCATAAAAGCATCACAAACATCAAGAAATCATAAAGTCATATAATTCACGATAAAGACCAATTTTTGGCCAAAAACAATTCTTAAATTAACACCGCAAACATTTAAAAGACAAGACTGGTTTAATAAGTTTTATTAAGTTCATAATAAACCAAAGATTACTTTTTTAAAAAAAAAAGGAAACTTTAAAATAAAATCCATGTCATGCTAGTAATATTATTCAAACTTGTTATTTGAAAGATTCTGAGAACACAACTAAATGATGAATTTGGACATTACATTGCAACAATCTTGTAAAACAAAAAAAATTCTGTATTGGAAAAAAGTAAAAGACTGATTACAATATAAATATTTTAATAAATTCATAGATTTATCATTGAATGGCTGGCTTATTAAATATTCCAATCCCGCAAACCCAATTATCAGAATAGCTTAAGTCTCTATGAAACAAATGATGAACCTGCATGAACGAACGTACGTTTTCACATCAGGTAGGCACAAATAATTATTACCTTTTTTTCGTATTGAGGAAACAGATAAAGAAAATCACTGAAATAACATTGATGTATGTTTATCCCAATAAATAATAATAAAAGGTTGAAATAAAATTTAATTAAAGTTGGAGTAAAATGTTTTGATATTGTGCAGAAAACATGAGTATAAATGGAGATGCTCTTGTGGCTCAGTGGTGAAGTCGCTGGCCTTTCACCACTGAGGTTCGGGGTTCGGTTCCCGTAGAACCACATGTAAAATTTGTTACGACAAAATTACTTTGCATGCTTCACAAGGGCTAGTCCAACCCCTGTGTAGTGTCCTACACCCTACCCCAATCTTAGTTCCTTCCCAATTCTGGCCAATGAGTAGTGATGCAGGGGCGTATAGTAGGTGGCACGTATGTGGAGATGCTACTTGGCGGTCCTCTAGACAACTGACTGCAATGAGATATGATATTAAAATATTAATGGAGGATTACTCCAAAAGAACAAAGCACTCATTGCCCCTCGGGGCTTGGAGACATGTTGTGTCAAGACAAAAAAAAATATAAACAACATTCTACATCTTACAACGGTGTCGAATGTAAATCAATTCATTAAATACTTTAATCTATTTCCCAAATAAAAGCCAAAAGTGTTTCAGTAAATATAGTATAAGTGTTTCAAAATCAATACTAAATCAACACAGAAAATACCTCCACATGGAGAGTTGGGGAATTCAGCAAGAAGCTGCCCTAGAGACATCTTCATTCCCCAAGGTGATGGCTGGGGCATTTCTTCAATGTCCTTCATAAATGCGGAAAATATTCGCACCTAAAAACATTACATATGAAATATGTATTAATATTTACGAGACACATATTTGATGATATTACCATTTAAGAAAAGAAATAATAAACAATTAGCCAAGTACTAGAATATACAAAATCATCCAAAAAGTATACAAAAGGAAATAAATTCAATCACTAAAATTTAATTAGCAGGTATACAGGTAAAAGTTGGAAAGTATGGAAAGTTGGAAAGAACGAGTATGCTAGAACATTGCTATACTACAATTCTCTCATTGTGTATAGGGGGATAAGTTACATTTCAATTTTGCCATTAAACTTTATTGACAAAATTGACATGTCACTTATCCCTTTATACATTACAATGATTGTTTTGTAGTAAAGCAATGTTGTGGCATACTCATTCTGGACAAAACTTGACTTATCCCCTTTCATGCACACCTACCAATTACTTTACAATAACTTTATTGAAGTAGAATTCTACTTCTACATTATCTGTTGGCTGAATCTGGCAAAGACATCAATGCAAACGATACCAATTAGTTCATTAACTACATTAATTTTTTGAATTTTTGCTTTTACAGTGAACTGTATTCATATTAATTTTAAATGAATTCTGCACCTTAAAATCAGCAGATCCCGCAACAAGGAGGACATTGTTGGGATGCCAGTCAAGAGAAGTAATTGTAGACCGAATGGGCTTTTTGATATGCTTAGAAACCCACCAGTCATTTTCACTTTCAAAATAACATACAGAAATCAGTCGTGCACCAGAGCCCACAGCAAACTTATTTTCTGAAAACGATAATTAACGAGAAGGAATTATTATTGAGCAACCACTGTTCACAGTTTATTTTAAATTTTAAGAAACCTTACCTAGTGGTGACCATTTTACGCAAGTAGCAGCACGATTAATACGAAGTAGCACCAATGTTGGTTTCCATTTGCCATCCTCTCCCTGAGACCATACATAAGCATTTCTATCCTAAAACACAAAGAGGAAATGAGCATAAGCATTTCTATCCTAAAACACAAAGAGAAAACTAAAGAAAGTTCTGACTGATTAATGTTCATAAACAATTACATACATTTCATTAAAATATGTATAAGTACCAAAAACAACATTCAATGCATTTTCGGAAATCTGTTTTACTTCAAATACTAATCTGATAACCTTTTATTTTGGCAGACAACACAATAGATTAATCATGAAAAAAGACTCCAAAAACTTGGGGTCATCTTATAGGACAGATAGAAACAATAATTTAAAATTATCACATTCCTCATCAGAGGCAAAATTCTTAAAGTACATCACCACTTCCGTTGTTGAGAAGTTCGTCATATGGGCCCCATTCCTCACTTAGGCTTTTCCTTTATCGTAAAAGTACAATACCTGAATGTGTGAATGTTTGCCAGCAGCCAGTAGCAAGAAATAATGGCTGCTGATCTGATAATTACTGCAGACTAAATTCATAGGTCAGTGAGTTTGGGATTGTCTTAAAGATACACGTTAAAAGTATAAAACCTCAATGAAAATTTATATCTCGTCTTATTTGCAGAAAATATGGTAATTGTTACAAAAAAAGAGTGGAAAAATACTTATTTGATTAAAATACATAAAAACCCGGCAAACTCCATGTAATGACATTTTATTAATTTTACAATACTCATCAAAATAGAAATTACTTTTGTGTATCAATAGGAATTTGATAGGCTTGTAAGATACAGGCATTTGAAATACTGATTAAGGGGAGTAAAGAGTCATACATGCCAATAAAATTATTTCTTTATTTTTTTCTACCTGATCTACCACATTATCTGTTAGATTATTTTTGTCACTTTAGATTGGGTTATATAAACTTAATATAACTAGGCAAATGTGAACAAAGAAATCTTACCACAGCACAAGTTACAATACGATTGGTATTAGGTGCCCAATCTATGCCCGTAACTCTCAAGTCATGTTGATTTAAAACATCCAAAAGTTTCCAGTCATTATCTACTCTTTGATAAATATGGACTTCATTGTTATTAGGAGACAGAGCAACTTCTGCAAAGGAATAACACAAAACACGTTATTCTGATTTATCAGTGAGACAGATTTAAATTATAAGATGGATAGTAAATTAAACAACCAAATTTTATTGATATACACTTACGAGATCTATCTTTATTCCAAGCATGGCATGTAATAGGGTTGACTCCAAAACTATGTCTTTCAGCCATTCTTTGCCCTCTAATGACAAAAATACATTGTTACAGATTAAACATATTTACTCACTTTGTCTTACAACAAGTTTTACAATTAAAAATTCTCATATCATCGAAAAAAAGTACTTTTCCGGTCAGAGTAGATAAATCGACAGGAGGGAAACGCCCAGCCAGTGTAGATGATTTCATTCCAAATGTTCAAAAGAAACTATGAACTTACCAAAATACAAAATTATCCCAGGAATATTCGCGGACTCTGGTCCGTCAACGCGAATTCCCTGGTTTTTACCTCACACCTGTCAATAAACTCCCCAGTCACTTAACCCAAAACACGCCAATTCAGACAGCACAGCACAAAAAACACCGACAGAAACAGATAACAGTTCCGGCAAAACGTAATAACCGCTCTCTGGCGAGTAATATAGGAAGCTTCACACCGACATGGTCGCCATTTATGAACAAAAATAAGGAAATTAAATTTATTCAATATTCCCATAAAACGCAATAACAATAAATTTTGTTCAAATATACGAACGGTAGAGTGCAATTTTTTACAAAACAAGTATATCGCAAAAAAATATTTTAATTTTATTGATTTCATAAACTGAAGAACAGCTTTGAAATGTTGGTATCAACTTACGGGTTTGACAGGAACCTGCTGAGAAAGTGTGGTCCCGGGAGGGGAGAGGGGAGGGATTGAATCGCAGCTGCCAGCAACTGTCGAGTGGATAGGACGCGCAGAATTGGTGAATGTTTGCTGAGGGAAGTTTCAACGCAAGTTTATGGTGAAAATGACGACTTTGGAAGATAAAATTTTGGGGGAGAAGACTCATTACTATTGTAGTAGTAGCGAAGACGAAAATTCTGACATAGAGGATGAGAAACAACCTACGTCAACACGTAATGAAACACCCACAGTAGAGCCGCCAGGACCGTATAAATGGGAAGGTTCCTCCACCAACACTGGGCCTAAAGGAGTTGTTAAAGATTGGCAAAGATTCAAACAACTGGAATCAGAGAAAAGAGCCGAACAGGAAAGGGAACGGCTAGAATTAATTCAAAAGTTGTCGTTCACATGCAAGTCGGCATTGGATGAAGAGAGAGATAGGGAACGAGAGGAAGATCCAGAAATTGCTGAACTTCTTACCGATGAATTTTTATTAGAATATCAGAAGCAGCGCATGCAAGAAATGTTATCACAGATGTCGACTCTTCCACGTTTTGGTAAAGTAATTGATTTGGCAGATTCTCAACAATTTCTAGATGCTGTTGATAAAGAAAATAAAGCTGTCACAGTAGTGATTCACATTTATGAAGAAGGTGTACCAGCTTGTGAAGCAATGAATGGTTCTTTAATTAGTTTGAGTCAAGATTATGCCCAGGTTAAATTTTGCAAAGTTAAAGGTTCTGTGGCAGGTGTAAGCAGACTTTTCAAAGTTAATGGTGTTCCAGCACTTCTTGTGTACAAGGCAGGTTCACTTATGGGCAATTTTGTCAGAGTAAGTGAAGAGCTTGGAGATGATTTCTTTGCTGAAGATGTTGAAAGCTTTTTGTTGGAACATGGAATGCTGCCTGACAAAACCTGTGTGCCTTCTATTATACGAAACCAGAATGAGGATGATGAAGACAGTGACTTGAGCATTGAGTAATGTTGATGTGGTCTTCTATGCTTTCAGTTCCTTCATCTGTACATTGTTGAATAGCTAGTAAGATTTGTTTTTAGAATATTTTTGAAATTATATTCCTCTGAAGATGAATCTCAAAAGCTCTTATTTTCAGAAGGTAATATGTCTGTATATCAGAGGTCAGGAGTTGCAACTCTCAATTTCCATATTTAACAGAAAAAATGGATCTGCTCCCTTAGTTGTAACATTGGAATTAAGGCTTCTTTTTTCAAGATTAAATGGGCATTATTTTTGGTTGTTGTTGGTTTTTTTTTTGCAATTATTTTAATACTAAAAATTCAAAATAGCAGAAAATGGTGTTACGACTCTTGACCTTCAGGTACAGATTTATCATCTCAAAATTTACCCCACCTAGATTTTATTAGGTTTAACTACATGAATAAATTTTTCTTAAATATTCACATGTTAAGTATCCAAATAATTACAATGTGTTGTTAAAAAATATCAAAGTAAAGAATTTGTGTGAAAATATACTTTTAATAATTATGAAAATAAAAACATTGCTTTATTGTATTATGCTAAGTAAAATTATTTTGAAGGCAATATTGTTTGTTAGTGTTTCTGTTTGTTGAGATGAAAGTGTGTTAGAGAGTTATTGGCTCTTCTGTGTTGGACTTTTGTCTTGTTGATTTCTCTAAAGGGAAAAATAATTCAACAATTGCTTTATAATTGTGATTCTGTAAGCAATGTTGACTGGGAAACAATTTAAAAGCACCAAGATACAAAACTTCCAATCCTTTGCAGATGCATTTATTGTTTTATTCTGACAGTTATTTTTAGTTTAATAGTATCAATTTTTTTTTTGACTCGTGGTATTATTATAATTTTTAAAGTCTTTAGACCAAACTTCATTCTAAAGATTTGTAAAATATTTTCTATAATATCTTTATTGGAAGGAAAACCATAAGTTGCGAGTTTTATAATGCATTTGATATTTCAGTTTAAAGGAATGCACAGGAAATTTGTGTCACTTCTGTTGCATGTCCCAGTAAATGGCATTCTCCCTTGAATATTTTGTCTATGTAATACAGTTGGTATTGTAGTCATAGTTTGAGGAAACGTTCAGAATTTTATGTAATGAGATTTGATGATGTATTAATCAGTGTAGCAATTGCTTTCAATTATAGAACTTGAAAATATATTTAAAACATTACTATTAAATGGGGAAAAAAAATTGAGACAATAGACTGGGGGTCGTCAGTTGACTTGGTCTCAATCCAATGCAATACTTCAAAGCTGATATTTCTTTACCTTAACACTCATTATTCAGTATTGTAAGAGAATGTTATATGTCGATAACAAATACTTATTTAGTTAGTTTCAAGTAACATATTTGTGTGTTGTAGTTCTAGGATGTGTACGTAGTGCCAGTACTGACAAAAGAAATAACTAATAGTTTTTGTATTATAAATCGCATGTTATGCAATGTTTAGAAAAAAAATGAATTGAGCTTAAAGCAGAGCATTCCTTTATATTTTCAACATTAGAAATATTGAGTTCCAATAATCTTTTCTTATTGGAAAAAAGGGTATATACACTTACAGGGTATACACTTACTGCTTTTTAAAAATTTTTTTTTGAATTATCAAAAAAGTTTTTAGTTCTATTGTATGCACATATTTTTGAAAAAAAATTAATGCATCTTCTAATTCAGTTATGGGGATTTAAACATACAAGGATCAAGCTTGCTTTTTGTTGTTAATATGTTAATTCAGAAAAGTGCTGAAATTAATTAAAGCATTTCAATCCTTTGTTTGTCAACATTAGAAATTTTTAAAAATACTTTTCCACTAAGAGTGAAAACTTTTTTGCTGAAATTTTGTGTCATTCTGTACTTGCCTACTTTTATAATGGAGGAATTTGCCTTTGTTAGTCAATTATATTTTATATTTTTACATACTCTCTAATCCCAGAAACACATTAATTGATGTATCTCATTGACATGTATCATCCACTTACAACTATACATAAGTGGCTTAAATCTTATTTTCACAAGTGTTTGTATGGAAATAAAAGAAAATGTTCCAGAAATGAAGTATTGGATAATGATTTATTGAGGACCCCAAAATGAAAATCATTTTAACTAAATGACTTAAGTAAACAATAAATTATGAATTTCACATGTCTTTTGTATTAGATATTTAATAAAGGGTTTTAGAACTCAGTATTCAAATCAATTGTGAACCCTTGCTTTATATTTTTGAAGAATATTGTGAAATAGCTGGTGTACTTTCTTCTTCTACATTGCTATACATTTTTAAATGCTTTATTGCTGCAGGCATTGTCTGTATAAGGGAACAGAAAGATACTCTCCATTACAAATTGTGCTGATGTTTTCCTAGTAAGTGTGAATTGTGAATCTTGGTGCGTGAATGTGTAATCACATTAAGAGAATATTAGAATATACATTAGTCTGTGTTTTATACTTGGGTTGAGGGCACAAGAAAGAGCTTTTAATTTTTTGTATGTATTCCAATATTACAATAAGGAGAATAATGCCCTCAGAAATACATTGTACAATTTTAATAACAATGCACTCTAGTCATAATTTTCCTGAAATTGTTTTTTAAAATGTGTTTTACATTTAAGGCATTTATTTTACCTTCTTGCATCTCATTATTTTCGTACTGAATTGGTGTGCTAGGCATAATGGAGATGTAAGGGGCCTATATTATGGTATTCATTATTATTATTATTAGATCATTACAATAACTTGCTGTGAATATCAACATTTTAAATTTATTTTTCAATGTGTAAAAGTACAACAAAAATATGGAACATGAGAATTTATAAATTGTGTGTTGATTTTTGTTACTTTTTTTTCTTTCATTGTCTATTCTTGCAAGTTGTAAGAGCCTTTTATTTAAATGTTGATTATTACAATGCTAATTAACAATAACAATTGTTGATAAGTCTGAAAAGATAGATAATCATGCAGAGAATTTTGAAATCAGGAATTGGTAACTAATTCAACACATTTCAACCCTATATCAAAAAAGAATTCTGATAGTGTAAACTTGTTAGTATTGATGATTGGAGGTTTTGAAGCTCCTGAAAAAAACAAACAAACAAATTTCAGGCTAAATAAAGAATATAGTTGTATACTTTAAGAATGTATACATTGTTAGAAACTACACATTTATGGACGTAGCTGTGGATAATTTGTAAAAACTTACCACGATTCTATTTGTCATAGAAACAATTCGCTATTTTAAGACCAACTTTTTATGAGATATATTTTCTTCTATAAGTGTAAATATCTATTGTGTATGTTCTAGTGGGACCTGACTACTGTCCATTTATTGGTTTGTGTACACCATTATCATATCTATGTATGTTGGTTCATGTTTATGTATGTTAAAAGAATATAAATATCTTCATATGTCTATTACGAGTGTTTTATTATATTATCCTTCATTTATTGGCTGTTACCTGGCTTAGTTTGTTAACTCAGTAATTTTTAAAGGTGTTGACTTATCATCATTAGAAATGAAATAATTACATAATAGTGTCATGATGGAACCCAACTTATAACATTTCTGATAAGTTGTGTTTTGGTGTGGAGATATCCTCCAAACAAGTGATTGAACATCAAGAAATATGTATATAATTTATATTTTGTTTTCAATATAATATTTAGATCATATTCCTAAATGGACCAGAATTTCATCTGCTCTTTCCCTTTCACCACAATGTGCACACTTTTAGTTGTTTTTTGTTGTAAATATGTTGATGAGGTGTAATTCTCCCTTCTGGAACAGCAGTTGTATGTAGAAGGCTTCTTATAAATTATACAAATCCATCCTCTTACTGAGATACTGTATTTACCCAAATATAAGACGACTTCCTAATTTTGGGGAGGCCTCCTGACAATTTTTAAAAGTTGTAACTAATTCTAACTATTTAGTCAAAATAAAATTACCAAATGTTTTATTGACTACTATAATATTACCTTGTTGATGAGAATGTTAAGAGTTATTGTTGAACTATTATTTTCTTGTTCCTTAATATCATCATAATCATGGTTTTTGTCACTATCCTCATCATCACATGTATCAATGTTTCTTTCTTTTTGGTCCTCCCTCCATGTTGTGACATTTTCTGACTTTTTAGGCCCCTTTTGAAAATTTTGCGTAATAAATTGTGCGTTGTTTATCGTATTTCATTAGAAACCATCTAAGAACATTCCCGCCTGTCACCAGATTATCTATGTGTCACACTTGTTGATGACCTCTGTTTCTGTTCAAACCGCAGATTCCTATTCGCCGGGCATCGAACCGAGGTTCTGCATGACCTCGTCGAACCCACATCTTGTAGCAAACTCTCGGCATTCATTTTCACGTAACGTTTTATTTGGTAAAATGTCATTTGGTTAGAGATCTAATTTACCGGCCTATTCAAAAATATCGGTCTGAATTGCCCGACAAATTCTTGCTGGATACCGAGAATACGAACCGGAATATAATTGCGTATTGTTACGCGCGATTTTTTTGTACAGTCTTCGCAGTTTACTGTTCCTACCAATATACTCTTTGGTTACTACTGTAGTACGAGTTTCGTGAAGAGGAATGACAATGTAAAAACTTAAATCCTAACCGACTAGCCTTAATCTGCGAATATAAGACAATTTTCGACTGAGATATTTCGGAAAAATCTTATATTCCGGTGAACACGGTATTATAGATAGGATAGCCGAAATGGAGATGGTACTTTTTGATCACACATTTTCAACATCCTATTAAGGAAAATTTTAAATTACCTGTTAAGTTTTAGGAAATTAAGAGAAAGGTCAATTATGAATTAAATATGTTAACAATGCAATGTATTTAGTGTGAACAAAAAAGATGAAAATGATAACAAATTCTGAACAAAACCTATAATAGCAATCCTCCTCAATTTATATAATAAATGTGAAACAACATGTATGAAATTCTGACAATTTTTTAGTATTCTCATTTCTTTGCATTTTGATTTGTGAAATTAAAATATTTTTTCAAAGATGTTAATAAAAATTAATGATTTGGAAAGAAAACACATGATTCTGTCTTTGTAATAGAATAAAATATAATATTTATTTTATCTAAGTGGTTCTAACACACGACATAGAACAAGTGATTTTAGATCAATACAATAATAACAATAATTTATTTATAGTCCACAAACATACTTAGGGGTGATCCATAAATTACATAATACAAATTTTGGAATATTTTGAATACCCCCTCTCCCCCTGTAATGTACCTGTAACATGCACATGAAACCCTCTAAATAATTAACAAATGCTTGAAACACCCCCCTCTCATTCACAGTTACTGAAAATATATTATATGACAGTAAAAACCATTTGTATTATTTTATTTGTTTTATATATGAAAATTTATGATAGTTTAAGTTAGAACTTGTTCATGATGCTGAAACCGCACCTAACAAAATGATTGGGGACCATTTTTGAGTGAAGGAAGGATGCTAGGTGAGAGACTAATCTGAAAATTTAATTGGATTCTAGAAAATACTTCTGATCAGTTTTGAGTATTTTCTTCATAGTCTAACAGATTCGATCAATATATCATTGATGAAAAAATATTTCCATTTATTGCAACAATTATATCATAATTTTTGAATTTATTTACATTTTTTAAAATTTAATTTATTAATATCTTAATGATTTAGTACATGACCAAATAAAAGAAATTATTTCAGGAAAAAAAAATCAATCTTATGTAACACTAGGCTTACACCCCCACCCTTATGTAACCCAGCATAATGATACCTCTTGATACCAGCATAATGATGACTCTTTAGCGTTACATAATTTATGGATGATCCTTTAACAAAACAGTACATGAACATAAGCCTTTTTTATTTACTATATCCAAGTACTCCTACTCTAAAAAATATTACAAAAACAACTAAACAAAACAAAATAATGTAAACATACTCCATTCCATTGTACATTTTTAAAAATAAATAATCTTATACTTGAGAAATTCTTTTACACTGTAAAGTTAAGATTAGATGAGAAGAAATGCAGATTTCTTTTGATTACACATGGCTCTCAATCTTTGAGATGCTTAGAGAGATTGTTTAAATGAAGTCCAGTAGGGAAGAATTTACTACCTAAGTACTACGTTTTAACAGGTATCACAAACAGATATTCTTTATTCCTTATGTTATGAGCTATTTTATGCTTCAAATATCAATATGAATTATAATATTCAATCAATACTGTTTCATAAACAAACATACATGGTGATGAGTTTGTGTTGTGTTTTAAAAAGTTGTCTACAACTTACATTTCTACTAACTTGCATCATTTCTATTCTAACTTATCTTTTGGAAGTTTAAAATTGATATGTTATGAGTTGAGTTATACCAGAACAATATTCCATATAATGAGATGGAATGAAAGTGGATAAAATAAAATATACTAGCTGATCCAATTTGCTACACTCTCCTGATGTACAGTTAAACAAAATATACTTTACTCTACTTTTTTATAGTTCTTGAATATATAACTTTCATTTCAATGTATTATCTAACCAAACCTCGAAAAAATTTGCTTGGTCCATGTACTGTTAATGATGTCTCTATTTTGAATCTTAACAGAAGGACATTCAAAAGTGGTATTTTAGGATTCCCTGAAAAGAAATTGCTATAGTTTTATCTGTTTTTGTTACTAGCCTTTTGCCATTCACTTTAGAACCTGTTAAGAATATACTTGTGTCATCAGCAAAGATTGTTGCTTTCTCTTGATTGATGTATTATGTCAGGTATATAATATATCTAAAATATTACTTTAATCAAGAAAAAACAACTATCTTTGCTGAAATAATATTGGCCCAAGAACAGAACCATCTGGAGCACCATAACATTTACTTGATGGAGATATTTAGAAACCATATTAATATCTTAACAAGTGTGCACAATTTGTACTGTTTTATTTTTCCGGTTCAACTTAAAGCAGTGTGGAAATGTACCACTACTAATACAATCATTTACCGATTTTGTTAATGACCTGCTAAAAGTATTTACATTATTTATAATATTTTTTTGCTCTATCATATCCAGAAAATTAATTTACATTAATTTCTCTTAAAATAATTGTTTTCATATCATTTATTTCACATAGTGGTAAATAAATGTTAACAATAATATCTGGAGGCTCCTGTATCACGTCTGCTTCATCATATTCATTTTATTCTATGATATTATTAATTAGCTCATTAAATTTTATTTGCAAAGTTATTTACTTCTTCATTTACACTGCTCTTCAAAATATTTAATAATATCGTCATCTATTTTATTAACAGTTTTTCTATTTAATGTATTATTTATTTCTGTCTATAATCTTTACTATCATTCTTTATTATTCATCTTTACTATTCATATTATTATAAAGTTTCTTCTTAAAGTAATTATTTTTTGTATTTCTAATTTCATCATTAAGTCTATTTCTGAACATAGTATATTTAGTATTCTTTTATTATTTGGATTATATTTCCACTTTTTAAATAATCTATCTATTTCTTTCATTGTATGATAGAGCTCTTCAGTTACCCAATCTTTATATTTTGTAAATAAACACACATTTTGAGTCTTACTACAGTTATTTCTAGAAACTGTTTCTCTGCATTCTTGATACATATTATTAAACTTGTTCACAATATTCACGAAAATGTTTACATCTGTGTCCTTAGTCTGTTCCCATTCATATTGTTTGACAAGTATATCCAAATTTTTTTTGGTCAGTCTTATGGTATTCTTGAGTTCCTAAAGCCATTTAAGTTTCTCCTTACTGCTTATGCTGAATAGAGAAAGTATTGTAATGCTATGTGAAAAATGCAACAGAAAAATTCTTATTGCCATGCCCTAGTAACAAGCTCTTTATTGTTCAGCAGCTAGCTTGGCCTCTAGGAAACAATTCAGATTTATGTAGGTTTGTATTTTTTCAATTCAATTTGATTTGATTAAAAATTATTATTGAATGAATAAATGTTGATTACAAAATTCTATACCTTGAAAAGGATGGGACTTTAACCAATGTGATGCTGTAATAGGCTTAGGCCAGAGTTCATACCATAAAATTGTTATCTTATGTGTGCACCAATTAATATCTCATAAAACTGTGATGAATCATTAGGTGAGTAATCAGTTTATATGTTTTCAATAAGATAAAATATTTTCCTAGAAGTTAGATGCCACTAACTTGAGCAAACTCCAAAGCCTCCATCTTAGATTATATTTTTAATAAAACCTATTTTCTTATTCTCACTATCTTCTAAGCAGACTGAGTCAATTTCATCTTCAATTTTTATAAACAGACTTCTTGTTTACAAAGTAATTATACACTATCTCTTTATTCTTTTTTTTTTCAGTAACCTTTCTAACTTCATTAAATACACAATTCAGATACATTGTTGGAGTTGTGAGATTTACACATATTGAGTTAGCAAACACTGAAGCCTATTTGAACCCCTCTTCAATGGAAGAGTAGAGTTTTAATTTTTCTTGATTTTTGAACAATTTGGTTTCCATAGTTTTTCTTGGGCGAGGGGGAGATATTAGGCAGGTAATGTTTTATAAATAAAATGCATAAAATTCACTTAACATATGGTCATTTACCGTATGACCATTAATCAAAAGCTCAAAATGGTAGTTGCAGTTTGTTATGATTTTAATAACTCCAGTTTACATATATTTATTTATTAATTTATTTCGTGTGTTTATTGAATGATGAATACATAAGAGAATACATTAATTCTGTCACATTAACTGTCACTATGATATAGAAAATATTATAAATTCTAAAGTCAACCCAGATCCAAAGACCTCATTAAGAACAGTATTATTATTCATATGAGTTCATATGAGTTATATTTCATAGAGGTTATTATGGGCATAAATATTTATATATAGTAAGAGCTAGCAATACCTAATGCTAGAAAGCAGAGAGACAGAAACAAAGGTTTTCTGTTCGTTTGGGTCTCTTGAGCGAGTCTCTCCTGAGTGAGTCTCTTGAAAATATATTCTTCTTCCTCGCGAATAGGCCACATAGGACCACGCGTACATACATCCTGCATTTACCGTGGCTCAGTCTCATATATCGCAGTAGCAGGTGTATGTGTCACCCAATTGGGGGGGGATCAGTATTTTCTACTGAATCCAATTTTTATCCCCCAGGGCTGTTAGCTCTGGGGGTATGAAAGATGAAATGATGATGATAATGAGGGGTGAAAGGACGACACACTCATACAAACACACACAAATACACCCATGCCCGAGGCGGGACTCGAACCCGCGATCTTCTGGTCCGAGACCACTCCGGCACTACTGCCTTAGCGATCTCAGCCATCTGATCAGCTCTTGAAAATATATTACCTTACAATAAAGAATTTTTTTTTTCCACTTGCTGAAAAGAATGTGACCCATTTGTTGAAATCAACAATGCACTGATCAATTTTTACAGTGATTCTACAAAATTCTAATAATTTTGAAGTATGTTATTTAATGTTTTCAGCAAATGATTTATTTAAGTTTGTGAATACTTATTGGATTAAGAAATGTTCTAATATTATTAGATAAATACAAAAATATGTACTTCAACAGGAATATACTAATACTACTTGAAAAGAGATTTGTTTTTAGTCAACAAATAAGATTTCAATTGTTCAGAGATGGTAAACAAATTTCCATTTGCAAACGCACACGGCAGGCATGAAGCTGTGACAGTAGCATAACGTAATGAGTGCGGGCCTGCCTGCAAATCTTTTATCCGTGGTGTTAGTACCTGAAATAATAAAAATATTCCCTAAAAATAGGCCATCTTGTACCTGGGCCCGCCCACATTTTAGGCTCGAACATTATGCCACTGAGCTGTGGCCTTTCTGAAAATTTCAAAAGCAACACAGTAGTATACATAATAAACATTTTATTACCATAAATACAATCAATTGCTGATTTTCACCAATTTTAAGTTGACACTTTGTTGAATTAATACATGACACACGGGGAAGAGGATTTACAAGACAGTAGTTTTAATTTTTCTTGATTTTTGAACAATTTGGTTTCCATAGTTTTTCTTGAGGGAGGGGGAGATATTAGGCACCTGGCAATTCTATAAATGTTTCAACAGGAATCAATTGCATTTATTAATTGCTTTGTTCAAGTTATTATTATAATTATTAAAAATCTGGCAAGTTTTATACATGTGAATGATTATTGGAATGCCATTTATGAAATTTAAAGAAAATAAAGGCATTTATATTTGTCAGAATTGAAGGTTTTTAAATAATACAGTGAACAATGCTCTGGGAAAGAAGAATAGAGCTTAGAGAAGGAAGGAACACAATAAATGCCATCCTCACTTATCAAATGATAATAAACAAACATGTAGAAAAGGGCAGACTAATATTCAAGTTACCTAGGACTTGCCAACCAAACTTCATGACCCATTCAAACTACAAGCAGTCTAAGGCAAGGATGAACTTTCATCACTACTTTTCAAATTATACGCCAAAGACATGATCATAAAATGATGAGAATAACTCAATCTAGAAATAAAACTAAACAGAAAACATTAAATCAAAACTATATTGTATGCAGATAATCAAGTAGTACTGTCAGAAACAAAAAATGGTCAGCAGAAAGCTGCTCATGAATGAGAGAAGAATGTGGAATGAAAATTGTTCATTTAAAAACCAAGTACGGCCTATGGAGAAACCATTAATAAGAGTAAAGCTAGTAAAAACTGGAAAAATAATTGATAAGTAAAGAAATTTAATTTCCAGGGTAACATAATTGGGCAAGAACAAGAAGACTTAGAAAACAAAATCAAACTAGAGGTGCAACACCAGCACATATTTTCTTACATTATTGGAAATAGTTACTTAATATTGAAATATTGTAATTTCTGCCCTATCAACAACTGGTCTGTAACTTGAAAATTCCAGTTCAACCAATTTAAATGAAGCACCTTGGAGCATATCTGCTTTTAGTTTGATAGCCAGGAACAGTAATCATTTCTTACTTTTACAAATAAAACAAACATGAATAAATTTAACTGTTACAACATTAGCAGCACATAGTACAGAAAAGAATGAATAATTTCACATAAGCTTGCCTTGACCACACGGAAGTGAACTAACAATTTCTGAAAACCATATTCAGTGATCGAAACATCTTAAAGTAAAAAAAAATGTATTTGTTATTTCTAAGTTAAATCTATTACCTGCCTTAAATTTATTTTCTTTCAAAAAATTTTAATTTCATCATCAAATGATCACAATCGGTGACAATGAGAAGCATTCGAAAAATTTGAAACCGCCAGGTTGCCTTTTGTTGCTATTTGTAATGTCACTTGGTTTATCTGTTCTGTATTTTAATTAATATGCGGGTTTTTTCCCCCCACATATAATCCATATACTAATTGATATTTAATGATAATGTATTGGTATTTGATTGCCTGTAATAAAATTGCATTCTAATTCTCATTTAGAAATATATACTACTTACATCAGAAATTAAATACATGCTTTCATCCATATCATTAATGTAATTAAATCAACTTCTCAATAATAAAATGTTAAGTTAATACTTTAAAAGTTGTAACCGTTATTGAGCATTTTCAGAATAACAGGTATGGTCTACATTACAGATATACATTAAAAATGGTACATCATTTGATTCTTCTTTCTATTATGTATCCATTGCTAATAAGAAGAAATAAACAGTGCCATTTAAAAAACAAAGATAATTAAATTTCTCAAAAACTAAAAATATTTAAAACAATATTCTAAAGGCATTTGACTTGCTCTTTGATTCTGCATTGTTGAGAAAAATTTCAGTATCAGGAACCATTTAGAACTCATGAGCATGGTCCATAGTTGGTGGGTTTGAAATGTTAAAATTTTGCAATTTTTGAAAATTCAGAGTTTGCCAGACATGTGACTAGCACTATTTTTTAGTCTTCTGATTGATATGAGAAGAAAATTTAAAGAAAAAAATAGAAGATTTTCATAAAATAGTGGTTTAAAAATTTCGAATTTCAATTTCATACAAAACTACTCATATTTTCAAAAAAAGTTCATGACTTTATTTCAATGAATGATTGTTAGTGATTACGGAAGCATCAACTGCGGATGTAATTAGTCCTGTAAAAATTGTTTTTTCCTCGGGAGGTAGCGGTGATCTTCCCCTGATGTTTGGCTTGCTTCAGCGCCGTCCTACCGTCAACTAGCGGGTTTTCCTTAACCAGGTATCTCCCAGCGTAGCACCAACGCAGCCTGGAGAAGCTCTAAGCTCCCAACGTGTCTCCCGGCATGTGTGGTAGTGTAGTGCATGCTAGTGTAAATGTGTGTAAGTAAGGGGTGAAGTAATAGGAAGAGGAAGAAAATATCGCGCGCGGTCCGTGGCCCTTATATTGTTATTGTTATAGTTGTTATTATGTTTGGGTACTGCACCGGTATTCGCCTGGTGTTGTTCAGAGAAACCAAGGAAAGCTATACCGTTCGGAATAGCAGGGCGCTAGAATTCTCCTCCAGACAGCGACTGAATTCGACCTAGCTGACAGACTAGTGTCGAAAACCCTGCCATCGTCGGGACTCGAACCTAGGACCTCCCGGTCTGAGGCGAATTTTTCGGAATTTTCGAAACAGCGGGAATTTCAACCAAAAATACATCTACAACATCCTCTTGAGCATCTTTTACAATATCCGAGGAATTTAATCAAAACATTTGGATACATTTTTAGAAAATTTTGAAAATGTTGACGCTATATATAAAGTTCCCCCTAAAATTAAAACATCCGTATGAAATTCAGAGAGCCTTGAGTTGTTTTGAATTGACTGAGGAATATCAATTTTGAAGAAAATCGGCTGAACGGTTTAAGCGTTAGTGTTGACAACAAACGAAAGGGTCAGACAGCCGTTTTGCTGCGAATCTATTTTTCGGTATCCACAAAACATAGATTCTGACTACATATTGTGTGGATAAATCTTGTTCATTTAAATAGTAAATCACTTCCTCTAACAATTTCGTTACCAGCGTCCGGTAACAACAGATTTTATGTCGAAAATCCGCCATTTTTCGGCGCACGATTACAATATTTCCTCTTCTTACGAACGTATTGGGCAAGAAATTAAAAAAACAACAACAACATAATAAATTGGATAATTAAAAATAATGAGGAATATCAAAGAAGAGATGGAGACAACAGGAAGACCTATGGACGAAGCTGGACAACTGAGCCTACTACACAGGGGACAATGCACACTTACATCCCCCTCCCCAATAATGGCAATTTTCGGGGAGTCAAAATTTGAGTGTCTTTGATACACCAAAACTGCTTAAGCCTCCGACCATCCGTTTGTGAAAAATGCTAGAGCCTAAACTGTAAGCAGTTGTAATTTTTAACCAAATATGATATTCCCCAATCAATCTGACTGATATTACGGCTCTGTGAATGAGGGTGGGGGGAGGGGAGAAAGGAAGAGAGTGAGAAAGAAAGAACGTTTGCCGGGTACATTTTTTATACATTCATGTACATTTTTTAAAATATTAGTAGTTTTCGCGTAATTTTGAGTAAAACATGGGCATATTGCAAACAAGATTTTATCAAAAACGGCACCACATTTTTAACTTTCTTGCTACTTATCCATTGTAAAGAAAGTATTGTAATGCTGCAGGAAAAAGGGAGAATTTTCGACAGAAAAAATATTATTGCCGAGCCCTGTTAACGAAAAATTATCCTTAAATTACTTTCTCTAACACGTGAAGTCAGAATCAATGTTCTATGGGTTCTTCATACCGAAAATTGATTTGCGGTGAAACGTATGTCGTATATCTGTCTGCCTGTCTGTCTGCATGTCTGTGAACAACGCTATACTGCGATTTATGCATTTCTGCCCCAGGCAGGTATCAGTTGTTGGCCCATTCATCCAATCGGGAGCTTGAACGTCACCAAAGTGACGTCACTATGGTGACGTTCAGGCTCCCGATTGGATGAAACTGTCAATAGCTGATACCAGCCAGGGGCAGAGTTGCGAAAATAATAGTATAGTGGCTAAACCGTAAGCAGGATTTTCACCAAAATTGGTATTCACTGAACGATCTAGCAGATGTTGCCCCTTGAATTTGAAATCGATATTTTAATTTTGACGTGTACTTTACATAAGCCCCTAGAACATTTTCAAATTTAAAAAATAGCGCCATCGATTTTGATTAAATTTTGTTTTGGATAGTCTGAAGGGCGTTTAAGAGAATGATGTAGGTCTCATATTGCGCTCAAACTTAACTCAAAAACGGCTCAATTTTTTTCTTTAAACTTCACGAGTGGATAGTGCTTATTGCACTCTTTAATACAACGTAAAGTTCATTTTAGGATATTATTTTTTCAAAAATTACACAAATGTAATTTTTTGAAAGAAATCGAAGATTTTTTAAATATGGCTACAAATTTTTTACTTTAGACTTTTGGTAGGGATAGTGCTAAATGTATTCTATGAGATTACATAAACGCAGTGTTGCTCTATTCTTTCGTTTTTTCAAAAGTTATAAACATTTAATTTTTTTACTTCTCTCACGTCGCTTATATTTACTGTAATGAGACGGTCGCACGCGTCAGGTTGCGTCACGTATGTCAATATTTTATTCAACATAACGTTACGGTAAAGAGGCCCGAAAATGTGCATTTTTGCTACCTGCGAGAGGTCTAAGAAGCGTCGGGGACGCGGAGGCATGTAGCTCTATTGTCCTGAGAGGGGCACGCCCCGGACGCATCCGCCGACTCACCGGGAAATACGGACACCGCCGTCTCACAACCCGGCAATTCAACAGTACCTTTTTTTTGAACTTGGATGACGTTCGAGTTTCAACAGAATTTGGCGAGACTCGTACGGTCATCAACGACGCCGCGACGCGGAAGAAACCGCGTGACGTGCGCCCGCCAATCGCGGAAAACGAAGCGGGGGTTGGCCATGTAACTTGCGAAGCTGAGGAGGTTGCTGCAAGATGCAAGATCGGTCATTCCGATAGAGGAGACGACAGCGAGTGGAAGTGCCTTTCTGAGGTAGGGACGAGGGCGAGTTTCTGTGGCTTACGGCAGTAGCCAAATGACTTCAGTGGATGCATTACCGCATCGCCGCCGGAATGTATCATCCGTTACATCGCGGACCGCCCCTGGGGTCGCTAACTCCAGACGAACGCCACGGGCCATGACTGTGGGTTCCCGACCGGGAGCCCAGGTCTGACGACGGGCCGAGGCGAACCACCGCAGCCGCGAACCGCGTCGCCGATGCCCAGACAAGGGTTTCTGGCGACCGTGGACGACACCACGCTGCTCGCCGCCGCAGCCGTCGCCTGAACGCGCTGCCACCGACCGCACCGCGCCAAGCACCAGGGTGAAGGGCTGCCGCTACCATAACCGGGGTCGTGACCGCGGAGAAGGACGCCGCCCTGCCTCCAACGATAAACTCTGACCCGTACGGCTGAATTTAAGATAAGCTAGATAGTTTTAAGGAATAATTGTAACGGGAGGTTCATCTCATGCAAAGGGAACATTAAATCCACCTTCGACAATACCATATGTTTCAATTCAGTATTAGAACGAGAGTAAGCCCTATCACGCATGCCTCCCTTTAAGGAGTCTACGGACTGAGCAGCCGGGGCAACGCTGGATCGCCGTAAGCAGGTGATCAGGTGAGGCGGGGCAGTCACACGGTGTGTATGGTTACATTACATTAGCGGTGATTTGTTCACATTGTTATATTTATGAGTATTTTTTGGACGATCTTTCAGGCCATTAATATGCACATTTCCAGCAATTTGTAAACATTATTGTACTCGCGATTTAAAGCGCTTCAAATTACTTATTTGAAGTTTTCGAAAACTCAAAATTTTTCGGTTAAAAAGAGGTTTAAATTTCGAATTTACAACAGCGTTTCAACCCTATTTCCTTAAAAACGGTTCCAAATTTTTCAAATAAAATTCCCATTTAGGGCGAGGTTTTACTGCTCATAAATATTCTTAAAATTGTTTCTGTTCTACTATTAGGAAACTGACAAATTGAGAAAATTTCAACAAATGGACTTGAGGCGGCGATAGATGACAGCTGGCGAGAGTATGTGGCAAGTCCGAATATCTAGCCGAGACCAAAGGAAATATAAAACTAATTCGGGAAAGTTTGTGCCATTCTGTAGCACCACTAGTTCAAGTTGTAGCTGAAGTGCGGTTTTTGCAATTTTATATCCAGTGGGGAGAACAGTTCGAACTGCGCTATATTCTGTGTGTTGGTAACCACCAAATATTACCAATATTAATCAATATTAACCACCAAATATTACCAATATTAATTCAATCAATCCAATGAGTCCAACAACTCCATCATCATCCCTCATCCCTTTACCATCACCAATCATCAATCAATTCAATCAACACCATCAATACCGATATTAAATTCTTGAAAATATGCATAATGCCGTCAATTGTCATTACGTCTCTTCTAGTCCTGAACGCTACTCGACGGGGCTATCGGCCGAGAGAATATTAAACGGTGGCCGTTACACTACTCTCGGCACGTGGGGACTAGAATCCGGGAGGTCGGCGCGCTGCTGCTGGGGCCCGGTCGGTAGTGCGGGCGCCGCCATAGCGCCGCCGCGCCGCGCCGGGGGCGGGAGGAGGGGCGGGGGCGGGGGCGGCGCCCGCCGTGGCTGCGGCGGCGGCTGCTGCTGCCGCGTGTGTGTCTGGCGCCGGGTTATTATGGTTGTCCGGTGTGCGAACGCTCGCCACATCACAGACGCGCGCAGGAAATGTACACACGCGCGTCCTGCTCTGCCCCCCCTCCCCTGCGTGCGCCGCGCCACCTCCGCTCGTCCTCTGGGATAGGGGAGGGGGGCGACAAAATAACAATGAGTACCCCACCGCCCCGCTCCGCTGGCTGCCCCCTCACTGCCCGAGGACCGACCTGCTCGCTCCCCGACCCTGGTCTGTCCAGCCAGCAAGGGGAAGACGGGAACGGGGGAGGTGAGCGGCGTTGGACGGGTGAGAGTGCCTAGTGTGCAATTTGCGCCAAGAGGAGAGCGAGGCGATCGGGCCTCGGTGGCGACGCGGGCGGGCGGGGAAGGTGCGGGAAAATACGGATGAACGGAAGGGGGAAAATGAGACAATGGTTGGTAGAGTGTGAGATGCGAGTCACGCAGAATATGTAACAAGAGGCCAGCGGTATGGGAGAGCACTAAAATATTATTACATCTGAGGTAGAGAGCGGGATATCTCGCAACTTGCCCAATGTCTATCCTACCGGGTTCTGATGGAATATTACCAAATTATCTGAGAGTTAGCTATGATCGGAAATTACGATTGAGATGACAAACATCGGAATTATGAAGGAGCGAATATCGGTGGATGGTGATCGCGTTAAATGACAGTGAAGGAATGGCGATATGGCGGAACGAACGGTAGAAGATACGAGGCGACGTGACGCGAACCCGCTTTGTTCTTCACAAATTCCAAATGATTGACCACGGGGTCCGAGGGGAAGGGCATTAACTACCGAGCGCGGCCGGAGGGGGGAGGGGGGGGGGGGGCTGGCGAGCGGCGAGGGGAGGTGCAGGTTGGCCGAGGCGCGAGGGCGGGCCGGGTGAACGCGCGGGGGCAAGTGGGATGTCAAGGCCGGCCGGGGGGCGTGAGCGGGGGAAGGGAGAGCGCGGGGCGACCGAAGGGGCCGCGCGGGGCGGGGCGGGGCGGGGAGGAGCGGGGAGGAGCGGGGAAGGGCGGTGCGGAGCGGGGCAGGGCGGGGCGGTGCGGGGCGTGACGGAGCGGCGCGGAGCGGCGCGGAGCGGCGCGGAGCGGAGCGCTGCGGTGCGGGGCGGGGCGGGGCGGAGTGGGGCGGGGCGGCGCGGGGCGGCGCGGGGCGCTAGGGCGGGCGCAAGGCACGCTCTGCTGGGCGGGCGCGCACCGATTGTGCGCCGTTAGCGACGTGTGCATGCGCATCCGCTCAAAGGGACCTGCTCGACCCCCCTCCCCCCGCCCCCGGTGGAAAAAGCGGGCGAGGCCACTTACAAAAAACCCTGCGGGAAAGGAACACATTGCGGAAGAGTGCGCGGAGGCAGATGAGGGGGGCGGCGGGAACGGAGGGGACAATGCCAACCGCTGAACGCTCTCTGAAAATCACGTCACTTTGACGATATCTCGGCAGATATCTCAATTTTGCTCAAAACATTAGTTTGTGTACTTTTATCTGCCAATCTTTTGCCAGTATATAAATGACCTTACTATTATTTCACACAGAATGCGGATGCACATTCAGGACGTTTCTGTGCTCTTTAAACTATAATGAATTAGTATTGTTCTCTTTTTCTCAATGTTTCGGAAGCTCCCTTCCTCATTTAGAAGGATTCGGTTTGTAAAGACTCGTCTGGATTTTACAGCGATGGAATATTTGAAAGCATCGTAATTAAATCTTCAGACATTGAGGTTTAACAATTCTACTACCTTCAACGACACATCTCATGTGTGTGATATTTCGCAAGAATGAGGTGTAAGCTGTAAAAATAATGAAATAAAACAGTGAAAATGTAACAAATGATCCCTTTAGGCACAAAGAACATAAGTTTTTTTCGAGAATATATTTATATTTTAATGATTCTTATGTTCTTGAAATATAGTTATTATGAAACTGTTGCTTAATGTTGAAACGAAATAAAGAAATGTCGATTACTGTTTCAGATAGCATGAAAGTCTTATCAAAATCGTGATGTAACGATGTTTCTGAAAGAAAGTGTGCTTCAAATACTACAAAGTACGACAGTAAATATATTTTTATACAGCCACTAGTAAATGTTCTTTCAGGATATGTGTAGCGAGCTAAAGTTCAATTTTCAGCACCAGTGTTAAAAGTGAGATAGTGAAGTGTTCCGATAAATCCATGAATGCAGCAAAGGAAACAAAATACTTTCGGCTTACGTCTAATCGGATCAAATACTACTAATATTGAAAGTAGTGTGTGACACACGTGGTAAATGTGATTTTATTTTATTCGTAGGAATGCTCCACTCGGCCTATCGACTTCGTGTCTCAACCTTTCCTTCTCGCAAAATAAAATGTCACTTGTACCACTCGTATAATAAATATTTATTACCACGGTACTGTTATTATCGAATTAACGCAATTTAACAGCAAACAATGATAAGAATTTAACAGCCCGCCGAACATTAAGAACAATCAAAACAAAAGAGTTTTAGTAAAAGATATTGTATTAGTTCGTTATTCCTAGAAATTATACATATTGAGCGTGTGATATTTTTTCTTATAATGAAAGTATTGAACGACAAATAACCAACAAAATAAAAGAACAGACAAACAGGACTATCGTCTTGGTTTAAAAACTTCAACCACCTCTTACTTGCTTTTTTTAGCATGTTAATAACTTTTTAAATTCAATCTGATAACTCGATTTATAAATGTTATATTTTCAGAATAAATATCTGAGAAAAATAATATTATTAATGCTCAATTATTGAGAAATAATATTTATTTGAAATTTAAAATTTGAAATAATTGCTTCACATAGTGTGTATTTTTCTCCAGAAACGTCAGTAATACTTCAAGCACTAGTGCGCGATTGAAGTGCTTCGAGTTCCTGTCGTCAATTTGTCCACAGTCGCTCGCTGGACATGACCGGCTCATCATCACCTGCCAGGAAGAAATTGAGGGGCGAGTGAATGCACGAAATTAATAGAGCTCAACTCAACGCGGACGGGGAGACAGTCGTAGTGAATGCCGCCTGTTCCGGACAGTTAGCGCGCGCAATGAGGCTCGTCCACTGCGCGCAGATGCGGCTGACAACCGCACAACGACTCGCAACAGGTCGGGCCGATCGCCCCGTCAGCGACACTCGCCGGCGCGGCCGACGGGCGCGCTACGCCGCGGCGGGCGCCTCGCTCCCCTACGTGTCGCTCGCTCCAACCCACGGTTGCTCTCCCGCCCGCGCTCGCTCGCTCCCGCACGCGCCGCTCGCTCCCACACGCGCTCGCTCACTCCTGCACGCCAGCTCCCCTACGAGCCGCTCGCTCCAACACTCGGTTGCTCTCCCGCCCGCGCTCGCACGCTCCCGCACGCGCCGCTCGCTCCCACACGCGCTCGCTCACTCCTGCACGCCAGCTCCCCTACGTGCCACTCGCTCCAACCCTCGGTTGCTCTCCCGCCCGCGCTCGCTCGCTCCCGCACGCGCCGCTCGCTCCCACATGCGCTCACTCTCTCCTGCACGCCAGCTCCCCTACGTGTCGCTCGCTCCAACACTCGGTTGCTCTCCCGCCCACGCTCGCTCGCTCCCGCACGCGCCGCTCGCTCCCACACGCGCTCGCTCACTCCTGCACGCCAGCTCCCCTACGTGCCACTCGCTCCAACCCTCGGTTGCTCTCCCGCCCGCGCTCGCTCGCTCCCGCACGCGCCGCTCGCTCCCACATGCGCTCACTCTCTCCTGCACGCCAGCTCCCCTACGTGTCCCTCGCTCCAACACTCGGTTGCTCTCCCGCCCGCGCTCGTTCGCTCCCGCACGCGCCGCTCGCTCCCTTACGCGCTCGTACGCGCTCCCGTTCGCTTGCTCGCACCTACACGCGGTTGCTCTCTTCTTTACGCGCTCACTCGCTCCCGTACGCGCTTGTTTGCTCCCGCACGCGCTCGTTCGCTCCCGTACGCGCTTGCTTGCTGCCGCACGCGCTCGTTCGCTCCCGTACGCGCTCGCTCGCTCCCGTACGCGCTTACTTGCTCCCGCACGCGCTCGTTCGCTCCCATACGCGCTCGCTCGCTCCCGTACGCGCTTGCTTGCTCCCTCACCCGCTCGTTCGCTCCCGTACGCGCTTGCTTGCTTCCTTACGCGCTCGTTCGCTCCCGTACGTGCTCACTCGCTCCCGTACGCGCTTACTTACTCCCTTACGCGCTCGTTCGCTCCCGTACGCGCTCGTTCGCTCCCGTACGCGCTCACTTGCTCCCGTATGCGCTCACTCGCTCCCGTACGCGCTTACTTGCTCCCGCACGCGCTTGCTCGCTCCCGTACCGAAGTCTGTACATTAAATACCAGCTGTAAACTCCTATTGGAAATAATACACCGTTTGATATTAAACTTAAGGTATCGGTTCACAAAGATATTCAATACCTAAGCAATGTTTGAGCAAATTTCCCAGGTATTGAAGTGAAATCTAAGCAATTTTTTTTCTAATGGCAACAAATGGTATTTATTACTCAAAGGTGCAAATATTACTTTTATTATTTTTGGCTCGGAATTGCTTTTCGTGAGATACGTAAGAACGCAGAAACTAATCCAATTTTTTTAGTGCACAAATAACTTTTGAACCCTAGCAAACAGGCGCTCTGCCCCTCCAGAACCCCCTCTTATTCCTTATAACAAATCCATGAAAGTTAAATAATATTTCAAAGAGTGGGGTTGTACTTGCCCGATCAAGTATTTTCGCATGGAAAACTTTACTTGGCTTTCTCAAAAGTAAAAACCTTTTTTAATATTGTTCGTTCGTAGGCTTCCCCGGCCTGAGTCAATCCATTCTTGGCTATCGGGATGAGCCGCGTCTCGGTCAATTGTGCTGACGTTTCGGACATCTTGCTGTGGCCTCCTTCAGAGCTATGCTCTAATATTTTATCTCTCTTTTCTAATATTTTTATGACTATCAAGGCCAGCGAAAAGCTAACTATCAAGGCACTTCAATTTTTTGTAAGATAGTGTGAATTCTTCGAATAACATATCTCTATAACACTGTATAAATCTTTATTGAAAATTTGTTTACAACGTCAATTGCAGTTTTTTTACTTAATATTGTGTAAGTAAGATGTTACATGTAAACATTTTTTGACAAATAAACACGTTTCATTAACAACCTTCCTTCTTAATGGAAAGAATATGGAAATGGATAGGAAAAGGGTTGGGATTAACATGCAAGAGTTCTCGCACGGGTACGCTAGTTTATTTAGATTATATTAAAAATTTATATTACATATTACGTACAAAATTTCTACATACGCTCCACCAAAATTTCTCAAATTTCTACATCCCCTAATCGCACGTTAAAGAGCCTAATTAGAGAAAAAATAAAATAAGATAAAATAGTAATATTATAATATTGGCTCAGCTCTTTTGGCAATAGAAATGTCATCGAAGAGAGAAATCAATCTCAAATTTCATACAAAAGTTGCTTCAGCTTTTGGCAACCAAAAGATTTTTTCGTCTAAAATGTAAAATAATATCGTTGTTCGGTGTACGAAATTCATACTACACCATTAATATTTAATTATCGTACTTAAAATATCTAACAAAATGTATAGAGGTTACGTGAGTACTTAAACGCGTAGTCTAAAGAACGTCACCAACTTCCTTTAAATACTGATAAATTATTGCTTCAAATTGGGGAGTCCAAAGCTTTCGGGAGTTATAGTCTGCTGCGAAAAGCTGCTGCTGCTACTACTGCTGCTATTACAAAACTACTACTACTTATAATAATAATAATAATAATAGTATCATATAATAATAACGCTGAAGTGATGTCTGTGAACTTTCACTGAGAAGTTCAGGCTAGCTGAAGCATCCATTCCCAGAAGGCGACCTCGACTCCCTTTTGTTTGTAATGAAAAATACTATACAAAAGCTAACCCTTACAATTGCCGCACAGAAAGAACTGGAAACAGAAATGTAACACACACTACACAGAAACTCGACAATCTCCAAACAAAAAATTAAGATTGGTTCTGTCGAATATTCATCGTTTCCCGATGCACGAGTACACGGTATCGATACGATTACGATATTTTCTCTTATGCAGGGCAAGAAGGTATTCGTAAATGCGTTTCATGACATACAGCGGCCAAGACCAATCAAGTGAGGGAGATTAACAATTTCTGGATCAGTCAACTATTCGTGGTGAACTCGGAGTTTCCCTAGAAGACAAATTCGCGCACGATCGTTAAATTGCATAATCGCATTTCCCCACCATTTGTTTCATAGGTATTCTCTTCGAGGCGGAAAACAGCTCAAGTACGCGCGATCCAGCCTGCTTTTTCTATTTTTAAAGTTGACAAGACGAAGGAATCACGAGGTTTTAGCTCTTATTTTGTTACAAAGTTCTTATGATTCCGGCCAGACATGGGCATACTTCTCACTCACTAGTTATCGCTGCGATTAGAGATAAGCCCCGGGCCGAGGCAGAAGCGCTGCGATTTAGTGTCGAGTCTTGGGGCTCGTTTTCGCGATGGCATAAGTCATGGCATAAGCCACGACACTTGAAAGGACGAATTTAAAAGTCGAGAAGGCGCGTCTTTTCTTGAACTCGACGAATTTCTTATATCGTTTAGACCTAACAGCTCCTCACGTATGATCATACAATTCACTAGCTGGTATTCCACCTGTTTTACCGAAACTTTTATATCACAAATGATATACATGAAATCATTGGCAAAACATCGTACATACTAACGGCTTCCATTAAAAGTTATTTGCACATATAACAGCAAAATTCAATGCATATCTTCGTCTGACGTTCTTCTCTCGCAAATAGAAACAACCACACATCATTCCTTTTCTGAAACCAGACAAGCCAAAAGTGACTCAATCAAGAATAGCTCAATTAATCTTCTGCCCTGTTTGAAAAATGTATTCTCACCAGATTTTCCTAGTTCAGTTCAAGCCATACCTCCCGCAAACATACGGTTTGCAACCATTTCTTTCCACAAACCACCGAGTATTAACGCAGTACGCTATTAGGAAGGCCGCGTCATTTTGGCAGAAACGTCAGCCACCGCAACAGAGATGCGGCTCGTTCCGGAAAACCTAGACAATACAAATTCCACCCGCGAAAGCCCACGCAATCACACCAAATATTAAGACTAACCGAAGATATAATAGACGTTTTTCATGAAAAGAAACATACAGTAGAAATCTTCCTCGATGTGCCTAAATCTTTTGAGACCGTCAGGCATCCAGGACTATTATACAAACTTATTCACATCGGAACCCATTGTTTTTCTCAGATTAACAAAAGCTTCTTTGCAGATCGCTCTTCTTCAGTCCGCCTTCCTGGATCTTCTTTTCGCATAAAAGCAGGAGTACCCCAAGGATCTGTCCTTTCTCCCACACTATTCAACCTCTATACCGCCGATGAATCATCCTCCCCATATGCTTCCATTGCGCTGTTTGATAATGATACCGTTTTTTTTATTTTTTCAAACCGTGATATTGACACCACACAAGAAGACCTGAAACAACACTTCTCCCAGTTCTCCGACTGGGTTAAGAAATAGCACATCCAAATAAATCCAGCAAAACAACAAGTCCAAAAAAACAAGGACAGAACTTGGCCTCCAAACAGCCAGTCAACTATCTTGGTATACTACGTGACAGAAGATTCACTTGGAAATCAAATGTTCTTCACAGAACAATTCTGTCCACCTGTAGAAACAGTCAATTACATCCCATACTAAAAAAAACGTTATTCCTGCGACGTAATGTTTCTACCCACCTAAGCCAGTCAACGATCCGTCCAATCTTATCCTACGCTTCTATCTGGGCTTCGACTAAGAAATCAAATATCCAAAACAAATAATATTTTCCAAAACAAATTCCAAAATTTTCCAAAACCATTACAAAAACACCCTGCCTTGTACTTAATTCCCAGTTCCATAACGAACTCGGCGTCATCTCGATCTCCGTACATTTTCCCTTCGATCCATCGATGCTGCACAGGTCGCAATTAACGGTCATAGCAAACAACGCTCGGAAAGGAGCTTACGCGGGAATATATTTCATCAGTATTATCGATGAGCATTGGGAAAGGATTTTGTATGTTAGCAATATCACGCCTCTCTGATAGACTTTTTGATCCATTAATTTTCTTTAAACTACCTTTATCTCTTGTACTTGGATAGTAAGAACTCGCAATATAATCAATATTTCAGTTGGCTATACAAATTTCATTCCCATAATTGAAACGTATTATTCGTATAATAATGCCCTATGACGACTGTCATGTGTAGGTCAGCGACTAGCGATGTTTCCTTATGCTGATAACTATAACAAGTGAAGTGGAAGTTTTGAACAATTTTTATGGAAAGCCATTATTTAAATCTAATGAAAGTTGTCGATTGATAGTGAATAGTGGAATCATGAGAAAGAACAGGTATTTCTACACTGTTCATGAAAATATGTAGAAATGTAAGTATATAAGTTGTAAATAACGGTGTCTAGGTCGTAACAAGTTCCGTTTTTTCTTCTAGGCAAGTACAAAATAACATAACTCGAAGTTCTTTCCTTCATTATTGCTCTATTTAATTACAGAACACTGCGCCCCTTTCGACTCACGGATTGTTATTAATGTGTTAACTGGAAAAGTATAAGAAGTCAGTTGGAGCACATCAAATAATACGTTCGAAACATATCAAACGTAAGGTTGAAACGTTGGTTCGATGTAATATTACATGTTATTTAATGACTTTTCCTTGAAATCCTAGGAAATTAACAACACGAGGTCAAGAAACAATACGAATTTATTTTTTAAAGCTTAACCAGCTGTTAATAATAGCAGTTAAATATTAATAATAATTAATTTCACAAAGAAATCCGAATACTTCAGTAGTATCTATCCGTAGTTTTACTTGAGCTCCGCCAGGATCGCTAGCTGTGTGCGCGCTCATCCCTAACTAGCCCAAAAACTGTAAAATTACAAAAGATATTTTGATCGTTTATATCCATGGAGTTGCATAGCGATCTAAAATAAATTAAATTTAAAAAACGGTGGTACCCAAATAGGACGTGACGGAAAGACATTGTGGACGTCAAAATGAGCTTCTTTTCGACGGTCGACGCGAAGGATAGGATGAGGGCGCATTTCCTTTCGGTTCAAACTTTCGAGCGCCGCATTCGCGGACTTCTGCGCTGCATTTAAATGCGTGCTTTTATTAAGCCCCCGGAGGTTGCTGCCATCCAAGTCTGCTTCATTCCTCCTTCTCAATCGCAGCCGCACTGAACGCCGTCGATATTAAACACGCATGTTTTATTGGGCCCTCATTTTGCTAGATGCGAGGAGAGTGGGGAGTTTCATTATTTTATTGGTAGGACTATTATGTGAAATATGTAGCTCGTTTTTCGATGCAAACTATTTTCTATTAGACAGGAACAAATTCTCTGGTTATCAGAGTTTGTCAACAAAACTTGTTGCTATTATTTATTCTGAATTCAACTAATGTTAGTAAAGGAGTGGGGGTAGGTATGCCTGGACTCGAGAAAACGTGCACGTATAATAGCTTGCACACAAATCCTCACGTGCCGTCGACTGCTTCGTCCGCCCGATGAGCTGTTTCCGACGAGACGCCTTCTGTGTCACCCGGTTCTATGTTTCGGTCGTTGCGTAGATACTCCATGCGCCTTCAGTTCGCGCTTTGGAGCAGGTATATGGCAGTTGGTACAACAAAGAATTACTCCATTGTACTTAATAAATACCAATCTCCCAGAGATTTCCAGCAGCTTCAGTCGTCGGTCACTGAGCTGCTTTTGATCCATACGCGATATATATTCCGCAATATTGCTTGCGATGGTCGACAACAAGATGTTCTCCTTCAATAAATTATCTTCAGAAACGTAATTACTTGGCCAACACTATTACTGACAAATGTGATGGGAATGTTTCGCAGTGCATATCATCCAATGGTTATTTTAAATGTTTATGGACAATTTCTTTCTTTATACAACATTATGACGCGCGAAACTTAACTGTAAATATAAAAGCAACTCAACTGACAGCGGTTACTAAAAATACAGCTAGACCTGTATTGAGCGACCACTGTTGGTTCCATGAAACAAGAGGTATTTTAGTGGGGTGGTTGCCTGATAGGGGGGATGTTATTTTTGTTTACAAAAAGTGGTAAATTTTTACTCTGCATCGTATGGTAAGGAAAGTGTCTATTTTCATGCAATGCACACATTCACCGGTTTTGAATGTGTGTGAACGAATTATGTTTTTCATTTTTGTCTATTTTGTTGTAAACGACTTTTAAGACATTTTTTATCTAAATCCTTTTTTCAATCACTATTCACGTGAATTAAATATTTTGACAAAAATCGTCTTCTCGAATATTGCAATAGCATGATACGGTTACACAGCACAACAGTTATTTCCCTAGCAAGAAAATAAACTAAGGTCCGAACAAAATTAGACTGTAGTTGACATTTGGTGATCACGTGATGACTCCAGAGTCGTAACCTAAGGAACAGCGAATCAGAATCTTTGGCATTAGCAGACTGTTGTCACCTAAAATAAGGAAACAAATGAATCGCGAGCTTCGAATGTTGTGGTTAACAAGCAGAGTGAAGTAAAATGTCTATTGTGAGGTTAATGTGTTTTAAAGTGCGTATCATGTGCGGAATTACTGAGTATCGGTGTTGTTAGACTTGGTGTTATTGTTATACTTGTTTTAAACCTTCCTTCGTATCGTTGTTTATTATTGATGGTTTATTATCGTTGTTTGTTGTTGCCTATTGGTATCGTTTCGTTAGTGATTTGTCTTCTGACATGTCAGAAATGGCAAACGTAGCCGATGCTGCAGGAGAATTCATCCGGTAAAGGAATTTTTAATTGCCTCGTTTCAAATTTTGAGAAACATCATGGTGGTAGTGGACAATATGTTTTTTTTTAAAAAATGACAGTGATAGTAAAAGAGAAGCTGTTTACTACATTAAAATGGCAGCGAAGAATAGTGTAGTTGTCAAAAAAATGTACATATTCTATGTTCAATGAATGTAGAATATTTCATGTAATTGTTATTCGCTCAGCTTTCGTCTTATTCTAACTGTTATTTCGCGCCATCTCGTATTACTATGACATTTTATTCATTTGTTTTCACTTTAACCAAACGGATGGGATTAAATTATACGATTCGTTCTGGTCTCACGTATGTCAGTCTTCAAATTAAAAATTTATTACCCTGATGTACTTGGAGCATCACAAACTTGATGTAGTACTTCTACATTCTCTCACTCCTCAATTTATTACTTCAGAACTAAGGTTCTTTTCAGTGTCATCCATGTTAATTATGATCGTGTTTTCTACGTACATAAAGTCTTTGAACCACTCCAATCAGAAAATGTAAAATACCACTTTCTTTCATGATATTCCACATCATATTTCTTATTGATTTTACCAAAATACTTCTCGAAATATATGAAAATGATTACCTATGAAATTGAAATTATTATGAGCGATAAATTGTATTAGGGAAATTAAGGGGAAACTTACGATTAAATCAAAATGCTGAATGTTTGACGATTTAGGGAGTTTAACATTTTCTAAATATTTAGAATTTTCTGAATAAAATTATATAAAATGCACCATTGTAACATAGTTTTTGTTATTTTCTTCCTTCATCGCCATGTGTCTAAATAGCAGTTATTTTGGTAACGAATCTCGTATTTACATCGTTTGATCGAATTCATCTAGAAGGCTGTGGTTTTCATTAAATGATAGAGAAATATTCATTCTTGTTTGTATGGCAAAAATTTACCTTTAGTCTCATTATTTTGTTTGCGTTGTAATTTTCAGTGTTTTGGAGAAGGAGAATTAAGCAGTAAGGCATTTCACGACCAAATGAGATCAGTAAGTTTCATAGTTCAGGATTATAATTTAAAAGTACAGAAAACGTAATGAGTAAATGTTGACTTTTACTTTAAATGTGCTGTAAGCTACAAAACACACTCAAAATATGTAAAAATGGTCCTAATTACTTAAAACCCTTAACCCTAGCAGCCCCTACAATTTTGCAGCTCTAGGTTGAATAGTTCCTAAGATAAAGAGACAACTGTACAGCCAAATTAACATAGAAGAAGTAGATATTTATATCTCCCCTTAAGCAGACAGAATATAATCGCTGCCATTCTAAAAAAACGGAATAAAATAATCCCCGTTCGATTCCGCGGCAATTCCAACGCGCAGAGGCCTAGCGCAGGTGGCACCCAGGCGAAGCCAGGCGGGGGCGCGCTGGTTTCCGGACCAGAGCATTCGGATCCGCACCGGCGGCGGCGGTGTGGGCGGGGGCGGGGCACGCGAGGTCCGCGCGCTCGCTCGGGAGATGGTATCGGGGGCGGGGGCGGGCGCGGGGCCCCACCCACGACTTCCGGGCGACAGGTCGCGTCGCCGGCGCGGGGGCTCCGCAACCATTCCTGCGGGCGCTGCCGCCTCTGCCAGTCGCCCTCCGCCGCGGGTCCAGCCTCTGCCGCCGCAGCCGCTCTCCACCACGGTTAAGTAGATAATTAGACCTATTACTGCGTATAATTTCATCGCATTTATCGCTTCGGCACAAAGGCCGCGCGGTTCAGACGCCGCGTCGCGCCGCCGCAGCGGCTGATCGGGTAAAGATGGGCGGGCCGGACAGGCCTGCCGCTGCCGGTTCTACTCCGCGGCCTGTCGTTCGCTGCGGTCAGCACAGAGGCGCGGCGGTAGGTCTTTTCACCGCCGCCCCTCGTCTGCTCGATATTTGCGTCCTTTGACGGCAGCAGGCCTCTCCTGTTTCATGCCGTTACCTTCCATTACCTCGGCGTAATGTAACTAAATGTATCTGATTACAGCGCGCCGTTCGCGGGGTCGCGATGGATGTGTTTTCGTACGTTAGGAAACAAACGACCGCAACCTCAACATCGGGTCGATGCTATTACTCGCGGCGAACCGTAGAGGTTAAAGGGTACGCTATTCCTGCTTTTAGGGCAATTACTGGGCCATAAAGGACCTTTCAAAGATGCTTCTAGGACGCTTTTGCTTTCTCATTTTGTCCGCAGGAAATTGGATTGTGAACATATTGACACATATTCCTGACATTTAAGCACTTCACTGGTTTATATTCGAGTGTCGTTTTGTTTTTTTCAAAAATAAATTTTGTAATTTTCACGGTTGATTTTAAACCCGTTTTATAGGTCATGTTGAATTCGTTAAATGAGGTTTAACTTTTTCACTCACTTCATTAGTTGGGAGTTGGACATTATTTTGTTTCATTTTAACACATTTCCTGACCCTTGCTGCAGCTCAAATTATCCACTCCACTTCGTTGATCCAGGGACAAACAAACGAATTCGAAATTTATTTCCATGGACATGAAAAAAGAGAAACAAACTGCATATCTATTGCTTGAGTTTCAATATATTATTTAATCACTTGGATGATTATGATAAATGAGATTTATTTAGATAAAATTTCACTGAGTATCAACACCTATAATTATAATTTTTAGAATTGCTTTTTTATCCCATGATAAATTCGCAAAATTACATTCAACAATCTTTCGTATTGAATGTGTCACATTTGCTACCTTATGTCTCTACCTTTGTAAAAGTCAGAGTGTGTGTGCTAATATAACTTACTCCTCTGTTATATTAGCACATGTATATCATTTGTTAAATGATTGAATGCAATCTTTTGAAAATGTTCGTTTTATTTAATTTTTTGTGTATTTTTCGGTGCTGGTCTCGCAATTGCAAGAAAATTAAGAGATGGACATCTCAAAAATTCCCCATTTCCAAATTTGTTCTTTAAATTTCTTATAAATAATAGACTGAAATACACTCATAATGATATCAAAGGTTCAACTTTTACTGTTAATCACAAATTTTCCAAAATGGCTCAATTTCATTTTTTTTATCCTCTCGTACAACTTCATTATTAGATAGAGTTTTTTTCTTTCAATGAAATTTGCTCTCCATTATTAGTTCTTTACACAATACGGATACTTTACTTAGTACGGATAGTGCTCAATGCACTGAATAACACGGCATAAACGCCATTTCGATGTATTCTTTCAATTTCTCAAAAATTTTAAATAATGTATATTTTTAATTCTCTCACGTCAATAATTACATTACATGTTTTTTATATTACTGCATTGTTTAGTATACGTGCTTAAAATGATTTCTTATGAAGTTTTTAGAAAACGTTTTCTGTGAAAGTGACCTCAAAACTGCGTCTTATCAGAAATGCTCAGACGACATTTTCTCAAAAACGGCTGTGTACTTTTTCAATGAAAATTTGCATATTTAGAAACAGGTTTTACTCTTCTCTGGTGTTCTTCATGTCACATTTTCATTCCACAATTGTATGACCAAAATATGAAGAAAAATGAAAAAAAAAATATTCTGCGTGTTTTTTGATAAAATACAATTTATTCGGTAAAACTATTACATGCAAGTAAAGTAATCTATTTTATTATGTGATACTGCAACCTCCCTATCTCGGCTATCACGCAGTCACCTAAGCAGTGCTGAAAGGCTCAAATGACCAGGTGTGTGCTGTATTTATAGAGTACTAGTTGAAGCGGCAATGCTTCGCTATTAGAATGTATTACACTTTATAGGCTAATGGTCACGTGATTGTTAATGTCGATTTACTTACTCTCTGTAAAAATTTTAATAGATGAAAGAGATTTTTTCGCGAGTACGAATTTATTCTTTGCCCTGGTTTGGGCATGATTGTCAAGTATTCTATTGTTAAAAAGTTACCTCTTAACTTTGAGCACGCATTCGCTACGACACCGACTTGGAGAAATTTGATTTACTTATCCGATATAATGTTCAAGTAATAATTTGAACCGATATTTCGCGTTCGCAGGGGCAGAATATGCATCGAAGACTCGCTTAATACTTCGGGTTCGTCGGGATGCGTGTAGTTTCTGTTCAGGGTGCCTGAGTCATCATAAACGCATAAAATCATCATTAAAGCGGATCTATGTAAAACACTCGCACATTCCCATTGTACCAAGCCTATATTCTGCGCGCAAGTGCAAGCAATACTTAAACAAAGTTTTATCGTAATCGGATGAAGAGTACGGCAGCACATACATTACGAACGAACAAACAAACAAATAAACATTGATTTTTATATATTAGATAGGTTGCTCTACTTTCTTAGACTTTTGTACAAATGTGATTTCAGAATGCATTACACCACAGGGAGGGATAATGATGATCTGGAAAACAGTGAATATAACTGAGAACCAAACAAAAAAGCACACGATTATATCATACAAATCCACCTATACTTGTGTTTTTTAATCACCACAGATTATAACAACGTATTACACAGCAAATAAATACCCCAGAAAAAGCATCAAGTGTCATTTATCACTACAAAAATAAGCGCCAAAATAAGAAATTATTGAGTGGTCAGACAAAGAACGAGGCAAAGAATAGCAGCTCTGCATGCCTAAACACAATTATCTCCTTACTTCACTTGTTCAGTGAATATACTTCGTCCTCAATAGAGCCATTAGTTCACATGTTCTACAAGTCGAACTGTGCTGGTCACATAAACACTGGAAACACATACGCAAATTCAGGCTCTACTACACCCCCTCACAAAAACATTAAATTCGAATTTGATGTACTAAAATAGCACGAACTGATCGTAATGAGTTATTTTATCGTCGCGTTTTTTTGTTATTATTCATTTAAATTCAGTTCGTCACGTTCAGACCGGCCACGGCTCCTACCTTGTGGGCCCCGCACCCGCTCCAGCATTTGCCACTCAATCCGGAGCCAACGTTCCAAACTGCAGCAGCTCCAACCTCCTCCAATCCTACCTCACTGTGCCACACCCGCTACGGGATGTAACAGCAAGTCGAGCTCCTGATATTCGCGACCTTTTAAGCAAAGACTTGGAAGCTTCGCGCAGGCTCTGCACAGCCGTGAAAGCCCGCAACCCGAACGCGACAGGGAAGTGTGCCGAGCAGCACATCCGCAGCTCTCACGCGACCCCGCGCCAGGCCTCAGGTCGCCTCGCAGCGCAGCCACCAGCTCCTCGCGTGGTCCCTGCTCCGTCGCCTGGTGCCTCGGATCACCGATTAAGGCCCATTCACAATGCAAACATAAAAATAAGCATGGCGTTAATGTAAAAGTTAGGACTACGTCCATAAGCGAACTCATTCACAATGTGTAATAACACGTAAGACATTAAGTTAAAAGCTTGCAAGCTTCAAGCTTCTGTGCTTATGTTTAAGTAAGACATATGAAATGAACCAATCACAGAACGGTATCTCATAATCGAGAATCGAAATTGGAGTTAAGTCGATAGGAGAACTAATGCCATATGGGCCATGGGCACAGTCGATACCTCGAAATCGATTCTCACATCCAACCAATAGTAAACTAGAATGTCTTACAGCCAATAGAAACTTATTTTGCTTACGTTTATGCCAGACATTGTGAATGTGGCTCGTGCAGTTAGTTACTTTTTCTAAGTACTATGTACCGGTAAATTTTCTTGATAAAGTAATTTCGTTTGCATTGTTGTTAAGGAAATGAATTTGTCGAAGTAATTAAAATACGTAGATTCAATGCTGTAAAGAATGTTAAAGAACGCGAATACATAAAATGGAAGTCATTAGTTTTAGTTCAAATAGTAATTTTACGCTATAAGGCAAGAAAGTCGACTTTTTCATTATGAAACAGGAAAGTTCTCCCGCCGAAGCTGGCAGGTTGAGGAGGGAAATCCAGTCGAGTCATGAAAAGGAACTTTTGCCGTGTGTATACAATATTTTATTCGAGATCCTTTTTTATGCAAATATACTTGGAATTCAGCAATACCACCGACATGAAATGTAGTAAAGTTATTACTCGATCATTTGTTCTTTTAGCGTGGTCACGTACTTGTTGATCGTTGTTCTTGTGTTTTCTTTATCTGTTACGAGAATATCAGGTTCTATCAATGAAATGGTTCTTCAAATGGAAGATAATTTAAAAACAAAGGAACTACGCCCTATAAACTATTAGAAGAAGCAAGGGCCGAAAGTTTTAGTATTTCCATTAAAACTATGAGATAGATATGTGACGAATATAGGGAAATTTGTATATGGCAGGACGCGAGAGGAGTAAGAAGTGTCACAAAAAACATGCTTCTCTCATTCTTTTCCGAAATGCATGGAAAGTGTCGTCATATAGCTCTTTAATAGATTGTTTGAATACAATTAATGTAAATAGGTGTAAATAAAGTATCAATTGATAAGTGCATGTTTTGTATGAATTGAAAGATAACTCAATATATTTTTTCACTGAACCTTTGCTATTCGGCTTGCTGATAGTAGTTAGTTTCCTAGCTAAATTATGATGTGGCTTGCACCACAAGTGAAAGCGTTCTATGCGTTGGCAAACGATATCTATAACAGGTTAACCAACCCTAAGTCAGGAAATTTTAATAGTATACTCCTTTCTCAATAGAATGCTATTTAATGTAAGGCTCCCTGGTTCTTTGAGAGCATCAGTTACATAGTGCATAGTGAAAAGATGGCGACAGTGGAGTCAAGACAAAATCATTTTCAACACACTTTCAACAGAATCGTCCTGTAATGAACGATTTTCTTGCTGTAAACCAATGCAACAATGAGATACTTTACTCACAGTCTCGAATAAAATTATTTACATTACAGGTTTATCATTTTTTATTGATACATATTGTATAGAAGAATACGTCTAAGAATGAGCGAAAATGACAGTTCTCTAAACAGGTGAGCATCACATTAATTCAGAGAAGTATCCATCCTGCTGTTCAGCCACGCCTCTTCATAAAGTGTTTATGATTGTATATGGCGCTCGTTAAGACATCATGGCTTCTCATGGTTCACAACCATGTAATTATATTTAAAAAATTGATGAAACGCAAAGCATCGGAACGTTCTCGATCACAGCTCGCCACCTTACCGCATAGGAGCAGGAAACACGTGCACCAGCAAGCATCTAACACTAAAATTCGGTTTTCAAATAAGCATAACACTTATCACACAAAAAGTAAATTCATTGTAATGTTTATAAGAAAGAAATGTTTACAGAAGAGCACAGTAGCACTGCACTACCTAATTTCAATTATTTCTCGTGGAGAACTATTTTTTCGTCGGAGGAGGACATCACAAAAGGAAGCGTCGAAGCCATTAACAAGTTAGCCAACTGCAAACGAACGAATGGAGCAATGAGAGTCTAATAGGCTCAAGAACACAACGATCACAGAACATTCTGTTATGTTGCCAGCACTAGCTGTCAAGACGGTCTTTTCTTATAAAAATCGTCCTGTAACATGTTTACAAATGGAGAGTGACCTCATACAAATCGTGTGAGTCGGCCTCTTGAGTCAGGTCATGTAGTTTTTTTTCTTCAAAATATGAGTAGTTTTCGCAACATTTTGCGTGAAATTGGCAATTTTAAACACCCGATTTTATCAACAACTGCCCCGAATTTATCCTTTAAACATTTTGAATCGTCAGATCTACATGCACCATATGACATTATAAAAACTTTATTTTTAAGTTACATTTTAATTTTTTAAATATTTCAGAAATATTTGTTCGGTGTTTTAATATTACGTAACCGTTACATATAATGCAAGAAAGTACAAGGCGTGGTAGCTCCTCTAGTTCAATTATTACAATATAAATTTTAGTGGATCTTATAATTTATGAGAAATAATGTGTTACCAAGGAGTTACAGCTAAAACTAAATTTTCAGAAGAGTTGAAAGGCTGTCGTTTCCTTCTTCCAGGAGGAAGATTGTGATGAAAATCACTGAAGAACTTAAACAATTAAACACCAAGCAAATCCTCTCAAAAGTCAATTATAATTTTAACATACAAAAACTGTGCGAGAATGGCATTCTTCAAGCAAATTGCCGCTGAAGGCGCTGAAAAGTGCGAGTCGGGTCTTGATCGCCGCTTTCGGGGCGCCTCTGGGACGGCGTTCTCGGGCACGCGCGGCAGCCAATATCGCATATAATATTTCGAAATTCGGCAGGCAGCAATCCCGGCGCCGGCGACGCGCCATCAGCGCCCAATTAGCCCGTGATGATGGAGGCGAGATGAAGCGAGGCGTCGCGTGGCGCCGCCAAAGGGTCCGGGGGCTGCGACGCGAGGAGCGACGTTGTGAGGCGCGGGGCGCCACGCCACGCCACGCCACTCCACGCCACCACCCGGCCCTTCACTCCTGCGACTCGTCCTTCCAATGTTTCCTTCTCTGTCCGTTTCGTCGTGCCACCTCCTGCTCGCGTTAACCGTTCATTCGTTCTCCTGCCATGTCATATAACTTCCTTACCGTCTTCCTGCTGTCCGCTATTCCTTCACTGACCACTGACTCCTCGGATTGTCCTCTCCCTGCCAGTCCGCTTCGTCCTCTTCCTATCCGACTTCTTTTGCTACTGCCCGTGCCGTCCTCCATCGGTCCGCCCTTCTCGGCGCGCCCTGTTCACCGACTGCTAGGCTCGCCCTCACACTGTCGTAGTCTTCCTGACTGCCAGGACCTCACACCGGCGACTTCGTCCTTCATCCTCCTTCTCTCACTGATTGTGCCGACCTTTCGCTGTCCGCTTCATCGTGTCCCAAACACCTCGGCCTTCTGCTCGCGTCGACCGTTCATTCAGAGCTTCTTCCTCCTCCTTCTGTAACTGTCCCTTGCCGTCTTCCTGCTGTCCGCTTTTCCTTCGCCGCGCACCTCGACCACTGACTCCCGGGATCGTCCTCTCACTGCCAGTCAGCTCCTTCTGTCCGACTTGATCTGCTACTGCCCATCCGTCCTTCTCGGCGCCCCCTTTTCACCGACTGGTAGGCTCGTCCCCTCACTGCTAGCGCCGTACGCTGTGCGACCTCACACCTGCGACTTGTCCTTCCAATGTTTCCTTCTCTCGCTGATTGTGCCGACCTTTCGCTGTCCGTTTCAGCGTGTCCCGAACACATCGGCCTTCTCCCGCCCGCGTTCACAGTTCATTCAGAGCTTCTTCTTCCTCCTCCTTCTGTAACTGTCCCTTGCCGTCTTCCTGCTGTCTGCTATTCTTTCGCCACGCACGTCGACCACTGACTCCCGGGATCGTCCTCTCACTGCCAGTCAGCTTCTTCCTCCTGCTCCCGTCCGACTTGTTCGGCCGTCTTTCTTCAGACCGCGCTTCCTGGCGCACCCCGTTCACCGCCTCCTAGGCTCGCGTCGTCTCACTGCTCGCGTCGTACTATTCCTGATTATCGCATTCTCCTGCGGCACGCGTCCAGTCTCTGTCCGCCTTGTCCTTCCATCCCTATCCCCTCTCGCCGTCTGCTTCGCTCTCCCCAGCCCGCCCCGTCCCTCCACTCTCTTGTTCTCTAAGCATCGTCATGTTGATCGTTGTTCTTGTGTTTTCTTTAACTGTTACGGGGTATCAGGTTCTACAAAGGAAATGGTTTTTGAAATGGAAGATAATTTGAAAATAAAGGAATTACGCCATATATGCTATTAGGAGAAGCAAGAGCCGCAATTTTTGGAGTTTCCATTAAAATCAAAAGACATATATGTGAAAGAATATAGGGAATTTTGTATGTGGCAAGATGCGAGAGGGGTAAGAAGTGACACCAAAACGTTCTTCTCTCATTCTTTTCCGAAATTAGTGGAAAGTAGCGTCATACATCTCTTTAATAGATTGTTTAAATACAACTAATGTAAATAGTTCCAAATAAAGAATCAGTTGTAAAGTACATTGTATTGAAAGATAACTCAATATATTTTGACATGGGACCTTTGCTATTCTGCTTGCTGATAGTAGTTTTTTTTTCTAGCTAAATGAAGACGTGGCTCGTGCCACAAGTAACAGCACTGTATGCGTGGTCGAACGAGATCCAACACTTCGCTTAAGACGTCCACTGCCCACTTCCTCCTCTATTTGCCCGCCTTGACTTCCCGCTGCCCGCCGTACCTTCCGTTGCGGCCCTTGTCTGCACATTGCCGCGCCCTCCCACAGCCCGTTCCTTCCTTCTGCTTCCCGCTTAGTCCTTCTCAGCACTCTCTCTCTCTCTCTCTCACTCTCTCTCTCTCTCTCTCTCTCCTCGTTCTCCCATAGTTCACTTCGTCTTTCCGTCCTTTGTCCTCCTACAAAATTAAAGTTGAAAAAATTTCCTACAAAAAAGTCCTTATAAAGTGTTGTAAAATTAGCTCTTGTACAATTATAGGCTTGAAAAGTTATTGTCATTATTTTAAAGACCGTTTTAGATATATCCCTAATAAAAATGTTATGATGCGTTTAATGCATGGAATAAATTTTATTTCTGTTCAACATTTATCAACTATATGTATTTGCTTATTTTGCGCAAATAAATGAACATTTTACATCTTACCAAATCTTATTTTGTACATAGAGTATCGAAGGTCATTAGGACCATGACTATCTCGGTTACCACCATTTATTTCATAAAGCCCGAGTACAAATATTTGATAAAGGATATTTTAGACTGACAACATTAAAATTACATAAAGCAATATACGATGTAAAACACATTTACCGCGTATATAGAGGGACAAATAAAACTGAGTGTCAATGACGAATGACACATTCAATGTTTTACGAGGGGATACAATAATTACGGAATTGAGGAAAGCCCCATTGTTCCGAATTTTTTCGTTTTGAACATGAAATGTAGCAGCCAAAAATTGTTCCAGAATTGTTGAATTTCGACTAAAAGCAGTGTCAAATTAACATTGCTGAGGAGAGATTGAATGAAGCAACGCCGATACAGAACTGCTCAAACGGGTCATAACTTGTGAAGAAACATGGCTGGTATGACGTCGAAGCAAAGGCTCAACCGGCACACGGAAGCATCCTTGAAGAGCCAAGACAAAAAAAGCCTGTCAAGTTTGAACGATATTCGAGGTTCTGCTCATTGTTTTTATGGATTTCAACGGCGTAGACCATCAATCGTTCTTGACACCAAGTCATAGGAGGCTCCTTACACATCATCGTGTTGTGTCACTTTTAAAGCGTCGAGGATTTGTGTACAAGAACTCAATCTCTGTCGAAATTTTGTAGACGAACTGATTTACCCTGATGAATGCTGCAAAAAAACAACACATCAGTTGGATGTTATTACCCTTCACGCATGGAATTCGAGATTTTGCAAAAATTGCCGACCGGAAACGGAAACGTCTCGAGGTCGGAGGGGAAATTTTGCAACCGGCAACGGAAGTGCTTTATTTTTATGCTCGTTCATGAAGCAGAGATTCTAAAGAGTTTTTTCCTCTCGATGTTGTAACCCAACATGATAGGTTTCCCACTGACAGAGAGAGCAGGATATGCAGATGGAGCACAAAAGGCGGTTCCCCTAACGGGCGTGGTGCAATATTTTAATATTGTTGCGTCCTACAACGCAGGAGAGAGATATGCACTCGTTGTATTAAATTCAGTTTCACTTTATGTATACTGGTTTCCCTAACGATTAATCATAAAAGCACGTAGTGTTGTACGTTTTAAAGACCGAAAGAGGTAAGAGTCTTTGATATTAGACATTAGCAGTTGAATTGGCAATGTTCATTTTGGGAGTCTGGAAAAAAGTTGGGAGTTGGTGTGACTTTCCGTAAAAGCATTCTACATCGTCGAATTTATTTTACATTAGCAACAGATATTTTATTCGACTTTTCAATAAAACATTTTCAACTTAAAGTTCTTTAGCTAAACCGGGATATCACGGTCACTTAAGAAAGACCCTTTGTTAATTTCATTAATATTAATTTATTTTGATGCTTTTGGTTTTAGTCTTACAACTATTTATTTAACTTTAAAACTTGGGCGTTTTTGTCATAATAGTTACAAATGGAACATTTTTTGCCAAGTACAGTATTGGACAAAGGTTGGTAGTGGCGGTCTCGTACCATTCGTGTATTTACATATTTAAACTTCGCATACGTTGCCCTGAACAAAGTAGGATGTCATTGTCACCTCCTTCGCTTGATCTTAGTAATTCATTAGCAATGACTCGAATACCAGTGGGGCTTGACACGTGTCATCTCCTTAAGTTTGTGGATTTCACTAATTAGAGAACACTACCTACTTTTATTGATAGAGGGTAACCATCGTTTTATATTCTTGTTTCGAATGAAAATTGTAAATAAGTACTCTTGAACAGTTTTTAGTGAAGAATTTGTGCAGCTGTATTCTCGTTCTCATCAATATCATAGTGGAGTAAATCTATGTTTCTCCTTCACTTTCTCCGTATTAACAAAAAAATTTAAACTTCGTTTCTATTGAAACTTCTTAGACCATTCGCACTTGTACATTCATGTTTTTATTCTAAAATATGAGGATTTTTTACCCAAAACGTTTCAGCCAATCCTTAGACCAAGACTTTGCAGCTTGCTGGAAATCTATTGACCGTCATTACTCGATATATCAACACGTGTGAAAATACTTCATTGTGTGAAACATATCTCATCTAGGACAAATTCACAATGTATTTAGCTGCCGGATACCACTTAGTGTGAACAAAATTGTTTTCCACAAAAGGACAGTTCAAAAATGCAAATCAGAAGCTTAAATAATGCAAGGAAAATTTTTTGAGATACTTTAACAGACTGTAAGCAATGCGCTTGGCAATTGAATGCTTCCAAATGGATTTAAACGTATTAGAAAATGATTCTGCTTAATGCCAGATGCCTTTCACACGCTTCTGCTGCCAGATGCCTAACACATAATCAGAAATCACAGAGACCATCATTACCTGCTGATCGTCATTTTCCCGTTCTGTCATACCAATATTGTCACCGATCTATCTCTGAGTTCCGATGTACTTAAGAGAGGAGATCAAATGACTCAATTAATTCTTTAATATTTCTTGACTTTGTGATGAGTAAGAGAAACATCAGATTTTAACTAGGTATAATTGAATCAATTTAACTATCCTAATCAGAAGTGGGTACGTATTTTAATGTGTATTACAGAAATCAAAAAGTCGAGATATTTCGATAAAAAAATAGTTGGATGTAATCTTTTTTTAAAAGAATTTACAAAAATTGTCAGGTAAACTATGCTAATTGGTTTGGCTTTTTAGCGGAAGCACGATGCAGCTTTTTCAATTAACATTTCATAATGTAACTCAGCTCCAGCAGTTACAAAATAACCATATTAAAATATACTAATATTTATATCTATACATTTATTGAGTTTGAAATTGATTTTGGTAATTATTATTTGGCAATAAATATTCTATTATTCTTTTTTAGAATGTAGTTTTTGTTAGTAACGTTTTTAGTTATGTCTTTAAATAAAGTATCTTCCATTTCTGACTTTCTAAAAGACAGTTGTTATGATATGATTTTTCGTTTTCACTAACGCAAATATTAGCAAAAATTTTCAGGTGTGCCTTTTCTCTTACTTGGTATTCATTTAAAACAAGAATAATGAAAAATAATAATTGATATTTCATTCGTTTTATTGAAACAAAAACCTTCTCGTTTTTCGTAAGCGTTACATGACACAACGACGAGAGCAATTACGCTTCCCAATACAAATAGTTTCGCCAGACTACATAGTCATTACAGTTTTCGAAAATTTAATTAATTTTGTTTTAATATAATTAATTTGAGATGTGTTAATATTTTATTCTTGGGTTTGAATAAGTTTGAATTAAAACCTCCGTACTTAAAAAAGTCACTTCATCTTCGCGCTACACTCTAAAATGAACATTAAAATTTTCCATTTCCCTTCTATTCCTCCCACATTTTACCTTCTGCAAGCAATTCTCCTGTCTTCCACAGAATCATTGTATCTTGATAAGCGCTTATTACTTATTTTATATTTTCAGAGCACTTTCATTTCTGAGAAATATTAATTAACTCTGCAAGAAATATTAACTCTTCGCCCATTCTGAAAAGATATTCCCGTCTTCGTAATGCGGTTCTGTTTTTATTGTTTAATGATATGTGATTCAGGACACAATGCATATTAAAATAAAATGCTTGGACTTCATTTTCTCGCAAGTGTCTTAATTTGAAACTGTCTATTGATAATAGCACATATAAAAATTAAGAAAATTAACCCATATGATGTCGTAAGCGGTCCTAAATTAAAGAAAGTTTTCTGTGTGTCAAGAAAACAATTCGAGATCTACAAACAAAACATTGTTTATGTTTACGATTGAGATTGTAGACAAATGATGGTGAAACAATTGTTAGCCAATCACGCGTGAAAGAACCATAGAGGAGAGATACAATAGAGAACCATAGAGGAGATTGTATCTCTCCTCTATGGAAAGAACCAAGGAAGAAGAGAGCGAGGGGTTTGTTTTCAAGAGGAAGATCGCGGAGGGGAGAGAAAAAATGAATCTAACTGCGTGTATCCTAAGATTTTGTAAACAAGAACGGAAAGAGTTTCTAAATTTTATTGTTATTTATATTTATGTTTGTTACAGACTTCTTAAGTACAAAATAACTATCATAAATATTTTAGTTTTGCAATGTTATTTTTTTGCATTCAAGCAAAATATTTGAAGAAAAATAATAGTATTTTTTGAAAATATAATTGTTCAAAATTTACGTACATTGTACACAAAATTACACTAATCATATTTTTGAAAAATTGTTCAAGACCTTATTTAACCCTCCGCTGGTCACGTGGAAAGACCTCGATTGGGGACATGGGGCTTTTAAATAACCCACCCTGTTTATCCGGTTATTTTCTTATCTTATTTTCTGACTGTGGACCTTTTATTTTCGTTGATTACATTAAAAAAATTGTTGTGTGAATAATATTGGTCCGAATGTCAAACTTCCGGTCACTAAGGAAAATCTCTGAAAGACACATGCCAAATCACGATTGCAATTTCATCACGTAAGTTTAGTATTCATATATTTTCAAAAGTGCTTCACGAACAGAACAATACATTTATACAGAGGAAAGTTAATAATTATTTGAGAAAGTAAAATACTAGAGTACACTCAAATAACCATCATGACTTGACCCTTAAAATAGAGAACTTGAAATATTTCATGCAATAGACAATCTTAATGACTTTTTTTACATTTCTCTTCGTTAACAATGACATATTTTGTTAAAATTTGAATGTATGCTGATATCAGATTAATTTTACTATTAGATTTGTACTAGTATTATTACTGTTAAATTTACATTGAAATAATAAAACTATACTGTGCACAAGGGGATTAAAAAATTGTGCTGAGCTTGGCTCTGCCTATCAAATTTTTACTTTTAATATTTAGAATCACGAATATGAATAGTACAAGGCATGAATATTCTGTCACTGTGAGAGTGCAGTGTTTCGGTTGTTATTAATTATTTTAGCAGAGTAACCATACCATAAGTTCTTAAAACTGAAAGGAAGGTACTCAAAAGTGTGAGTTTCTATTGCATGGTATCTGAATATATATTGTACCAGATGATTGTCCTGCCTTTCCCCTATTATTTATATCTCACAATCGTCTATTAAGCAGCCTCGCGCGCCCCGCAGGCTTCGCCCTTCTCCCCCGCGATCCGCGGGCGCCTTACCACGCCGCCTCAGCAGCGCGCACAGGGCTCTTCGCCGACCCTCCGGCGACGACGAACAAAGGGACCGCAGCAGGTAAAACGTAGCGACCGGCGGCACAGTGGGAAGGCTACCATTTTAAGCTGTGTTCTGTTAGCGGCGGCGCGTACCCCCTCCTCCGCTTCGCGTGGCGAGAGTCTTGACGGAAGCGCGCTGCCGTCGCGACGTGGGAAGGCGCTCTAACAGACCTGCGACGGCCGTTTGTTTATGACTTCCGCCGCGCCCATCCGGGCCCTTCCCCTATATTTCTTCCTCCCGTTCATCACGCTTCGTCCGCCCCCCCCCCTCCGACACCCCCACACGCCATACCGTGGCTGTCCTGCTCACTCTTCCTGCCCCACTCATTCTGTTCTGCTGGATCACTTCTTCTCGGTCATCTCTATTCGTCCACCTCCCCGCTCGTTGTATCTGGCATTCCAGGGCTGTCCTGCCAACACCTCCCGCACCGCCTGTCCCGCCTCTTCCGCTCTATCTGGTCCCACCGTTCTTCACGCACCTACCACTTCTTTTCCCCATTCCTTGCCGTCGGCGTGCGCTTTTGCTCCTCCTCCGTCCACTATACCGTCCTTTCCTCTCCTTTCGCTTCTTCCGCTCCTCTCGCTTATTTTGCTTTGCTCGTTCCTTGCTGACTTTCCACTCCGTCCGCTCCGTCCGTCCCTCCCATTTTGTCAGCTCTGCCCGCTCCGTCCAGTCCTGCTCGGCCTCGCCCCACGTCACACGCCAACGCCCAGCAACAGTGAAGCGCAGATGAATTGGAAATGCATTTAACCGTATTAAAAAAACAACATTTTGAGGAAACAGTTTTGATTCGCAACCACACTGTTGCCTATTCTTGGCCCCTCGAAAGTATTCGTGAAAAATTTGGGAGCAATCCCTCCACAGGTTATAAAGATTTTGTGGTGCAAACAAACATATCTACTTACTTTTATATAACAGGAGCACGACGCTGAGTAATGAGGGGAGGGAGTAGATAAAAAAATCATATCTTCAGAACCGTTTAGGATATCACGGTAAAACAAAACTAAGTTGTTCCCATGGGTGGTATCTATAATGTGTTTAAATTTCATATTGACATATTAATAGTTTTTGTGGTTTAACTGATTTGTACAGACGGACAGAAAGATAACAATTAATTTGATATGAGGTTCGTTCTAGTCGTTGAATAAGTAAGTTCAAAAAGTATTTCAAATCTGAAAATACGAAAATCACAGGCAGACACTTCTTTATATTCTTTTATTTATTTATAATGATTTATTACCTAATTTTGTAGTTACCGCTGATGATTATTGTTCGTATTCAATTCCTAAAAGTACATGACAGGTAAGCAGTCAATACGATATGTTAATTAAAAAGAAGCGTGAGTGGAGAGAAGAAGTCTTTAACATAAGTTGGGTAATTTATAATTACACAAGTACTTTGAAAATGTTTAAACATTACATTTACTACGTAAGAATAACTTTTCCAAACCCGTAGGTTTTTATATTCATTCATGAAAATTGTCGAACACACTTTCAGATTGTTGAGTGAGTGACCCAAACGTAGATGTATTAGTTATCGAAATATGAATAACATAGTGGATATTGGCTACACATTGGTGTATAATTAATATTTTTAAGATGAGTAGTTCTCTTTTTTCTGTCAATGACTTTCACTATTTTCATTTTGGTAAACATAGAACACGACATGTAGAGTTCAGAAACTGAAATTGTAAAAGAATCAGAGCTGTCATGGATAAAGTTGTCGGTATAAGAATGTAAAATATAAATGTCATAAATACTTCAATACTTGTTTACCTGCCCATTCATTGATATTTTAATGATTATTTTCCATGGTATTTGATAGTTTCTAATGTATACTCCTGTTTAACAATATCAAGCAGGTTCAAAGCTAGGGAACAAAGAAATACTGATTAGTGATACTGATTAATGCTCAGAGACTAACTTCGAATAGTTTATCTAAGCTATTAATAATACGTAACTTCCACCTCGAGATTTTAACCTTACAAAAAGCAAATTTCTATATACCATTGAGATATGAGCAATTTTGTGCTAGCAGGATGATAATTTCTGTCGTAAAGTTATTTTTTATTGCTAGGATTACGTGGTCTGATGATGGCTGTCAGAGGATTTGGGATGAAAAAAAGGAATAGTTTTCTTTCTCGATGACATCTCATGGCGTGCGACATAATACGAAATTGTAAATATGCCAGGGAATGTGTTTTAGCTAATTTTCATCCATCGATAAGAAAGTGAATCTTAATAATGAAGGGATAATACAGTTACCAACCTAGTTATTTATAACATTATTAAATTTTGTCTCTTTTGAACAGAATTTCCTTAAATTGGTTACGAGGTTTGTCGGACGAAGTGTAATTCATACGTGGCAAACATCTTGAAATAATATAATAATTTAAATTTTTGATTGAATGTTTTCTGTATTCACTATTTGTACGATCGGACATGGAAACACGCAGTATTGTATTCAACTAAACGAAACGGTGCACAATACACTAACAGCCTTTCACATAAAAAAAGCGTAGTCTTTCGCGACCAGAGTAAAAAGTTACTTGGCTGCCCGGAAGACGCCGAGTCGTAGATACAGTTGCCAACGATTTGACCGTCAAACTGCGATCTTCCTCAGGGCGAAGTTATTGAGCATGAGGAAGGCCGCAGCATGCCGACTGAAACCTGGACACCTGTGCCAAGAACGTGGCGTCTCCTAAGGCCCTAGTGCCTAGGACGGACGTCAGCTAAGTAACTAAAGCCATTCACATGTTCACCTTGAAAAATCCACACCTTTTCCGCTATTAGATTCCTTTAGCTTTCTTATTTTACAACGAAGTTGCTGAAGAGTTAGAGAGCTCACCAGTCTGCGAAATTCAAAATGGGCTGTTGCGCGGCGCAGGCAGCCAAAGAAGAGCTGCGTCCTGCTACCGCCGTCGCTCGATGCAGCGTCTCAGAACTCCACGCCCCGCCCCGCCCCACCCCGCCCCACCCCGCCCCGCCCCGCCCCGCCCCGCCCCGCCCCGCCTTTCTCGTCTCGCGAGCTAACGACGGCAGAAGGAGCGGAGGAGCGCATATAATTAAAGAAAATTAGAGCTACATACATACTGCCGGAGGAAAAATACGGAAGACAAAAGGGTTACATGTTGGCTAATGGATTCCGAATCGCAACAATTGTTATTTCGGCGAGGCGACTGCAAAAGAATCCGGGGCGTTTGGCTGCAGTAACAGCAGACGCCGTAGTGGAGACTGGCAATGGATAGGACTCTCTGGAAGGAACAAGGCACAATGTGCATGCCAGGGCCTTTCAACTCTCTATTAAAATTGGGAACATAACTGAAGGGTGCAGGAATAGGGGTGCTCGAGTAGCCAGGTTCAGCTGCAGACCAGACTTGCCATGCTAAAAAGGAGAGCAAATTTATGAAAAATACGAAGTGCACGGGGGTTAAGTGTTTGTACTGGTACAATATGCCGCAAAAAGCATAAAATGCGGCCATGAGCGCGGCCTTTGACATCGGACATGTTTCCCTTTAGCCCACGCATGGCCTATGTGTCAGCCCAGTAACTTTGCCAGCAGGCGGACTTTTAGTTCCTGCAAAGGTGCTAGGATAGAGCGTGCCACAGTCATTGTATTCGCCAGTTTTTATGAGTGGGAGTTAAAAGACTATGGGCAGCATGGCTTGGGAAGGGCGACTACGAGTGCGACAGGGCAGTGAGGTCGAAAAGGGCGTCGGCAGCAACTAAGGCAAAAGCAAGGCCAGTGAGGATGGTAAGGAGGTCAGTGAGGATGGTAAGGAAATTAGTGAGGGTGATAAGGAGGGTGATGAGGGTGGTAAGGAGGTCAGTGAGGGTGGTAAGGAGGTCGGTGAGAGCGGTAAGGAGGTCGGTGGGGGCAGTAAGGTGGTCAGTGAGAGTGGAAACGGCGAGAACACGGAGAGGGAAGGAGAGGGATGTGAGTTAAGTAAACGCTGCCTCACAATGGCCCATGAACAGGAACGTAAAGAAAGTTAAAAGACATATCTACCCAAGCGTCATCAGCTATGCTTAAATGCAAAGCAATACGGGAATGTCAACAAGAATGATGGTCAAAATTCATTTTGGTTCACAAACGCGAAGGATCTCGACCAATAAACTTTCGGCAGATGCAAGCACAATTTTTCTGCTGATCTAGGATACGCCACTGGACTGGAGCTGAGATCATAATAGGAGATTGAGGCTAGAGCATGGACTAGCTAAAAAGCAAATATAAAATAATACAATAGCAATGCTAAGAAATCGAAATATACATAAAAGAGCTTACGATCTCTGAAACGATAAAAGTATTACAGTAAATAGGTGAGAAAAACATGGGAAAGGAAAATTAATTAAAAAGTAAGTGAATAAGCTCAAGTAAATAAAGATACCACTATTTTAAGATCTCACAAACCAACTCCTGAAACGCAAAGAGACGATACACACAGGCAAACAAACTGCGAACCAAAGAGCGTCCAGAACAGCGTAAATAGGAAAGCAGTGCATTTTGCGACAGTTTTTTGAGGTTCTCTGTTTCGCCGCTAGTTTCGTAGCACGATTCGTCATCCCGTCATTGTGAAGCGAGCGCGACTCCCATTTGAGTTCGCGTTGCCGTTTGCAGACAATTGCGAAGCGGTCCTAACCCAGTGAGGAGAGTTAAGTCAGTGAGGGTGTAATGGTGGTTGAGGACAGAGCGGAAAACGAAAACCTGGAAGGCAACGAGGGAAATAAGGTCGAAGTGTGCAGTGAGAGCGGTAAGGGCAATAACGGCAGCGAGGCCAGCAACGTCAGTAAAGGCGGGGAGAAAGGTAAGATAGACGAATGTGGATGAGGATAAGAAGGGTGGCAAGGCGGGTGAGGGGGGGCGAGGGGCGAGGGGGGCGAGGGGCCAGGGGGGCGAGGGCGGTGAGGGTGGGTGAGGGCGGGCGAGGGAGGCGACGGCGAGGGCGATGAGGTCGTAGGCGATGAGGGGGAGGCGATGAGGGGGAGGACGATGAGGGGGAGGGCGATGAGGGGGAGGCGATGAGGGGGAGGACGATGAGGGGGAGGGCGATGAGGGGGAGGGATATGAGGGCGAGGGCGATGAGGACGAGGGCGATGAGGGCGAGGGCGATGAGGGCGAGGGCGATGAGGGCGAGGGCGATGAGGGCGAGGGCGATGAGGGCGAGGGAGATGGAAGCGAGAGCGATGAGGGCGGCGGTGGCGAGGGCGAGGGCGGCGAATCGAGGCGCCAGCGATCGCGAAGTATAGGAGAGATCATATCAGTCGGAGATGAAAGGAGCGGCTCCTTATTCTGGCCGTCTTTAGACGCGAGGGATGAAACCCACGCCACGCCCCGCCCCGCTCCGCGCTGCCCGTCGCAGGCGCTGCCTCGTCGACGCGGGAAGGGGCGGGGCGGGGAGGATTGAAGCGGGGCGGCTCTGAAGAGGCAGCGGCTTAGAGGCGCAGGGCGGCTAGAGCAGGCCCCAGCTGGGATGGCTAAGGAGGGGCTCTCTCATGAGGCGGTGTCACAGATTTCTGGTATGCTTCCGTCTGGATATTTCTAGAAATTCAAGCATGTTCCTTATTAAAATTACTTTAAACTGTGTAAATAACTTTTTATTTATGAAGAGAATAGTATTTGGTATGATACTCTAGTTGCATTAAGTTTCACGTACAATACATTAATCGACATTAAATTGAATGACTTTTCTGACAGCGCACGTCTCCAGGCGCTCGTTTTTGCAGCCCCACCCCGCCCCGCGGCGGGGAGCGGCGGGGAGGGGCGGGGAGCGGCGGGGCGGGGCGGGGAGCGGGTCGTCACGTGGCCGCCTCACATGTGCCTCCGCGGCGCCGGACCGAGTGCGCACTTGGCGTGCGTTGCGCAAGTGGCCCTCACGTTCCGCTCCCAATTAGCAGGCCTCTGCGCACGCATCGCGTGCGGTCCAATGCCTCCGCCGAGCGCTCCGCGATGACACCTCTTAAATCGATCAAGATTCTGATGGATTTCGGCGTTTTTCGTAAGAAAATAATATTTCTCTCTCTCTACTTTAACGAATTGTACATTAAAATATTTATCGTGAACGCACACTAAATTTAATGTACACATGTACCTTAGGATGCAAGAGTCAAAGTTTTATGGTCATATCAAAGTTTGATGGACCCCCAAATACAAAACCTCAGCCATATACAAATTCGGACAACAAACATTTTCAACATGTTATTTATTCATTTGTATTTTTTCATAATATCATATACTTCTATCTACTACTTAATTTCATTTTTCTATGAAAAACAGTGATGAGTGTAACTTTAACCAATAGATTAGGCAAAGCCGGTGAATAGAAAAATTACACCTCTATTCCATATTTTTTACTTATTGAATCAACAAAAAGTAACAATAGGATACTTAACTTCCAGCAATCACTAATGTTATTGGTGAAAAAGTGTAAATCAATCGACGATATGATGATGATGATGATGATGATGATAATAATAATAATAATAATAACAACAACAACAACAACAATATATGAAACTTACAGACAATACAAACTATTAGACAAAATAGAAGGAAAATAATACAAATATGGATAAGATAGAGCAATAAAATCCATGAATTGTGATATCAATTTTTTGCATACTTTGTTAAATGTGAGTGAAACAACCCATGAGATTCATAACTCCAGTTCGTTCCTTTAACCGATTTCATTGTATTCCTCATTACAAAAGAACGCAAAGTCTTAAATGTTACAAAGAAAGTAAAACCAAATGATTTTTCAGAAATATGTATTTCTCTATGCACGGAGCAGTATCGTATAAACGGGCTACGGATCACGACGATCTTTTCTTTTCCTTGTCGTAACCTCCCCATGTGCACACATAGAGCGTACTTACAAGCGCTGCCTTGCAGTACAACACATATCGATAGAGCAGTCAGGTGCTCAGAGTTTGTTCCGACCGGGGCGGTGCTCCGATGGGGTGATACCTGGAGAGGGAATCCCCCCCCCCCCCCCCCGCTGCTATCCCACATCTCGCTCGGCGCAGGATCTCAACATCAAGCGAGGGAGGAGCATTGCAACCTCCAAGAATAAAGACATTCATCAAATGAATGGGGCTAATGACAATCACAGATGACATGCCTGGAAACATCAAGAAATGTAAATCTATTAGGTGCAAAATAGACATTAACCCTTCCTTGATTTACCAGAAAATTATTGCACATTTATCAGCGACTTTATCTGTTACTAATGTAACTCATTACAAAGATGGGAATTTGAACAATATTAATGATATTACTAAAATAAAAATGATACTGACTTCCACTTTATACGAGAACACTGGAAAGCTGGCATTGTTATATTTTATATTAAAATATTTTTCTGTTTGATGTTAAGCAAAATACTTTCTTTTCAAGCTCTCCTAAACAAGCAACGTTTCCTTTTACATAATTTCTCTTAAAAGTCTGCCGTGTTGCGTTTCTGAGCTCCAAATTAAGGAGTAAACAGTTATTATTGCTTCTTCCGCCCGTCACAAAAATCCGAGCCACCCTTCTCCTCTTTTCCCCGGAAACAGCGAACCCTTCTGCCCCATCCCGGCGGGCGGGCGCCGAGGGCGTGTTGACTTTTATCCCGGCGCCGGGCGGCCGGGGCCCCTGGGGGCGAAGGGCTCGGGCGACGCAGGGGACAGGCGCGCGTTTGTGCGTGCGAATTTGACACGCACGACCCGCTCGCCGGGGCCCGCGGCGGCGGCGGCGGCGGCGGCTGCGTGCCCCGGGGGCAGGCGCGGCGCGGCGCGGGGCGCGGCGTGGCGTGTGGCGTGGAGGGGCGAGACGGACAGCGGGGGTGGGCGGGGGCGCGACCGGGGGCGGAGATGCAATTTGCCGCCGAGCGCAGCGCGTGTTTGGTCCCCCGCCCCGCCCCGCCCTCGGCCCGGCGCCGCCCCCGCCCCCGCCGCCGCCCCCGCCCTTGCACAGGGCCCGCCTCCGCTCCCGCCGCTCGCGCTTCTGCCTCACCCGAAACTCAATTATACCATCAGCCTATTTGAATCGACTGATTCAATATGCCCGTGCCGTGGAGCCGGCGCTGTCTTCAGCATCGCGCCCAAGAGCGTTTAGAATAAGGTTACATCCTCCTAATAGTCGAATATTCGAGGTTAAATAAAAATGTTGCCATCTCCTAATGTAGTTCTGGATGTGAAGGGAAAACTTCGTCTCCGACTGCGACGTACGTCACCCTACGCTGTTGCCTGTTTACAGCCGGGTACTAACTTCGGAAACCTCAGTTTGCAGGTCGAAAAATAACAGATGTGATTTGGTAGAGGTGCTTTTGGAGCTATAACTCACTTTCTGTGAGCTTGTTTCGAATATGGTATGAATGATATTGAAATCTTTGAACATATTTTACTCGTAGAAAGTGAGTTCTCTTAAACTTAGCAATTATAAATGACAATAAAAATTAATTGCACTAAATTTTGAAAATAAACGAACTGTTTTCAAGTACGTTAAAAGGCCTACTCATTACTTTTTATGTCACACGCTTTGTAAAATTCAACAGAAACATTAAGATGGTGCACTGTTTTTGTATTGTGTGTGAAAATCACAAATCGTCTCTTTATTTATGGTTACAAAGACAGGAAAATAGTATGATAGTTAAAAATTTGTTTGTACTGGAAATACAGAGTTTAATTAATTGACTAGAAAGCTTTGGATGTATGCCTGTGCATTGTAAATTGTCTCCAAAACAGAGATACAGATTCATCTTATTTTCTATAATAGAAAATATACACTAATTACTTTTCTTCATATTTTGGAATATGCGTTGTAATGTTCATGCGCGCTAATTAGAGGGATTTATTGTAGCAAACTCTAAAGTAATTGTACGTGCTTTCGCAATTCTGGATGCATTCTACAAGTAATTTTACGAACTTAAATGATAAAGAATTGAATGGACCTAAGAATACGAAAATTTAGCATCCTCTTATTTCTGTCAAAAGTATGAAACAGAATTTATGTTGCAAATTAATTTGATATCATTCGATAATAAAATATTGCGAGACGACTCCAAAACTGTATTTGTATCTATTTATTATTTGTTTGTGATTTAAACTATTTTCAAAATGCTCTCCAGTACTTTAGAATACTTTACATAGGTATTCACGATCGCTTATATATATATATATATATATATATATATATATATATATATATATATATATATATATATATATATACTTTAGAAATAATAAATTAAATTGAAGATTACAATGAATTAACATGGTATAATTAATAGCTTTGAAAAATATGTTTTAAAATTTTTGACTACTAAATAACCTACAGTCCAGAAAATTAAAGAATTTGATGGAGACATCGGGGAATATCAATTTTTAATTGTAAACTGCGCGGTCAGTTGGAAGTAAAAGCTCGCAGTTGGGGAGGAAAGCAAACTATAAAGCTGGCCCGTAAAGTCTCGAGGAAATTACCCTGGCGGTGCGTTGATAGCGGTCGGACACGTCCGCGCGCGAGGTTCACCCTCCTCGTATCCGCAACTCCCACAGCCCTGGCCACTGCCGGCTCCGCCCCCCTCCCCCGCTTCCAGCCCTGGGGGAGCTGACCGCCCACGCCTCTCCCTCCCCCCCCCCGACTTACCGCTCTCGACTGCTACTCTATCTACTCAGCAGCACCCGCCCCCCCCTGCCTTCCAGTTGGGACAGACCCAGAGATCGCAGAGTGCAACACGGCGTCAACGACTACGCCCGCGACGTTGGCACATTTCAGCGACTTGCCCCGCCCACTCGAGGGCGAAACCAGCTGAATTTGGCACAGAGCCAGCGTCGCCGCCGTTCGAGTCCCGATGGTGACGAATTTCCCACACTAGCTAGATTGCTAGGTAGAATTCAGACGCTATCTGCAGGGGAATTCTAGCGGCCGGCTGCTCTCATCGGTAGTTTTCAGTGGTTTCTCCTTTCACCAACAGGTGAATGCAGGAGCAGTTCCCTAACAAACGGGTCACGGACCGCGCGCGATCTTTTCTTCCTCATCCTTGTACTATCCTCTCTCCTTACTTACACACACTTACATGTACTCCACAACCATACATGTTGGGAGATCTGTCGGGAGCTAAGAATTTGTCGAAGCTGGGACGGTGCCTCACAAGGGGAGGTACCCGGAGCGGGAAATCCCCCACCAGTTGTGTAAGTCGGCGCTGGATCTCACCAACCATCTGGGAGAGAATCACGGCTCACTCCTCCCTCCTACACTGATGGGACTAATGTCCATAGTGGATGACATACCAGGAATCATCAATTAATCAATTAACGAGTGAACTGCACACATGCATTACCTCACCGACTCCACGAACCTGTTGTTTCACCTTCCCCTTCGGTTTCATCTGCTCCAACCAACCTTTCTACTTAATCCATTCCCGAGTCTCTTCTACCTCGTTCGCTCACCCTGCTCTCCTGCTCCCGCACTACCAGCCTCTTCCAACACTCCCACTTTACTCACGTTGTCCTTTCAATTTGCGTAAATACACATATTTATTGTGCTGATTGTCATTGCACGCCTCACGTCGTGCACTCGCCGCCGCAGTCATCAGCCGCAATCTCTTCATTCGTACCTTTGTACACCTTTCGCTCTGTTGAGTTATATCCTTGGAATTACGAATAAGTTGGTCCTTGAACTCGATGAAAATCTACTGTCACGCTGACGTGAATAGAAGTGCATAGAAGAGCAAACCCATACATTTGATTATAAAGAGGACATTCCGGGCAGGAATCTGATGGAAAACGAAAATTGAATTTAATAAATTCACGAATAGAATAGATATTAGATTATGACGTATGAGATAAATGTTCAATTAATGATAAAAATGTTTTTCATTATACGAAACTACATGCAATGTGTTATGATTACGCCTGAACATTGTTCAAAAACTATAAATGGGTAGGGATTTTCTTTATTACACGAGAGCAGTGTCCAAACTCATAGCCACACCTGGAATGGATGAAATATTTCATGACCAGGTGAATATGAAAGTATGTTATGAATGATAATGAAGTAATCAACAGGTGAATATTGATAGGCAGTGGAAACGAAAAAAAAAAACAGAGAAAATTTGCCGTAAGCACACTTTACCAAGAACAAATTGCACGTCAATCGTCCGGGAATTGAACCGCGGACTCAGCAATGAAAGATGAGCAGTCAGACGGCTACACCAGGAGTGACTTCTAACAATATTGTACTAAGAGAAATACTCCAATACGCGCTTCATTCTTCTAAAGAGTGTATCACCAACTCCCCGCGACACTCCCAAACCGCACCCTTCGACTCAACCTGCCCTTCCGCATCCTGCACAGCTTCCCCGTTATCGCCGCCCGCCCCTCCCCCTCCCCCGAGGTCACGCCGCGTGCAGCACCTGTCGCATTGCGACTCGACTCGCACACGCGCACGCGAACGGGCGGGCGGGCCGGCGGCGGCGGCGGCGGCGGCGCGTGCAAATTAATAACGCATCCGCACTCGTCTATTTGTCGCGGCAGCGAGCGTCATCTGCCGGCGTTTCGGCGCCCGCCTCGCCTCATGCGTGATGCAGCAGGCCGCGCCGGGGGAGGGGGGCGGGGGCGGCGGCGGCGGCGGCGTCTTTGGGGCGCTGAGCCGCATTTCGCGGCCGATCGGACGCCATTTCGCGATGCTCCCATTTGTGTAATCCGCTCGGCGGCGGTGCGGGCGCGGCGGAGGCGGCAGGGCTGGTGGGGGCGGGGCCGGGGGTGGTATGATGGCCCGTGCGGGGGAGCGCCCCCGAGTCGATGGAGTTGGTGGTAGCGGGGGGTGGAGTGGTGATGGAGGGGACGCGAGAGGAGCCTAATCCCATACATTAATTGGCTCATCGATGTCCTGTGATCGCAGGCGCCCCGGTTGCGCCCTCGGTCGCCCGGTGCTCGAAGGCCTCCGATCCTCTCGCCTTTGAGGTTTCGCTCACGATTTCTCCACGTTAACGTGGTCGTAAATTAACTGGATCTTTTTTTTTCGTAGAGCTAAATGTTCCTAGATCAGGTTGAGTACGATCCTACACTTCATTTGTATAGGTTATACATATGCCGAGTAGTAACAGTAGCGAGATTCTCGCATTGTAGTCGCCACGTCCTTCTATCTTCCCAATTTTCCTCTTGAAGACCTCGTTCCTTCTTCGCATTTTCTATCTCATTTTTCCATGCTTTTCTTGGTCTGCCATACTGTTTCTTTGAGGTAGCTATTTTAAAATTTTCTTAGGCCATCGACTTTTCGTCATCCTTTGGATATTACCATACCATCTTAATATATTAGCATCGATTACATCCATTATATCAATATCAATATCCATTTGATTTTTTATGACAATATTGGGTACTTCATCCAGTAATGTATGACCGCAACAGCGTTTCCCAAAGTTCATTTCCATTGATTTTAATTTTTGCTCTTCGCTCTGACTTAAAATACAAACTTCTGAACCATATGTACATGTTTTCAACTAGCGATTTGTATATTCTTATCTTTACCGAGTAGTAAAATATATTATAGTAATATACACGCAACCGTAAAATGAATAAACAATGGCTTAGTAAGTAGAAGATCTTGAATATAACGTTTGTAATGTAAAATTGATTCTTATAATATCTTATGTCATGTATTATTCGACTATGCTTACTACAATTTAAATACTACATCATCATATGTGAAATTAAAATATTATTTGATTTGACACACTGATCGGTATTCTCAGTTCGTTTTATCTCATCATATACTTCAAGAATTTATCAACTTGGATATTTTTATTTGTCTTTTAGTGAGCAACCTCAGTACTTTCCTGGTTTACATGGACGCGTCTCATATTTAGATGTTTACCTTTCATTTACATATAAATACATATATCTTAGCAGGAAAAGAAATTATGTTAACTTGTGATCAGCTGCAGCAAAAATGCTGCTCAACAAAAAAAAAAAATATTCCAAAAAGGTTGCATGCATACTGCTCAAGATAAACAAGTGAAATACACACGGGTATCACTGCAACAAATTATAAATCAAAAAATAGTATTCTAAATACTGCAATAACATATAATACAATTAAAGAATTTTTAATCAAAATCGAAACACTCATTTCTTTTATTTTCACCGACTTCCTGGGTATCTAACAAAACCATAGACATCTATAACACTGACGGAGGGCATTGAAAATTAATAATTAAAATACCATGCACTCGCTGCATTTCTAAAAATAATCAAACGTATATGAAAATTAACTAAATGGACTTTTTTTATCCCTCATTACCTTAACGCGTATTATAAGTCCTCAACAAACTAAAAATGAAATTGAGGCGTATTGTTTTTTAAAATTATTTACATTTGTTTACAGCTTAATATTTTGACGATTTACTTGATATTCCTGTACGATTTGTGTGAAATGTCATTACAGAATGCCCGAAAACAACACGGAATCTTCGCTCATTAGTGGGTACTGTGGATGTAGTCTTGCTGTCTTGTTCAATATTTACGTTTCCACGACTCTCTCGCCGCTTCTGGCTCTTCTTGCCTGTATCTCCCTTTCACCTCCCTCATACTTCTTCGAGTCGGCATTTCGCGATTCCCTCCCATCACCGCCTCGCCCACTAAGGCTAGCTCCGGCCCCAGCCCCCGCCATGCCCCCGCCTCGCACTGGCATTTCCTCCACGCTCTGCTTAGCCCGCTCCCACCGTTCCCCGCCTAATCCCACCCCTCGCCGCTCGGTCGTGTCCTATCCTCCCCCGCCTTCCACACTCGGCCGCGCCCCGCTCCACCCGTCTTGTCGCGCCTTTTTCCTGTTACGACGCACCGTGCCCCGCTCACCCCCGGCTGCCCCGCACAGCGCTGCATCCCGCCTCGTCCAGACTCACCCCGCCCGACCTCACTTGCCACGTCTTTTCCCTGCTGAGCCGTACCCGGTGCCGGTACACCCCTCTACACCCCGCCACTCCCCGCCCCGCCGCACATCGGCTCGTCCCGCCACACTCCAACCCTCTCACCACGTTTTTCCCCGGCAACATCTCGCCCCGTCGCGCTTCACCCCTCCCCGCCTTGCCTGCCACCCGCACATCACTGCACTCGTCTCGTCCTGGTTCACCCAGCTCTACCCCACTCGCCCCGTCTTTCCCCTGCACTGTCAAGCTTCACCCAGCCACTCCCCGCTCCACGGCACAGCACTGAACCCCGTCTCTGCCCGGTTCACTCCGCCCCACCCCACTCGCCACGTCTTTCCCTTGCCGCACCCCGCCACTCCCCGCCCCACCGCCCACCGCTGCGCCCCGTCTCGTCCCGGCTCATCCCGCTCCACCCCTCTCGCCGCGTCTTCCCCCTGCTGCGCCGCGCCCTGCACCGCCCCGCCCCGCCCCGCCCCGCCCCGCCCCGCCCCGCCCGCCGTGCCGGCTTACCCCTACGCGACCCCGACTTCCTCGACCTGCGAATTCAATTTCCATTTTAAGTTGGGCGCCGCGGGCGCGGAGGGCGGGCGCGAGGGCGGGCGCGAGGGCGAGCGCGGGGGAGCGCCGCCTAAACGCGGGTGGACACGGCGCGCGCGAGGTAAGGAAGTGACGAAACGAAGTCGGGGTTTGAGATGAAGAAGGGCGACATTGCCGGCGCACGAGAAATATGAATATCTAAGAACGTGCGAGCGCGCCAGCCAGGCGAATTAGAAAGGCGGAAGGGGGGGAAGCGGGTCGGGAGAGAAGAGGTGATAACGTTAGGACCAAAGGCAAACAAAGCAAGGGCGGCTAAGTTACTCGGAAAGTGGGGAGATAACGAGCGTTTTTACAAGGAAAGTGCAAATGAGGTGACAGGAGGCTCGGCGGCGAAGTTACGAGCCGGGGCGATGGCGCCGCGCGGGCGCGTGGGCGGCGCGTGGGCGGTGCGCGCGCTCGTAAGGGCGGGAGGAACGACGCCGCCGGGGAAAGGGCGAGAAGGGATCGTGAACGCGCTGTAACGCTACACCGAAAGACCTAGATCGCTAGGGCAGCGCATTGCAAGAGGCACAGATGCGTCTAGGAATTGGATGAAATTTCTTGTCGACTATCTCTCAAACCATATATTTTAAAGTATACATATTGAAATTCACCTAACGCAGGGCGTAAAAAGATTTTCTGATTTATTCGACGGTGGACAGCAAAATATTAAGTAGTCATGATGTATTATTTCCAATTGAAAAATAAAAATAAATGGAAGAAAGGAAGATGATTAACACAATTCAAGTTGGTGGATGTGTTTTTTTGGGTTTTTCAGTGGGTTTTTTTTCAAGATTGAGATTGAATCTTTGGTGGAAAAGAGACTACGATTAAATTGACCAAATTAGACCATTAGGTGTACCTTCATTACATTCTTATGCCACCTAGATGATGCGAACTTTTTCTTAGAATTGATGAAATACCTCTTGATTTGATTGGATTCCCCATGATGTTAAATGCTATTTCAGAAAATTTCAAAAGATTCAATGACATTTTCATTCAATAACAGAATTTTGTTAGAATATATCTTATATATAACTATGTTGAACATTGTATATTGCACGTATCACTGAACCATAACGTCTCTTTCTGCAAATCGTGTTTTGGGTGCTTGCCAGGTAGAACTAACGAATGATGAAAAGGTTGAATCATTTCTAGGTAATACTTTGAAAGGCAGAAGGTTCTTACAGATTTTCCTTCAATTGCAATCTCCGCGTTTTCACAAAATGAGAACACGAAAAGAAAAAAAATCTATGATTTACTTCAGAGAAATGTTTTCCAATGTCTCTTCCTTCTATTTTTTCGTCTCCTTGTTCCCTCTGAGGAATATATACCATATTTGCATATGCATGTATTTTCTGACCAATTTCGTTTTCTTGGTACGTCGTCTTCCTTACATTCTTTATTTTCGAGAAGTTTTATCTATTCTTTCCGAGAAATTCTTACCATTACAACTGAAGGTTCGCAAACTTGATGAATTTTTTATTCAATAGTTGTCATTTTTGCTTTTTCCGGACTGTTTGGTTGTCGTTCACTGATCAAAACTACCAAGATTGCTGACAACACTTCACGACTATTGAATATTCAGGTTAGCGAAAAATGTTATACAAGAAATTTGTGAGATAGAGTCGGAATAAGAGAAAGAAAGAAAGAGAGAGCTAGCTCGCTACCTACCTACCTATCGATCTATTTATCTATTTACCTATCTATCTATTCCGTGGTTTGTTGCAAGAAGGGGTAATATCAGGTTTTAGTGATTTTTGGTTAGTAAACCCAATATAAGGTTTAAAAAGCATTCTTTCATAACAAGAAAGGCCAAAGGAAAAATTCGATATATCCCCTAATTTCACATTAATTTACATTGGCCTACTATTGTTTTGTCATGGTCTAAGGAAACCACTTCTCGCACTAAGCTATACACACACACACACACACACTATATATATATATATATATATATATATATATATATATATATATATATATATATATATATATATATTCGCTCCCCATTTACAGTCGCGCGTTTCCAAGGATTCAGCGAAGCTCTGGTACTGGGCCTCCGGGATTTACACGAAATAGTCTTAAATCTGAGAAATGAAGAATGTAATTAAAAACACAGATATGTTGCTGCTCTATTCTCCGTAGCTGGAGCGCGCACGAACTGAGCGTCCATACTAAAGTTCAACCCAACAACACAACGTTGTTGCAATGTTCTACGAGTGTTGGCATTTGAACGGCGAAACTATAATTTTGCTGCGTTAGTTGCCGGGTGGTTGACACCTTTGTTTCATCTGCGACGCGGAGGCGAACTTCAACACGAACTCTGGCATTTTTCACCCCCATAACGATGTTTATTTATAGAAAACGAAGGCAAACGCCGCAATAAATTGCCGCCAATTAGCCTGTCGCAAAATAAAAAAAAAAAAAAAAAAAAAAAACTCGGTGGCAGAGAATTGTGATTTCGGCGTAGCGTTTCCGCAACAAAGGTTTCAATAGTAGGAATAAACAAAACATCTCGCGCGGAGCAGCGCCGCCGTGAGCCAACTGAATGAAATAATGAGAAGCAGAGATTTATGCAATTCGCAAACGGATAAAATAAACTGGCGACGGGACGAATAAAATAAACGATATACACAGAAAGGCAAAATCATGATATTAACACGCAAACTTTGAGTTAATTATTGTACCTAATTTCAAAGGAATTCCTTGAATTGGAGGAGTTATAAGGTTACAATTCTGTAATTGAAAATTCATTTATTAGACCTTTCATTTTAAATTGTATTTACGAGTGGAAAGAAATGTAGAGATGAATATTGTATTAATTGGTAAGAAGTTATTAAGTAATATCATTGCACAATTTACAATTTTTCTTGTTTTTACAATTCCAATTAGAATACAAGAAACAAGGTGATTTTCAAAGGCAAAATCTAAATATTACAGAATAATTTAAATTTGATGTTTTTGTTATTTAAGGTTGCATTAGCGACCACTATTGAATTTAACGTTATGGTAATTATGAAGATGACATATGGTGATGATAGGGGTGGAAAGGACGAACACAAATACAACCATATCTGAGACGGGACTCTAACCCGCGATCCTTCAGTCTGAGATCCCTACGACACTACTGCCTTAACGACCTCGGTCTTGATGTTAAGTGCAGAAAGAGAGACTTCATAATTTCTCAGAGTTTTATGTGCCCCGTTTTGGTGGAACTTATGACAGATAAATGCTTCCGTAAGACATTTGAATGCTAACGTGTTACGTCCGTGTAATGAGCTATTTGAATTCGTTTATATACGGTTATAAATATGGATCAATTACAAGTTTTTCCTTTATCATATTAAATAATAATAATAATAATAATAATAATAATAATAATAATAATAATAATAATAATAATGAATTTTCTGTATATAATGACAATGAAATTGTGCCCAGTAATTCTTTTTTTGTCAAATAAGTAAAAGTTTTCTTCCGGCTAAATGAAGAAATACACAGCCACGTAAATTGTCAATATTAAAAGTCAATGACATGTTTTCTGAACTTATTTCCTGCAGTGTGATAATAGAATGCTTTATTTTCAAACCACAATAGACGAGGCTTATTGTGGAGATCTCGAATATATTTGTTAGTGAAATGGTATCCGATACGTCAGTATGCAGTCATATTCATTATTTTGTGAAACAAAGGACACATACCTCTTACTGAATCGGGATTCATTGGCATGGAGTTCATTCTTAGCCGGTGCTAGTCCTAGAACTCGAGTCTCCGGACAAATTCTAGGTTCTCGCGTACGACAAGCGCAAAGGAACGCATGCCAGCTTCTCCATCGCATCTCATCTCATTAAACGAGGGCGTTTGCACAGTGCCACAGTGGCGCGCGTGTCGACACAGCGTCGAAGCAGGAGCCGTGCCGCCACCGCCCCGCACAGCGTGCGTTGGACGATAACAAGCGCGGCCAACAAGCGCGTAGACGTCGCGGCGGCGCGGGAATGGCGCGGGGAGGGGCAGGGGCGAGGCGGGGCAGGGACGGGACGGGGGCGGGGCGTAGCGGGGTCGGGGGCGGGGCGAGGAGGGGTCGGGGAGGGGGCGGCACGGGGCGGCGCGGGGAGACGTGGCGCGGGGCGTCGCGGGACGGGATGGCGGGACGGGATGGCGGGACGGGGTGGCGGGACGGGGGCGGCATGGGGGTGGCGGACGGGGGCGGCGCGGGGGCGGGGCGGAGGTGGCACAGCATCGCGGCGGCGGCGTGACTCGGGAGTTTGCCGGCGAGCGACGACGGCGACGACGGCGGCGGCGGCGGCGGCGGCGGCGGCGTCGACGGAGGATCCTCTAAAATGTCCGCCGAACGGCAGCGCCCGGGCACTCGTCGCCGTAACTTAATTAGCAGGAACAGGCAAAAGTTTGTCGCAGTTTCGCGTCGGTGCGGCGGCGGCGGCGGGGGGGAGGGAGTCGACTTCAGAAAACGGAGCTCCGGCGGCCCGCGCGGCGCGTGGCGCGAGGGGGGGGGAGGAGGACCGGGAGGGCGGGGGCGGGGGCGGGGCATATGCGGGGAAGATGCAGGGTGAAGACGGAGAAGTCTGTGACGATCGGGGAGAGCGTTTTGGCGGACAGTTGGGTGGGTGGGTGGCCGAGTAATTGGTGGGTGGGAGAGTGAGCGAATGGAAGAGAGATGGAAGGGTGTGGATAAGTTGATGGATGAATGATTGGGAGAGGGAGTGGAAGAATGGAGAGATGTACGGTAGGTGGTTGGTTGGGTGGATGATCGGATAGGCGGTCGGACGTGCATGCAAGACGATGGGTGGGTAGGCGGGGAGGGTTGTTAGGCGATCAGCGAGGGGAGCGACGGAGTGGCGGTCCACGCCGGGCAGAGAGCGAGCGCCGCGGCGGGAGAGTCGAACGGCTCCGCGGTGAACGGCGCTCGAGTGGCGCGGCGCGATGGCCAAGTTCACTCGGAGTGCGCCGCCGCGCTTCCCGTCCGCTCGGCGCTCGCGGGCCCCTCCCCCTCCCCCTCCCCCTCCCTCCCTCCTTCCACCGGGGCCGGTGCGCGTTGGGTGCCCACAGCCACCCGGCCTTTGACGGACGCCGCGCCGCGCCGCCCCACCCCGCCGCCCCCGGCCCCGCCCTCTGAACGCTGTTGAACTTGTGCCTGCCGTGAGGCGGGTGCGCGATTCCAAGTTCTGGGAATTTTGCAGATGAATGTTCGTAGGCGAGTTGGAAATTAACTTTATATTTATTTCGTTTGAATATATGTAATTACGAAAAAAAATTGAGCGGGAGATTCTGGATGAATGAGCAAGAATAAACGTAGAATATTAACTGACGTGTACATGTAGTTACAAGAGAGTCAACATTTTTCGTTGATTCCAAGTAAAACTGTTTTTGATATTCATTCTGAAGATGACCATGGAATATCTTCTGTATAGAATGTATCTTGTTTTAAAACACGACGTGAAAATTGTTGTGAAAATATCATTTAGTTCAAGAGTGTTGATTGAATATAAATATGGAAACAAATGTGTTGAATGCTTGTTACATCCACGCCTTACTACGAACGTACTAAAGATGAACCAATGTATTCGTGCGGTGAAAAACAAATTTCTGGACATGAATACTCTTATTGTCGGTACGTGGAAACGAAAGTAGTTAATAAATCTTATTCCTACATGCAGTAAGTTACTTTTATTGCGACCATTTAATAATGTATGTATTCCTACTGTATAGTCTGCGAGCGACATCGATTACACATCCTGTGGATTCCAAAAGATGCATTCCAAAAGATGGCTGCCACCTAGCTGTAACCAGCATGATTTGCCCTATTTCACATTTTTTACCATTTGTGACCAACATGGGAGATGCACGTTGCTTGAGCAAATCCACTGAGGATGGGAAAAGTGTTTTCCCGAAAGTTAACTCTGGAAAATTATTAATAAAAATTATTAAAACTTTTGTGAAGATTATTTCCTTTACCATACTATGGATTACCACAAGATATCTGCTACCACCACGGAATTTAGGTTGGTTGGTTAGACGCTAAATTAGACGTTTTGCACTGGGTTAGTCTCGATAGTACCAGCCACTAACGGCAAAAATCAGTTTTAAAACTTGTGCTGAATATTTGTACTTTAAAGTCATAGGGAAATTAAAGTATTTTACTCGCTTATAATGGATATTATTTTACTCGCAGAAATTCCAACACTCGCTCCTATGTCGCTCTTTCAAACATCAACTCGTGAAAAATAACAATCATTATCCGGTCGATGAGGAACGTACTATTCTCTAACGCGCGTGTGGTCAGAATCCACGGTTTGTGGGTCTTTGATACCGAAAAATCGATTGACGGCAACACACTCGTCCGTTCGTCCGTCCATGATCAATGCTAACACCTAAACAGTTTTTCTACAAAATTGATATTCCTCGTTCAATGTAAACGATCTCAAAGTTCTGCGGGTTTGAAACGGGTATTTTGATAATCGCTGGTACTTTAAACGAAGCTTCAACATTTTCAAAATTTTCTACATATTGTTCCCATTTTTTTTATACTCTGCCTTTGGATAACGTAAATAATGCTTAAAAGAATGGAACATACATCATTGAAGTTTAAATATATACATTTTTAAAAATTGAAAAAGTTCAGACTTTTTTTCTGCGTCTTTTTACAACTACAATATAGAAGAAAGAAATTTTTTCTGAATGAAATTTATGGTTCAAAACAGATCTTAAAATAAGGCCATATATAATATGTTTAAATCAGGGAAGTTTTTGAGTAAATTAGCTTAAAATATAGGCAATTTTTATTCAATCATTTTCTCGAAAACGTCTCCAATTTTCTCCTTTTTTTATTTTCCTCATATGTAGCAAAGGACGCCAAAAACTTGTACTGGTTGCATTTTCGGAAAAAACTATGTATGTTCAAAATTTGCAAAAAAACTACCATTGCAGAAGTGCGATATTACGGATAGACATTTTTCCTAAATAGTATGTTCTAAAAAATAGATCTTTAAAGAAGTTAATGTATAATTTTTTTTAAATACTAGTAGTTTTTGTGCAATTTCTGTGTTAAAACTTCTCAATGTAAGTAATTGTGGTAGAGTAAAAAATTCCCATCACTCTTCGTAAACAAGGAATTCCACTGAGGAGAGAAAGAGGGGAAGCAAAATGATTGGGAGTACAGAACGAGCATATCGGTTGCGAGAAGGCTGGAGGTCGGAATAGGCGCGAGGTGTTTTAAGTCAGAGAGCCCTCGACGAGGTGCTAAGATGTGAACGGGAGGTGAGGACCCGTTTGGCGTGGCGGGCAAAGAGCGGGATGTATTGGAGGGAGCGTGGTGGTGGCGACGGAGGCGGGGGCGTGGTTGGGGCGGGGAGGGGCAACCGGGTCGTCCGTGGGAAAACGCCGCCGCGTGGCCGCGCGCCCCCTGGGCGTGTTTTGTTTAATATCACGGGCCGCTGCTCCCGCCCGGAAACAAATGCTGGTTCATAATTCAAGACTGATAAATACATTATCGAATTCTGACCCTTCCACAAAGGCCTCGAAATCCCGACAGTTACCTGCCATCCATTGCAGAGCAGATGGATGTTTTCAAATGTTATTTTATCTCTCACCACGAAGAAAGCTTTCTTTCAGAAATTTCATGAATGCTGATGGTATTCCCTCACCTTTGATTTTCACGAAGAAGAAATACAACAATGTCTATTCAAAGTCAGATAACTTGAATGTTTCTGTAAATTCAGATTTCAATTGTGTAACTGGCTGTCATTTTTATATTTAATTATTCCAACAAAAGACAAAGATCACAACGCACTAAAACGTTAATGATCGTTCAGAATTAAAGTAGCGAACGGCACTACTAAAAATGAAAGTTGAAATGAAACATAGTATTGCAACAAAAGATATTAAAAATCTCATGGTGGAAACTAGCTTTCAGAAATAATTCATTTGGTAATTAATGCTTTTATAAAAACAAACGGATGATTATTAGCCTACTCATTATTATATTCTGTTATTATAATTGTTTCACATTCCGATTTTAATATTGACGCTCGTTTAGAAGAGTGTAGACAAGAAACATGTGACGTACACTTGGAAGTTTGCTAACGCCATGGATTTTAATAATGAGCGCAGTAAATCATATCATGGTACATTTAAGACAGTTTTTTGTGTATGAACTACAACAACACGGTACAAATCTTTTCTTATGACCCATCTATGTTTACACTGACTATTGTGGCTTCTTCACCTTGCTGGTCTACGTTAATGTATGGATTCGTTCACAAGGTTCTGGAGAAATGTCCATTTCTATACGGTCATAAGAAAATGAATAGAGTGTTTTGTTTAAAATTGATATGCGAAATGATTTTTCAAAATTAAAAAAATGCTTATCAAGAATGGGATAGTGGGAGACGAGACGAAATATGTAGAAGAAGAATGACAAGGAGAACAATAAGAAAAAGTAGAAGAAACAATAGGTGTAAACGGTCATAGGTATACCTTAAAGCAAATCGTTTGGTACTGTCGAGAATAGTGTTGAATAAGACGTTTCTGATAAAGATACACGCAAGTGAATAAAATGCTCTACTATTTGCTTTATTGTACATGTTTCTAGACATTGCAACATTTATTATTTTTTCAGTTGTTACGGGATCCTTTAGTCTACATTGCTTTCATAATCCCTATGAACAGAGTATTTCTAGGAAGAGGCTGTCGCAATAGCCAGCACAATTGAAAATGTTAGAGACTACGCAGGGTTGAATTCAAGTTGTTTCATGAATGAGCACGCCGCACCAAGCTTTCGTAGTAAACTCCCAGATGAATACATTAATTCAACTGTAGCAGAAAGGCATTTGCGAGGTGGTCGGGCAGGCAGTTCACTGGCTTTGGAGAGCAACATTTTCGCAGACTACCAGGCCCCCTAACAGAATTCCAGTGGTGGTGACAGATGTCACGTGAAGAACGTCGTTGGCGCTCGTACGAGTATACATAACATATAGATAGATAGAAACTTTATTTTACAATTGGGCATATGTTGCCCGGTGGCAGAATATAATACCAAAATGGAAAAACAATTACAATTACAAATACAAAAATACAATATATCATAACCATATAAAAAAACATTTGCTTGTCATTACCTAGCACATGCAGGTGGCATTTACTTACATAATAATACAATACTATATATATATATATATATATATATATATACCCTAACTTTTAGATAAGTAAACTTACATATAACATTAATGTACCTGCATCCATGCATGCATACATACACACATACATTCATACTCGTACATCATACATACACATATACACGCGTACAAACATAGGTAGACCTATGAATCCTCTCATGTGCACAAACCTGCACCTTATCACTCACAAGAATATTTAGACAAATATGGGTAAAACTTTTACCTATATAACACCACAAAACGATACTTATAATAATTATTATATTTTCAACACGTGAAACCTCTTTGACATAAATAAAAATAAAACAATGACATTTTATGTTAGTAAAACAAACAGAAAGAATTGAAATCACTTCACTTCACTGCACCGCACCACATATCACTTTATCTAAATATTAACTGCTCAATACGTTTTAACTGAGGGTTACTTAATAATCGCACCTTTCACTTCACTTCACTACACGTTTCTACCCCTAATTTCGTATTTTTTCCCCTAAAACCTCGCGCTGAGCAAGGAAAGGGCTCAAAAACTACCCTCAACAATATATGTGCAGTCACACAAACACGGCCTTAGGAATAGACTCGTTCAATATACTTTGAATATGAACAGTGAATTTGAAGTCTGATTAAAATCCACTGTTTGGTAACTTTGGGCGTTAGGAAGGGGTGTTGTATGAAGCGTTTCAATGCGACCGAATTTGACATTTGATTCCTGTGTGCTCGAGAAATGACAAGTTCCGTTTGACGCGTCGGAAATATCATTAGCAGCACTACATAATTCTTCAAAAAAAAAAAAATAGGTGAATTTGAAAAATTGATAACTCTGCTTTTTGTAAATAATCCGTTTTCTACGATCGTATAAAATGTAGGTTTCTATGTGCGGCTACGCGCTCTTAAAGTTAAGTAACTAAGCAAAGAAATTTGAAACAAATACTTATAACAATTGTAAGGCCTTGATACCGTTCTTCTGTGAACAACATTAGCTGTTAAACGTTTCGTAGGATTTTTTCCTGAATATTCCCCGTCGATCTGGCCCAACTCAACGCTCTGCGACACTGAAAAACATTATTTAAATTTTAGGGGTAATTTAGCCCCTGGATCGTATTCAATATTTTCTCAAAAGTAACCCCAATTTTTTTCTTTAACTTTCTTATAAGAATAGAGTGAAATACACTCCAAAACATGGAATATTTGGATTTTCACTGATCACTTTACATTATCGAAAATTACAAAAGTAACATTTTAAAATACAAAATTGAAGATTGAGATATTTACTTCAAATGAAATTTGTTCTCTATAAATAGTGCGTGATCTTTTCTTTCTCGACCTTCTCCTCACTCACCACTTACAGATACACACACACACACACACAAATAAGCCCTCACACACACTACTCCTTACTAAGTTGGGAACTACGAACGGGCTGGGGCCGCGCCCCTCTGGAGGAATAGCTTGAGAGAGAAACATCACATGCGTACTTGTGGGTCGGCGCCGGATTTCACGTTCCACTGAGGGAGAAACATCACCTCTTCCCGAGATATAACATGCGGGACCAATTATCACAATAGTTGCCGCGCCACAAATCCCTAAATCGCCAGTCAATTACTCGAATCGCGTTCATTGCATCGAGCGTCTTTGGCCCATTTGAGCCCACCGCTCGAGAGGGGACGACGCGCCGGCGGGCGAGCAGCTGACAAAAGAGAGAGCGTAGGCTTCCGCGGCCGGAGTCAGTATTTACTAGGCTGTCCGGATGACGCCGCGTCCATGGCGAAGGTGCCGACGTTTCGGTCGCCATTCTGCGACCTTCCTCAGGGCGTATCTCCGCGCAATACGCCCTGAGGAAGGTCGCAGAATGGCAACCGAAACGTCGGCACCTTCGCCATGGACGCGGCGTCACCCGGACAGCCTAGTAAATAGCTGACAAAAGAGCGACGAGTGATTTTCCGGTCGGTGGCGGACGCTGCCTCCCCCCTCCCCCTCGCCTTCGGGGCTCGCGCCGCGCCGCGTAACCCATTCCAAACACGCGAGATCGAGGACGCAGTCGCGCTGCGCCGGGGCGCGCAGAGAATCACACGCTGGAGTGCGGCTCCTCGGGGTTGATTCAACATAGGGCGCTCGGCGACCACGAGATGGAGCCGCGGAAGTCGAGGTGAGCGCTGGCGGCGCGCGAGGAACGGTAATAGGTCGAGACACAGCTGTGGTGAATGTGGTGATATTTGCGGCGGAAGGTAGCCATTGCTTTCGTGGAGAAGTTTCGATGTACGTTTTGACAATGCGACGCTGGAAAGAAATGGTTTCGGAAAAGGGTATTTGAAGACAGAAAAGGGTATTTCAACCAAGAAAACTAATACTATAAAGCATGAAGAAGAACAAAGACTTGTGTTAATCTTAGGTTGCCGGCCAAAGTGCCGGCTTCATCCATAGGTTAAGTTAGAAATAAGTTAGTAAGTAAGTTCTGCCCCTTCCTTGCCGCATAAGCCATAGAGCTGCGGCGTATGCTGTACCCCAAAAAGTAAATAAACTCCCGCCTCGCCGGGGTTACTGGCGGGGGGAAAGTTGAAAAACAAATATTTGAAGAGTAAATACAGCAACCGAGGGGACAAAAGAAGTAATTTGGAAGATATGGAAGTGTCTGTAGGGGCGTTTTTTGTGAGATTCGACTTAACGGCGTTAAGAAAAGTCAGCAAGTGCAAAACTGGGGAGAAACTATTGATGGCATTGTTGGTTAGTGTCCTTTTCAGGTGTGATTCCAAGCGGTCTGTTATTGCCTTCAGTTTTATAACTGTGTTACGACAAGGGAAGTGATTTAAATAGCTTAAGTTAAAGTGTTGAATCTAACGGTTGTGATGCACATCTCTCATGGCAGGGGAAACAGGATCAGCAGCCTACCTTATTATTAGAAATAAAGATTACCTAATTGGGATAACTGTGGTGATTACGATGAGGGTTGTTAAAATAATAGATTTATAAAAAGGTGTTCTGTAAATGAATATCACGACACGAGAAGAAATAATAATGGTTACATTGAAGTTTTTGAAAACAACGCTTCATAATATATTTACACGTTTAATTTAGTGTTAATGAATTTTTTTGAAGTTTGTTCTTGTTATTGCTTATACCAAACACAAAACACAGAGGTAAACTAAATATATTTTTATCGTCTCTTTAAAATCGAATAGTAGTGTCCTATTTTATACTCAATACTAACCCCAAAGTTTTCTAGTTGGTCTTGCATGAATGTAGACGCAGGAGAATTAGAGGCTTCTAATGTGAGGGGATCCAGACATGTCGGCGGCGTGATGGAAGCGGAGGCGGGTGCAGGTGTGAAGCAGGCGGCGCGGGCGGCGGCCCCGGGCGGCGGGAGGAAGGGCGGGAGGGCGGAGCGCCGGGCGACCGGAAGCCAAGCGGCAAATTGGAGCTGCGATAGAAGGAAATTTCCCTGCGCCAACAGGCGCGCTGACGTCACCGCCGCCGGCGGCGACGGCAGTTAGTCGGGGCGACCGCCCGCGCCGTCCACACCCTCAGACCCCTCCCGCCGCCGCCGCGGGGCGATCGGAGCGGGAAGGGCCGCGGGCACGGCCAATTCACCCGGAAGCGCCCCGAGTGGGCGCTGCAGGAAACGCGAGAAGAGGGCGAGGTGCAATCGACACTCCATGATTCCACTTTGGAGGGAAGGGCTCGTTGGTTTCATATTGTAGAAGGTGAACCATTTTGTTAGAAGTTTCCGTATTAACGAGAATGAAATCAATCAGGGGTGTTGAGATTTTTAATGGTATAATTCCAATAAATATACATTGTATTGTATTGTATTGTAGCCTTGCGAAGAGTATGATGTTTTGTGACACAAGTCCAGTTCAAACTAAGTTCATACCAAGTTCAAACTAAGTTCAAACAAAGTTCAAAACGTCCAGTTCACACTAAGTTCAAACGATCATGTTAGCGAACTGTGTCTCCCTTCCAGCCATGATCGGAGGATTTTGTTAAATGCTGCAATAACAATTTGCAATCACTGTTTGCATGCTATCAAGATCAAAAAGTTGAAGGATAAAGATGTGATATTGGTTCAACAATGTTCTACTAATACTAATATAGTTAAGTATGTTGTACACATTTATCATAGGCAATACCCGAGTGCTTTGGAAATTGTCGATAAATCTCTGACTCGCGAAACGAGGAGGGGATTTATCTGAGAATTTCCAAAGATCCAGTTATTTTATAGGACTATTCCACGAATGAAATTACGTCCAACAGAGGTCCAAAATGCGCCAAATATTGAAAATAATTGAAAGCATGCTAAAATCAAAGAGGTTATGTTATAGTACATACGCGATTTATTGCACATTAACACAGCGGTCGATACATACCGCCTCCTAAGAGAGATGAGTCGCAGCGTATTATTGAGCAGTAGGGAGAAGTGGAAAGAAAAATCGGATCAAAAAGCGATAAATTATTTGAGATACACGGCTCTGATTGGGGAAGTTTATAGACGAAGGAAGAATATTTTTTGAAATATTATATTAAAAATATCGTTAACGGTAACCTTTTGTAATGTTTTTGTTTCGTCAATGTTTCCTGCGCTTTTTGAACCTCGATTTTTCCTAATGCCGTATTGTTAACGCATTTTACTCCGGTCTAGACTCCCTAAAAGTGTTTTTGACAGAATGGAAACCTTAAACGTTGGTGTTCATAACGCAGTAATTTGTTTCTACAATAATGTTTTCAAGAAATCAGAAGTACTAAACAAACTGAGAATTAATTGTGGTCATAAAACAATCAAAGGGTTTCAACAAATTGACATGGAAAGAATACGTAAAGCTGAAGTACGTAAAGCAGCTCAAAGTACGACTAATGAAACCAGAAAAAATATAAAAGAGCCGAAAATAACACGAGAAGATGTATAGCAGGAAGATGAAACAGATTATGGAGCTAGGACGCATTAAATTGTGAATACTTTTTACATCACAAATATGAAAATTGAAAAGGAAAACTTAAAATCCGTTTTTCTCAAAACTATATTTATTTAAGTGACCATTATCTCAAAAAGTATTTAACGTATTGGTTACATATTTTTACTGAGTGCTGCAACTACATTTTAAAATAGCGTGATGAATTTTCAATTATTTTCATTCATTACTTCTTTCTAAAAATATAATAATGTTACAAAAATGTAATAAAATAACGATTAATAAACACCCACAAATATTTTTTGTTTTCAAAGAAAACTATCAGTTGAAAAATAATGATAAAGCATGATTTTTAAGAATAATGTAATATTCTTATATATACAATTATATTATAAAAATACAGTTCTTAATAATAAAGATGTCTGTAGAATATGTAGAATAAGTTTCATTTTTTAAGTCAAAGTTCTGAAACATGATTAATTTTAACATAAGTTAAAAGTGAGCTTTCGTCTCCCCTTAAGGACTTCGTAAAAGCTAGGCATATCCAGAAAAATTTACTTTTCAATCTTACAGTGCTTTGGGATAGTTTTGAAGATAATTAAGGTAACTTATTTTGGAAGAGTCGTTTTTGGAAAAATCGTTTGTGCTCATTGACGTCTAGTAAAAAAAGCCATGAGTAAGGAAATATTTTCCAATCACTGGATGTGGAGAATGTGGAGAATACGATTTGCCTGGTATGAATTAGTTTTGGTTTTTTAGAATAATTTTAATTTGCAGCAATTCAAGTTTAGTCTTAGAGGAATTTCCAAGTAAGAGCTAAGAAACGTTTCTTTATGAAGATGCCAAGCCAAAATGCAAGCCATGACTTTGCCATCAATTCAGAGATGTTTTATAAATAAACAATTTTGTTCAGTTACGGTGAAAATACACTTTAAACCAATAATACAATTTAAATTTCTGGATAATTATTATTTTGAATTACTTTTGTAAGCAAAATGCATAGGTTTTACTGCAACTCAATTAAAAATACATAAGATATAATACCACTCAGAAAATTGTGAATATTTTGGGCGAGTCAAAAAGAATTTATAAGTTAGTATTTGTGGACGTATTTTATAATTTGTGTGACAAACAAATGTCATGACCCATTATCATCAAACGAAACGTTTTATTTTAACACTCTAAGCTTATCACGTTAGTTTTGTAGGAACGTTCCATTATGTCCAATCAAATTCTTTGGCTACACTCAGAATTGTTGTCAGACTGTAATTACATCTTACACGAATAAATCTTGCTCCTCTGTCAGATAAAAAGCGGTCACAAAATAGCCAGGTTAAAAATGAGCAAATTCATTTTTCTTTTTCCGCCTCACCTCGTATTTACTACGAAAAGCTTTATGAATCATTACTCGATTCTCGGTGGCGCCTCGATAGACGTACTCATTCGCCGATTGGAAGCTCGCCGCGTTTACTCGCAGATCCATCGGGGTTGTTCGATCGTAAAGTGCGGTTCAATCACAGCCACTTTTACTCCGCACGCGGAAGCGCGATATTAGTTTCCGTCTCATTTCGCCGCGCGCGCGAGGCGTGTGCGCGCGACGCCGCGCACGAATATATCTTCCATTTAATATTGCGGGTTTCGGGAGGCAGGCAGATGTTATTAGGCCGCATTGTGAGCCCGTCCGCTTTAACAAGATTTTATTATGCTATCTGCTACGGTTGCGTCCTCCAGTGAGAAGGTGAAGGATGACGGGTGGCGGGGAGCGGGGTTGTTCCAGGCGGAGGGGGGAGGTGTGGAGCGGGATGGGGTGTGTAGCGGAGTGTGGTGGGTGTGGTACTGGTGGGATGGGGAGAGGGTAGATGGATTCGGGGATGAGCGGAGCGGGTGCAGGGGCGGGTGCTCGGGGAGCGGGGTTGTTCCAGGTACGAGGCTGGGTGGGTCGGATGGTGGTTCGATGTGTGTAACGGGGAGAAGGATGCGGGACTGGGTTATGGGAGATGGAGAGGGGCTGGGTGACTGGCGGCGAGAGGAGGGAAGGGGGTGGAGCGGGATGGAGCGTGTAGCGGAGTGTGGTGGGTGGGATGGGGTAGGGGGCTAGATGGATTCGGGGATGAGCCTAGCGGGTGCAGGGGCGGGTGCTGGGGGGAGTGGGCGGCCCGCTCAGACCAAGAATGTTTAGTTTCGACTTCTCGGCGGTCGATTCGCTCCAGTATTTGAGTCACTAATGTCATCAGACGGCGGCGGCGGCAGCGGCGGCGTCTTCGGGTGCGGCGTGGGTGGTATCGGCGTGAGGGGAAGGGGGAGAAGGCGGGAGGGTGGCGGTGGCTGCGGTGTGCTCTCAGCCCTCGCCCCCTCCTCCTTCTCAGAACGCACCTTCGCCTCATCCGCTGCTCCAATCAGGTCGCTTCGGGGGGCACAAACCGCCAAGTTTAATGAGATTCCCCCGACACGTATTGGTACTAGTGATGCGACACCGATGTAGACGTTTTCAAAACATCGATGTATTAACGTAGATGTTTTTTAACATCGATATATTGTTAACAATGTTTTTTTTTATTTTCCGATGTTTTGTTTCTGAATGACAAATTCCTATGATTGCAATACAGTAAAAGTTAAAAAAGAAATAATAACTGGTGTTAATACTGTAGTTCAGGTGTTGGAACCAAAGCTGCATGTACTGCCTTCACCGACCAAACTCTCTCGCCTGAGATTACGTCCATGCCATTGCATGTCCTCTTTCTTCACATTCATTTCGCAGATTGAGATGTGGGCAACAAACACGCTGTTGACGTACGGGCTACCTCTTCTTCTCGTACTCTTATTCGACGAGTTGATACACATGAACACTCAAATTAAATTTTAATGCACACGAATTGGAGGTTACTAAAGCAATCTAAAGACATCGATGATGAAAAACTTCAATGGTTTTTACTTGATGTGTTTATAACATCGATGTTTTAATTTTGTGTTTTGTTATCGATATTGCATCTGTAATTGATACGCACGTGCAAGCTCCTTCTTAACACTTCATCATGTGCAAGATGGTTACGGGCCTGGACCCTCCAGTCCTAGTTGTAAAGACATTCTTCACTTCTTTTACTGAATTGTGAAGAAGTCTTTATGTGTGTGTAGCGTACACGTCTACAAACATTGTCACGACTCCTTTTAGAAACAGTAGGTACTCCTGTTTAGCTTCGTAATGAAATAAAAAAGAAATAATGTTGTCAGGACAATAGAAATTCGTTCAAATCATATCTAGATAAACTGGCCCAAGTTCATTGTTTTCAACATTAGTCAATTACTCGAGTAATAATTGTGTTTATGAATATATTTAATCGACGCTAAACTTAGCTAGAATGAGTTGTAAAAGTAGAAAGATTGCTCTTTCTTTCTGGAGGAAAAGGCGAAGAAAGTTTGAAAAGGATTTTCCACATCTAATTGATTTTTCCATCACTGCACGAGTTCACGATACCATCTTGAAGTTGGCAGACTATACATCCACGTCTTGGCAGAGCTCATCTTTCCCCTCCGAATTACACTTCTTTCTTTGGCTGTGGGCGGTCTCTTCGTCACCGGCTGCCGCCCCGCCCCGTCATTCGTCCCAATTGCGTGTCCTTCCTTTCTCACTTTCCAATCGCTCTTTTCCTTCCTCCTTCTCGTCTGTACACAGAATGGTCTGTATTTCTGTTTCATCACCCTCGTCCACATCCTCACCATCCTCACTTGTAACCGCGGCAGCTCCTCCAGCCTCTGCCATTGCCCAAATCGTCAGAGCTGTCTGTCTTCTTCCCGGAGTGAGTCTCTCTCTTCGGGGGAGTCTTCGGCGCGGCTTCCAGGATTTCCATCTCTGTCCGACAGAGAGCGCAGCTCCTCGGCGCGGCGAAGCCTTCGCAACACATCCGACGAGGAATCGCATCCTTCCACTCCCCGCGGTTCTTATTTGCCAACTTCGTATTCGATCGGTCGCGCACCCTCGCTCCGGCCCTCTTCCCCCCCCCTCGCTCTCTCTCTCTCTCTTGAGCTGCCTCCGGCTCCCTTTCCGCCCCGTTTCATTATGTAAACAAACATCGCAAGGAACCCTCCCCCTTCTTCAACTTGCACGCTACTCGTTTTCGGGAAATTTGAGACGAATTTAAGTTCTGAGGAAGTGGTGGGAGTCGGTCTCTTTCCATCGTAGAAGCAACTACGAAATGCGTCGGGTGTAAATGGTCGTCAAGTAATGATAAGAATTTTGATTGTGGAGGAGACACTATCCAAACCTTTCTTTGTCGAAGAAAATTGAATTTGGAATATTATAGGGTTTATTGCATTAACTGATAAATGATTACTTCTGTAAGTAAAAAATATAAGAGGCGTAGTGAAAATTCTTGTAAGGTGAAGAATATTTTCATGTAATTCATAAGAAATGAAAATTTGGACCTGAATAATATTATTAAATAATTACATTTTTATTATCATGTACAACCCGTCCAAGCAAAGTGTAGGACTGAAGAGAGAACGGCGCATCTCAGAACGGTGACAGTGACGTCAGACGCGATCGGCGGGGTGGTATAGTCTGGTGCATTCCTGTTCCAAAGAAATAAAACAGTTGGCGTAATATAGTATGTAATAGTGCTAATTAATCATACTAATTAGTTTTTTACAGATACATTTTCATAGAAATTTATGAATCACGCAGAAAGCTCTTAAACACCCATTACACACTTAAACACTTTGAACACTCATTAACGATTTGAAAAATCTTTATTACGTTGTGTTTTATAAGAACCTGGAAGTTGAAGAAGAAATTTCTCAATGTTTTTGATTTAACTGAATAATATCTAGTAGTAATGTTGTAGAATTTATTGTGTTGCATGACTAAAATATGTGGTTACATTTAGAGACTCAAAATATTTCCACTATTCATTTCCTTATCAATATGTTAATATTATAATATCGAGTATAATTATATTAATATTAATATAATTATCAAACGTGTCGAATTTTCCCAAGATTTTAATATATATATATATATATATATATATATATATATATATATATATATATATATATATATATATGTCTTCTGACTTTGGTCTACATCAGTGCTTCAATTTTCAGTTGCATTGAGTGTACAAATAGCTCTGTCGCTCTCCGGAGCAAAGCAAAGTGCAGTGCTACCCTCATCGCTAGTTTTACACTCCGCTTGGTTGGATTATAGCTTCTCTTTACACAATTTCACCAATGTTAACGCTCTTGTTTACGTGAAGAATATATAATGTAGATTTCCAAATTTCCTTTCTCATGGCATCACGACACTGAACTCTGGAAAGTTTAGGTGACTCCTGGCTCTCAAATGAAAGTATCCCGAACTTAACAGGCTACTAAAGCACCATTAGAAAGAACAATAAGGTTCATAATAAAACAAATTCTAATTTGCTATCAGTGTATGGTGACCAAAGCCGAAATATTATGGATCATTTGGCCTCAACAAATATATTTTAAATTTCTTCGTACCGTTACTACAGTTTTGTGAAATGTGTAATCATGATTTCCCCTCCTTTGGCTTAATATTATCTCCATAAGTGATTCAGTCAAGCCCCCTGCAAGAAAAAGCAAAGATCTCAGCACAAAAATTACCCAAAAATCGAGGAAAAGAAGAGACAACAGCTTCTAGATATCAGCAATTAAAAGAATAATTAACAATATGGAGCAGGTTGTTTATAAATAAAATAATACAACAAATATCATGGCTAATTCCTAATAAAAACTTTGGGAGCGTTTTTCTCAAAACAGTTTGTTGTTACAAACGCCAAGTTTTTTCCTAAAATATTTAACCTATTTTATTGATTACTTAACAGATTAGTCCACTACACAATGTGAAGATGTATATATACGTTTGTGAAGTTACTTTTTTAAATTTTATAAATAAATGTATCTTTAAATTTTTGATAAATATGGGGTCCGAGGAAAAATTCAATTTCCTGCCATGCAATTCTTTTCAACGGATATAAGGACAAGAAAAATAGTACCGATAATACAAAGTAAAAGATTCAAAACTGTATCTCCAATAGTTTTCGAGGTAATGGGTCATCAATATTAAGAATTTAACATGGGTATCATAGGAGGGAGTATCTCATCTTAACTCATTTTATTTACAAATATTTAGAATACATGAATAATTAGTACTACATCGGATACAGGAACGTGTGTGGGAACGTATTGGTGAAGGAAGGATTATATTCGTTTCCTGAATTTACCTACAGTCCTTCCACCTTCTACCTCAAACAGAGAAAGGAAATGGTTGAGCAGGGAATTTAATATTTGAGTTTCTCAGAAGGCAATTTTTCCGATGCAGAAATTTGCTTGGTTTTAATAATGTGTTCTAGGGTCTCCTGTCTAGCACGTTTACAGTTCCTTCTCGAATGAGCAATCAATTGGAACATTTCAGCGAAGCTTTATTTGTTGAAAAATACATCTGTGAAAATCTATCAAAATTTCTTCAAAAGATATATTTTAAATTTTTGTATTTCTTCAATGAAAAAATGAAACGTATAGTTTGAGTGATGGTTCTTTTTATTGTTATAGTCTACCTCACGTTGACTTCTTTCTTGATACGAATAAGAAATGTCACTCCTTTCCTTATGTATTATTTAATTATAGAACGTATTTTGTAGTTTTTCTGTGGGAGTATAATTGGAAATGGTATTAATTCAAACGATTATTATTGTATAAACCTCTAAGTTTTGTTCGACAGTAACGTCATTCGCAAAATGTATTTCCGAAACAGGAAACCGAAGTTTAAAAAATAACTTAATTCATTATCTTCCAATTTCACAGTGCACAAAGTATTTGCGACGCGTTAAACAAAACGTGAGAATGAAATATATTACTGTCGATGTTGTTATTATTATATTATTGATGACGATAATATATTACTGTCGAACTATATTTACTGTGAATGTTACTGCTCTACATTGTTGATGGTGAAAATATGCAGTGATTTTTACATATACAAATGTTCATAATATCACATATCATTCTTATTGTTTAAAAACTTTGGTCTTTACCTCTGTATATTTATGTTCAAATTCTATTATTCGTTATAAAAACCTCCCAAACAAATGGATATACATCAGTTTTCCAAACGGATCTGAGTTCTCTTTACCTCATTTCTTCAATTATTTCGTATTTAATTATAATTAAAGACTTTTTAATAATATAACACCAGTTCATTAAAGCGATCGGGTTCGAAATATAGTCAAAGTTAACCTACTTCATGACGGAAATGCGTAGCCTTTTTGTGACAAATCCACATTTACTAAGCCTAGATTTCAGGAACCAATGAGTCCCGGGAGCTACTGAACCACACAATGTTCTATCTACTAGAAAATAAAAACCGCCCTCTGAAAATAATCTCGAGCAACATGCTGTTTTAGGGCTATATATTTACCAAGTGTTGGTGTCCAAGTAGAGCGAACTGTACTTGAAATTCTGGAAAAATTATGAAATAGTACATGTTTAAATAATTATAACGTATAAGTGATGATTAACCACGGCACATCCACCTGATGAAACACGTGCATTTCCTACTATTGGCTACAAAAAAAAAATCTGTAACCGGCATAGCCATTGTTTTGACCAGTTACACACGGAAAATAAATTTTTAAAATCTCATAAAACGAAATAACAATTTGCAAAATTTAAGGCTTTGCTTCCCTAAGGCGAGACTCGGGCCATCAGGCCCGCTCTTCCGTCTGACGCAAATTTCGCTACGTTCCTTTCATCTAGCAGAGAAAGAAGGTATTTCTTGGGCGAGAAACAGGCGATTTGAATTTAGCTCAGAGGCGTCATTTAGGCTTGAGGATCTTTTACATGCAAGTAAATCTACATGGGACAGCCGGCTTTACTTCCCCTCCGAAGGAAGGCATACGAAGGATTTTTTCGCCCTTAAAAATCCACGGCTTCGATCGGGTTTGAACCCGCGAACTTGGGTACAACAGTCCGGTACGCTAACCGTTACACCATCGCCGCCGCGTTTCGGTCGAGATTCCCCCTCGTAGCAGTCTCTCCCGTCATCGGCAATCAGTGAGCAACGTCTCTCTGCCTTCCCGACTAACTTCGCTGCTGCGGGCCAAGACGTTCTCGATTCCTGCTCGCGATGAAGAAATATGCGATTTACTGATTGCTATACTCATTGATTAGCTCATGTTACCTGGATTCGACAACTGCAATGATCATTAGACCAATTATTATCACCGGGAGTGGCAATGATATTCTCCCGCTGCAGGTGAGATCCGGCGCTGACATACTCGGCTTGCTGTGTTTTTCCAATTCAGGTTTCTCCCTTCAGCGGGTACCTCCCAGCCGGGACAAGCTCTAAGCTCCCCACTGGTCTCCCGTCATGTGCAGTAGTGAGATGCATGTAAGTGTTCGTAAGTATGGGGTGAAGATAGGGCAAGGAAGAGGAAGGAAAGATCGCGAGCGAACCGACACCCATTTGCTAGAGTACTGCTCCGGCACTCGTCTGGTGTTGATCGGAGAAACCCTGGAAAACTACAGATCAGAGAAACTAGCCGCTAGAATTCTCCTCTAGACAGCTGCTGAAATCGACCTAGCTAGTGTCCAATATTCTGCCAACATCGGGACTCGGACTTAGGTCCACCCGATCAGAGACACTGCAGTGTTATGAGTTGTTTTGGCGTACTCTTTCAACCAATATCAGACTATTTTACAAGTGATCAGCTAAATCTTTTGAAGTGAAAGAATTATCAACAGTTATAATTACGGCGATGGGTGCCAAGAAAATCAGACAAAAGGATTTCTACACTCTTGAAGCTGATATTTGTACCTTTCTCATCAATTGATGCCCTGCGCTACCTCAGCAGAGTCCACACGGAATCCCCCTGGGAACCGAGATTTTAATCCCGGTTCCCAGAGGTATAAGCACTACACTATAGATCGCCCTTGCATGGGCATTGAGCTGATCATTTTTACATTTATTCATAGTTAATAAAGAATAAAAGCTCCTATGTGACGTGTAGAGAAGTGCAATCGGCGCGCGCAAAAAAATAAAATAAAATAAAATAAAAAATGACGCGACAAATGAGTTGTACAATCGAGAAGAAGCTGTTCATTTTGAAAATGGAAGGGCATTACATTGTTTTTGCTTTAATAATGTCATACTGTGTTAAATGTGGTGTTTGAATTGCTTCTGTATGTAGTGTTGCTTGTTTAAGAATTTCTCAACCATTTAGTTATTATCAATTTTGCGATAGCAAAATAATATTACAGATATAGCGACATTACAGGTATAGAGATACTGTTACAGTCTAATATTATAGATTTAGATACAGAGTAATATACAGATTAGTTTCTGAACACTAAATATGATTTTACTCCTTACAAACGTGACGCATTGCTTTTTCTCATAGACAATGATACTCGCTACTGTGCATAGATAATGTCGCAGTAGATTGCAGACTGAGTTAAATAAAAGCCACCTTATTGAATTACACTACATATTACTGAATTCCGCTCTTCCCAAATGACAATAGTTTCGACGACCTAACAGAGAGTTACATTACGAGTAGGAGAATCGTTTGTAAGATTCTGCCGAAGGACGTCTTACATCAATTAGTTAATCGCGGATCAAAAGATAAGGATAATAAAATTACATGACATAATTTGGTGGTGCTTCGAGAATGGTCATGAAATATTTCAAAAGATTCGTTGTTTCTAATAACATTTTTGGCACGCCTAGCAATGTTCGTATTAATTAAATTACATATGCACTTTAAGAAAACAAAAAAACTATTTCATAACCAAAAATTGCATAACAGAAGTTACGTAAACTATTCTTTTTAAGTTTATTATTAAAACATTGACGATACGTGTTCTAAAAAGATAGAAGTGGGGAAACAAAAAAAGAAAGAATTTGATAAAGAAAAGAGCTAGCTTTCTCTTAAGTTCTAACATAGGTATATTAACTTAGTCATAACCTGTGCGCTCTGAATCTATACTTCTGAAGAAAATATTTACTGGATGAGTATGTTATACGACTTATTATGCATTAAACAGTTTGGAAAATGATATTCAAAAATATTTCAATAATCACCAATAAAAGTCTGAAATTCCTCATAATTAAAAATTAATCATCCAGATGCACGATGAGCATGGATGTACCAAACAGAAAAAATATACCAAACCGATGTTGAATGCGAAAGATCTCACCACGCTTGATAACTCAACCCTTGGTAACTGATTTTTATGAACAAACACAAAATATATTTATTGAACTTATGTCAAAACACGAAACGCCGTTATTTATTCCAAGCGATATTAACCTGCAATTTCAGTCCGCCCACCCTCCCGATACTCTCGATATTATAAATCCGAGCGCAAACTGTCGCCAGCGTCTGTGAGCCCAAGCGGCGCGCGACAGCGGGGCGAAAGAGCCAGTCGGCGGCGCACGATGGAATTGCAGGTAATTAAAAGCGGCAGCGGCGGCGGCAACAAGCCGATATGAGCTGAGATGTCGCACAAAGGGTAAAACTATAAACAGCGGGCGGGCAGCGGGCGGGCAGCTGCAGCGGCGGCGGCGGCGGAGGGAATTGAAACACAAAGTCCTGTCAGCGCCGGGGCGAGGAGAGGAGGGTGGAGTGAGTGGGCGGCCGGTGAGAGGCGGGGAGCGGCAGGGAGGGGGCGAAGCGGGATAGAGTGAACGTTCGCAAGGGGGTGGAGGTGGTGTGCGGCGGACCGGAGTGAATGGGTGTGGGTGGAGATGGCAGGAAGGAGCGTGAGGTCGTGGTGGTGTAGGGTCGGGGAGAGGGAGGAGCTGGTCTGGTAGGGGAGGGGCCAAGAGAGAGGGGCGGCGATGAGCTGGACGGGAAGGGGCAGGGCGGGACGAGTGGAACCTGGGGGGCGGGGCCAAGCGAGGGGACGGGGATGCGCTGTACGGGGCTGGGTGAGACGTGTTGGGGTGGGTCCAGCAAGGCGGGGCAGGTGGAACCTGGGGGCGGGACCCGGATGGGCGGGGTGGAGAGGGGCGGGGCCAAGCGAGTGGGCGGGGATGAGCTGTTTGAGGCTGGGAGAGGCGGGGCGAGGCGGGTCCAGCGCGGCGGGGCAGGTGGGACCTGGGGGCGGGACCGGGACGGGCGGGTCAGAGAGGGGCGGGGCCAAGCGAGGGGGCGTGGCGGCGAGGGCGTGCGCGAGGTGGCGGTGCCGGCGCCAGCGCCGCCCGCACCAACGGCCGCCCGGCGCTATTGAGGACCAGTGGCCAGCGACGCCTTTGTGAAGCGCGCGTTTATTAAAAAGTCCCCTCCGCTTCGGCCCGCGCCAACCCTCCCACGCCCGCCCGCCCGTCTGCTCGCTCGCTCGCTCGCGCCATTTATTTTGGAGAAGAGGGGGCGCGCCCATCCTGGGAGACGAGGCGGCGCCGGGCAGGGGCTGGCGGGGGCGGAGATCGGGTGGGCCCAGGGGCGGAGACGGAGGTGAGACGAAGACACACACAGGGGGGAAGGTAGGCGGAAAAGAGGATGAGGTCAAAGTAGAGGAGAATTCGTCATTGGCTTTGGAGAAGGAGATGGTGCAGGTGAAGGCACGAGGAATCAGATGGAGCTGGCGGAGGTGGAAATGACAAGGTGGGCCAGAGAAGACGAGTCGGATCAACACAAGTTATCAGAATAAACTTGAAAAATTGGATAATGAAGGGATTGTGAAAAGATAGGAAGAGAGAGTAACCTCTCTATGGAAAGAGTAGAAAGAAAAATAAGATGGCTGAATGAGACGAGAAAATTAGTAGGCGTGATACGTGATGAGAAAAATTTTTGATTTCCTGATTCGAAATAACAAGCAAGGAAAATGAGGGAAGGAAGGCTGGAAGAGAAAATGACGACAGTGCATTGAAGATTAGTTTTTCGTTGAAGGAAGTAGCAAACCAAGGGGCATACACAGTGTGGGAGGCGAGGGAGGGAGCGGATGCTGAGTTGAGATGAGGACTGATTTTGTGATTTTGGGGCGCGCACGGAGAGCGAGGGGGAGGCTGAGGGCGAAGTCTACGTCGTGGGCGAGGGCGAGGGCGAGAGCGAAGGCTAGAGCGAAGGCGAGGGCGAGGGCGAGGGCGAGGGCGAGGGCGAGGGCGAGGCGAGGGCGAGGGCGAGGGAGAGGGCGAGGGCGAGGGCGAGGGCGAGAGCGAGGGCGAGAGCGAGGGCGAGGGCGAGGGCGAGGGCGAGGGCGAGGGCGAGGGCGAGGGCGAGGGCGAGGGCGAAGGCGAGTGCGAGGGCGAGTGCGAGTGCGAGTGCGAGGGCGAGACCGAGTGCAAGGGCGAGGGCGAGGGCCAGGGCGAGGGCGAGTGCGAAGGCGAGGGCGAGGGCGAGGGCGGGGGCGAGAGCGGAGCGGGAACGACGTGGCGACGGGCAGTGTTGGAGCGCAGAGGGGCGTCGCCGGCGACGTGGGCGGTGATCGCGCCGGCGCGCGGCGGGCGCCGGGGAGCGGGAAGGGCGGAGGGGCGTATCAATCAGGCGTCGGCGTCGCCGGCGTCGCCGCCAATTTGCATGTCAAAACGGGACGTCGCCGGGGCTAAGTAAATGCTATCCCCTTTAATCCCGAAGCGCGCGCCCGTGTCCCGACAACGCATCACCGTTCCGCCGCACCTTTTACCCCGCCATAAAGTCTGCGTCCGCGCTGGGCCACACCGCCTGCGCCGCCCGTGCCGCCTCCGGCAAGCGTTTGCTCCCGTCGCCGACCCAATACCTCCCCGATCCCGATACCCAAATCTCCCACGCCCACCATCTCACTGTTTCTTTGTCCGCTCTCTGCCCCTCCCATTCACGATATCTCTGCTCTTGGTGTCTCCAGGCTTAAACGTGACGCTCTAACTCTCTAGGAATAAAGGGGCGTACATCAGCGCTCTGCAAATGATATATATAATCTCTCTCTTTCTCTCTCCCTCACACACAAGCACACCATATATATAAAGTTCTTATAAACGTGTGTAGAGTAATCCTTCGTTTTCTTGTTATTAATTTATTAATGAATGTTTACGCCCAACGCCCTTCCAGATCCAACCTCACGGCTTCATCCGTTCATGCACTCATTCAAAGAAGACCTTGACTCATTGCATTCTGTGTTAATGGCAATGAGTTCCCATAGAGACTCCTTTACATTTGCCATTGGTCTCACTTCAACGTTTCAATTATGTGCATGTAGTGAGTTAACTGAAAGTGTTTCTTGGCAGGATATTCTTTTCGTGAACAGACAGATATGATTTTTATGTGTGGTCATGGGAATGGTAAATGACGCGTGGCTGCACGGCTGTGTCAGATGGCTTTTCCTGACCCAAAATAACCAAGGGATCTAATATGTGGTACGTGTACCGGTTACTGTCGCCTTGCTGAGTTAGGAGCCTTTGGACAACAGAATATCTGGAAGACCAAAATTTGCTCAAATGTCTGACTACGAAGAACAAATTCTGCAGTACGGGGAAGACGATCCAAATATCAGCACAAGACGAGTGGCCGTAGCATATGATATATCTGGAAGAGCAGCAAGGCTTCACGAAAAACATCTGCTTCCGTATCATTTTCTACGTGTGCAGGGCCTTTCACCTGCCGAGCACCTTTCATGGCAGAATTTTTACCGATGTTTCTGTAAATTGTCTGTTTCTGTAAATCTGTCAATTCCTTGTTCGTCGCGTCAGTTTTGTTTGCAGACGTACAACGTTAGGAATAGAAGGAATAACAAATGTCTAAAACCAACACGTATGGATAGATCGTAATCCTTATGCTACAGTTAACGCTAGTCGTCAGCAACAGCTCAGGATTAATATCCTGAAGTGGGCTAGAATTGTAAATGACTTTCTGCAAAAGTTCATACATGTGCCTATGAATTCATATACTTCATACCAAAATATGTGGCATAAGAATTTTTATCATAATATTAAACCAGTATCTTAGTTATAACTACAATGGCAATACCATGGTGATATTTGAGGGACATTATAGATTGGTTATTGAGAGAGTGGTATTCAGAATGAAGGACATTATGTAGAATTTGTCATTTACCCATACTAATACATAACATACAGGTAGCTGTGATTAATGAACAATCTGTTTTTCATGCCAATTTTTATTTGATAAGTAATTTCAAACTATTGAAAACATCACAAGCCTAAGGTAATCGATCATATATTTTTTCATGAAACAATTCTCGTAGTTCCAGCATGATTTACGAAATCGATTGGTAAACTGGAATACAAACGAAGTACAACTGTAAAGTTAATCTGCTTTATTTGAATTTTAACTGTTTTGTGCGTCGCCGTTTCAATTGCAATTACTTTCCCTCGTGATTTGAACAATTCATTTATTGTACAATCACTCTAAAATTCTTAGTCGTTATTTAACATCCAGTCAATTTGCACTTGCATTGCCTTATTTTTGGTCGCTGCATAAAAGAGCATTCCCAGAACGATGTTTGTCGATATTAGTGTTTGATTAAATACACACTTTATAGAGGAGAAATCAACTGTACATACCGGAGAACGTCGTATTAAATTCCGCGATACTTTTAAATCATTAAGGGAAATTGATAAAATGTTTCTACAGGTACTTATGTTAATGAAGTGACGTACCCAATTTACATTTATTTTACCAACATATTTATTTTAATTGCAATACTTTCTCACAATAAAAGGATAATTTGGAGAGCATAAAAGCAAATGCGCATTGTGCATCACGTCTAAACCTTACAATTACTTTCAGAGACTACCTACCATCATAAAAGTACAACTTCATTGATGTAAGAAAGCTGCCCTTAAAGTTTCCTCCCTGATTTTTGTGTCACTTGATTATTGGCTAGTGACAGATATAGAATGTATTCTAGAAGGGCAATTTTAATACAAAACTTAAAAAATTTTAAAAATTAAAAAAAAATGTTTAAGATAGCTTGAAGTGAAGAATATTTTCCTTAATGATAATATCCCTTAGAATGTGATTTCATAAACTTGTGGTAATCGTTTTGAATCAACTAAGAATTATCTGAGTTGAGCTCGGAGCCAGCATTGCCGCTGACTCTGCAGTAGGGATGTTTCATCGATGTTTGAAGTTTCAAAAACATCGATGTTGATGTTTCAAAAACATCGATGTTGATGTTTCAAAAACATCGATGTTGATGTTTCAAAAACATCGATGTTAATGTTTTAAAAACATCGATGTTGATGTTTTGAAAACATCACCGTTTTTACAAAAATGTCGATGTTTCAAACATCGATGTATTAAATCCGATAGTTTTTGAACATCTATGTTTTGTGATCGATTTATTTTTTCGTTTTAGTGTTTTTATTTGTTTGTTTGTGGATGAAACATTCCCGAAGCCAAAATCGTGTAAAAGTTAAAATATGAAGTAATAATTGATGGTACAATTGTTTATTTATGTGGTCAAAGCAAACGATCACGGTTTCTACTACCTTCATCGAGCACACACTCCCTCGCCCCAGATGACCCTGATGCCCGGGCAGTTAATTCGTCTTTCGCGCATGGAGAGGCGTTTTTTAAACGTTGTTTTTCGTTAAATATTAATTACAAATTAATATACACGGCCACTAACCAATTAAATTGTGTTGCGTACGAATTTAATGTTAGACGTTATTCAACATGCATTAATACATCGATGGTTTTTGGTCGATGTTGTATTAATATCGATGCTTTTGTTTTCAACCCGAATGTTTGGCAACATCAGTGTTTTGTTGTCGATGTTGCATCACTACCCTGCAGCGACTCAGTCCGAGAGGTCCTAGGTTCGAGTCCAGATGGTGGTGCATTTTCGACGTTTTGTTCGTCGTTTTTTTCGTCGATTTCGACGTGGCCAAGAATTCAGTCGCTGTATGGAAGATAATTTTAGCGGCCGGCTGCTCTGATAGGCTGTTTTCTGTGGTTAGATAGATAGATTTATTAAAGTTCGCTTTGAGCTAATGCTCGGTGGCAAACATGATAACGATTATAATTAGAATTACAAAACATTTTCAACATTTACAATTAGGTTTACTATTTGAATTAGGGGTCGATATCATAGTTCCAATTTATTTCTAGCTAACTCTAAATTCACTTCTAGTTTCCATAACACTTCACTACACTACACTGCACTCCCCTTCACTACACTACACTCCCTTTCCCTCCACTACACTACACTTCACTTCACTGTATAAGGGACATGACGATAATAATTATAACAATAACAATATAAGAAATAATAACTTAAAAATTTCCCCGAAGCTAATGACGCTATAAAAGTAATAGTAATATTAATAATAATAAAAGTAATATTAATAAAAATAATAATAAAGATAAATATCTCAGACAGTATGTCAGTATTATTTGAGATGATCTAGATGGAATGAAGCATATTTTTAAATTTGGCTACATTAGAAGGAAGACCCTCTAGTGCTTCTGCAGGTTCTTTGTTCCAATCTACTATAGTGCGATTCACAAAGGAGAACTTGCCTACGTCAGTTTTTTGCTTTCTACATCGTATTTTCCAAGGATGGTCTCCTCTGCTTTTATAATCTGATTTCTGTAATCTTTTACCGATATCTGCCCATGCTGTGTCCCCTCTGTATGTCTTATACATTACGCATAAACGCGCCCGTTCCCTTCTCTTAGATAAGGACTCCCATTCTTCTCGTTCGTCACCAACGCACCTGTGATTTACAAAATTTGAGGCCCGTTTTTGAATTTTATCTAACGCTTCGAATTGCCCTTTTCCGTACGGGTCCCAGCATGCCGCTCCGTATTCTAAAATTGGACGAACAAGTGTAGTATATGCTAGGGATCGGGCATTTGGACTACTATTTTTTAGAATACGCGTTACAAAGTGCAGCGCTCTCCAGGATTTTTTGACCATATTGTTAATACGATCCGACCAACCTAAGTCGCTTCGCCAATACCAGGCCAATGACGGAGCGGTACTCTTAACAAACGAACCACGGACACGCGCGATCTTCCCTTCCTCCTCTAGTCCCAACGTCTCACTTTACTTTCACACACCAGACAGGAGCTTAGAACTTGTACCGGTTGTGGTGGTACCTATCAAGTCCACGTGTAGGTCGGCGCCGGATCTCACCATCCAGAAGAGGATTAACGTCCTCACTTTTACGCATTAACGCTTTCATTACACTAATGACCATATAAGTCGACGTGCCCGCAAACATCGTTACAATTTGTTAATTGACAATTCTTACACTGCTTACGCTGTCGAATGTGAAGGGGGGGGGGGGGGCGTGTGCTTGGGGCCCGGGGCTGCGTCGCGTCGCGTCGCGTCGCGTCGCGTCGCGGGCGGCTGGCGGCGGAAGCGAACCTCGTGCCGCGGCCGCAGCGGGCGGAAGGAAGGGCGAGGGCGTTGACCGGCCCGGGGCTCCCGCCCCTCGGCCCCGCCGCCTCCAGAAGCGGACGCTATAAGGGTTTTGTTTGGGTGGGCAGTCGCACGGACATGCCTTGACGGTGTATTTATAAAAAAACTTCACTGAGTTACAATAACACATACTTTCTCGAATTGTTATAGTTAAGTAATATTATAATATTGGAGGGCGTTGACCGACCCCGGTCCCGCCCCCTCCCGAAGCGGACGCTACAAGGGTTTTGTTTGGGTGGGCAGTCGCACGGACATGCCTTGACGATGTATTTATAAAAAAACTTCACTGAGTTACAATAACACATACTTTCTCGAATTGTTATAGTTAAGTAATATTATAATATTGGAGGGCGTTGACCGGCCGGGAGCGCCCAAACCCCGGTCCCGCCCCCTCCCGAAGCGGACGCTACAGGGCTTTTGTTTGGGTGGACAGTCGCACGGACATGCCTTGACGATGTATTTATAAAAAAACTTCACTGAGTTACAATAACACATACTTTCTCGAATTGTTATAGTTAAGTAATATTATAATATTGGAGGGCGTTGACCGACCCCGGTCCCGCCCCCTCCCGAAGCGGACGCTACAGGGGTTTTGTTTGGGTCGGCAGTCGCACGGACATCCGTTGACGATGTATTTATAAAAATTCTCAATGAGTTGTAATAACTATTATAAACAATACGAGAAAGTTTGTGTTAAGTAATATTATAATATTGGAATTCGTATCTTCGAGAACTAATTCTTCAGCCATCTCGCGAAAAGCAACCTTCAGCACACACAACCTTATTCATATATTCACATATTCGAATTTTCAATTTTAGAAATTTATATGTTTTTAAATTTCAGATTTTAATGGACGTTCGACTTGTACTAGAATTATAACCTCACGTTACGTTATTAAGCAAAAAATTAAGAGAACAGTTTTCCAGCTTGGGATTCAAACCCCGGCCTTCAAGGTAGTTATAGAACACGCCTACACTTGTGTATTTACGATAAGCTTACTATATGAAATAGTTTAGTTATAATATATATATAAAAAATATATACGTCTTTGAGGTTTCGAAAACCATCATAATAGATCACCCGAAACATTTGTGTATGTTCACAAAGATGCGTTAAATTATATTAAAATGAATTTGTATTTTAATATTTTCAAGCGGGTAGTCAGTAAAACATTACAAAATGTTCAATAATTGAAAGTTCAATTCTTTAAATTAATAAGTCACCTATGTCGAATAATTGACGATGGTAATTTTTTAATTTAAAATAAATTAGGAGTTACGGTGTGAAGGATGGAGTCCAGGGAGTGGAGAAGTACACTGAGGACAGAATCCATCGGCTCATCGGCTCAGGTTAAGCTCACGTTAAAATGCTAAATGATGTCTCCGCGCTCTTACGCGCGGCTGCCAATCTTACACCGCAGCGGTTAGCCATAAAATATTATTAAACGAGATGACACGACTCAAGAAGTCAGTGTCTGATTTCTTGCTGACTTTGCATTTACCACATCGCAGGGCAATTTCCTAAGTATGCAAACCAGATAGTTTGTCAGAGAGTGTCGTCATGAGGCTAGGAGTGTCTGCAAAGATGACATTAAAGTTTTCAATCTCTATACACAGGGTTTCACATTTTGAACGATTTCATCTAGAATTGTAATCTAGAATTATAGACAATGCGCGTTTGCCGAAGAATTTTTAGAGGCTCTCCAGTTTTTCTTCATCTACTCTTTCAATACTGCTCGATCACCCTATTTTAATAATTATTCACCCTACCAGATATACCCACTGGTACAGGAATCACAAGTAAAACGTACCAAGTGATGTCACCAATATATTTAGTTACAGAGACGGTCAATTCTATCAGTATTGCCATCATGTCCACAATCATTTACGAATAGAAAAAAAACAATTTCATATCCGCCGAATTCCCATCTATTGCTTTTATATTTCTCCCCTAACATCTCGACCATTCCACTCGCGCCTTTGTCCCACGGCGAGCCGCCTTTCTGCTCCTACCGACGCCAGCGCTGCCTCATTGCTGGCGCCCGCGCCTTCGTGGTCGCCTCCGCGAGGGGGAGCGGCCGCGGAGCATCCGAAAGCCGTCTGCTGCGGACAGCCGGGGAGCGGCCGGCCGCGGGGCGCCGGGCCCGCGCCGGCGGGCGGCCGGGCACCCGGCGCGCGCGCCAATCGCCCCGCCGGCGCCGTCAAAGCGCTCGTGGATTAGCCCCGCGGAACCGCGCCTTGAATCTTGTTTCCGGCGGGCCCCCGGGCTCTCGGCGTTCGGCCCCGCACCGCCACGCTGCCCGCCTGACGGCCTCGTTGCCGACTCGTCTATCCCGACGTCATCTCACTAACCCACCACCATTCCCCCGTTCCACTCTAACCCCTTCCAACTCCCCTGTAACTCCGGTGTCCTGTTCCTCTTTGAATATCTGTAAGCGTACACACCCATTCGTCACCCCATCCACAACCATCATCCACCCCCATCCACGAGCATTCCATGTCATTTCACCATTACATTTGAGGCTCTCCCTTGATGTCTCGTGCGTGCTTGGACTGCCTGGTCTTCCACCAACACCACGTAACCTCCAATCCTCATCCATTGCGATCTCAATGCCGCTTCAAATCACCACTTACCAATTACCTCGGACCATTTTCCCTGGCATCGCATTTTCCGTCGCCGTCTAAAGTTGTTCAAAATATGTCGTAATAGTTTTGAAAACAATGTGTAAAATTATAAAAACATTGAGGGGGTTTGATGGCCATGATCTCTCCCTGATTCTACCACTGTCCTTGACTGCCACCTCCTCTGCTACCACCCTGCAGTCACCTCTTTTCCACCCAAGGAATCGCCCACGCAACCCCACCTTATCGCCTCGCCTTGCGCCATCCCAACGTCTCCTTGCCCTCACCTCTGCTTCCACACTGCCGTAAACCCACAGCCACTCCGTTGCCGTCCTAGCAACGTTTCAGAATGTCGCACATGGCGCCGCGCACCACAGAGCGCCCGGCGCTGTCCCGCGTCACCGCAACTGCTGTTGCTATCCTGCTACCACCCCATTGCCATTCAAACCACACCCGCGCCACTTCGCCCGCGCTACTCCAGACCACATCGCGCGGTCCCTCGCCATCCCACTGCCGCCTCGCCGCCGCCGCCGGCGTTATCTCACCGTCACCCCATTGCATCCCTATTTTCCCGCCCCCTACCACCCCGGCGCCGTTCCGCCCACGCCATCGCGCTGCCCGGCGCCGCCGCCCCACGCCGTCCCACCGCCTCGCCGCCGCCGCCGCCGCCGCCGCCGCCGCCGCGGGGGCGCTGAGTGCCGGCCGAGCCCCGTTTATGGAGCATAAAAGCCCCTCGCGGAGCGAGAGCGAACGGAGTTTCGCGCCCGGAGGAGGGGAGAGAAGAGGCGAGGGGAGGAGAGAAGAGGAGGGGAGAGGGAGGAGAGGAAGGGAGGGGAGCGGAGAGGAGGGGAGGAAAGACGTGGGGAGGGGAGACGTGGGGAGGGGATACGAGGGGAGGAGAGGGGAGAGAAGATGAGGGGAGAGAAGATGGGAGAGAGGATAGGAGAGGGGAGAGAAGATGAGGGGAGAGAAGATGAGGGGAGAGAAGAGGATGGGAGAGAGGATAGGAGGGGGAGAGGAGAGGAGAGGAGAGGAGGGGCAAAGAGGGGAGAGGAGGGGCAAAGAGGGGAGATGAGAGGAGTGGAGGGGAGGGGACAGGACAGGACAGGAGAGGAGAGGACAGGAGAGGAGGGGAGGGGAGAGGAGAGGAGGGGAGAGGATGGGGAGAGGAGGGGAGATGAGGGGAGAGGAGAGGAGAAGAGTGGAGGGGAGGGGAGAGGGCGAGAGAAGAGGAGGGGAGGGGAGGGTGGAGGAGGGGAGGGGATGGGAGAGGAGAGGAGGAGAGAGGAGGGGAGAGGAGGGGAGGAGAGAGGAGAGGAGGGGAGAGGAGAGGAGGGGAGAGGAAAGGAGGGGTGACGAGAGGAGGGGAGGGGAGGGGAGGGGGGATGGAAGGGGAGGGGAGGGGAGAGGCTGTGCAGCGCGAGGCAGCGCGCGCTCCGCAAACAGCGCTGCTTTGGGCGCTCGGCGCGAGGCACTGCCCGCGGTCCCTCGGTCCAACCCCGGCCCCCAGACCACGGCCACGGACCCAGCGCGTCTCTACGGGGAACGGCTGCCTCGGGATTACTTTAATCGCATACTTATGCGGAATTGTGTTATCGCTGACGTAATTCCATGATGAAATCATGTACTTACATCATGATGCTCCTTATGCGGAGCTTGCTTCAATTAGTTATTAGTATTGCGGAATGCATAAAATCCTAGTTTTTTTCCTTAGCCTAGATTGATAACACATCCATCCTGCCATATTGGCCGTGAATGGCTGTGAGTTCCGAATGGTAACTACAGACTCCACGCACCGATGAGTTTCCAGGGATAATTCGGAGTAGTTATTTTCAAGCGACCACTCGTTCTGTTAGATTGTTTTTAGCCCTCAATAAATCATCAGTCTTCAATTTTGAACTTCAAGGATCAATGTGCAAAGGTACTAATGGGACTAACCAGCAGTCATTGCAGTTTGGTAGAGAAATCTTTCTCTACTCAATAAAACAATACTGCAATTAACTTCACATGAGATTTAACGATTTTTGTGTTGATATTCTCAATTGGTACAAGATCAAACGAAAAAACACGAGTTAATGTCCCTATTTCTTTATCATATTTTCATGTGAAATACAAATGTGAAAACCGAATTACAAGGATTTTTAGAAATATTTGTCTCAAAGGGATACTTTCGTTTCAAAGAGAGACACGAAAGAAGAAATTGTGAAATATGAAATTGAGTAACATGGATATTATTGTCATCCCTTGGATATTGTTTCTGAGTTATGTCAATAGTTTTTATTCGTCGTAATTAAATACGATTTAAAATATCACGTTGTTTAACTTACAGATCTTGGTTGAATAGATAATCCATTTCAACACATTCACACGGGTCTTTTTAGGGAATTTAATTGCCAGAGCCAGGTTGTGGAAGTCCTTGTAAGTAACCATCTAGTGTTATTGGCACTTGGAGATTAAAATGAAAATAATTAACTGTACGATTCTCACGGTGTATCCATCCATTTCTATCCCGATCCCAGTGCAGTGAGTCCTCTTGTACAGCGAGTCTCGAAATGTCTGACTCCTGTAAATCATAATTATCTTTTCATTCCTTTCGATTCCGCCAGGCGATTCCTTTACAACTTTCCGTGTTATTGGGTTTGGAGATATCGAGTCTTTGAAATACTGTCAATCGACTTTTTTAGTAGTTTCTTTTCCAAGTACTCCGATTTCGATGTTAAGGTTTCGCATTTTCGAAGTGTTAAATTAACTTAAGAACTCTCTTCTCACTTCTGGTCTAACTTGAAAATTTGTGGTAGGGGAATGTGAAGCCTTCAGAACTCTGGATGAAGAAAACAACCCCAAGGAAGGAGAAACTCAGAACATATTTCCTCTCTAGATGATAAAACCCATATAGCTCATTCTTAAATAATGGCACCTAGTAACAAAGATATCAAATTCAAGAAAAATTTGAATTAAAAAAGTATTGTTCAAATAATGTCTCTAGTACTCACAAAATGCGATCTGTGGGTTGAGAAACATTGAAACTACCCATTGAATATATTTTGCCTTGAGAGATGCTTTAAAGAGTTAAGAAAATATGTGTCCAAGGATGCAGACATGGAAATAAAACTAAAACTGTACGAATGCTATAACATCATATCCCCTCTCATTGATATCCATGGCTAACAATCTGGTCTTAACCAAGGTACGCAGAAGAAAGACTAATCCCCATTATTCCACACGTTGATCTCTCCAGGCCTCCTAGAATACAACGGAGAGAGAAATGTGTTGCGTGGTCAGCAGTGGCCCATACGCGAATACTGTATTATATGAATTTGGAGAGAATTGCTTCTGCAAGTGAAAGTTCCCAAAAACAGTAGGAAAATCAAGAACATACTGGGAAGATTCATTTTATCTTAATAGAAATCCTGAGAAAGAACAGCTAAGCCAAGAGACTGGTGGCCAGGATTTAAAGGAGATAAAACGTGTATACGATCAGTTTTAGTAAAGGGAAAACGAAAAAGCTGACTGTCATGTTCGATGGAGTGGAAGGGGTGCGGAAATAATGAGGACGGCACAGGTTGAGATAGGAAGGCAACAAGCGAACATCGGAAGGGGTCTCTTCCAAGGGCGCGGTGATGGTGGAGACTACATGGTCACGGTCAAGCAGAGCGACCTGCTCGGTCAAAATCGAGACCGAGATACACACGACAAAACCAGGGCGTCCAGGGGAAGATGACGGGGCATGAGGGACGTGTGGATGTTGCGTGAACGGCGAAAGTTCTGAGAACATATGTCGGCAAGCGGCGGCCAACGGTAGATGAGAACCGATTAATTGAAGTAGAATGGAGGAGATGGATGGAGCGAGAGCTATCACGGTGGTCTAGACGGCCAAGTAGGAGAGGAATTATGGTTACATCAAAGTAACAAGGACGCGATGGGAGGAAAAGCGAATCAGGACAGACGGCAATCGTGAGTGAGTGAATATTGATTACGCGCGTGTTAAGTATTACTTGTACATAACGTTAGTCCCAAAATGTAGTGCGTAATATAACCTGGGTAGTGGCGGTGTTGTTTCAGAGTGGAACATGAGACCCAGCACCAAATTACACGTCGGATTGCCAGTTTCAGAAGGCATATGAAGGACAGTTAAGGGAACGTACAGGTAAGAGCACGAACCGGGAACGATTAGCGGGCTTGATAACGGGGACGTCGAAACCAGTTACGAAGGCACCGAGGGACGAGATGGGAAGAGGAGAAACCGAGATCGGATAAAGTCCTCGTTGACAGATTCATTTTCCACGGTTGAGACATTGCTTTATGATCCTCAACTCTTAGCCTTTTCGATCATATGAGGAGATAATATTTTTGATGATGATGAGTGATGATAATATTAACATGATTCGAGGCTTGCTGATGAACCAATGGTGGAATCAACGGCAGTGAAAACGGGAGAACCCCGAGAAAACCCGCATTGTCCACACAGATGGCCCGGGATTTGAACTTTGATTCCCAGGTGCGATGTGCGCGGTTCGGCCGCTCCACCACAGAGGTTGGCAACGGTGCCCAGCCCGGAGGCCGGAGCGGGGCGGCGGCGGCCGGGCGCCCTCTCCGACGTGACTGGCCAGCCAACTCCGCCGGATTACGTCCCCGCGCGCCCTAACGACATTTCTATTGAAGCGGTGGCGCCGCCGCAAGAATTAAGCGCAGCACGCAATTTACCTGCCTCCGCTCGCACGCGCGCGCGCTCGCCGGGGTTCCTGATTTAGAAAGAGCCGCCGGACGACGGCGTCGCGCTGCGGGCGCTGGACGATGCACGGGGAAGAGGCGTGCCACATCGCCCACATGTTTCAAGACATTCATTTTCAGAAATAAAACTTCAATAATACATCGCTCAGAACCGATTGGTGTTTTTAAACAAGGTAGGTGGGAGGAGCGGGCGAATTTTTTTAAATGTGGTTGGTGCGGTGCGAATTTAATCTGACAGTGACCGTGTTTATTTCTTTCTATGATTTACAAAACAAGCTGATAAGAGTTACCGGGAGAGGTGGCTCAGGGCATCATGTGGTGTCACTGCAGGGCCTCTGATTGGAAGGTTTTGGGGTTCGTGTTCCGACGGTGGCTGGATTTTCGATACAGGTCAGATACCTAGGTGGAGTTAGGACGCTGTCTGGAGGAGAATTCTAGCGACCGGCTGCTCTGATCGGTAGTTTTAGGTCGTTTCTCCGATCAACAGCAGCGGAAACCCGGAGCAGAACCCAACCAAATGGACCATGGAAGGCTCGCGATCTTTCCTTTCCATACCTGGTTGGGTGAAAACCCCGCTAGCTGACGATAGGTCGGCACCGTATCTCGCAATCCTGCGGAGCAATATCACCCCCTTCCGAGGAGAATACATGCACTACACTTACGGTTCTAATAACCATAGCCATTTATGTGCCCGGATTCACTAGCAATCAATCAATCTGATGAAAGTAACACGAGAAATGTCGATATTACACATGGCCATTTAAACGACCAGCCGCAAGGAAGTGGCGGCGACAGTGCGGGGCAGGAACCTCCTTCCCCGGGCGGGAGAGAGAGGGAAAGAGCGCGTTGGAGCCGGGTCGAGACGGTCGCCACGACTGAGCAAGAGCCAAAGGGCGCCAGAGGGTTTCGCCCACACGCTCCCGCCACCGCCGCCACCGCGCTTGCCAGCGAGCCCCGCTCAGCGGGCTACAAAGACGCCGGGAAAGCAGGGTGTGTTCTAGGGAGAGCGATACTGCCTACTCGGAGTTGAAGTGTCTAGTGGTGGCGAACAGTACGACGAAATTGGTGTTTTTCAGGTGGGCTAAGGAACTGCGCTGCGAATTGGACATCTACTGGCTGTGCGGCAGCTACGCTAGAATTTGATACTTCTCTCCGGTTCACTGAAAGTCGGTTGGAAAAAAGCTTATTCAAATAATCCAATAGAGTTTAGGCAAAACCGTTGATCGATTTTTAGTTTGAAGGACTCTATAGATTCTTACTATACAATGTGTGAGAGGAAGGAATTTACTTCATAATGGAACAAGATTTATCCATTTTTTCGTTTCCAGGACCCTTCAAAAGAGTTTTTCTGCTGAAAACTCGCCGATTTCCGGCGCACTACTACAATACTTTCTCTTCTTATGAAGTAAGTAAGAAAGTAAAATTGATGTTTTAAAAATATTCTCATCAATGTTACATCCCCACTCGTGAGAAGTGTTTATAGAACGAAGTGCCGTTTAGCTTGCGGAAATAGAGTAGACCAGAGCTCTTTCTAGTTCGCATTTGGAACATAACGGTCAAGTGCGATTGAATATTTCAATCACGCACTAAAAGACGTCACATTGCGTTCGAAGCTTTTTGGCACGCAAGCCCAAACTTTCAAGTCGGCACAGGGATATCAAATAAATTTGAATTAGTATTCGATCGATCTAAAGGATTCAAGAAGAGCAGAAATAAACCTGTTTTGTTAGTTTATGAATGAAAGTTCCTTTGGAAGACTACCGATTCAATGATCCGAATTTTTGGGAGAGCATTTGAGAACGTGTTTTAATGGGCTGCTCCCAGTTGATGCCAAATGTGAACCTAACTTCACTAATGGAATTAGAATGTGTATTTTACAAACATATATCACATGATAAAATAGCTCGTATAAACTTGTAAAAATATAAACGAATCATATAGATTATGGCTCAAAGCAAGCAGTTGCAATCTGTTCGATTCCATGGCATGTCGTCCGTATTTATTAGAAGCCAATAACGACGACAACATACTGTACCTTCTACCGTTTTCGGTGCGACTTCTACGGTTTTCAACCGTTTACGTCCCAACTTTTGATTCGTTGATCTTCACTCGTGGCCTCAGGCGAAATGAATACTTGTTTCAGCTACTTTTCACTGAAGAATGTGGATGTTCTCACCTTATCAGGTCGTTTTATGAACGCAGTTTTACTTACAAAGCAAACTCTTTATTATCTAACACCAGTTAAAAAGATCTTTCCAGCAGTTGACGGATCTCTACTCGCCTCTTCGTTATTTATTCTTTTACATTGCCTATCATTTTTCCCCATTATATAGAAATAGTGTTTTAGTTCCACTAGGTGTTTTAAACGTTTTAATTTCTGAGATAATGCAACATTCTTGATTTACCATAAATGACCACGGGTGGCATTCACATACTAACTGCTTATCTCCAATGTATTTGGGAGGCTACTAGAGTTCTTATGATTCTGTTTATCTTCTCGTACTGCTGTCGATATTTTGGTGAACTTATAGTGTCAGAATTCAACCATAGGACTATTCTTTTGCAACAGCTTGATCTGATTTTTTTATTGATTGATAATTAGTATGTAAAGTGACAATTGATGTCAAGGACAAATTATGTAAATGAAAAAAACCTGATATATTGCAAAAAAATAATTGCAAATACTCAGTCAAAACTTATTACAGTTGAGAAAAAATAATTTGTTGTAAAAGTGGCGATACGAAACAAATAGTTTTATGTCTGAAATGCAATATCAATTTCTATGAAAATAAATACATATTTAGTAAAAGTATTTTGTAAACCCAAAATATGATTTGAGTCTCCCATTACTTCTCATATTATTCAAATTAGATAAATACATAAAAATAATATTTTTGCGTTTACACTGCTCTCCGTCTTTGTGAGTTGGTGAGTGTGACTGGCTTTCTAGTGTTAAACAACACTCCAGCAAAATTTTAGCGATTTTTTTTTACCTGAGGTGAATATATTTTCTATTAAATTGATTAATATAATATACCTGTACATAACATCTAATACAGAAGGTAATGGTTGTCTAGCCACCACAACAAATTTGTGTATAGGGTCTACTGCCAAATTTCCGTTCATTTTGTATTCAGCTAATGCAATGACTGTGTTTATTGCACCTCGTGGGTATATTACATGTCTACATGCATGCGAATGACAGTCAGGGGGACGCCATCTGTGAGTGGCAGCATCATTCAGAGTCGGTAACGACGAATTAACCTGGCTCGCGATAATTTAGAGCGTACACATCACCACCATCAACTTCACAATAACTTGGCAAAAGTTCAAGCATTTTAAAACCTCTTCATGTTTACTTATATGTTACTTAAATAATCATTCTTTAATCTAAGTACTGTTTGCATACGGAAACTAATTGTGAATTTTGTCGAGCGGAAATGCTAGACATGGTTTATATTGTCAAATGGTTGGGTGCTTCGAAAACGACACCAAACACGCACAAGTTCGTATTCTGACAGACTTTATTGACATATCTGAACGCCAGTCAATGATACAATTACTACAAAAATACTTAATTTGAAAGAAAAATAATAATAAATTGATAAGATAGTATACAATATGAGAATAGTTCTGATGAAAATTTAAAAAAAATTACTGTCATGTATTGAAATATTTATTTCGTCATAAGATTTATGAAAACTATTGACAAAAAAGCTTAATTTTGTATTATTTCAGGTTTTATTAATTTTTCTTTCAATTCCTCTTGTTCTAGCAACACTCAGGCACTCATAGTTTTGCTTTGGCTTCTTTTGTTAGAACAGCCCAATTCTAAGATCGTTTTATAAATGTTTGTAAGTAGGAATTTAAGAATTACTTTGAGTTCTTCGCATTTAAATATTACATTTGTCTCATTTTAGGTATCGTTTAGGTACATTTTCAAAATACGTCGATGGTAAGAGTTGAATGAATTCAGAAGCCACGAAACATACCGAGAACTCACTAATGCGGAATAAATTAACAGTAAAAGAATGCTGCTGCTAAATGCCATCTTCCGGAATCATGCATTTCTTTCAAATATCATGGTTCACCTTGGTACAACAGCTGTTAAACCATAGCGGATGTACCATAGAATCCTGTATGCAGACATTGCTACAAAAACAGAAGAATTTCATAACTGAAGAAAAAAAATCTCGAACGTATTAACAGTGGTTGTTTTGTTTCACTCCCCCCCAAAATCACGTCTCACTATCAACATTCGTTTATTTTCTCCCCCTCTCGTTACCAATAAAATGAAGGCAACAATTACATATGAAAATTACGTTTATAAACAAGTATTGATTTATAACATATACACTTTTGTGTTAGCGACGTAACAAAAATTTCACCCCTCGCCCAGCTGGCGAAGTGGCCTTTTGTGCGCGGTGGCTTTTGAGTCCGCTCTCCGCCCCCCCCGCCCCCGCCCCCGCGCGTCCTGGGCGGCAGCGGAGCTCTTTTCCTTCCTCTCCGCCGCCAGGTGGAGCAGCTTGTCACGACCAGATCCCGCGTACTCCAGCTGTGCATATTTTGTTTCGCTTTTCTTTCTCGTACCGCCGTTCCGCACCGCACCGCACCACCACCCCGCCGCCGTAGCGTTTCTTCTCGACGGGACTTCCAGGAAAAATCGCGCTCGCAAAAGATAATGTACGAGTTGCGTTGAAACAAAACTGCGCGGGAAGAAAGATTACTTCATTTCTGATGACTGCGCCGAGGGCCGTAACTCACGGCGGAGCTCTCCTTGCCGCCGCCCCCGCCCCGCCGCCCCCGCCGCAGCATTGTCGCCCGCGGCGTTGAGGGATGGGGGGGGTTGCGTCCCCCTCCCACCCCTCCCCTCCTTTTCACCCTTTCCACTGCGTGCGCGTGGGTGCCCCTCTTTCTTCCCCGGAGCGCCGACATCGTCACCGTCTGGAGAAGTCTCGCGAGTTATTCGTGTGAAGGGGAGTCAAATAAACTCGTATGGTTATATATCTGTCGTGTAATGAATAGCTAGGACGGATTCAGCCGCTTTTTAGAGGAGAATTCTGGCGGCCGGCTGCTCTGATTGGTTGTTTTCCGTGGTTCCATCGATACTTCGAATACCAACGTCTAGGTCGGCGTCGTATCTCACCCTCTGACGGAGGAGAAATACTTCCATCTCCAGACATGTAAAAACATGAACTACACTAACGGAATTAATGACTGTGGCAATTGGCGTACTCGGAAACAGCAATAAATTTTGTACTGTTTTACAATGTAGCTTTTAAACTATTGAGTAAGTCTTATTAATGGACTGCCGTGAAAGGATTAGTAACCCTTTTTAGTATGTGAAAATTTTGCAAGTTCTTAAAGAAACATTAAATTTGAATGGCCAATTTGATATTGGAAATTTTGCCATTACTGTAATTTATTGACGATCATTTGTTAAATCTGCCGATGTTCTGAAGTAACATCTGTTTCAATATCGGATGAACGTTTAGTGTTGTAACAGCTAGTGCTCTCCTATTTGGATAATGTTTCAATGTAAATTTGTTTTTTGTTTTAATGTTCTAGGAATGATTGACTTTTGTTTAATGATATCCAAGTTAAGAAAAAACCTATAGTTGCGTAATTTGTTTTGTAAAAACATTATTTAGACCATTCTGTTTTTATATTTATTTTAATTGCTTGTTCTTAAGACGATATTGCAATTAAAACATTTCACAACGAATAGTTCAGTTTTGCAACAAAAGTCATTAATACAAAGTAAATTTTGTATGATTCAAAGGAAGCATCTGTTTGTAGTCAAGATTTCAGAGCATGACAAAAGCACATTTTTTTCAGGTAAATTTTTAAAAAGTTCTTTATAGTCGTTGATATATGATATTGAAAATAGGTTCTTTCGTTTAATACGTACGTTACGTAAAAAACGAGTTTTTAATTTTAATTATTTTTCTTCAAGTAGACTTTCAAATTCTTTTGTTCACAAATTATCTCGTATTTGACATTATTATTACTTGCTCTCAACTAAGTTTGTGGTGAACACAGATGATATGAGTGAAAACGCTATAATGTGTTATGCTAATTTATCTATAATTAAAACGGGAACTGAAAACAATAATGAGGTGAAATTCAGGAAGGAACGACCGGCGGCACCGGTCACAGCGATTTAATGACCTGGGCCACTCGAATCCCGGCAGGCAGCACACATAAATGCGCGTGACCGTCCACAACGCAACAGAGCTACAACTCCCTCGAGTGTAGATAACAGGTGGAGATAAAAAGAATCCGCCAATTCCGCGCTCAAAAGCCCGGCAAAACAGTTTTCAACTCTCCCCAAAAATTAAATTCCCTCAATATTTTTTTATCGAGTAATCGATAATCTCTGTTTTAATCATCCACATTAGCGACGTACTTGATGTGTTATCAACGCGCTGTGAAATTGATCGAGTATGCGATTTAATCAACATCCAGTTTAGTCATTAATCTGGTCCAATGATGGCTGAATGAGGGTTCTTTATAAATCAGCGAGGTAGCGCGGGCGGGCGGGCAAAAACGGGTGGGCCGGCGGTTGGATGGGTGGGTGGGTGGGGGTGGGGGTGGGAGTGGGTAGGTGGGTGGATAGAAGGTTGGTTGGATGGGTAGGAGTGTGGGCGGGTGAGTTGGGCGGGGGGGCGGGCGGGCGGGCGGACGTGTGGGTGTGGGTGTGTGGGTAGGTGCCACAGAACCGCTGCCAGCCACTATACCCGGACATAACTCCAATTAACAGGGATCCCAGCCCTGTGTTCCTGGAATGTTACAAGCCGTATCAATGATGCGAGGAATGCTGAGAGGGATGGCGTGGGGTTAAAAAGTAATGAATTAGAAATGTTAAAAGGGAATCATGATGTTTACCTTGGGGAAATTATTTGAAGATGTGGTATTAATATAGGGATGTAAGAGATTATTATAAAGCTGGAAAAACCAACCTGAAATAATTTAAAAGTTAACTTACTGCATTAGGCAGAAAAATTGGATAACACAGTGAAATATTTGGGTAAAAATATTTCCTTATCATCTAGACACTTGGATTCAGGCAAACCTTTAATGTTTATTTAGTGTTTAGAAATACTTTTTCCTAAAAAAATGGGGAATTTTGGAAAACACTTGTGTGTTTTTCAACTTTTCCGAACTGAATGATGCCTTAGAAATTCCACTGAATAGACTAGATTTTAACTCAGAAATCAAGAGGAAAGTTTAAACTCTCAGAGCTACTTCAATGATATCGTCTATACCTCCAGTTATCAATTAATCTAAGACAATTATATAATTAATTGTACGGATTGTTATAATTTTATGATTATAATGATATGTCGTTTAATAAAAAAATTGTTTGCAAAAATATGTCTACAGAAAGAGAAACTTCTTAATTTGTATTATTTTTCTTTTTTACAGAACTGGGATGTCACACGCGAAATTTCCTGCAGTAATAATTTGGAACCTCGGACCTCTGAAGACTCTCCAAGGAGGTACGATGATTCTGATAAAACACATTTTAAATTGTAATATTACATGCGAAAAGAAACAAAATCACCTTTAAACAAAAGACGTTTAAACATTTTAATTTACGTTTATGTAAAATATTTAATTTCTTACCTTAAACTACTTCACGTCTTAGATAATTGCATTGTAGTTGTTTTAAAACGTCCGATGGACGTTTTGTGGACAGAACGTGCGGACGTGGAGAGGACTTGCACGATTTGTCCCGAAAATGACTCCGAGCGAACGATGAGCCGTGAGAAGCAATCGATATCGCGCGGGCACGTGGCCGCGAAAAGTGCAGGCGCCGCGCGGGGGTAGAGTGCCGTCCGAGGGGGGGGCACGCAGAGGGCGGAAGGGGGGCACGTGGCTGGCGAAGAAGAGACTGCCTTGCGCGGGGCGAGGCCCGGAGAGGGGGTAGGGGGAGGGAGGGGGGGCGTGGCGGAGGAGTCCGATTAGCGCGCGCAATTACGGGTGCGTCCTCCGCCAGGCGTGGGTGGCGTCGCGGCGCAGCCAGATCTCTCGCGGGCGCGGGGGGCTAAGCCGGGTACTGCGAGGGAGGAGGACGAAGGCACGTGGGCACGGACGGGGGAGGGCGGCAGAGGACGGGCACGTGCGGAGAGGTGGGCGTGGTTCGGGCCGGGCATGGGCGGTGATGAGATCGGGGATGGGGACGGAGTGGGCCGTGGTGGTGGGAGCGGGCCGAGGCGGGTGGGAGGGGAGGCGTGGGAGTGTGCAACGGCGGGGGGTCGGGCGCGGGGTCGGGCGCGGGGTCGGGCGCGGGGTCGGGCGCGGGGTCGGGCGCGGGGTCGGGCGCGGGGTCGGGCGCGGGGTCGGGCGCGGGGTCGGGCGCGGGGTCGGGCGCGGGGTCGGGCGCGGGGTCGGGCGCGGGGTCGGGCGCGGGTGCGGGCGCGGGGCGGGCGCGGGGGCGGGCGCGGGCGCAGGTGCGAGCGCGGGGGCGGGCGCGGGGGCGGGCGCGGGGTCGGGCGTGGGGCGGACGCAGGCGCGGGGGCGGGGACGGAGAGGGCCGTGCTGGCGGGAGCGGGTGGAGGCGGGTGGGCGGGGAGGCGCGGGCGTGCGCAAATGCGGGGGCGGGGCGGGGACGGAGAAGGACGTGCTGGTGGGAGCGGGCGGAGGCGGGCGGGCTAGGAGGCGGAGGCGGGGGCGGGGTCGGAGAGGGCCGTGCTACCGGAAGCGTGCGGGCGGGCGGGCGGGCGGGGAGGCGGGGCTGGGGACGGAGAAGACCGTGCTGGTGGGAGCGGGCGGGGAGACGGGGGCGGGCGCGGGGGCGGGGGCGGGAGCGGGGACGGTGCCGGGCGCGGTCGCGTCATTAGGGCTAAGATCAGTGCGTAACGAGCTGCGGCTCCCCGGGGCCCGCGCCACCTGCGGTCGCTGTAACGAGGCCGCGCCCCGGTGCCCACTCGCGCTCGCGCTCGCGCTCGCCCTGCCCAGCCCAGCCCCCCCCCTCCCCGCCTCTCTCGCCCGCCCCTCGGGGGTCACCGGCGCGCTTCTTATGCCCACCTTCCCGGAGTGCTCGCTCCCATTCTCCAAATAGAATCTAGAAGCCCCTTCGACACGAAATAGTCGCATATTCTACAGTACTATATATCCTTTTCTGGATATCGGAAGACATTAATGGAGTGGAGACAGCCACAGAACCGTTTTAACTTTAGTAAATGCATTTAACAGGTAATTTACTACACATTTAATTTCGACACTCATACGGTTTGAAGTTAATCACACGTTTCACATTTGAAAAATTGTAGAGCCCGGAATCTGTCCTGTACATGAAGCTAAATTTAATAGTTTCTGCTCCTGAAATCTTGTAAAATGTTTAAAGATGTAGTTAACTATCTTTTGCTAGTTATGATTAATTAACAAGCGTAATATTTAAAATCATTGGTTTAGTTTTTGACGCATACGAACTTCCCATGAACATATATATCAGAAACAAATAATTAAAAACAATTAAGAGTTTCCACTGTCAACCCTTACTTGTAGGGTTCATTTGCGAGAATGATTTCGTTTAACAATTATATAAAATAAATATATAATATTATATAATATATAATTACATAAAAGAAGATTTAGAATCTTTCAGAATCTATGTAAGGAGGTCACCCGAGTCTCTTTCGTTGACACTACTGGCGTAGACACGAGGCAAAGAAGTTGGGCTACAAAGAGAAGGAAACTTTTATTTCGTTACTTTTCGCACTTGCACAGTCCACATGGATGTTTCTGCGTTGTTGAGCTGTAAACTCTGATACGAACACGAGCGATGATTTTACGACACGTTTCTTTCAAATTATTTTGGGCACGTGGTTCGGCGTGTGGAAATGATTTGCATTCACTTTACAAACGTTTGTTAACTGGTGATGGGGTGTACTACTACCTATTGTTTTGCCATTCTGCCAACTGAAGTATGTTCGTAGGAAATTAGTGAAATTTTGTAAGTGAATACCAGGAATGTACATTTCAAACGTCTGTTTAAAGGGATATTATTTACACGAATTATACTTTGACTGTAGGCGCTGCCGCTTTGATATTCGGTGACTGAGGACTGTTTGTATGCCTTTGACATATATACCCTCACGTTTAAATTTATCTATTAAAGAATTCATAATAATATTCTCAAAAGACTGACTAAATGATTTGTGTCACTTTTTACATTATCATATTTCTTGACAATACCGAAACAAACTATATTTCGTGTGAAAAATGTCATTAATTTCCAACCGCAGTCGCTGAACTGACAGTCACGAGGCATTAACAGCTGGCGCTCGTCTGATCTGATTGCTGAATAATACGTTTAGCATCCCGATGTGGACTTCGGCGTGGCTCAACTGTTTTACAATCTGTCAAAATAATCGTTCGCTGAATTGAAAGAACCATATGTACAGTAACGCTCGCTGCAGTGTCTCTGACTGGGAGGCCTTAAGGTTCGAGTCCCGACGGTGACAGATTACCGTCTCTGCATCTAGCCGCTGTGTGGAGGGGAATTCTAGCGGCCGGCTGCTTTGTTCGTTAGTTTTCCGTCGTTACTCCAAAATAACAGACAAATGTTTGTGCATTTTCTTAACAAACGATCCACGGATCACATGCGATCTTTTCTTCCTCTTTATTTCCCTTCTTCTCTCCTTGCACAAAACCACGCATATATTCATTACACTACAACACATGTCAAGCGACCAATCGGAGCGTGTCTGGCTGGAGCGATGCCCAGCACACGAAGACACCTGGAGAGGGAAACCCCGAAAGAACGTTGTCGGATCTCACATTCCAGCGGAAGAGAACCATAACCATGTCCCATATATAACATACACTACACTTACAGAACTAATCACCACAGCAATTGATCCGGCCGGAAACAATTTAATTAATAAAGCAACATATTCACTAACGGATCCGATTCACCCCATCCTAGCCGCGCGCACTCGGACGTCGCGTCGGCGGCGGCGGCGGCAGGGGCGCTGCAGGCAGTTGCCTCAGTGGGCCGCGTCGCCGCCGCCGCCGCCGCCGCCGGCGCTGCATCATGCATCGAGGCCGCGCGCCCCGCCTGCTTCCGGCTGCCTGAAAGCGCCCAGTCGCGCTCCGCTGATCGGGGCCCGGGGCCCTGCCCGCCTCGCGTCCACGCCTCCGAATGCCACGGCCACGGGCGGGGCCCCGCACCCCCCCCCCACTCGTAACCAAAAATAAATGTACTTCAACTGCGTACAAAAAGAAGATTCAATCTGCGAAGGAAAGCCCATCTTGGCACTTCTTTCTAACGATAAAACGTGATGTTCGCGGTTTATGATGTGGTGCATGGAGCGATGGACTTACTATCATACCACGAATAAGACGAAAACACCCATGCCTCATGTGGGATTCAAACCCAGTTTCTTCCTTAACTTGGGCGTGGTACAGAGATGAATAAATTGTATAGAATCTAAGTTATTTCTCAGTGCTGCACTAAAGGGACGATTCAGGCGAACTAATTTGAGTGCTGGATAAGTAGTACGTTCTACGTGGAATACTATAACATGCTCTCTACGAAGCCACTACGTTAGAAGGGCTTAACGATTCGTACATCAGCCGGAACAGCGGCGATAACCAAAAACGATGGAAATTGTGGAACATTGGTACTTTGAAACTTGATATCACACTTTTGAAACTTAATATATGTATCTTTCTCTCTCGTAGGCCATACATCTAGCCCCAGATGACGATGGCCTGCAAGAATGTTATATTCGTTTAGTCATGTTTGTTTATTTTATAAATATCCTATATAAGTATAAACTGTTCGTAATTCTGAGAAGAACATTTAGAAAATCGTTCAAAAAGAATTTCTCGTATAACGAAGACGGCGTATAATATTACATTATGTTTTAATATTACAGAAATACAAAAAATACCAATAAGTTATGAAATTGAGATATTTTAGATGAATTGTAGTATACTGATCTTTATTGGTCTTAAATTCAACGATATAATGAAGAATTTGCATAAAATACAATAAATAAAAGATAATATTTTTATATTTTAAAATAAATTTTGTTTTCAGAAATTTTAAATATGCAAGCTGAATCAATGTGCGCAAGCTTGTTGCAAGTTAAACATAATTTCGTGTAAATAAAAACAAGAAGTAACTGAGAGAAGAGATACATTGCGTGAAACTAGGCAAATAATAATAATAATAATAATAATAATAATAATAATAATAATAATAATAATCAAAATCAATAGCTCGTTGTAATGTTATCCGATTATCAATTAAATACATTATCCATTTACTTCAATGTTTCATTTTCACAATTTTGCCTAAATAATGCTTAAAAACGGAATTCATAAACTTTGGCGAAAAAGCTACAATAGTAATGTATAATTAAATGTATAATTGTTGTTTCAACTGGCACTCACGCGAAAGAACATTCTCAAATCTATCAAATGTTTTCTTAAGAACAAAAAAAACAACAACATGAATGTGTAATTGAATATTGTATTCACAAAAAATAAAAAAAAATCATTTTATAATTTTTTCTTCACAGCAATATTAAATTATTTTGGAGTCGTGGTAGACGAAAAGCAAGTTAAATTAGAAACACTGTCGACAGCATTTTTCGAATCAAAAGTTATTTGCCGCTACAGATTCGTTTGAACCGTGGTTTCACATTGGGTTGATGTGTCAACGTCTACCTGTTCGCATATGCTAGAGGGTTGGTATGGCATTTAATCGATGGAAGAGACTGCGCGCCCGGAAAACACAGAGTAAATCCCGGTAAAGAGAAAAGGGGGCGCTTTCGGTAATACATCACGCCAGGTCCTGGGGCGCAATCGATCATCTAAGATATTAAGGGGCGCGACGCAATGTTTATCGCAAACTTCTCCAACACTGCGGCGGCTACGGGAAATGATAGTAAATGATAAAAGCAATTAATGTTGCAAGGCTAGTGTTTGCCTACCCTTGTGTATTTAAACAGAGAACGTATGTGGGTTTAAACAGATGATTGTCTTTTTAAAAGACCGATTTTAATTTAAACAGTCGATTGACGAATTTTGATATGCATTCAATGAAAAATTCATGACACCTGATTAAGTTTATACAATGTTGGATAATTGTAACAGTGATGTTAACTGGATTTGCAAATCGATAGTTTTACATGTGTAAAAAAATTATACATCAGTCCGTGCCTTAAAACAAAGGAAAAGTCGAATTTAAACTTGAAATATCCTTTTGTGTGTGTGTGTGTGTGTGTGAGTGTGAGTACATGTTTTGTCAGACGCGTCATTTGTTTGAGCTGGAAATGCGCACTTTCACCTTCACAAGCATTATTTTCTTAATTTCATTGTATTTAGAAATGCTTTGGACATCCTTCATTTACTTGTACAGTTACGTAACTCAAGAAGTTCCTAGAGGGGCGTTCGCGTATTAATTGCATAGGCAATGTATTTGATATTGAAAGCTAGTGCTAGTTTCATGTTACGAAGGAAATAAACACGAAAACATTGATAAACCATTTGTGAAATTAAACTGCGGGAAAACACTACCATTTTAAGTTTCATAAACTCATATATTAAAGAATAATGTGCCGAGCTAGTTCATATTGAGTAATTTCTCCGTAATGTGTAATATATTATATGATTTGGATGTAATAATGAAAAACTTCGAAATAATTTGGCTTCGTTTGCATTTACTTTTCAGACGCACTGCCGAGATAGGACCCTTATCCCAAGTAGAATTTCTTTTGGTAGAGTCAACTAACCATACATTCCACACATTGTTAAGGAAAGCAAGATAATATTTCCGCCAATGGTCTTCATTATGAATGTGCACGAGATCACGTACCCAGAATATAGTTGCAATTGTTTCATTTACGTCTTTTGTCTACGTACAGCTGGCAATAAATCCAATTATTTCCAAATAGTCGATTTCTGAACATTACGGGAAGTAAAACGGAGAGCATCACAATAGAAGTAGTAAATAAGATGTAACTGACATATTAGCAACCAAGTACCACACCGCATTTTCGCCTAGAGTCCTTCCCCTCCTCCCCACCAACACCTGCGTATAGTGGTGTGGGCTGCTTGGCCCGATCGGAGCTGCCCGCCCGCGCACCTCCCTTCCCTGCTCCCCTCGGCCTCATCCGCTTATTGACTCTTCGCCGCCACCGCCGCCCGCCCCCTCGGTCGCCGGAGCAACCTTCGGCCGCCGCCGCTTCTCGCACTTCCCGCAGCCGCAACCTCGGGCCTTCCGACGCCCACGCCGCCGCCGCCACCCCCCACCACCCCCACCAACAGCACCAGCACCAGCACCAGCACCACCACCACCATCACAACCGCCATCGCATGCGTAAAAATTATGTATCAGTCCGTTCTTTACATCGACGGAAAAGTGGTTTAAACTCGAAATATCTCTTTGTCATCTGTCTTTGTCGTAAGCCACGACATCTGTTTAAGTTTGTAATGCTCAGAAATATAATTCACTTTCACCTTCACAACCATTATCTTCTTACTATTCAATACAATAATGCTAATTTCATTGAGTTTTGAAACGCTGTGTAAATCCTTCATTTACTAGTACAGTGTTGTAAGTCAACAAGTTCTTAGAGAGCCGCCACCACCACCACCACAACCGCCATCGCATGCGTAAAAAAATTCTGGATCAGTCCGTTCTTTAAATCGACGGAAAAGTGGTTTAAACTCGAAATATCTCTTTGTCATCTGTCTTTGTCGTATGCCACGACATCTGTTTAAGCTTGTAATGCTCAGAAATATAATTCACTTTCACCTTCACAACCATTATCTTCTTACTATTCAATACAATAATGTTAATTTCATTGCTTTTAGAAATGCTCTGTAAATCCTTCATTTACTTGTACAGTTTCGTATCTCAACAAGTTCTTAGAGAGCCGCCACCGCCACCGCCATTGCTACTACCGCCACCACCGCCCCTAAAGCCGCCACCACCACAGCGCTGCCTCCAACGCCGCCGCCGCCACCGCCGCCTTCTCCGTTCCCGCGCGGTAAAGTGGATGTGCGTGATCCGCCAAGTCGATACCGTCGACATGAGTTGGAGGGGTTGTAGGGCTGCTGGAGGCGTCAAAATCAGATTGTTCATGGGATAGAGGAAGCGGGAGGAAGAAAATAGCAACTTAGACGTTTGTAGATTATTTGCGAATATTGGACAGTTAAGAAGTAAAGTTGTTACAAAGTCAAAGGTTGTTAATGAATCGTTTTTAATGCCAGTCTTACATCAAAACGTTTATAAAATTCGTTGTTTCCGTGTAAGTATTCTATATTGGATCTTGAAAGTGTATGAGTTTCAATAAATTTAGAGTGGATAGAGTGAAGAATTATGAGATATTTTAAGAAGTTCAAGCCCTCGTATCCCATGTAGTCAATGTCTGAGGACATCCACACACTGAATTTTAAACTTTCGGCATTGTTGAGATATTTGGAACTCGAAATCTCAGGGTTCTATAAGGAAAGTTAAAGATGCCGAAGCTTCGGGAAGTTTTCGGAAAAATAACTGTCAAGAGTACCAAAACATTCAAATGTAAGTGTATCACGGACTGGAGAAACTAGTCCTATTAGGGGGTTCAAAGGTATTTTTGACACGGATGCAAAGACAGAATCACAACCCATGACAACTAAAGCCACGGAGGATGGCGACGGTCAAACGAATTGATCATTGATTAAAATAAGTGAATGCGAATGGCTCTTGTGTAAAAAATTCAAATGGTCAGATGTACGCTGTGAGCTCTGTGATTGGAGATTCCCTCGATACGTTATAACTGCGTGCTTATGTAAATCGTAGGCAACGAACACCATCCGCGAGGTCTTCCGCGGAACCGGCCGGAAGAGAGGGCTGGGGCGGGGAAGGGCAAGGCGGGAAGGGGTGGGGCTGGGAGGTGCCGAGGGGAGGGGAATGGTGGTGCAGCGCGGGGAGAGACGGGGTAGTGCGGGGCGGGTCGTAGCAGGGCGGGACGAAGTGGGGAAGAGGGGAGGGGAGTGGCGGGGCGGGGGAGTGACAGGGCCGGGGAGGGGCGGTGCAGGGGCGGAGAGGGACGGGTCGGGGGCGGAAAGGGACGGGGCGGAGGCGGAGAGTGCCAGGGTGGGGCGGGGCGGAGAGGGACGGGGCGTGGCGGAGAGGGACGGGGTGGGGGCGGAGTGTGCCAGGGTGGGGCGGGGCGGAGAGGGACGGGGCGGGGGCGGGAAGGAGAGAGGATGGGCGGGGCCGAGGGGAGGGGAGTGGTGGTGTGGGGCGGGAAGGCGATTGGAGTGCGGGGAGGGGCGGGGTGGAGCGAGGTGTGGAGGAGCGGAGCGGAGCGGGGCTGGACGGGGCCGGAAGGAGGGGACGCTGGCAGGCTGCGCCTCTCGCGCGCGCGATAACGCGTGTGTGGCGCAGAAGGGGCGCGGCGGCGGCGGCCGCGGGGAGGGGACGTGAGGAGAATGTCCGCTGGGGTTAGCGTCCGGCGCGCCCCGCCCCCGCCCCTCCGCCACGCCGCGCCGCTGTCGTCGCCCGTGGGTTACGAGGTTAAAAGCTCGGTCCGCGCGCGGCGCCGGCGCCGGCGTCGACGGCGCCCTCCGCCGGAAAAAACACTCAGGTCCCTGGCGACGTCGCTCGTTAGGTGTCCGCGCCCTGCCTCGCCTCGGCCCTCCCTCGGCCCTCCCTCGGCCCTCCCTCGGCCCTCCCTGGGCCCTCCCTCGGCCCTCCCTCGGCCCTCCCTCGGCCCTCCCTCGGCCCTCCCTCGGCCCTCCCTCGGCCCTCCCTCGGCCCTACCTCGGCTCTCCCTCGGCCCTACCTCGGCCCTCCCTCGGCCCTCCCTCGGCCCTCCCTCGGCCCTCCCTCGGCCCTCCCTCGGCCCTCCCTCGGCTCTCCCTCGGCCCTCCCTCGGCCCTCCCTCGGCCCTCCCTCGGCCCTCCCTCGGCCCTCCCTCGGCCCTCCCTCGGCCCTCCCTCGGCCCTACCTCGGCCCTACCTCGGCCCTACCTCGGCCCTACCTCGGCCCTACCTCGGCCCTCCCTCGGCTCTCCCTCGGCCCTACCTCGGCCCCAGCACCAGCGCACCCTCGTGGCTCTCGCTCGTGGGACGTGACTGGGGCTACCCTGAGCTCGTGTGGGATTCTCTAGATGATATGCACGTCAAGAAATCACTACTTTGAAAAACTAACTAAAAGTGTTAAAGCAGCACATACTTTTAACATTACTGGGAACGGTTACGAAATATTATAATATTGCATTTTCTGCCATTACTTCGTAAAAGTCCAATCACATTCAGAAGAAACACCTGCGGTGCATATCTGCCATTATTCCGATAGTCAGGAACAGTAGCTCTTTTATACTTCTACAAAAGAAACAAATATATATATATATATATATATATATATATATATATATATATATATATATATATATATATCAACTGTTACAATATTTGCGAACAGTATTGAAACAAGCAATGATAATTTCACCTATACAATAATCATCCAAAACTGAAGAACATTCAATATATCCCCCTTATTAATTATTATGTAGTATTAATAATGAATTATTATGTACAGTGTCATGACTAAATACGCATCTTACGCAAAAAATATTCATATTCGTAATTTCTTCTATATATATTATTCCCGACTTAAAATAAAAAATGGCACATTCGATTATATTAATTTATTGAGATCTCGTAGGGTCCCCTTGCTTAGATGATATGCACATGATTAAACTCTGCAATAAAAACGCGTGTATTAAGTAGTAAGTAGATTGAAGCAAAATATCATCTCAGGCACAATTTTTGTCTGAGATTAAGCACTAGTAAAGGCGAAAATCTCTTTGAAATTCTCCATTTTCAAGCACAAAAACGGTTCTCCTATTCAACGTACATACTCTTACATACTGACATATTGGTTGTCCCTCGTTCTCTTTTCTTCGCGAGCTCTTTAGGGATCCTCAAGTGTTGATTATATGTGCATGATGTACTTGCCTCAAAATTTTAAAAAAATGCGGAATAAAAGGGAACTAAGGAAAAGAAGGAATATGTGGTTATTTAAATCGTGGGAAACGTTTGCGACTAAGCATTCATCGAAAACAAATATAGAAAATGATAAAAACAGTTCTGAAACAACAAAACCGACAATTTATTAAATAGTTTTAATTCTAATAAGAATTGATTGTAGCAATTTTGCACATACCAGCTGTATTTCAGAGGTATTCCACAAATCGTATCGGATTTTTATTCTATGTATACCTATGAAAAACTGACGCAGAATTCAATGGCTACCCAGAAGCGTACAAAATTATTCATGAAAAATAAAAATCGTAACTAAGCCGCATAATCGTAAATAAGTGGCAGTTAAGTCGCGACGTCTGTAACTTAAAAAATTCAAGTTTTAATTATTGAATTTGTGATAAAGTATTTGCTTCAAAAGAATTAAGTACCTATAAACATTTCTATCGTGTTAAAGATGTAAAGAAAACATCGACACTCGCATCGGTGTCACCGTTTTCTTCGATTCAAATGTGCCGCGCTATCGACAGCTGACACCGTCCCGAGAGCCGCCTGATGACTGACTAGCAAGGCAGAAGATAAGAAGATCGCGTTGAGATCACACGTGTTTAAAAACGTGATTAAAAGTTAAAACATTACCTGAAGTAAAAACTTTAAATGTTGTTTTCTGTTTTTTTTACAGGTAATCTTCTTTTTTCATTTAACCATTGTAAATATTGTAAATAGTGAAACAAAATTATATCAAACTGTTTTTTTTACAGAAACGCAACTGAGTTTTTATTTCCAATTTTGGAGAACTATTTCCGTCCCATTATAAAACAACATTTTTGTTTTGGAAACTTCAAATGAAGATGGATAAACTACGATTCGACTTTATGATGAAAGGAGCAGGAGATGGAAAATCAACGGTATTATGCCTAACCTCATTTGGCACACCGGATGGCAGAACTTTTGCCTTACCAGATGAAATGCAAAACACACTTTTGCACAAAGATCTGACTGAAACACAAATGTTTGGTAAGATAAAAAATACACTCAAGAAAAGACATCAATTTCGAAAAGTCTGGATCACTTTGACAGAGAATTTAAAACAAGTATATTTGGACGACGAGGAAAATTTGCAATTTGAAAATTATTATTTAGAAGAGATTACAGAGAAAGAAGTGGAAAAACCTGCACAGGGTATTTCAAATGAAACAATTGAAAAGTTATTGAAAAAAATTTTAGATGATAAAAAGCAAAAATCTGAAGTAAAAAACTTTGGGAAAATTGCTAATGATTTTATGATTGATAAATTTAATGCCAAAAACTCAAATGCATGTCAATGGATAAATGAGTTTGAGAAAGAATGTGAACGCTTTATGGTGGTAGAAGATCAGGAAAAAATTGAAGCTTTAAAATTTCTCCTAGAAAATGCAAGCGCAGACTGGTATACATGTATGATTTTGAAATATACAATAGAATCAGAATGGAGCGATTGGAAAAAGAACTTTATTGAAACTTTTGGAAATAAAGGCTGGTCTCCGATAAAGTATGCTTTTTCATTTAAGTATCAATCTGGGTCTTTGCTCGATTATGCTTTAAAAAAAGAAAAACTGCTGTTACAAATAAGAAAATCTATGGATACAGAAACTCTAATCGATCTTATAGCTATTGGTTTACCAGATTATGTGTTAAACAATATCGACAGAGAAATTTTACAAGAAACTCAAGATCTCTATAATGAAATAAGTAAGCTGGAACACCTGGTAAAAAAAAATACAACTGATTACAAAGGAAAAGTTTACCCCGACAATAAGTTAAAAAAACTTGAAGAAAAAAAACCATGCCGAATCTGTGAGAATGCAAAAAAAGGTAAACGTTTCCATCCTGAATCTAATTGTTGGTTTAAAGGAAAAAATGACAATAAGACTGAACCAATAAAATCTATAAACAACTCGGAACTGGAAGTGGATTTGAATCAAAACAATCCAAAAAACTAGAAATTCCACCATTAATAAAAATCGAGTTACTGTTGAATGACACTCTCAACATTTCGGGCATTTATGATTCAGGCTCGAATGAGTCATTAATAAACGCAAAATTATTAAAGTTAAAACAGAAAAACATGAATGATTTCCAAACAGTAAACTTGAAAACCATTAATGGTGCGAAAAAACAAAAGGTATGATAACACTGAAAATAAAAATCTACAATATAGAGAAAGAAATGAACGTCTTTATTATAGACAACGAAAATTTCAATTACGAATTTTTAATAGGTCTGGATTGTATAAAAGAATTTAAACTGATCCAAAATGAGGATTTAAAAATAATTCAATATTATAATCCAAAAGAGAAAGAAGAAAAAAATAAAAATGAAAACATTCCTGATGTGCCAGGTGACTTGAGAGAAAAATTTCAAAATAACGGACAGGAAAGAAAAACAAATAATACCAATTCTAAGTATTTAGATGATGCAGAAAAAGAATATAAAGTCAATTTCAACGAGCATGTAAACACTGATGAATTCGAAATTATTGTAAATCATCTAGATGTAGATAAACAATTTGAGATTGACAAATTGATTGAAAAATATAAATCAGTATTTGCAAAAGATAAGTATGATATTGGCACTGTAAAAAATTATGAAGCACATATTGATTTGATAGTGGACAAGTATTGCTATAAACGTCCGTACAGATGTACGATTGAAGACAAAAGAGAAATTGAGAGCCAAATCGAAAAGCTACTAAAAAAAAACTTAATAGAAGAATCATATAGTCCGTTTGCCGCACCAGTAACTCTAGCATATAAAAAAGAAGATAATAAAAAATCAAGGTTATGCATTGACTTTAGAGAATTAAATAAAATCATTGTACCTCAATCACAACCCTTTCCACTGATTGAGGATCTTATGGTAAAAACAGTCAACTGCAAATACTTTACAACCTTAGATATTAATTCAGCTTTCTGGTCAATTCCATTGAAAATAGAAGATAGACAAAAAACCGCATTTGTAACGCAAGAAGGACATTTTCAATGGACCAGCCTCCCTTTTGGCTTAAAAACGGCACCGGCTATTTTTCAAAGGATTTTGAACAATATTTTGAGAAAATATGGTCTAACAAAGTTTGCAGTAAACTACATAGACGATATACTGGTCTTTTCAAGATCTTTTGATGAACACATAACACACATATCGATGATGTTAGAAGCAATAGAAAAAGAAGGCTTCAGAATAAAATTTTCAAAATGTTCTTTCGCAAAAGACTCAGCAAAATACTTAGGCCATATAATACAAGACAATTCTATAAGACCACTACAGGATTATCTAATTGCAATAAAACAATTCCCAACACCAAAAAACCAAAAAAATATACGCCAATTTCTTGGGAAAATTAATTATCATCATAAATTTGTCCCACACATTGCAATTATTTTAGATCCACTACATAATCTTTTGCGAAAAAATGTGAAATTTATATGGTCCAAGGAATGTCAAGAATCATTTGAAAAAATAAAAGCATTACTATGCTCAGAACCAATTTTGAAAATATTTGATCCAGAGTTACCAATCCATATTTACACTGATGCAAGTATCAAGGGAATCGGAGCAGTATTAAAACAAAAAGACAACAATGGAGATAGTAAGCCAGTGGCATATTTTTCAAAAAAATTGAGTGAAGCTCAGAAAAATAAAAAAGCAATTTACCTTGAGTGCTTGGCAATAAAAGAAGCCGTGAAATATTGGCAACATTGGCTTCTTGGAAGAGAGTTTTTAGTATATTCTGATCATAAACCCTTAGAAAATCTTAATATAAAAGCGAGAACAGATGAAGAACTTGGTGATTTGACATATTATTTGTCTCAATACAATTTCAAAGTCAAATACAATCCTGGAAAATTAAATCAAGAGGCAGACTGTTTGAGCCGGAATCCAGTTTTAGAACCTGATGAAAATTCAGATGACATATTAAAAATAGTAAACCTAGTAAACCTAGAGGAAATAAAGAATGATCAAAGAAAACACACAGAAGTTCAAAATAATAAGAATAAGCTGATATTAAAAAATGAAATTTATTATAAAAATCAAAAAGAAGAGACAAAATTTTATTATCAGAAGAATTCAGTGAAGCATTAATAAGAAACGTACACAATACTTATTGTCACTTGGGAAGAACCCAGATGATAAATAAAATAACACCATTCTATACAGCGAAAAATTTGATTATAAACATTAAGAAGATTTGTGAAACTTGTGACATCTGCATAAAGAATAAATCACGAAAAAAATCGAAATTTGGATTAATGTCACACTTAGGACCAGCAACGTACCCATTTGAGATCATGTCTATAGACACCATAGGAGGATTCGGAGGATCCCGATCAACAAAAAAATACCTACACTTATTGGTCGACCATTTCACACGGTACGCTTATGTTTTAACATCAAAAAACCAAAACTCTGATGATTTCATAAAACTAATGGAGAATGTGACAGAAAACCATGATGTCCAAATGGTACTAACGGATCAATATCCAGGAATAAATTCCAAAAAATTCAAACAATTCTTGGAAAAGAAAAAAATAAGAATGATCTTCACTGCCGTAGATTCACCTTTCTCAAATGGTCTCAATGAAAGATTAAACCAGACCTTAGTGAATAAAATACGATGCACTATAAACGAAAATGACAAAAAGATTGCATGGACAACTATTGCGAAAAAAGCTGTGGAAAAATACAACGAAACAGAGCATACAGTGACAAAATTTGCACCAAAATATTTGTTAGAAGGTAGAAACATAAACATCCTACCACATGAATTAAAGGAAAAAACCACAACCGAAAATTTAGAAAGAGACAGAAAAATAGCACTTGAGAATACAAAAAAATCTCATAATGAAAACAAGAAACGATTTGACCTACACAGAAAACAAATTGAATTAAATGAGGGAGACCTCGTATATGTAGAAAATGGAAATAGTCTGAATAGAAAGAAATTAGATGAATTGCGAATTGGACCATATTCGATAACAAGAAAAATCTCTAACTCAATCTATGAAGTTGACACCGGACACAAGAAAAAAGAATCCAATCTCTATCACATAACGAAACTAACTCCACTTGTAGAGGATTATAAAAATTGAACAATTGCATGGGAATTGTTCACATCTAAAGAGGGGAGATGTAAAGAAAACATCGACACTCGCATCGGTGTCACCGTTTTCTTCGATTCAAATGTGCCGCGCTATCGACAGCTGACACCGTCCCGAGAGCCGCCTGATGACTGACTAGCAAGGCAGAAGATAAGAAGATCGCGTTGAGATCACACGTGTTTAAAAACGTGATTAAAAGTTAAAACATTACCTGAAGTAAAAACTTTAAATGTTGTTTTCTGTTTTTTTTACAGGTAATCTTCTTTTTTCATTTAACCATTGTAAATATTGTAAATAGTGAAACAAAATTATATCAAACTGTTTTTTTTACAGAAACGCAACTGAGTTTTTATTTCCAATTTTGGAGAACTATTTCCGTCCCATTATAAAGATATAATATTTATATTATATGATAGACGACGATAGATTTGTAACCTTATTTTTGGGCATTTACAATTGCATATTGGAAGTTTTAATATGTAGATATCTTTTGTATATTAAAGTTTTGAGCGCTGATTATGGTATAATCACTCAAAATTTGCACACTCACATTACACAGGCAAGCTTATGTAAAATTATTTGCTTGTTTGTAAAATGTGCTGAGAAAAGTGTTGTGTTAATCCTGTTTGTTTCTATTAAAGAAGAAAAAATACTACTGCCCTTGGTTTCCGAAATAGTTATAGATTTGTATTGGATGGACTTCGTTTGATTTGGTTTGAACTTTTCCAAGTGAAGGCTAAAGTGTTAGCAGAGCAAAAATTGCAATACTATAATATTTCTAAACCGTTCACAATTATACGATAAATCGTGCTGTCGTAGCACAATTAATGTTAATATACGTGAAAGCTGCTAAACTGGGCATACCATACAGGGTTTCACACTTTAGGGAAACGTAAGATGAATTTTATTGGTAAGAGCAATGATGAAACACCAAGTTATTCAATTTATGAATTGAGTCTAAAAAGCGAGGGACATGAAATTTCACGTCCCGGCCCCTTACAAATCCCTTTGGAGAGCGAAATGCAGCACTGCTCGGCGGGAAGCCTAGCCCCGCCTTGCCTAGTAGTTCGGCCAGTTCCTCGATTAAACACACACAAAGAAATATTTTTAGAAGTAACTGCATTTACGACAAAAATGACCAAGTGATATTTTATGACATTTATCTTAGAATCCGTGGATGGAGTGTTTATGCAGGTGGAAGGAATCACAAGGAATATACTATCTGAAATAATAATAATAACGTGAATTTATACGCACATTTCAAAGATGCCAGTAATAGAAAAAGGGGAAAAATGACTTTTTTAACGCAGAGCTAATTAGAATGAAAAAAAAGTAACACTTGGAGACATTTACTTGAAAGCTATTACCTCAATTGCTTTGAGAATACATTTACTACTATTACTTATAAATCTGCAAGTGCAAAAGTGGGAGGCTTGGTTTAGTGTGAAATGCTCCAATTTTGCCTTATGTTGGGAATCTATTTGTAGAGACAACAACATGAAAGAACCTGTAGATGATGAACTAATTGAGTTCCTCACGTTGTTTGGATGTATTCACCAACAGATTGAACTACAATCGGTTAAAATTTGTGTGTTCTGCAGAAACTTGAAACTAGTGGAACTACAATAGCACGTACTTTCCCGCATCAGTAACGGCTACGTAAAATTATAATGCCACACTTGTTTTCGTATTAATACATTTCAGCCATCACTTGTAAAACTCATGGCCTATCGTAGCGCATTAGGCGAGGAAACGTAAGCTAATTCATCAACACAAATTTAACAATTCAAAACACCGTTTAATTCACACAAAAAACTGCGCAAACACGAGAAATTTTTCTGAGAATTTCAAACTGCCGTGTCACGGCGTCGCCATTGCCGTATTAATCTGATAACTCCTGAAAAGTTCTGGCAAAATAAATGCGGAAAATTCGAATCTGCAACTTCAAAAATTTTTAAGATTAGATTAAATTTCTAAGTGAGCTACTCATATTTTTTTAAATGTACATGCTTTTTTTAAATAATTGATTTTTTAGAATAAATTTTATTTAACAAAAAATATTGTTAAATGTTATGCAATTTAGTACTTGGAGATCAGAGGGCGCTACTAAAGTTTCCACTAAATTGGTGCTGGGTGCTATTTTCAGAAAATCGAAAATTGAAAAAAAACTAACATTTCAAAAAAGTACCTGACTGATGACAGAACTTTTTTTTATACGTTGCTAAAAATAAATATTTTTGTCGAAACACATATTCCGTGGTGGTAGCAGATATCTTGTGGTAATCCATAATATGGTAAAGGAAATAATCGTCCACAAAATGTTTAATAATTTTATTAATTATTACCCAGAGTTAACTTTCGGGAAACAGTTTTTCCATCTTCAGTGGGTCTCTAGCAAGGAGATTCAATTTTCTCCTCCTTGCTAGAGACTCACTGAGGATGGGAAAAGGCTTTCCCGAAAGTTAAGTCTGGGTAATAATTATTAAAATTATTAAATTTTTGTGGACGATTATTTCCTTTACCATACGAAACAAATACTATTACATATTTCTCTAAATTTTATATTGTAACGTAGTGACGTGCCCGCTGAACCTCACAAGTCGGGAGGCCGGAGAGGGGAAGAGGTTGGCCATCTGGCGGCAACCAAGCTGCGAGGGTGCGGGCCGGGGCGTGTTGTTAGAACGTGGGTGTCAAAGCAGGAGGACGAAATGTGACGACAGTCGCGTCCGTCAGCGGCGGCGGACCCAAATTTGCAATGGGTCCAAAATTCGCTAATGAGGTGACGCGGGCCGCGGGTCGCCTTCATTGGAGGTCGGCAACGCGAGTCCTCGAAAAAGCGATCGGCATTCGATTTTGAACCGAATCGCGGGGCGGAAGACACTTGTCACCCGCTAGGGTTTATCGCTAGCTTCGGCTGCAAGGTGTGGTTGTTCGCCACGGGACGGGAGGCAAGGAGTGCTGTTAAGGTTAGCCGCTGGGTCTATGCCAGGCTGGGAATGCAGTGCTGGGAGTGCAGCGCTAGTTCCTCAGGAGTGTAATTATTGTATAGCAACATTGTAAATAAATCTGTACCTAACAACTCCTCGTCTGTGTTTCACTCCCTTCCCGACGACGTTCCAATATGAATAAGCAAATATTTTGAGTAATATTAATTTTCATAATTTGGAGCATTTTGATAAAATGGTGAAAATACGCGCCAGTTTCGAATGCAGTGTTCGATGTTGTAACATATGTTACTGTGGGATTTCTGCGATTAAATGGAGAACTTGATCCACGTCCTGTCAAAACGTCTGAGGGTCACTTCTAATTAGTGTCGATTCAGACTCTCAATGACACTCCGAGCGATAACATATAGCTCCCAAATTTCCTCAAATTGCGAAGACGAAATTTGCAGACTGATATAGAGGGTGACGTCACGTTTTACTTTGGGACTGTTCTCGATCCTGGTTACTGGTTTTCTTATTGGTGAAAACAAATGATTTTCTTTATTTAAACACATACGAGTATTTTTTACTTTTTAAATGCTTAAAAAACTAAATATTTTCCGTTTTGAGCATATTCAAGTCCGATCCCTAATAATAACATTCAACTTAAAAAAAGACCAAACAAATCCCTTTATTCCCTACGCTAGTATGCAAAGCAAAGTACAGGGTCATATACCAGGCCCGAAATGGAGTGCATGCCGTGTACTAACTTCGAGCAATCGTTTTGAGCATATTCAAGTCTGATCCCTAATAATAACATTCAACTTAAAAAAAAGATAGACCGGAAAAATCCCTATATTACCAACGCTAGTATGCAAAACAAAGTACAGGGTCATATACCAGACCCGAAATGGAGTGCATGCCGTACACTAAATTCGAGCAACACAGCCGGGATGAGATGTAAGGCAAGGAATGTATCAAAATATGATTGGAAGGCCATCAAGGCGAACCTTTTGTCCTTGTCCTCCGCCTGTTGCTCGCGCGGCGTGGAGCAGCGGGCGGGGAAGGGGCGCGCGGGAGGTGCGGGCGGAGCATTAACAATGCGGGCGGCGCCCTCACGCACGAGGCCACAGCAGCCCCGAGGGGAGCGGGGACGGGGAAGGGATGAGGGAGGGCTGAGGATAGCGGCTGGGTGCTGCGGGTGAGCTAGTCAGAGGCAGAAGCCAGGACTGTGGGTGAAGGCCTGGGCCGAAGCAGGGAGGGAGCAACGCTGGAGGGCTATGGGTGAGGGTAAGGGCGAGGGCAAGACTTTGCGTAAAGGTGAGGGCGAGGGTGAAGGAAGCAGTTACGGCAAGTGCGTGGACGAGGGCGAAGGCCAGGGTGAGGGAAGGAGAGAGCGAGGGCACGAGCGTGGGTAAGGGTGAAGACCGTAGTGAGGAAAGGCGAGAGAGAGGGCAATGGCGTTGGTGAGGGCGTGGACCGTGGTGAGGGAAGAGGAGGGCAAGGGAAGGGCGTGGACAAGGGTAAGGGGGGGAGGCCACGGGAACTAGAAAGTGGGCGAGAACGAAGGCTGAGGGCGAAGGCGAAGGGCGGGGTGGAGGGCGGGGGTGAAGGGGGGGGGTCCAAGGGTGGGGCGAAGAGCGAAGGCGAAGGTCGAGGGCGAAAGTATAGGACAAAGATCAAGGACGAACGTTGAGGGCGAAGGGCGAGGGCAAAGGTCGGCGGCGAAGGGCTGGGATCTGAGCGAGGGCAAGGGCAAGAGCGTGGAAGACGGTACCGAGGGCGGAATGCGGGCGAGGAAAAGAGCAATGGCGATGGCGCTGGAAGAGCGAGGGGCGAGGGCGAAGGGAAAGCCGTGGCGGAGGACGAGGCCGGGGTGGCTCCTGAGGGCGGGAGGGGCGGCCACAGGGAGCCGGGAGCGAGGCCCGGCGCTGCATCAGGTGCCGAGGGCGGAGGTCGGGCGCGACAACAGAGGGCAATGCAAGGAGGCGGGGCCGGATCCGGAATCCGAAGGCGGGGGCTGATAGCCGCCGGTGGGGGCGGCGCGCGTCTGACAGCGGCCCACGCCGGCCGGGGCGGGGGCGGGGGCGACGGGGCCCTCCGGACGTCAGCGGTCGGCGTGGGGGAAGGGAGGGGGGTAGGGGAAGGCGGGGAGACGGCGGGGCGCCCGCGACGCACGTGGCCGGACGCGAGTCACGTACTGACGCACCCACGTCCCCCCCCCCGGCAGACGCTCCCCCGACCCGGCCGCTAACTGTCGGCCGATTTCAAAGCATCGGCGACCGGCGGCATGCCCCCCTCCGCGAATGCTATTGACGGACTCGCTTCCTTTGCGGCCGGAAAGACGTTTGCCCTTATCAACCGATGCGAAGGTCGCAGCTTTTATGCGGAAGGGCAAAGGCCGCACAGGCCATAACGACGCCGTGCGTCGGAACGTGATCTGTGCGGACGGCGCGCGCGCGTCCGTGGCGGGGGGGGGGGTGCAGCACGCAGCCACTCAACGTGCTTCGCCTTCACGCGTTCTCCAACGCCCTGACGTCTGCGGGGGGAGAGAGGGCGCCATGATTTCCGGAATTTTCCGTCACTACAATTATGAGAAGTATCGATCAATCTAATCGCACTTCGACCTGGAAGGTCAAGGGTTCTATAGCGTGTGCCGTCTCACCACCTCGGACCCAAGTGCGAGTTCCTCTGTGGGAATGATTGTCCCTTGTCTTTCACGTACGTGTGTTGTCACGGAACACCTTGTGAGTCTGCTGACCACAGACCGAGGAGCCCTGATATGTGTCAAGTGCAAAGGTTAATATGTGTGCCCATGAGGTTAGCCGAAGTAGGCATTCTCTGAAACTGGAAAAAGAACAAGGAAAAAATCGAACAATCTAATCGAAACGCATAATGCCTGGACAATTAGTTTTTGAGAGTTAAGAGCGAATATTTATGCACTGAACAAAGTCAACAGGAACAATCTAAAAAGCTGACATTTTTAGTTTTATTTAAATATTTTGATATTATATCTATCTATCTATCTATCTATCTATCTATCTATCTATCTATCTATCAATGTATCTATCTATCTATCTATTTATGTACATATATACAGTTGTTGCTCTGTTTATACCTATTAAGAAGTACAGTACACTATCATTGCTGTAGTTTGATGTTTGTGTTGTGATGCGATTGCTGCGGCTCTTGCGGAGTAGATAGTTGGCTTGGTAGTTTTTGTACATTTTGTTTTACATAAAAACCTTTTTTGGAAAATCTGCTTTGGTTTGAATAAATGTTCCTTTTTCACAGACTGTATTCAAACAGTTGTTTTAAAATTAATGTGGGCGATTTGAATACGAACAGTTGTAGAAGAAATGTTGTAGCAGATTTACTGATGTAAGTGAACTAAGTGTAAATATACACGAAGATAAAGACAAACTTTTGTATTAACTTTTCCATTTTTTAAATGTAGTAATTGTGACTGCCAATATTTTAAATCTTCCTCAGTGTACGAAAAATATTTTTGGTTTTTATCAGTATTAAATTTCAAAAAAACAACAACAAAAACCCAACATTAGACACGTTTTCAGAAATAGAAACAGAAATAGTCAACTGAATCTCGGTATTATAGGATTCGTTGACTTCTTTAACTGAGCTTAGGAATATTCCATATATCATTATTGCGTTTTATTTTGTAAATTTTTCAATGCATTGACGCTTAAAACGGCTTCTTAAGAAAAATATTTTTTCTTCTCATTTCAATAAAGTAATACAGAACACAGTAATTGCAACCTGGATCAAGAAAATATCAGATCGATACAGTGAAATGAAAGGATAGTTGAGAATACGACTATATATAAGATTTATTAATCGATGTTTCCACTTCTGAATGATATTGCCACAAACGCTCTCTGGTTATCGATCCCGTCTGACTGTCCCCAAACAGGAAAATTTTACAACTTTCCCCGTTCACTGTGAACGTTTACAAGGGCGAACTTTATTCCGTGGCAATGGCTAAATTGCAGTCGCAGACTGCCAGTCGCTCCCGCCTCCACCTCCTCGGGTTGATCGCCCCGCGGGGTACCTTAGTTCGCCGCCGCCGGTGAATCGCGGTGTGAATTAGCATCGAAGCAAAATATGGACGTAACGAATTGAAATTTTTTTCTTCACACTATAAACATTTCAATGAAGTAATACAGAAAACAGTAATTGTAAGCAGAGGCAAGAAGATATCAGATCGATACAGTGAAATGAAAGGATAGTTGAGAATACGACTATATATAAGATTTAGTAATCGATGTTTCCACTTCTGAATGATATTGCCACAAACCCTCACTGGTTATCGATCCCGTCTGACTGTCCCCAAACAGGAAAATTTTACAACTTTCCCCGTTCAGTGAACGTTTACAAGGACGTTTTTATTCCGTGGCAATGGCTAAATTGCAGTCGCAGACCGCCAGTCTCTCCCGCCTCCACCTCGTCGGGTTGATCGCCCCGCGGGGTACCTTAGTTCGCCGCCGCCGCCGCCGCCGGTGAATCGCGGTGTGAATTAGCATCGAAGCAAAATATGGACGTAACGAATTAAAATTTTTTTCTTCACACTATAAACATTTCAATGAAGTAATACAGAAAACAGTAATTGTAAGCAGAGGCAAGAAGATATCAGATCGATACAGTGAAATGAAAGGATAGTTGAGAATACGACTATATATAAGATTTAGTAATCGATGTTTCCACTTCTGAATGATATTGCCACAAACCCTCACTGGTTATCGATCCCGTCTGACTGTCCCCAAACAGGAAAATTTTACAACTTTCCCCGTTCAGTGAACGTTTACAAGGACGTTTTTATTCCGTGGCAATGGCTAAATTGCAGTCGCAGACCGCCAGTCTCTCCCGCCTCCACCTCGTCGGGTTGATCGCCCCGCGGGGTACCTTAGTTCGCCGCCGCCGCCGCCGCCGGTGAATCGCGGTGTGAATTAGCATCGAAGCAAAATATGGACGTAACGAATTAAAATTTTTTTCTTCACACTATAAACATTTCAATGAAGTAATACAGAAAACAGTAATTGTAAGCAGAGGCAAGAAGATATCAGATCGATACAGTGAAATGAAAGGATAGTTGAGAATACGACTATATATAAGATTTAGTAATCGATGTTTCCACTTCTGAATGATATTGCCACAAACCCTCACTGGTTATCGATCCCGTCTGACTGTCCCCAAACAGGAAAATTTTACAACTTTCCCCGTTCAGTGAACGTTTACAAGGACGTTTTTATTCCGTGGCAATGGCTAAATTGCAGTCGCAGACCGCCAGTCTCTCCCGCCTCCACCTCGTCGGGTTGATCGCCCCGCGGGGTACCTTAGTTCGCCGCCGCCGCCGCCGCCGGTGAATCGCGGTGTGAATTAGCATCGAAGCAAAATATGGACGTAACGAATTAAAATTTTTTTCTTCACACTATAAACATTTCAATGAAGTAATACAGAAAACAGTAATTGTAAGCAGAGGCAAGAAGATATCAGATCGATACAGTGAAATGAAAGGATAGTTGAGAATACGACTATATATAAGATTTAGTAATCGATGTTTCCACTTCTGAATGATATTGCCACAAACCCTCACTGGTTATCGATCCCGTCTGACTGTCCCCAAACAGGAAAATTTTACAACTTTCCCCGTTCAGTGAACGTTTACAAGGACGTTTTTATTCCGTGGCAATGGCTAAATTGCAGTCGCAGACCGCCAGTCTCTCCCGCCTCCACCTCGTCGGGTTGATCGCCCCGCGGGGTACCTTAGTTCGCCGCCGCCGCCGCCGCCGGTGAATCGCGGTGTGAATTAGCATCGAAGCAAAATATGGATCGGCGCGCGCGGGCGCATGAATATGCATACGCGATTCCGCTTTTATCTGCGTCGCCGCAAGCGCTTAACACGGCCGCGGGCCGCGCTCGTTATTTCAGAAAACGCGCCAACGCGTCGACGACGCTGTGGCCGCCGCCGCCGCCGCCGCCGCCGCCGCCGCCGCCGCCGCCGCCGCCGCCGCCGCCGACGACGACGACGACGACGACTCACCACGCGGACGCCGCCCCACGTGCGGCGACTGCCGACGCTGCCCACTGAACGACCGAGAATCGAGGAGCCGGTCCGAGGGGCGAGAAACACCAACTCTGAGATTAACCGATGGGATCCCTGATGTTCGTGGAGTAGCTGTGGATCGCAATGAATACATCATTGCGTTCAAGGTAAAGATTTATCAGAATTCGTCACGTACTTCTTCACTTTATATTTTTTTATATTTAAGGTCGCAACAACTTCTAAGTCATTAGCGACTATTGTGTGTAACGGTATGGTAGCTGGGAGGATGACACGATATGATGATAGGGAGTGAAAGCACGAACACAATACAACCATGCCCGAGGCGGGGCTCAAACCTGCGATCCTTCGATCCGAGATCGCTAAGGCACTACTGCCTTAGCGATCTCGGCCATCCGGACAGGCACTTCTTGACTTTGTGGTGATGTTTTCTCATAATCCTTTTCTTCTATTGCATCAAATCTTTTTATAAAAATATGTAATACTTCACTTTATATTTCTATATTCTTCGACTAGTCCTTTCATCATTTCTTCTGCGTTCACTCCAGCTTCCCCACACTCCTAGCTTTTGTCCCACCCGCTCTTTATGCTGGTCGTATTTGCCCCCAGGGCTGCGCGTCCGAGCCTCGGCCTTCCGCGTAGTGGCGGTGACGAGGTTCAGCGCGACCGCGGCGCCCTCAGACAAGCGCCCCTCCCCCTCCCCGAGGATTGATCTCGGGCGCGTATCGGGCGGGGGCGGGGGCGGCGGGCGTCGATCGATGGGCGAGTGGGCGCCGCGAAGGGCGCTGCGCACACCTGTTGGCGGCGGTGGAGGGGCGCCGCGGCGGCGGCGGCGGCGGCGCGTCGAGCCGCGCGCGCGCGCGCGTGCCCCCTCGGACGACGCGCGCGGCGCCGCCGCCGCCGCCGCCGCCGCCGCCGCCCCCACCGCGCCGCCCGGCCTCTCCGAGGGGGTTGCGCGCCCCGACGGCAGTAGCGGTGGAGGCTGCGCGCCGGGCGCACGCACCGCTCCGCCGCAGCCGCCGCCCGGGACTCCGCCGCTGCCTGCCTCCACGCCGTCGCGACGCCCCAACACCGCCGGTGAGTACCCCGCGCCGCTCGCGATTTCCCGCCTCAGCGCGCGCTACCCCCCGTACCGCCCACTCTCCTCCTCCTCCTCTTCTTCCTTCCCCGGCTCTCGCGCTCCACTGCCTGCCGGTTGCAGAGAAACTTTCTCTTCCCGAAGAAGAAGGAGAAGAAAAAAAGTCTGTCTCTGTCGCGAAGTGACAAGCGCGCGCGGGCCGGGCGAAGTCCGTGCTTGACGAACACTTGTCGCGGGTTGTTGGGAACTTGTTGAGCGGCCACGCGTCTTCGCCGCCGCTCCCGCGCAGGCGCCTGCCTCGCCGCCGCCGCTGTCAACGGCCTCGCGTTGACGTCGAGCCTTTCCGACGACGGGGGTGCGCTCGCCGCGGATTCTGCTTCTGATAGCGCGCCACCAACGCGAGATTTTGAATGGACGTCGGACCAGTTTACTGTCTCACGCCACGTCCGCCCGTTGTGAGATTTCCACCACTGGGTCTCTCTCGTGGTGGGCGGGATATTGACGGTCGTTACGAAAAGATTCGCAAAATAATTTGAATCATCCATTCTATTACAGATCCGTCGCTAATTTTGTATTCATTATATTCTAAATTGTACAAATATTTTGCAATCCTTTTCTGCTGTTTTGTAAAAATTGTTTTCCACCTGCAATTTGCTATTCAATAACTTTCAGTAAACGGAAGAAAGAGGACGAGCACAAGAGAAAATGGAAAAACATCAGCCGATAGACCGATAGTAGAAACGAAAGGAGTTCTCAGAGAATCGCTTTCCTTCCGAGGGCCTCCTCCCATGTAATTCGAGAAGTTAAATTAACTTCTTGCAACTTTCGTCGTAATCTCCGACTCCTTTAGTGACTACGAGTGCGAGCAGAGAAGTAAGACCCCTTTATATTAAAATCTACAGAGTTGATCGTTTTGGTACTCAGGAACGTTTCTGTATTGCCTCTGGTAATTCTCAGGTGGGCGATTTTCGGCCTTCCTTACACAGCGATGCGAAGGTAATAAATCCTACAAAAGGAAAGTTCCTTTCGGAGAAGAAGGATATAATGTACTACTCGCTCATAAAAAAAATTAAGACGCTCAATAATAGAGTGGCGGCTTTGGATGCGCCTGCAGATAAATGTGACGTGCGTGATTAATGTGAGGAGTCCATGGAGATCTTAATATCCGGCAGCCTCGCTCCGGCCAACGCTGAGCCTGATAAAAAGTTTCAATTCTACTTCTACTTGCTTAATATCAATAATCCTGTTATCTCGTGATTGATCACCGCTGTAATCAATCAAATGAAGTTCTCTCGCCCAAATGGAGAGTTTTTATTGTTAGTTGGACTTCCGCTTCGGAGGCGTCATGCAGACTACACGACAGCGATGAGAAAGGATTTTTAGGAAGGACGGTCATACGACCTTCGAGTCGTTTCCGGAGGGAAATGAAAACTGGTAAACGGATGGAGTAATATCGCATTATTAGGGATTTGTTTCGCAACAGACAGAAATTGTTTTGATAGGAACGATCCCTTTTTGGAATATAGCATTTTTACCATTTGTATGAAGAATTTTTCTAATAGTTTTAGTTACAATTCGCTGATAAATATCGTAAGGTATTGTACTTCTAGTGTAATAGAGAACGCTCTGTATATTGAAAGGGCAAAGAAAAGGCTTGAAAATATTTTAAAACCAAATTAACGTAGTCGACTAAAAACGACGTGTAATAATAAAACATAAATCTTGATGTTTGGAATTTACAATTAATAAATATCCCAACACAAATCTTCGTATTTGAGTAATGTCTTATATTTTATTCATTACATGTCATTTACATAAATATTTTCTTTTTAGTTATGAATATGAACAAAATAACGTTTCGAGTAATCCTCAGAAAAGTGGTATATTTGGGGGAACGATGAAGAATTTTCCAGTCTTTTGTTTTCAGTTTGGAAAGACAAGGGTGTCCGTTCACATCCATTCAGATCGCATCCCACAGTAAATATTGCAATGTGATGATATATCCACCCAATTTCACTCCCTCGAAAGAAGCGGGAAACATTGCTTGTCGAAACGGCCGCCTCCAACCGATCATCCCTCTGCGACCGCAAAAGAGGTAAAACGTCAGGCGGGCCGCGGATTGATGAAAAATCGAAACGTTCAGATAGTAAAAAATACGCACAAAGTACTGACGTTGACAGACATGAGCGAATGTGATTTTATGATTTCGTGTTCCCGTCAGACGGGAGAGATATTTAAATCTGTCGAAACGGCAATGTCATCCTCTCTACGCCTCAGCTCGTTCTCCTGCAGGGTACTCTGGGCAGCATGGACTCTTCCGTCGTTGTCCCATTGACGCTGTCAGCCTATTCTCGGCGCAGTCTGGAATCGACACCTAATCCCCCAATGAAGACTCTTTGAATACCTCTTTTCGAAGCATCCAGTAGCTTCAACCAACAGTCCGAATCACACGCCGCCAACTACTATTTCTGCCTCTCGCGAAATACATTTATCTCAACTCCATCAATCATTCCCTTTTTGAATGTCGGTACACATTCTGTTTCCGTATTTGCCAGAGCTACAAATGAAATCACCGACTTATATTACCTTTCTAAATTCTAATCTGGCTCATACCGTACCCTGAATCTCAGACTCAGTAACTTTTTTTTGTTCATGTCTTTTGTTCCTTCTGCCTCGTTTCAACTTCCAGCAAATCGTAACCTCAGCTACAACCCTTCGCTCCGTGGTCGTTTTCCTCATCTCTTTAGCTTTGTCCTTCCAAAACCACACATATCCCGAAATCCCTTAGACGGCGCCCAATCGCTTAGACAGATCGTCTTTTCTTATGGTTACCGCCAACGAAATATTCTCCCTTTCACTTTCCAGCCACCTCCGTCTCGACTACTCTGCGGGATATTTCGGCAGTCCGTTTCCTCCTGCCTTATTTACCGTCAACCAACAGTCCCAATCATAAACAGTCTTACCGTCTTTGCAGATCGCAAAGCATCTCAAACAGCTTGCCTCGGCTGACAGTCACCGAAGCCTAGCGCCCTTCTCGGTCGCTCGCTGGCCTCCCCCTCCCCTTCTTCACCTCCCCACCCACCCACCCCGCTCTTCCCCTCCCCCACCCCCGCCGTCGTTACGAGGCCGCTGCCCGCGGCGCTCTCTAGCTGCTCTGTTTCCTGTCGGGTTGTTTTTGTTCTCGAAGAAACCATTAGCCGGCGGAAAGAAAATAAAAAAAACGAGAAAAAGAGGTCGAAAAGATGTTTTGATCTCTAATTAAATTATTGAAGTAATTTTATGCGTTTAAACTCGCTTCACGAAAACTCTGCCGGCCACTTACACAAGCGCGTTTCAGTCGATGAAACACACAAACTGTCAAAAATAAGTTCGGTTGGAGAATTTCTCACTCTGGATTTGAGGAAAATGTCTTTGCTTTTTTGTTTCGCAAATATCTGTCGGCGAAACTCTAATGAGATATTATTTTTAGAGACAGTAATATCGATTGGAGTCAGTCAATCTACTCGTAAGAAAAAAATGAGACAGGAGGGAAATCACTGAGACTTGCACTTTGAACATGTGTGAAAGTATGTTGGCAATAAGTACATATGGCTAGAATTATGTGCGGACTACATAACGATCACGTTCTACAGTTATAATCGCAACGGTTTGGGTTCGTCGTTTGGTTTCTCCAGAATGTAGCGCGTGATGAGAATGATGATATAGGTGATTTAATGAGAGGCATGGGTATCGCAAACCTCCAGGAAACCTACCGGAAACAGCTTTATCCACAAGTTATACGTTATTATACCCAATCGTGGAAGTTAGCGCGTACGAATCTTGCGCACTTTCAGCCCCAGCATCGAGAGGTAGAAAGCTGACGACGCGGAATTCAAACCTTGGAACCCAGAAGTGGGTTAGCTAGCACAGGGTACACGATATTTCCAACCGACGGAAAGCTACAAGGAGCAAGTATCATGTGTGTTTTGAAACCTGTACCAAGTCATAAATCTAGCGTGCGGCGATCGCCTGGAGTGTGAACTCCAGAACTGAAATGTTGGAAAAGGCAGAAACCTGCCACAGTGGCTGCTACGCGTCTGTTCGTCCTACGTTTGCAAAGGCGGGGGGGGGGGGGGGGAGGCGGAGGGCTTTCCCGCTTCCCGTTTCGCTCTCGCTCCTCTTTCCTCGCCCCCCGCCCCCGCCCCCGCCCCCGGCGCGCGTATCGGGCTCCGTTGGGCCGCCGCGGGTGTTCGCGCACAGCGCCGACATCGATTTCAGGCCTAACAACTGTCCCCGAACTCGCGTCCAAGTTGCCGACTGGCACCGTTGTTTTCGACAGCTGTGAAACTCGAATGGCTCAAGTAACTTTGGGAGGAAATGGTCTCCCGGCATATATTATACGCCCTTCAGAGGGTCGCCTCAAACGACTGAGAAAGCGACGAAGACTTTTTTTTATTAGAATGGGTTATCGAAGAGTTGGGAAGTTCGCTTCCAGTGGTTCTTAATACAATGGGGGGAGTTTGAGCGAAAGAACTAGTGGAATGGGTCTCGAAACGGTGGGGGGGAGAGGACGAAGTGGAAGGGTTTGTAAAGTCCGAAATTCAGTAGCGCGGTAAAACAGGAAAAAATTTCTTGGAAAAAAAAATACGAAAAAAATACCGTTAAATACACGCATAGCAGTTCGTGGAACACTTACAAGGACATAAAGCGGCGTTAAAACGTCAATAGAGTTTCCAGAAATCTTCATAGTGGTCATTATTTTATACCATTTCCTTCATAATAACATTAGTGAATGAGCAGCCGGATTATAATAGAAACTTTTGTTATGAACCCGAAAATATGAAGAGTACAAACTACTTTTATCAGGCCTCGTGCTCTGAAAATGTTTTGTTTCACATAATACACTGCAACAATTACGCAAGCTGATTTAACTGCAAGTACAATATTACTTTACAGAGTCTCGTGTTGCTCAGGTAAATCTCAAAACCGCTACTAACGACGTGGAGATCTAGACCCCATTTTGTGAGACGCGGCTCCAGCGGAGAGCAGGGAAATGACGCAGTACTTGCGCGCCGCGGCGCACCGCGCGCCGCCAGCCCATTAACAAGGGGAGAAGATTAATCTCGGCTTTTACCGCCCGCGTGTCTGTTTCGCGTTAAAATAATTTCTCGCGTTTTGTTTTAACACCGCTCCCCCCCCCTCCCGCAGCGCGCTCCTCGTCGGATTAGAGTACTTCAGCGACGGCCGCTGCTCGGCCCAGCTCGGCGACGCGACGACTGGTATTCCCCATAGCAAATAATTGTACGACTGATTAACGCTTTTATTGCCCACGGGAGAGGCGGCCGGGCCGCGCGAATGACTGACGATGGGTGGCTCAGGGCAGCGAGCGGGAGCGCGAGAAAATGAGTGTGCGTATGGGGCAGTGGGCGGGTGAGCAAGAGGGCGAGAGGGCCACTCTGTGAGTGAGCGAGCGAGCGAGAGGGCAAGAGGGTGAGTGGCCGAATGGGCGTGGGTGCGTGGGCGAGTGGGCGAGAGGGCGAGTGGGCGAGTGGGCGAGAGGGCGAGTGGGCGAGAGGGCGAGAGGGCGAGTGGGCGAGAGGGCGAGTGGGCGAGAGGGCGAGAGGGCGAGTGGGCGAGTGGGCGAGAGGGCGAGTGGGCGAGTGGGCGAGTGGACGAGTGGACTAGTGGACGAGTAAGCATGTAGACGAGTGGGCGAGAAGGCGATACGCCGAGAAGGTGACAGGGCGAGAGAGCGAGAGGGCGAATAGGCTAGTGGGCGAGAGGGCGATTGGCCGAGAGGTATACTGGGCGAGTTCGGGCGGGCGAACCGGAATGAAGGAAAGGGTGATGAGGGTATAGGAGAGAGTCCGGATAGGTGGAAGGTATCCGAACAGCAAAGTGTCGGGAAAGTAGGCGGGCCAGGGAGAGTCGCTGAGAGAGGAAACGCGGCAAGAAGGAGAGAGACGAGCGAGCAGGAGAGAGATGGGAGGGCGAAACATAGATAGCCCGAGAGATTGTTATGGCAGTGAGCTCCGAAGGAGACACAGGGAGCCAAATCACAGGGAGCGCGAAAGCACAGACGTTAGCGCAGGCAGCGAACACGTAGAAGACTCAGGAGCGCTGCTGGCCAACAGGAAGCACGTTCAGCGTAGATGGAAGGGAAAGGGGGAACATGAGGGAGGAGACGGCGTGGGGAGAAAAGGAAACTAGGGAGAGCTAGATAGTCGCGGGAAAGTTCAGTATAAAGTTGGTACTGCTCTCCGTTACATGACAGACTGAAACAATGACAACGAAATGTCACAGAGAAAACAAGGTAGTGCCAGCCAGATAAAGTTAATAAAATAAAAGAGAGAATAGAACTTCAATACAAGTCTAGCAACAATATGCACCTTAGAGGCAGATATATACCAAAAAATAGTGATAATTGGAAGAGAAAGTGAAATATCGTCACGATGATGTAAATCAGCTGAAGTTATCAAACCACAAAAAACTTAATTTTTCGCTAATAAGTGTTTTAATTGATTTTACTTCACAACAAATTATTCGCAAATATATTATTAGACATGTATTGATTTATAACTACGTTTTCTCGAAAATGAAATTGACTATAATGATACGTATTTTCACTTAACGTTAGGGCCCTGATTTCCAGGAAATGCGAGACAAACTTGCAAAGCGACAAAACAATAAGACGGATGGGGCCCACACATCGCACCAAAGCGGCTTCGTCGAAGTGGAAGGTCATTTCCGCGGTAGGCGTAGCGGGCGGCCGCGTTCGTCCACGAGCCAGCAAAAAGCGGCGGAGGAGGGGGACGAGGAGTCGGCTTTCGGCCGCGGAAGAGGCCGCCCCCGTTGGCGTCGGCCCACTGTCGCCCACTGCTCGTAAAACTGATCCTTCATCGCGACACTCGCGCCCAGAGATGTTATTAGAGATAGCGCGGACCGCACTGAGCGCGCGCCTGCAATCCCACGTGCTCCGAAGCCGCACACACACACACACACACGCACACAAAAAATTGAATCGGGGCTCCCAAGCGAAGTTAAATTCCCGTAAACGGCCGCCGCTTTACCCGGCGCTATGAGAACTGCGCGAAGGATACCAGACGCCGCACAAAAGAAGGGAAGGAGGGGGGTATTCAAAAATATGGAAAATAAATGAAGATTGAAAAGCGTGTTACATATTCGCGAGCCGGCGAACATTCGCAGCGCATTTGTTTTCTTCACAATGGAATTTCGGGGGCCCGCGCGCGTGCGGGACAGAGAGAGCGAGAGAGGGAGAGAGGGTGCGACGAGCGGGACGGGGTGAGAGGCGGGGCGCGGGAAGAGAGAAAAAAGAGAGAAAAAGGAAAAAAACGGGGGAGCGATTCGTTCCTTGCAACCACAATACGCTTCAACAGAGCTGTTTTCAAGCGGCGAAAGAGCGCTGCATTAGCGAGTTACACAATTGCGGGTGGCGGCGGCGGCGGCGGTAGGCGCGACGAAAGACGAATAGGCCGCGGACAGAGGCTGTTTGCGCTGGCGTGAGCCCTGCGACTGGAGCAGTGCCGCCGCCGCCGCCGCCTCCGCTGCCACCGCCCGTCAGCGGATGCGTTAGATCGACAGTTGTACAGTGGCGGCCGCGATGGAGGCTACAATCAATGGTACAGGTTGTGAAGATGTGGCGGCGGTGGTTACGGCGGGGATGGTGACGCTTTCGTGAATGGCGAGCGCGGGCCGTGGGTAGCGGGGGTGGCGATGGTGGCAGAGGGTTTGGGACAGTGAGTAGGGGTCAGAGGGGGGTGTATAGCAGGGGGAGGAGGGTGACGGGGGAGGCGAGGGCGTTCGGGAGTGGCGTCGGGCTACTAAAGGCGTCGCGTCGCGTTGTTTCTTTGACGAACAGACAGCCGCGCGCCGCCGCCTCCTCGCTTTGCAGGCCTCGCGATCGAGGGAACTCATTGTTGTGTATTGCAGCGTCCGCTGCCGAAAAGGAACATGCATTTTGAAGGGAAGGTGGATTGATTCCATATCTAGAAACATTCGTAAATTGATGGATAGATAACGGTTTTCAAAAACCGCGGGCGGTCAATGATTTTAGTTGAAGCACTTGATAAATACAATTTTCCGCATTTTTATTTCTTATATATTGTGACATACCTGGTTGTGCCGGGTATCTTCACTGCAATATAACACTAAGAGAGGGTGTCTTTTACGTGAATGGGTCCTAGGATAAGTCGGTGCAACGTTGGGGAAATTATTCATACATAGAAATACAATTATGACAGGATTTATTTTAAATCAAAGTTACTATTTACATAATCAGACACCGTTTTTATACTCCGCCTTGGTACCAAGATTAAGAGTAACATACAACTTTCATACCTTCGGGGCCCCGTTTGAATACCTATGATGTTCGTAGAGCCGCTCGTGCCGACAGGGTTGTCGACCTCTGCTACTGCTGCGGGCCGTCAGCAGCAGATGGTGTGGTGATCATCCACGGCTGATGCTCCAGCAATTCTTCTCCGAACAGGATCTTGATACCTCGGCTGCGCACCTTCCTCGAATCACTGTTCATTAGTGGGTTTAATCACGCGACCCGCGCCTATTCTGTATACTGGTCACAGTTCTGTACCGCACGATTTCAAGAATGTCCCCTCCGCACCAACTAATAGGAGCGAAATCAATTATTCTGCCAACACTAGTACTTCACCATACTGATGCTTCTAATGTTCTATTTACACGTTTGGAATATACTACAGTTTCAGATGTTTCCACCGTTACATTGTCTGTCGTCTGCGTCCATGTAATACTCGCGAGCTCTCGCGACACGTCCGCACTCCTCGCCGCTCCGCTAACGTCTCTCCCGTCAGCGCTCTGCCAACGGCTCTCGTCCGCGATTCTCGTAACGAACTTTTGCACGTGCGCGGTGCCCAGTTCCAACCGAAATTCACACGCTAGCCTCCCGGCGGCGGAGGCACCGTCGGCGGTGGCAGCGGTTGCTCGCCGGCCCCGGCGCGCCGCGCTCAGCGCGCGCACCACGCAGTTCAAAATAGCAATTGGTTTCTTACACTAATGATCTAATTAGTGTAATGAAACACATATTATGGGTTTCATCACCCCCCCCTTTCTTTTTTTGAATTTTTCCCGCTTCTGGAAAATTCACACTAATAACATCGTCACTGCCGATGGTCACACTGTCTTGCCTGTTGCCCAACATCCTATATGCACTTATAACCTAGAATCGACTTAACATGTGATTACTTATTATTAACCCTAACATTACACTTATTTACACTTCACTATTTTCCATCCATGTTGGACCAGGTTTCCGATTTGAAGCTTGTAATGTCCTACTATGTCTTGTCTCTTGTGCGACAATTCATCTTCATTTTGCTGACATTGATTTCCCAAATTACAGTTGTAGGACATAGCTTCCAGCGTGTTGAACACATCTTGATAGGTATCATCCCATTTCCAGCTACGACCTCTTCTACGTTTGTACCAATGGTTGACCATACCATCACTCTTCCCTCGCCCCTGACTTCGCTCCATTCTTGACCTGCCTACATCTCCTTCACTCCCATTCGTTGGGGCGTCTGCAAACATGAAGTTGTACCCCTCCAATATCTTTAAACCCTTTCCTAAATCGGTATGATCTGCTCTGCTCAGTAGGCTCTGCACGGTAACAAGATACTGTCGCGTTGACATGCAACTAATTCCTTGATATTTTATAGGGGCAAATAATGTTGTTGGTTCCATAATGCTCTTCGTTCTGTATCCACTACTATTTCCCGTGATGTAGTTGTAATGGCTATTCCTCTGGTCGCTCTTGATGTTTATTTGGGTTTCTTCATTCCGCTTTCGTACAGAAATCTTGTTTTCAAATTCCTTCAAAAATTTCGGAAATATACCAAAATTCTCTGCCCATGTCCTGGCGTTCTCTTCTAACATTGGGTGTAATAACTGGATCTTGTATCCTTCCAATATGTTGTTTGATGCTAGGTGCCGTTCTTCTGCTCGCAGAACTACCTTAGGGTTTTCCGCCCCATCTCCCAGAGATTTCATCGACTTTGGAGGCATAATTGGTGTCACCCCATACTTGACAGTTGGCGACATTTTCCCGTCTTCTTCCTGTTTAAACTCTTCTTGTACTCTTTTCTCTTCGCACCCTTGTATATTTTCCACGATTTCTTCTTCTACTATGCGCTCCATTTCTTCTATTTTCATTTCCATTTCTTCTTCCCTTATTAACTTCAATTCTTCCGTTTTCACTTTCACTTTATAAACATCCTCCTCGGTCTCGATTTGGACCTCCACTGTTTTGCCCTCCGCTGTCTTGACTTCCTCATGGATTTGGTTCGTCATCCCCTCGTTTCTATCTGTTATCGCTACCCTAGCATCTACTTGATGGCATGATTGAAATTTTAGCACATCTTTCCTATCCAGTTCCTCCGCTTTCCCATACGGTTTTTCGCATATTTCGATGAGCTTCCTATTCCGTTCTTCTGTGATTCTTCCCATTTCTTCTGCCGGCTTCTTAATCTGTTCGTCAACCACCTTCCCGTTCTGTTCTTCTATTAGTTTTCTATTCCGTTCCTCCGCCTTCCTATTCTGTTCCTCCTCGGATCTTTTCTGTTTACCTAATTCTTTGCTCTGTTCTTCCGCAAATTTCTCAATCTGCTTCTCCGTTTGCTGCCTCAGCTGTTCTTCTAATGAATCTTCTGCCATTACGCCCGTACACGCTTCGTATTCTTCGTCCATCCCCAAGTCAAATCCTACCGCCTGGCTCCCCAGTTCTACCACCTGCCGTTCTAGATCTATATTTGCTCTGTGATCGACCAGAAAATCCGTCCCTATGATTACCGAATACAATAATTTTTTGACTACCAGGGCCACCATCTCATATACTTGGTTGCCAATCCTGGCTTGAAACATGATTTGTTTTGTGATGGGGCTTGACTTCTTCTGAGTTGCCCCAATCACATACGCCCTATTCATAGGCAAACACATTACTTCTTTTCCTGTTGCTTTTAACTCCTCATACATTTCTTCTGATACTACTGTAGTCGTGCACCCTGTATCCACTAAAGCTTCTTTAATTATACCTTCACATTCTATCGATATCGTGGGACATTTCCTGATTCTGACCGCTGAGTTCTTACATCTCCGCCACGGTTGGGTATCGTAGGTTACCGGCTGCATAGCGTTTATGGAGACCGCGTTTACGTCATCGATTTCCGCGTCCGCAATGGGGCCACCTATCACCGCGGACTCTATTAGTTTAAATAGTGTCCTTGATCACTACTTGTGCTAGGCTGTGCTAATCGGTCGGGTGCATTCCCGCCCCCGCCTCGCGTCTCCGTACGGTTTGAATTAGATCTGTTCCAGTCCGGTCTCTGGTTCCCCGGCTCTGGTCTCCATCCGTCTCCCCCTCTTCCGCGTTGGTTTCTCTGGTAATCGTTGCTCCTGTCATTCCCTTGCCCCTGGTTACGTTCCGATCTAACCATATTAACATTCCCTTCATTTCTATTCTTTGGTACGCCTGCAAATGTCAAGTCGTACCCTCCTAACACGTTCTGGAATCTTTCCAGGTCGGTGTGCTGCACACTACGTAAAAGATTCTGCACCGTAACTGGGAACTGTCTCGTCAGTACACATATTATTTCCTGATCGCTCATCGGTGGGGATAGGGTTTTGTATTCCATAATACGCCTTGTTGCGTATTCCCGCAAACTTCCCATTGACTGGTTGTAATGATTATTCATTAAGCTGATTTTAAAATTAATTTGAATTTCCTCATTCCAATACCGCTCAAGGAATCGATCTTTAAATGCCTTTACTGATTCGGGAAACTTATCAAATGTATCGGCCCATATCCTTGCGTTGCCTTCTAACATTAAATATAATAATTGTATTTTACACCTTTCCGAAGTATTGATAACATCTAGATGTCGTTCTGCTGCCTTCATAAATATACATGGATTTTCTTTCCCGTCTCCTGAAAATTTTAGTGATCTTGGAGGGGTAAATGGTACCGTCCCGCTTGCTGCAATTGGGGATGCCTTGCATTCTTTTATTTGTTCAATCTCTGTTCGTAGTAACACAACCTTTTCTTCACATTCCCGCTTATTCTCCTGCATTTCTTCCTTGACTACCGATTGTATCCTCTCAATTTTCTCGTCCTGCTTAGCGGTTTTAGCATCTAGTTGTTGGAATAACTTATTCTTCAAATCCCCCCCCAGACTACTTACTTGGAATTCTAACTCCTTTTTCTGTTTCCCTAATTCTTCGGCAGTCCATTGCTCATGACTTTCTACCCGCTCCGTGATTTTAGTCATCTCATTCTTCGTTAACTCCATTTGTTCTTCAGCACGTCCTATTCGCCCCCCTATTGCATCTAATTTCCTATTCTGTTCTTCTGCCAACTTCCTAATCTGTTCCTCTGTGAATAATTTCTGTTCGTCTAATTTCCTGTTCTGCTCTTCTGCCAACTTCCCAATCTGTTCCTCTACTTTCCTATTCAGTTCTTCAGCTAACTTCCTGTTCTGCTCCTCTGTAAATATTTTCTGCTCCTCAGCTGACTTCCTAATCTGTTCCTTTAATTTCCCATCCAGTTCTTCCACCTTCTCATTTAATTCATTAGCTAGCCTCCTATTTCGTTCTTCTGCTTTCGTGTCCGTTTCCTCCATTTTCCCATTCAGTTGTTCGAGCATTTTCATCATCACCTGCATCATACCTGAATTAGTATCTTCTCCACCCCCCCGATTTGAATTTCCTGCTGCCTGAATCATCGGTGTTGACGTAACTTGTACATCTTTATTGAAGCTGTCCCCTGACGTATCACCCAACCGACTTCCAATACCACTATCCCTGCTTTCCAATGACATGCTATTATCGATTCCTACATCTATCTCCCCTACTTCATCCGCCTTCTCTTCCCGGTCCAGCGCTATATTTTGCGCCTCCATTCTGTTGCTTTGAGCTGTCCGATCGATTCTCACCACACTAAGATACCGCACAAATTTTCCTCTTGCCTCACCTACCACCGATACCACAGTTGTCCTATGAATTAACTATACCCGCCACAATACTGTATATCCTTCGTGAATGGTTTAATTCACTCCTATTTCAATTGCTAATTAATGACGAACAATCCTCACTCACCACCAAAAACACAATAACACTAGGTCAGTAGCCATATAAATCTCCACTCACCTACCAATGCATAAACATACTCCATACAATACATATACTATTACCATTTACACATATACACTGCTAATAAACTTATTAATACTATTACATAAATACTTTCAAATTATAGTAAATCCCTTATTAATTGGAATTACTTTTCAACGCACTTATTGCTATATTATGTACATAATCATCATTCACATTTGCATGTCATATCTCCTCCCTGAATTTTCCTCAATAATATCATATAGATATTCACAACAAATATTCACACTGCTGGTATATATTTCCCAACCTGGTATCTTTTCTAATAAATTCCCCACACTTTACCATCACCAATAGATAATGCACTACTGAGTGAATGTTCCCAGCAAAAAAAAACAATTTTGTGCATAATTTGTACAACACTATTAACCACCTTTATATTCTCATAAGAATTATTACTACTTCCCCATTTCTTTGATTTCCATGTTATAAAAAATTGCCAAGCAGTTCAAATATTATTAATATGTCTTACCAACATTTGGAATTCTATTACATTATATTATTTGTAACATGTACATGTATAGCCTTCATAACCTCAGTAACTACAATATTGACTATATGTTGGATGCTCACAAATAATTGCCTATGTCAGCCCGCAATTAATTACGCAACAACATTTTTGTAATTATCAACATTTCATTATGCTTACTTGACTTGTGCATGTTTTTGCTAACACATGTATTGTTATTTTTTTTTGTACTCTATAATAATACACTTTGCACTGCCTGCTTCTCATCTATACCCTGCATTACTATACATCAATTACATACACATTATTTTCCAACATTTCACCAACTTTCCTAAGGCCACATTTCTTAACTATACGTTTTCCACTTGTTCGGGCGCCAGCTGTGACATACCTGGTTGTGCCGGGTATCTTCACTGCAATATAACACTAAGAGAGGGTGTCTTTTACGTGAATGGGTCCTAGGATAAGTCGGTGCAACGTTGGGGAAATTATTCATACATAGAAATACAATTATGACAGGATTTATTTTAAATCAAAGTTACTATTTACATAATCAGACACCGTTTTTATACTCCGCCTTGGTACCAAGATTAAGAGTAACATACAACTTTCATACCTTCGGGGCCCCGTTTGAATACCTATGATGTTCGTAGAGCCGCTCGTGCCGACAGGGTTGTCGACCTCTGCTACTGCTGCGGGCCGTCAGCAGCAGATGGTGTGGTGATCATCCACGGCTGATGCTCCAGCAATTCTTCTCCGAACAGGATCTTGATACCTCGGCTGCGCACCTTCCTCGAATCACTGTTCATTAGTGGGTTTAATCACGCGACCCGCGCCTATTCTGTATACTGGTCACAGTTCTGTACCGCACGATTTCAAGAATGTCCCCTCCGCACCAACTAATAGGAGCGAAATCAATTATTCTGCCAACACTAGTACTTCACCATACTGATGCTTCTAATGTTCTATTTACACGTTTGGAATATACTACAGTTTCAGATGTTTCCACCGTTACATTGTCTGTCGTCTGCGTCCATGTAATACTCGCGAGCTCTCGCGACACGTCCGCACTCCTCGCCGCTCCGCTAACGTCTCTCCCGTCAGCGCTCTGCCAACGGCTCTCGTACGCGATTCTCGTAACGAACTTTTGCACGTGCGCGGTGCCCAGTTCCAACCGAAATTCACACGCTAGCCTCCCGGCGGCGGAGGCACCGTCGGCGGTGGCAGCGGTTGCTCGCCGGCCCCGGCGCGCCGCGCTCAGCGCGCGCACCACGCAGTTCAAAATAGCAATTGGTTTCTTACACTAATGATCTAATTAGTGTAATGAAACACATATTATGGGTTTCATTATATATATATATATATATATATATATATATATATATATATATATATATATATATATGAAAATGTATTTTCTGCCATCACACTATTGCTGCCGAATTGATAATCATTTTCGCTTTAATTCGTAAGTTTATATTTTGTAGAACTCATTTTTCCCTGAATTTTATCTTGTCTATTATTTCATAATAAGTTTTTAACTTTAATACTTCATGAATTAGGTAATGAGAATACGAAATTATTTATTAGAATTATAGTTAAAATAATTATTATGATTATAATAATATTAATTATAATAATTATTATTATCATCATAATAACAATATTTATAATAATAATTATTATTTTTATTACAATTTATTGTAATAAAAATAATATTTATTATTATAATAATTATTATTTTAATAATTAATAATTATTATTATAATAATTAATTATTATAATTCTTATAAGTTTTAAGAAGTATAATAGCATTATGTCTGAAAAAATATCTGATTACTCCCGAAGGACTTGGCTAGTGGTAGCTGTAATAGTTACGATTTTGTCATCTTAACCAAGAAATTTGATCGTGATGAGATTAGGTTATTGCCATCTCACAAGTGTAAGCCCCAGCTATCTTCTCCCGTTATTCATTGTTCCGCGCTTTCAAAGCCGCCTTCGTCGTGAGTACGCTGTGGCCAGCCACACGTCTTGTCGACACCGCCAGTCGCACATGCACCTGTAGCGCCAGCGGTGGCGTCGTCCCCGGGCTTCCTCGTGCGCCTCTCCCTCCTCCTCCTCCGCGCAGCGAAGCTGCCGCTCGCAGGTGCCAGCGCCGCCCGTCAGCTGCAGGCGCAGCCGTCGGCGCAGCGGCCCCGCCCGCACAATGCGCGCCCCGCGCCTCCGCCGCCGCCGCCATCGCCATCGCCACCACAGCCGTCACAAATGTTACCAATGCCACTACCGCCGCCACTACTGCTACTGCTACCGCTACCGCTACCGCTACCGCTACCGCTACCGCTACCGCTCCACTTACCACCACTAGTACTACTACCACCACCACCACCACTACTACTACCGCTACCGCTACCACCACCACTACTATTACCACTACCACCACTACTATTACAGCTACCACTACCGCTATCGCTACCGCTGCTGCTTCACTTACCACCACTACTACTACCGCTACCACTACCACAATCACTACCACTACCACCACTACTATTACAGCTACCACTACCACTACCACTACCTCTACCGCTACCACCAATACTACTGCCACTACCACTACCACTATAACCATCGCTATCGCCATTGTTGCTTGCGCCACCGCCACCACTATCGCAACCACTATTATCACCCACTCTACCATCACCATAATTGCCGCGTTCACCACCGCCACCCTATCACCGTGACCGCCGCCGCTGTCGCCAGCGTCTCCGCCGCCATGGAGGCCGGACCAGCGCCGGCAGCGCGCCGACTGGGCGCCTGAGCACCGGCCGCCCTTTGCTGAGCGGAGGCGGAGGCGGAAGTGGAGGCGAGCGCTAAGACCCCGCCGCCCGCGCCCTTCCATTGTGCGCGCCCTTCGCTCGCAGACGGGTCGGGTCGGGTCGCCTCCTCCTCCTCCTCCTCCTCCTCCTCCCCCCTCTGCGCATTGTCCACTCCGCTTCCCACCCCGCCCCTCCCCTCCCATCCGCTTCCTTCGTGCTCTAACCCGCTCCTCCCCGTCCACTACTCCCCCGCTTCCTCCCGCGCTTAGTTCCCCTGGCGGCCGCCAAGTGGCGGTGAAAGCGCCGCGAAAATTAGGTCTCGAGATCTTCCGACCCTTTCCCGCTTTTCCCTCGTGTTTATTTTTAATTATTTGATCATTAAATTTATTTCTTCCAGAAACTTTTCGCCGAGTTTTCGGTATTTACTCGCTCTCCACTCCCCGCGCCTCCGCCGACGAGGAAATGAATATTTAAACGATTTTACGCCGGGGAAGCCAACCGCCTCGGCGCGGGGAGAGCGCTTTTTCGTCGGCAGGTGCTTCCGCCCCGCCCCCTCCCGCCCGCGCCCGCGGCGCCGCTGTTGGGCCTTCTTTATGTGGCTGGCGCCCACCGAAATGTTCATTATGCGAGCGAGAAGGCGGCGGCGCGAAGTCATATCGAGTCCGAGCGTAACTCGCGATAAAATTTGGAATGCGGAAGATTGTAGGGTCTGTAATGTTTGTTCAATGCGATATTCGGAGAATTCTCGGGTCAGGAAGGGAGTTCGAACGATAAGCAGGTAGATTCAATGTAAAATGTTTCATCTTAGTAAGAAAAGTTTAATTACATTTAACTGAGTGGATATTGTTCAGAAAAAAACCCTAGGAACGAAAATTGGAAAATTGAAAATGTAATTATCAAATAACCCTCATTCACCCTTACTCTAAAGATGATTTTTTCATGTAAATCCATCACTGTATTATCTCTTTCGATTGATATACGCTGCTGAATATCTTATGGAAACGAATCGAAAAGTCATGGAATTCATTATGCGTTATTTACACTTGCAAGGAAACAGAACAATAGATTTTTATCAAAGGCATATCTTAGAAACGCATGTTCTGGGGAAAGATCAATAGTCTAGTGATTTTTAATACGTAAATAGTCTTTATATTTGAAGTTTCTTATTAGAATATGTTGTAAATTCGTAAATCACAATGAGGTGGAATAGGAAGTGACAACCAGACGGTCAGAACCTGAGTACGTTTGTATTTTCCTCCTACTTTCAGTGGAATAAATTCCCTTGACGAATACAATATGCACAGCCTATAATTGTTGGTGAATCGGACAGGTTGAATTATGTTATAATTTGAATGATTTTCAAGCGAGGTATATTTTAGTGGGATCAGGGCCAGAGCATTCCTGCGTGAAGTACGAGCTCGCATTTGACTGAAATAACAAAAGTTTCCTCTGAGAACTGCAAATCAAATTTATATCCTACAAATGGAGGCCATATTTCTTCCGCGCTCAGAGTATCCGACGATGCAGTGGCTTCCAAATCTAATATGCCATGTTCTGATCGATTGAATTGTGTTTCACAAATAACAACAGAAACTGGATTCTTTTTTCAGAGTGAGGCAGAAGTGAATGCATGCTCCATTGCGTACCTAACCAAATAAAAAAAAATATATCCATACTGCTTGGTCTCATTCTGGTTTGTTGCTGTATCGAATCTTCAGTGTGCCGGCCACCAAATCCACGGCGCAATATCAAAAGCCCTCGAAGCAATGTTTCATCTAATATCTCTTGGGTTGTAGAAGGTTTTTCAATGTCCACGAAAGCACTACATGCGACTTTCTAAAAGACATCTTTGAGAGAAACATTAAATTGAACTCCATGTGGCTCGCCACAAAAACAAAAGCCGTTTGTGTTCCGTCGCTATCAGCGACTCGCTCCTCGAGATGGAAGCAGTCGACCGCCCCTCAATCTGCGAGAACCGTAATCGTAAAATAAAGTAAGTGATCGTGTTCATTTGATCATCTCAGCGGTTGTAAAATATCACATTCAGGCCTTTATCATCGTTCGTCGTTTACTTTTGTGCTTGTTCTCCACTCTTTTCTTTTCCTTTCCCCTGCCTTTTGTGGCTACTCAGACACCAATATTTTCTCCTCCCTACTTTTATTCGCTCAACAGTATTAACTGCTGCACTTCTTTTATTTTCCACAAAATGTACCACACTGAAATACAATTTTATCTTCTGTTACTTAAATTAAAAACCACACATCAACTTTCCCCTTCTTAACATATTTAAACAAGTGTAATATTCAGCAGAAAACAACTTTCTACCTCAATCGAATGTGTAAAACATTAATCAATGTTTGAAAATTGTTCAAAAATAGACCAAATATTCATCAACCAGGGAAACTAATATAAATAATATTAATCACTTCAGCAGAATTTTCTATCAAGTGAACGAAAGCATGATGAACTGATAATCGTTCATAACACAGTAATAAATATTATTAAAATGACACAGAAGAATGTATAATACAGCATATAATAAAGTAATGAAAAGTACAACATAAAAGACATTATTTTTTTTATGATTGCCATTGATATTTAGCCCACAAGTAAGTGTTTGATTCTCATTCTGGTGGACGTTTCACTCCCAGAGCGATTCAACTCTCTTATGACCTCATTTTCTTTCCCATCATTGTCTACAGTTTTGGCGATTTTCTCCACCCCGCGCGTTTCCCCCCGTTCCTCACCTTGTCCCCGCCCGCTCACTTCCCGGGCGGGCCGCAGCTAAGGAGTTTCTTGGTCGGAGTTGGCCTCCGCCCCGCCTCCGCCCCGCCTCCGCCCCGCCTCCGCCCCGCCTCCGCCCCGCCTCCGCCCCGCCTCCGCCCCGCCTCCGCCCCCGCCTCCGCCCCCGCCTCCGCCCCGCCCCCGCCTCCGCCCCCGCCCCGCCTCCGCCCCCGCCTCCGCCCCCGCCTCCGCCCCCGCCTCCGCCTCCGCCTACGCCCCCGCCTCCGCCCCCGCCTACGCCTCCGCCCCGCCTCCGCCCCGCCCCCCCTCCGTCGCCTCCGCCGCCTCCGCCGCGTCCGCCGCCTCCGCTGCCATCTCTGCCGCCGGCTCCACCGTCGCCTCGGCCGCCGCCGCTCCCACCTCCGAATCCGCCGCCGCCGCCGCTGAGGAAGCCGTCGGCTCGAGCGCCGATTACTCCCTGCGCGTGTCGGCGGGGGTGGGGGTCGGTGCAGGGGGTGAGGCGCCCGGGAGGTTACACGGCCTTAGCGGAGGCGGGCGAAGTTTCGGCAGCGTGGCTACGGCTTCCTTAATGCGGCGTGTAGTCGTTCGCAGGTCCCTTTCATGTCGGCGAGCCTCTCCCCCCCCCTCACCCCCTCCCTCCGCCAGCCAATTCGCGCGCGCGTTAGCTCCTCGTGCGGTTGGTTTATATATCGGCGTTTTCTTTTCTCTTGCAACTTTGTTCGTAAGATCTCAGAACGAGAGGGAATTTCAGGGAAGTAAGTTAGGCAAAAATAAGATTTGCATGTTACAATTTGTCCACTTCTGACTTCTGTGCATAGTAGTATTGTAAAATATTTCCATAACAGAAAATGGATTGGACATGCAAACAAAATAACTGAATTAGAAAACTCTTACCGTTTTTGACAATGATGTTTGATTATTTTCTAACATAATATCTTCCCCATTTTTGACTCCACAGCGCAAAATATAAGAGGAGGTTATGTAAATCGTCTACAAAAATGTATATGGTCGACTATTCACATAGTGTTCCATCAAAAAAACTATAGACTGTTTCTGTCAGAAATATTTTTTTATGATGTATTATTTTATTTCACTAGTTTGCTGTGTTAGATTTTAAAGCTATCTCTTTAGATCAGGTGAAATAAATTATTTATCACATTCAAGTTCGCAGCGAATTCATATTCTTCTGGATTTGTATTGCCAGAATCAGAAGATACAATTTTCATAAACATGTTAATATTTGGTACCAAGAGCTGTACACCACAGAGTACAATAAATCTCATATTAACTTTGATGTTCCTTTCAGATAGATATATAATAGAACGATAATAATTTTCAAGATAACAATTTGAAATAATTGCGGGTAAAAGTAACAAACATCAATTTATTGAATTCTAAGAAGCATTTATACAATATATATTTATTTACATTTTCAGTTTCGCTCATTATTCCAACATGAACGAAAAATTTACGAACGCACTACTTATGTAATTCATTAGAAGAAGCATCTAAAGCACGCTGCCAGAGGTCTCAACCACCCCGATGTTACAGGTGGTTGGACAGCGCTTGAGCCCTGGACCAACGTCACTTACGTTCCTCGTCTGCGCCGTGTCCCATTCACTCCACTGGATCCCCCTCATCAGTTCCGTCCCCCCCTCCCCCCCCTCCCGACGGTGGCGCCGCAAGGCCTGGCCCGTCCCGTCGCGTCGCAGCGGCGGCGCTTCGTATTAAGAGAGCCCATCTGCATATTTTAAAACTTCTGCGCCCCTGCGCCCAGCGCCGCCGCGCCCCGCCCCGCGACTTGCGAGCCGCATGGCGCTTTTAATGAGGCGGATGTAAATAACAGTCGCCGGATGAATACGAAACAACGGACGGCGGCGCCGCGAGTGGCGGCGCGCCGGGGCCCGGCGCTTCCCGCCCGCAAGGAGACGCCGGGATTTTTTAAGGACGCCCTGCCGCCGCCGCTGCCGCCGTCGCGGCGTCGCCGCCGCCGCTTTGCATTTTGGTCTAAACGTTGAATTTTTCTTGCGGCCAGAAAGGCGGCGCCCGGGACAGCCAAACCCCGGAATACTAATGGGAGGGATTACGCCAAGTGAACGCACTGTCTCTCCTGGCGGCGGCGGCGGCGGCGGCGGCGGGCGGCGGCGACAGCAGGCACACGCCACGGAAGCGAGGAGGGGTGGGGAGGGGGGAGGGAATGTCGTTGCGGAAGAGGTACGGCGGGAGGAGATGGAGAATGAGGGATGCGAGGTGGAGAAGCGATATGGAAATGTGTTTCGAAACTATTGATACGTCCAAGCAATAGTAAGTAAAGCACTAACTCACATGATATTTATTAGAAGCAAAATACTACGATATGTTCCCCAGAGTGTATGGGCGAATAGCAAACCGGGTAGGCTTTCTAACTTTTGTTTTGATGGTTATAATTAATAATTGTTTCTTATTGCAACTGGAACCTAAATTTTATTCATAAGAAATAATGATTAGCAGAAGCATTGATTCAGAAGAAGCATTAATTGGCAGATCTTTGAACATTACACACAATAGGCAAAGGTTACGAGCTATCCATAACATTAAAAGAACACGAGTTTTATAGAATTCGAATATTTTCTTGGCACGTTAATTCGTTGGAACGGACTTTGAATAATAAAGAAAACATAACTAATTTATTACTTCTATTTATCTATAACTTATTTATAACATATAATTATGCGACTATTAATTTCATAAAATTTAGCATGGTTGTTCTGATACGATTTCGTATATACTATATTTCGTATATACTATTTTTGTAGGAGTCAGGTATACAAATTTATGAAGGAAATTAGGTGCAACATGTGCATTAGTGAGCAGTTGTGATGTCGTGGTGTCCAGGAGCAGTTATGATGCGTTACTGGCCGGCGGGTGCCTAAAGCGCCTCAACATTCTTCTCTCATCTGCCTTCTCCCTCCAGCATAAAACTTACAATACGTTAATATTTCACTGCAGACAAATTTCACTAATTTTATCACCAAAATGTAATAGTGATACCACATAACCAAAGAATACGTTGATGAGTTTTAACATATTATGTCAATATTTAAGCAAGTTTATCAATAATAAAATCATAGTCATAATCAAGATAAAATAACTAATATTTTCTCTTATCCGAAAAGAAACGTTCCATACGTGTAATAGTGAAAACCTCTCGAAAAATTATACATCACATTCGGCGAAATCTAAGATTTTACGGTTCACAGATACTCTGTCGAAATCAACGCAAATACGATTTGAGTTGATGACTCTCCTCATTCCAACTTGGTCTCTAAGTTGGCGCAATTACCAGTCCAACTAGCAAAGAAAATTCGGAGCATTTGCATCAAATACGGTCCTCACTTATTGAATATCACGTCTATCCAACACACGAGGCGACGTTGTTTCAGGTGCGCTGTAGCGATTCGGATGAAATTCCGCGAATGGGCGCTCGCGGCAATGAGCGGCGACATGGCGCGCTGCGAGTGTTGGTGGAGCGGGCGGTGGGAACGGGAGCGGAGGGGGAGGGGAGTGTGTGGACACAGCGCGTGGGAGCGGCGCGCCGCGCCTCGCCGCCGCCAGAGGCGCTGCGTGGGCGGGCGTCGGGGCGCGCGCGGACAGCAGGAGAATGAACACCGCGTCAGCGGATGGCGCAGCACAAAAGGCGGGTCATTAACAGGGCGAGATAATTTTTTGGGAACAGATGGATAAAGTATGTAGGTAAACGGTTTACGTTGAAAATGCTCTCTGTTATTTCATAGAAAAACTTTAGCAGTAGTTACACAAGCAAGTGACTCAAGACAAGACGTATCTGTGTTTTGGTGTTGCATGACTCAGAAATTTTGCGATGTCTGGAATGAAGTATGTTTAATGTTAACCGCAGAGATTGAAGATACGTCGCCTTCGATATTGATGAGGAGAGCGTGTCAAGTGGGCGTATCACATCAGCGATTATATTGATAATTCGAGCTAATAAATAGTTGCACCACCTTGATATGTATTCTTAAATCATGGCCAATTACGCAGCGTATTTCCCAAATGTTTCATTTATTAATTTGGTTAACTGACAGAACAATATTTGTCTGCCGGCATCAGTAGTTGATGTTCCTAACGCAGAACTGCTGTGGCTGCCTCGACTGGAAAGGTCGTAGGTGCAAATTCCATCTACAGCATGAATGCTTATTTGTGTGTGACCACATATGTTCAGTACTCATACTCGATTTCCCTAGTAGACATAACGCAGATACGGTCTAATGAACTATTTAAGCAGATAAAGAAATATAGTTTTGTTGCCATCTTCATGATATGGGATAGTAGAAAACTTCATCAACTCGGCATGTTCGTCGCCCTTGATTACACTTCAGTCCACGTGAGTAGAAAAATGGACGAGGCGAGATTGGTTAGTTTCGGACTTCCCATCGAATAAAATCTAGTTAAAGAGTAATTTTCTAGACGTGCGATACATAATTTTTGGCGAATTGATAGGTTTTTCATGATGAAACAATGTGCCAATGAATGTGTGGTATGGTCTTCCGAAGAAGTAGATGAAGATGCGGGAATTCTATGTCTATGAATGTGTTGGTAATCAAATTGTATATCGGTTGGATGTAGGGAAGGTTTTTTATCGTAGTTGAGATGTATGGCAAGAGATAAATGAAGAGCTGTGTGGTCAAATATTTGGAAGAGGTGCAAATTAAATTGAAATAAATAAAAGACTACAAGTTTGATAAAGTGCTGTTAGAAGAGCTATACTCGGAGATGGTGAGATGGATGGAGATCTGTGGCGACTCGGCTCTAAGGGAAGAAGTGAGTAAGGGTGGGAAAACAGTTAATCAAAGGGCAGAGTGCAAAACGGGTCGGAGAATACAAAAGGTAGCGTGATGCTAAGCAAGTGAAGTGTGGATGAGGATGCGGGAGAAAGTTAAGTGTAAACGAAAATCACCTATGTTATGTGATCATCGTAGCCGTTAACACAAAATAAATGATCCGAGGAGTGAAGGGGACTGACCAGAAGTGGACGGGAGTGGGCGAGAGTAAGCGAGAGTGGGAAAGAGTGAACGGGATTGAGAGGGAATGCGTAGGAGAGGGCGAGAACGAGCGGAAGAACGCGAGAGTGAATGGGAGAGATCGGGAGCTAGAGGGAGTGACCGGGATTGAGCGGGTGAAAGCGAGAGCGGAAGAGGACGTGGGCGGGAGAGAGTGGGAGTGTGAGATAACCACGGGTGTAGACGTGAGAGAGCGGCAGTGGGTGTTGAGTGAGCGGAAGTGGGTAGGAATGAGCGGGAATGTGCGAGAGTGGGATTGGGTGGTTGGAAATGAGAGGAAGTGCGCAGAAATGAACGCGAATAGCCGAGAGTTGCGCGGGAGTACGCGGGAGTGAGCGGGAGTATGCGGAAGTGAGCGGGAGTGGGCGAGAGTATGCGGAAGTGTATGGGAGTGGGCGAGAGTATGCGGAGGTGTGCGGGAGTGGGCGAGAGTATGCGGAAGTGTGTGGGAGTGGGCGGGAGTATGCGGAAGTGTGAGGGAATGTGCAGGAGTGTGCAGAAGTATACGGAAGTGTGCGGCAGTAGGTGGGAGTGAACAACAATTAGCGGCACCGAACAGCAGTGAGGAGGAGTGGTCGTCAATGAGCCGGTTGTGGGGTGGGGGTGGGAGTGGGAATGGGAGTGAGGTGGGAGCGGGTGGGAACTGAACGTTCTCCCACGGCGGGCCGCCCGCGTTGCGACATTTCGCGGGAATCATCGGGGCCTGAACGAGCCGCATTATGCGTGTTTGCTCTGCACGGCACGCCGCACCGCGCAGCACCGCACCGCGCGGGGCGCCCCAGACCAAACTGTGTGTACCGCCCGTGAACAGTAAGCCCAATCTATTTATAAAATCAATTATCATGGACCCAGGGTATTTGAAATAAATCCCTCCATTTCCATAAAAAGCGCATAAAATGAAATTAGTATTTTATTTTGGTGATGATCATAATGTGTTTGCTAAATATTAGTACTGCACATTCGGCCTTGTTTCCCTTGGGCGTCCGAACATGTGTTGCTATCCTTCACTATATTTTGCGTGATACAACTACAGACATTTTGAAGGTAGGATGGTGTAGTTCTTCGTCGTCTATACAATTCAAAAACGTTGCGTATGAATTAGCCAATCGTCCTAATGATGCTGAACAGTTCTTGAAGAATCGTTGTGTATTTCCTCGTATTATAAATTTAATATCAAAGTCCTCATCCTCATACAATTACTGTCTCCCAACCTTATTTTAAATAATTAAAACTCCATGAGCCCACAATAATATATATATATATATATATATATATATATATATATATATATATATATATATATATATATATTATTCGGTGTGATTAGGATAATCTGGGAAGTGTTGTCAGCTACAACAGATGAGATCTCAAAGCGAGAATCCCACATAAACGTAGTTACACGACAAACACAACATTGAGCCAGGTATATACAGTTAATGTTTCCTCATTCGTGTGAAAAAGATGATGTGTAGACGGAGTTTGAGTCTTAATTGTCATTTTTGACGTAAAATAAATATTTATGACCTGGGTATGAAAATATTTTAAATCGTCGAAACATGATTCTTTATCTGGACAAACACCAGTACTGCACTTTGAAACGACACCGTCTAGATAAAAGATGGACGAGGAATAAAAAAAGTACCGCATCTCTCTTGTTTCGAGAGAACCGTCTCTCTCTCTAAGACTTAAAATGCAACTTCTGTTAGAGCTGCGTAGCAAAACCGTAGTTCAACCTGCGTTTGATTTGTGGCCGTGACTGTACGCGACATGTTTTCGGTTTTACCTCTCGCTGCGCCGAGAGTCAATTCTTCTCCATCTCCCCCAGACAGGCGCCATCTCTGGGAGGGGGGGGGGGCGTCGAAGCTCAAAGCGGGAGACGCGGGCCGTCGGCGTTCACGCCCTCCGAAAGCGAATTCTCAGCTGGCGAATTATCAAGCGCCAGCGCCCACTAAAGTACATCTCACAAAGTTCATAGTGGCGTTTCACGGATTGGAGCGTATGCCTGTTTGCGGAAAGGAACGCTACAACTCTCCATATGAAGCTCGTTTTATGCTCGTTGTTTTGTCACACTTTCTACTCAAAACTCCCTGAAACGGTTTTATATCCCCTTGTACGTAAGTAGGGGTGTTAATGAAAACGAGACATTTTATAACTAGACGTTCTTTCTTATTGCTGAACAGAGAAAATATCAGAAAAATGACGGAAGATGATTTTGATTGTTTTTTAATACTTAGTGGAATTATTTAGCCGAGATATTCATAATATCGTGATGATATTTTTACTATCTACTCTGATCAGAATAAAAAATGTGTCATGTGTCCAAAAATAAGATAAAGATATTTACACTTTCACCCAACTGTAATCCTTGGAATTAACCTTCCGTATTTTATTTTAATGAGACATCTAATTCGATCCACTATCAATAATAACATAAACAATCAACCGTCGCTTCTTTACGAAAGAACGAAAAGGAGGTCCTTTTTACTGAATCAGCGCTATGTTTATTATCGTTCTTAATTCGCTTTGGTGAATGTGCGTCGCTCAAAGGAAACAAAAATGTGTACCTTTGTGTTTTGAACGACTCATTAGCCCTCGCACACACTCATTAGCGGAGTCGCTCGCGCTCTTGCCCGGACGCTAAACAGAGAGAGATTCCGAAACGCTTATGAGGCGCTCGTACGGCAGGAGAGGGAGGTACTTGATACGAGGACGCACAAACAAAAACCAGCATTCCTGCGGCCTCGACTACCACCACTGCCACAAAAAATAGCCATCATTCTTATACACCACCACGACTACAATCAACATTGCCGACTACAAAATGCTCCCTTTACTCAATATTACGACAACTGCCAAAAGCCTCAACTTGATGCAATCCCGTCTACATTCCCGTCTGTGAGTGTTATTGTCATTTCCACCAGCACTGATTATAAGCAGATAGTCAGTTACCATCACGATCACCATTGTAATGAACTTAACGATCACTTGAACTCGATAGCCATCTAAAATCAATGTAAGGAACTTACACAAGTTTCACAGCTGCAACCAAAGTACAATCTCAGCTAACCGTCATCTCGCCTTCACAATCTTACCAGCTGCATTTAGCTCAGAATCATCATTGCCGCTCACTCTGCAGCGACTTTGACCGGGAGGTTTCAGGTTTGAGAGCAGGCCGAGGCAGATTTTCGACACGAGCTGGATAACTTGGTCGAATTAATCAGCTTTCTGGAGGAGAATTTTTGAACTCTGAAGCTCTGATTGCTAGTTTTCCGTAGTTTCTCCGATCAATACCAGTCAAATGCAGCTGCAGTACCCTAACAAACTGACCAGGGACCGCTCGTGATATTACCTTCCCTTCCATGCCCATCCTATCCCCTTTCGTATTAACACACACAAACACCACGCTAACCTACGTTTCGAGAGCAGTCAAGGAGGTACTCAGAGGGCGAAATCTCTTGCAAATCGATATGTAGATTGGATCTCTCCATTCAGCTGGGGAAGAACACCGCCTTCGTCAGTCGTGTAAAAAACATACACTACAAAAACAGGACTAATGACCGTTGCAGTTCACGTTCCTCCAAACATAAATCCACCACTCCATCATTGACCGTCACAACCTACTTTGGTTGGCATGATGGTTGCTAGACACAACCATCATGCCACATCAACCACCTCAACATGTGCACTCCAACCATTCGGCGTGGCGTCTCCACCAATTTAGTGCCATCACCCTCTCCTAGCGTCGTCACCGTTGTCCGTCCACCGTTGTCCGTCCACCGTCGTCCGTCCACCGTCGTCCGTCCACCGTCGTCCGTCCACCGTCGTCCGTCCACCGTCGTCCGTCCACCGTCGTCCGTCCACCGTCGTCCGTCCACCGTCGTCCGTCCACCGTCGTCCGTCCACCGTCGTCCGTCCACCGTCGTCCGTCCACCGTCGTCCGTCCACCGTCGTCCGTCCACCGTCGTCCGTCCACCGTCGTCCGTCCACCGTCGTCCGTCCACCGTCGTCCGTCCACCGTTGTCCGTCCACCGTTGTCCGTCCACCGTTGTCCGTCCACCGTTGTCCGTCCACCGTTGTCCGTCCACCGTTGTCCGTCCACCGTTGTCCGTCATCGCCCCCACTTCCACACGTTTTCCCTTGAAGCCATTCGTTGAAACGGCGCGTCGCGCGAAGCGTTCAAAAAGTCCCCTGGCGCCCAGTGGATGCGACGCCGCGCCTCTTCCGTGGCCTAATTAGCAGCGACGCGGCGGCGATGGTGTAACGGTTAGCGTATCGAACTGCTATACCCAAGTTGGCGGGTTCAAACCCGATCAAAGCCGTGGATGTTTAAGGGTGAAAAATCCTTCGTAAGCCTTCCTTCGGAGGGGAAGTAATGCCGGCTGTCCCATGTTAGTAGATTTACTTGCATGTAAAAGACCCTCAAGCCTAAATGACGCCTCTGAGCTAAATTGAAAATCGCCTGTTTCTCGCCCAAGAAATACCTCCTTTCTCTGCTAGTTGGTGAAAGGAGCGTCGGGAAATTTGCGTGGTCAGACGGAAGAGCGGGCCTGGTGGCCCTAGTCTCGCCACGTAAAATAAGGCATTAATTCAATTCAGTTCATGGGAAGGGTGGCGAGTAGAGGCGACCGCTGATGGAGATGAAACGGCAGCTCGAAAGTATCCAGAGTGACAAGTGCAGCACAACTCTTTTCGTTGCAACGTGCATCGAGAGCCTCACCCTCAAATTATTGCTCATTCCTCTTCATAATTACGAGGCCACGCAAATCTAATGTCAGTCAATTTATGTCCTACGTTTGATTCGTTTATGTTTACCGTCATTCCATCAACTAAACATCATTGCACATTGTTTAGTTGTTTTACAATACATTGTAGAGTAAACTACACGTGGAATTGGCAATTGTTCTCTCGGTTTTCTCGTTATATGCTATTTATATTACATTCTCTTTCAGTTGCCGAGCATTGACAAATTTTGTGACAGTTATATTAATATTTGTTTCAGGACTATTACAGGATTTTATTACAATGTTTGGCATTTTGGAAAGCATAATTTAGTTGGCCAAAAATAGACGTCTGTGAATTTTACGGTAATGAATTGTTTTGAGGAGTTATTGTCGCAGGATAAATTACTTCTGTAGTAAATATTTTTGTCACAACATTGCTGAATAATCACATTAAAGAATATTTATTTTAATAGTGGTTAAAAATATGGATTGCAGTTACGTTATGATAATAAATATTGTTTGTTTTATTGATACACTAAGTACCCCAAATATGCTTTGTTAGTGGTTAATTTAAATGAGAATTTTGTACGGACAGCCCAACAAATAGATATGTATCACAATTTACAATACAATATTCAAATCCATGAAGATAAGTAGAACTTCATTACAATATACTCTCGCAAAATATTATTTTAAAAACGCTGTGTGCGAAACGCGGTTTTTCGTGCTTGTTATCATGCGCAAAAGTTTGTTTCCTTCCATCTGCGTGGAAAGCATCTTTCGCACACGGTGCGTTAACAAAAAAAGTATGCAACAAGTATTCCTGCTCTTGATACGAATCTTACCAATCTTTGTAATTCTTATGTACATACGCTTCTTGTAGCATAAATCTAGGGAAAGGCGAGTCATTTTCGCATACAATATTTAACTGTTACCGCGCGTACACTTTTATATTTGTGCTAATTTTCTAGCTTCTCTTGTTTACTTTATTTCTCTCTATTCAATAATCTTTGTGACATGCTTCACCGTTGGGTACACTATATCACGTTTTATTTATAATGAATTTCATATAAACACAGTGAAATCATTTTTATTTTTTGAAGAAAGAAGCGAATTTTATTAGAACGAAATGCATTTGTTTTTTTAGTGATAATACTTATACATAAATCGTAAGTGAAGTACGGCGTACACTATTCATATTACAAAGATTTTTTCTATTGAAAGAGATATTTTTGTTATAGAGAATCTTGAGACATAAGATAACGTGATATCTGCGATAAAAGAGTAAAATCCCTTCGCCATCACTCTCTAACCCTCTACTCGTAATACTCACGTCCACCATGCCTCTGCTAACTTTTCATTCTCTGCTCATCTCGATTAGCAGCTCGCTCTGTCCGCCTCTCCCCACACGTTTTTCCCAAGCGAACAACTCAGCGGCCTCATACACTCGCTCAAACGAGCCGGCGCGTGGGTGGCGGGGGTTGCGTCGGGGGCGGGGACGGGGGCGGCGTCGGGGGTGGGGGCCTCGGGGGCTGCGGCGGCGCTGGCGGGTAGGTAGTGAAACGTCGGGAACTTCGGGGACTGCGTGAGCGGTATGGGCGGCTGCTGATGCGGTGTGGCGGGCGGTGTGGCGGGTGTGCGGTGTGGCGGGCGGGCGGGCGGTGTGGCGGGCGGTGTGGCGGGTGGGCGGTGTGGCGGGTGGGCGGTGTGGCGGGTGGGCGGTGTGGCGGGTGGGCGGTGTGGCGGGTGGGCGGTGTGGCGGGTGGGCGGTGTGGCGGGTGGGCGGTGTGGCGGGTGGGCGGTGTGGCGGGTGGGCGGTGTGGCGGGTGGGCAGTGTGGCGGGCGGTGTGGCGGGCGGTGTGGCGGGCGGGCGGGCGGGCGGGCGGGCGGGCTGCCGGGCGGGCGGGCGGGCGGGCGAGCGAGCGAGCGAGCGGGCGGGGGAGTGCGGGTGGCTGGGAGCAGCGTTGGTGGCGGGGGCCGCGGGAGGCAAGCGCGCACAGAGAGCTACGGGCGCAGAGGGAAAACTTAGAGATAAACGCGGAAATGAATCGCTCGCGTCGCCGCTGAATTAATAGAAAAGGCGGCGCGGCAACTTATAATTACGAGCGCCCGCTCTGCTTCATTCGCCGCCGCTGCCACCACCCCCACCACCCCCACCACCCTCGGCAGCCCATGGCGAGGGAGACCGATGGAATGGCCCAGGCTATGCAGGGTATTTCACCAAAAAAGGCACAAACCTAAACACAGACAAGGGGTTGAGTCGAGGGAAGAAGAGTTTGTCAATGAATCCTCGCACTTAGACGCCAACGCTCTGCCGGAGGCTGTGTCAAAAATCGCAACTGCCCCCCCAGCAAGTTCAGCGTACCAGCGGGAACCGCTGCCGCCCGGACAAGCTTTAAGATCCACACCGCTCTACCTTCATGTGTGTACGTATATCTGGGTGTGTAAGAAGGAGGAGCCATGGGTGGGAAGGAAGGACAGAGAAATCCAAGGAAAACAACCCTATCAGAGGACTCGGTTGCTAGAATTCTTCTCCAGACAGTGACATTATTCGACCTGGCAATCTAGTTTCGAAAATTGCTGAAGGAACTCAAACCCTCGAACTTCCTGTCAACAACATCGCAGAGGCGACCCTAGAACCTTCGCATCGGGAAAGGCGTTGCCGCTCAGATATCTCAAACGATAGAGATGAAAAAATGTGGATCAGAATGGAAAGGACGTGGGGAAGTCGATGTTTCTGAAATAAGTCGCCAGAACGTAGACTCCGAAAAGAAAGTATATCTTATTGATGTTTTTAGTAGGTACCTACGGTTCTTCACAGTAAGAGAAGAACATACGGACTGCGATGGTAGGCGAAAGTGTAGCACAATGGCAGAATCAAGATGAGACTGAAATGATTGGAGGGGGAAGGTATCATGAGAGATGTGGCGTTTCTTTTAGGCTACATAGTATTTAATGATAACTGAAGGAGTGCGTACTACTATAGTGGGAATCGTGAAGAACAGAAATGTTTTTAAGAACTCGTGTTTGCGTCAGGACTAACCAATGAAATACAGATGTACCTATGAATAAACACTATAAAAGCCATGGTGACCCTGAATTAGTCGGAAATTTTCCACAGGAAAGGCATCAATGTCTTTGTCTTTCAAGGCAGTAACACTCAAATTTCTCCCGCTGATCATCTTTAGCACTTTTTGTTGTTTGACGTGTTCTGAAACCATATACTACATAGCCAATGAAAAGAAAGATAGAAGCAGTTTCTGGTCGCTGTATTTCACCGAAAGATTTCAAGTACCAAGAATGGGATTTTATTACATTCTCTGGGGAATCAGTAATGTATTTAGTTTCTCAAAGGACGATGACACTGCAACCGACTGAGTAAAAGTTCCAACTTTGATCCCTTATACAGCATAACTACATCTTTCTACTGAGCATTCATGTCAACTAATAATGCTAAAGAACCAGGGCGTATTATGACCGGACATGAAAAACCAAATGTCCATTTCCATCATTTATCGTAGAGTAACATGTGAGCACGGTTAACTGGACAATTGAGAAACTGGCCTTCCGTTTTCAGTGGATTGAACGTTCTAACTCTGCTGGATTCGGAACGACGAGCTAGTGGTGCAGCATGGGTGTCTGCGGCGAGCAACCGTCCACCGCCTGCCCGCATGGGTCGCTTCATGGCCGCGATCCGCTCCCCTCCCCTCCCCTCCCCTCCCCCTCCCACAGTTGTCCACTTCTCCGGCGCCCCCTCCCTCCCCCGCGCGCTCGGGGCGCAGCGCTGGAATTATTTCGGCCGCTCGATATATAATTCCGGACTCGATACGGCGGAGAGGTATTTAAACAGCGCTGCCGCAGCGGCGCGCGTTCATCCGCGCGTGTGAGCGGGCGCCGGCGGCGAGGGCCGGGCCAGGGCTCACCGCGGGTGCGCCGCTCGCAGGGGACGGCATGGGCGCTTGGGGTTCACAAGCACATCAACTGCTACGATCATCAATTCCATACGTATAATCTTACACTAACACGCACTAACACCACCATACATTATTTACTAGGCTGTCCGGGTGACGCCGCGTCCACGGCGAAGGTGCCGACGTTTCGGTCGCCATTCTGCGACCTTCCTCAGGGCGTATTGCGCGAAGATGTGCTGCGCACGAGTTTAAATGGGGCTTAGTTTCTCCTCTACCCAAGTGCCGGTTGGCCGGGTAGTCGGACAGCCTAGTAAATACTGACTCCGGCCGCGGAGCTCAGATCTTGTCCCGACTGGGGAGGTGCCCCGCTGGTGGGAGATACCTGGTTAGGGAACACCCAGCTAGCGGACGGTAGATTGGTGCCGGATCTCACCATACTGCAGGGGACAGCCACCTTCCGAGGACGAAAATATACACTACACTTACGGGACTAATTGCCTTAGTAGTTGACGCGCGCGGACTCAGTAACAATCAAGCCATAGGTGTAATAAAGGTTGTATCCTGAATGTGGTGATGATCCTACCCTCTATTGTGGTTGATACAAATACATTTACATAATGTTTTTGAAAATTTTATTTTAAGTGATTTCGAAAAGGAAGTAAAAGTTGGAGATCTATTTCATGTCAAGTCACAAAATTGTCATTTTGAAAGTGAAATTGTATTTGTGTGATGATCAATATTTGCAATATGGCCATATAATTGTTATAATGTTTTTATGAACAATATTAGCGAGGTACAATGACAGTTTTGGCAGAGAGATTAATGTAAGGCGCTGTCGGGCGGAAGGCGGGGGTATACGTAGATGAGCCGTGATCAGAATCAGTTATCGCAAGTAGAAATATAAAGTAAAACAAAAAAGCTCTCAGCTACCCTCTTGAATGCGCGATCCGGCGCAGACCAAAACGCAAGCTTCTGAGGTTTCACTCTCCAGGTATCTCCCCACACGGGCGACGCACCAGCCGTTTAAGTTATAAGCTCTCAACTTGTCTCCGAATGATATTATAAGGCGCGAAAGTGTAAATAAGTAGCGGTAGAAAAGAAGGCAAGGGAGAGGTAGGAAGGATTGCAAGAACCCGTGCCCCGTTTGTTAGGGAACTGCTCCTGTGTTCGTGGTATTCATCGTATAAACCACGGGAAAATACCGATCAGAGCAGCCGGCTGCTAGAATTATTTTCGAGACTGAGGATGCCTAGCTACATTGCTAGTGTCGAAAATCCGCCACAATCTGGTCACGAACTCGAGGGCCTCTCAGTCAGAGCCGCTGCAGAGGCAACGGCTGTTACCCTTCTGAGCAACCTCATCCACTCTGTACCGTTTTGAGATGTTTCATGAAGATTGTCTACAGAATCATTAACTTTTCTAATCTACGATATCAGTACCAGCTAAGCGTGTCATACTTGCCAGGTATATCATTATGGAGTAATCTAACAATAACGTCTAGCACCCTAACATTTTTGAACTGTTTAACATATCCAAATGCGACTTTTAATATTCAATAGGAGACTAGAATTCCATTACCTGGTTGGTTTCCGACGTTTTCGGTGTAATTAACGGATTTGTTTATTATAAGCACAGAAATTTTACGCGACGAATTGCAATGTATTGCTTAACAGTGCATGAACTGTTTATTCAAATAAAGTTACATAAATGTTCAATTCATTGACACAGTTTGTGAGGCGAAGGGAACTTAAGATTCGTGCATACAGACCTTTTTATTCATTTGGCCTTTTATTGAACATATTACATAGTTCCATACTCCTAAGTTCGCTGTTGATATTGAGCCTCTAATTGTCACCCGGTAGGGTAGAGGTTTGCTTGTGATACTCTCTCCGGACGTGTAAACAATATCAATACTCTGTTTTCTATTATATTTCTTTCTAATGATGCACTCATTTTTCAAGTTTAAAACTAATGATATCTGTTTATTTAATATAGAAATTTGTCATTTTTTGTAGTTTAACCTCCTCTCTGCTTTTATTTATATTGGAAAAGATAACTAAAGTATTTACATAGTTCTGCGGTTGAAATATTTACCAAGTCTAGCTTACAAAATTGGGAAGGCCCCCTCATGCTTTTCCTCTCCCAGTTCCGGCGCCAATGACTTTAATCATTTCCACTTATTTCATTATTCTTTGGGTGGCAATACAGTTGTATTTGCAAGGATTTCCTGAGTTTTAGTAAGAAAAATACATGGAATTTTATAAATATGTTTCTGTTAATAAATTGTTCTGTAATATAGTAATCTTGAAAAATGTACAAAGTCACGATTAAAATTGTAGGATATTTTATAAATAAATTGATATACTGGTGGAGTTATAATAATTTTAAAAAATGTCTTCCTTAGGGGATAAAATTCCAATAGTTGGCATTAATTCCTGATATTTTTCTGCACAAAGCTGTCAAATAAATGAAATTCATTATTTTCAATATAAATTAATTATCGATTTCTTCCTTCTTTACTTCTTGATTAGAAACCAAATAGCATAAGAACGACACATAATTTAATGTTTTGCAGGAAGAAACATGTTGTAAAATTGACAATAGCGTTATTACAAAAGCACCAAAATTTGACATGACAATTTTTCAAGACTTTCAACGCACCTCGGCCTATTATGTCTTTAGTAATTTGTATGTAGTCCACCGTAAGTTCGTTCTGGATGTCGCGAAAATCACGCGCAATCATTGGAGAAAACGCGAGCGGAAGCCGCCGCGAGTGGCGGCAGCGCGTCATTCCAAGCGGAGTGCGGGCCCGCCCGGAAGAATGCGCGCACTTCCTCCGGAAGTGGCGTTCCGCCGGCCTGCTCGCCGCTTCCGGTTGCGCGACCGCCCGCTCTTCCGGGCCACGGGGCCTCCCCCGCCAAGGGCCTCCCTCCGCAGGAAATCAATGGACGGCTGTCGATTCGTTCTGGGAAAAATACGTTGATACACAAAATATTTTCATAACCTACAATTTTCAGTCGATTTTTTTATTAACAGTCATTAAGTATGACGATGAAAAATAAATTATGTTGTTAATGTAGAAAATACTTTAGGATACTAACAGTTTGATACATTTTAGAATTTCATATGAGATTATGTAGAAATACGTAATTTACGCGACTAAAAATTACAATTTTATCACAAATCGAGTTCAGATTTATTTATCAGTTATTTGCACAAATTAGTTTTCGGTGTACGTTTTCCACACTCAGCCGCCGCAGTAGAACAACTTTAAATGTAAGTGAGTTGATTTATCATTCTGTGCAGTTTTGTTCTTGTTCTGAGGTTATGTATGGCAATGCCGTCAACCACTGGAGTTAAAAATTCCATGCCATTCTCGAATTCGGTACCCGAATGACACAAGGCGACATTTAGGCTTGGGGTGTTTTCATAAGCCGAAATCTGCGACATGGGACAATATGATTTCTTTCTTTTACGAAGAAGGCATACAAATAATGCTTACATAAAACATTCAGCATTAAATCAGCAAACAGTCCAAATCACTAAACGTTATACCACGAACGATTGTATTAATTGTCTTAACATTGCTAATTTCCCCTATTTGTGAAACATTATTTCTTAATGCTATTTAGGTAAGTTTAGAAACTTATGTCATTTTTTTACTTTCTTGTGATGATGAAATTCGGTACGCTTTTTCACTAAGTTAAGCGATCATAAACTAAATTATAGGGTAATATATTCAGTGTTTATATTTTTTTCATGAGCTTTCTCAGAATGTACTACTTGCATGGTTGAAGAACTGTAATCAGACATATTTGCCTTGATGCGTGTATTTAAAAAAAAACTACCAACATAACAATGGCAGCAAATATGCGGACTATTAATAAAATAAATTATTATTGAAATAAGCTCTACATTAATATTGGTTAAACTACGTATTATTTGCATTAGAATGATGTACATTATTAATAAACAATTTACAAATAAAAATACATTATATTTGACATACATGGAAAATATTAAAGAAATACCAACAAAATGCAAAAAAATATATATCATCAACGAAACGTACTTCAAATATTCATGCGAATGAAATATAAATGAATGCAAGTTTTACACAATAACTATTTTCTGCTTGGTTTCTCAATAATTTAATATGAGATCATACAATTACGTAACAGTTTCTTTCACCAAACGGTTGTCATAAAATATTTATATAAGCGTTTAGAGTACATTTACTTTACAAGCACTTTCTTTGTTATCCTACTCTGCCTCTTCTTCCATAATTAATTATGTATGATTGATCTGTGGCAACAGGATTCCTAAAATGTGACATCCGGTGTGTGTGTGTGTGTGTGTGTGTGTGTGTGTGTGAGAGAGAGAGAGAGAGAGAGAGAGAGAGAGAGAAAGAGAGAGAGAGGAGGGAGGGGGGAAGAGAGAGAAGGGAAGAGCGAGCGAGAGAGAGGGGGGAGAGAGAGAAGGAAAGAGCGAGAGAGAAAAAGAGATAGAGAGGGGGTGAGGGCGTATTACATAACGAATGTGGCCTCGTTCCACCAGAGTCCCCGTTTTTTTGTAGAAAACATGATTACATAATCAGAAAGTTCCAGAGTTTCGTAACGTTTGAGAATGCTTTTGGTTATACAGTTTATATCAGGCTAATCTTATAAATACTCTAAAAGTAGTCTTTCATTCTGAAGATATGCTTTCTCAAAAAATACTCCTCGAAGAATTACTAATAAACGCATTATCCTCATACCCGAAAATCTTTCAAACGAATGTATAAGTAACAATTTTCAAAAAGTATTTCTTAAGAGAATTAAAAACAATGTTAACAGTCATTGCAAAAAAATGAGTATATGGAATTTCAGACACCCTCAATAATTTCTACAATTTTCCAATTATTGTACTTATGTGTTACCTTCAGTATAGTAAGTCATTTCGAAAAGTGAGTCTTATGAAATTTTTAATACTATTTTATGTCTGAGCATCCTTAATCAAAATATACCCACATTAATGACCTAGATATATTAATGGATCATTTTCCTGGAGTAGGAGAAATTACGTTAGTACGAAAGCGATTACACTTCAGAGAAGAAAAAAGAAACAGAGGGCGATGTAAGTTTATTTGAGAACATGTGGCGAACGTAATTGCAGCACGTTCGTGAATTCACTGAAAATGGATCTCAAGCATTCTCACTTAGTATCATGTCCCTCAATGAAAAATATAATTTTAGCAATAATAAAATAATGATACCTTCACAATAATGGTGCAAATAAATAGCACATTTATAAGATATTGCGGATGGACCAAATAAAACAAAAACGTGAACTTGAACCATTTTGAAAGCCTACAAATTGATACTATGAATAGTATTTTTTATTTGGCTACCACAATCGAAACATTGTTTTATTAGCTATTTATTAAGCTGTAATCAAAGTGAACTGTATTTCATTTCCTTGTAGTATTGTAGATATTGTCAAGTTTCTTCAAGATATGCTATCCTTAACTAAAACATTAGGCAATCCGTCATACACAAGTGTTTTGCGGAACGAACGCAGTAGCCTGGTCATTTTAATATGGTATATTAAGGATCGACCTTGCCCGACCGCCCTTTTAATTTCAAAATACGTGCTTGTAAAGTATTTTCCAAAAGCTTATGTCCAATGACATTTTAATTGCAAGACTCTCACCACAAAGTAAAGCGTGTTGGAGAGGAGATGAATGCGATTGGTCTGAAGGCATTCTGAGAGTAACTCATTTTCTGCTCTAAATGGTCATGTGTGATATCTTATCTATCACGTCTCACATTCTACAATTGTCTCACATATATGTATATATATGTATATATATATATATATATATATATATATATATATATATACATATATACATACACATTTACAATTTTGTAGATTTTACGAGTTTCCGGCAAATGATGTTTTGCACATTCGATGCCACCATGCGGTCGACAAGTAGGTGGACGAACACGTATCCACAAACGGATCAGACGATTCGCGTTGCGTCAGACTCACACTTCTGCATGAACGACGACAATGTTCCATGAAGCATAGAGGACCCTTCCTGAACAGTCCTCTGAAATTAACTAATATTTAAGGTTAAAAAGACGTAAAAGAATGCCGTATGTTACCAACTTTGTATGGATACATTATGTATGATTCAAAATCTTGAAAGGCCTGACAAGCAGAACAATGATTAATAAATTTTAAAAAGTGTTTTCGTTTTTCTGGGCGCGTTTATGTCTTCTATCGGTACTTCCGTGAGTGATATGCATGATATAGCCGGTGCTAAGCGGCGTTCCTCCCCGGCTATAACGTGAGATCCGGCGCTGACCTACAATTCTGTTTGCGGGGTTTTCCCTTCCAGGTATCTCCACAAGCAGGGCTTCACTTCACCTTTGATAAGCTCGAAGCTCTCGATTTGTCTCCTGGCTATATGATAGATAACTATAATTATCTTCCAGACAGCAACTGAATTCGATCCGTCATCTAGCTTGTGCCAAACATCCGCCACAGTCGGTTCTCGAATCCTAGGTCTTCCTGTCGCGAGAACAGTGGCAGCTCTTAGCCATCTCAGACAGCACTGCCTTTTGCAACGGTAGCGATGGAAGTGAGGATAGTGATGGGTAGAGTGGCGATAGGGGGAGCGGCGCAAAATCGGTGAAAGATGCAGGGATGAATGCGGATGGATGCAGTGGTGGCGAAGGGCTCAAAGAGACCAAAAGGTGGTTAGGATGGTGGGTGTGGTTGACGATGTATTAAGGTATTGTCGTGCGAGCGGTGACGGTCCGACAAAGACGGTAGATGGGATAAACGTTTCGAGACAGTAGAAGGGGGTAAGAGCAGCAATGGAAGTGGGGAGTAGCGCCAGTTGAGAAATGGCTCCGTTGGCGGAGGCAGTGACAGCGGATACTGCCGTTCAAGGCCGGAAGTCGTGACAGAAGTGACAGAGGCGATAGCAGCGGAGGAGGCAGCAGTGTGGGTGGGAGCGGACGCTCAAACAACTCACACAAACGACTCGCGGGATAGACTAGGGCGGCAGGAGCATTGGGGACGGAGAAAAAAGCAAGATACTATTGAATTGTATTGAATTGAATTAATGCCTTATTTTTACGTGGCGAGACTCAGGCCATTAGGCCTGCTCTTCCGTCTGACCACGTAAATTTCGCTACGCTCCTTTCACCAACTAGCAGAGAAAGGAGGTATTTCTTGGGCGAGAAACAGGCTATTTGAATTTAGCTCAGAGGCGTCATTTAGGCTTGAGGATCTTTTACATGCAAGTAAATCTACTAACATGGGACAGCCGGCTTTACTTCCACTCCGAAGGAAGGCGTATGAAGGATTTTTTCGCCCTGAAAAATCCACGGCTTCGATCGGGTTTGAACCCGCCAACTTGGGTACAACAGTCCGAAACGCTAACCGTTACACCATCGCCGCCGCACTATTGCTTCATTGTTTGATTAACTGATTGATGTTTTGGGGCTTCTCAATCGCATTGGCCATTAGTCACATTAGTGCGGTGAACGCTTTTTTATCGGACAAGGCGTCGGTGTTCCTCTCCCGCGAGGATCCCACAGCGGGATCCAGTGCCGACCTACACGTCGGTATGCGAGGTGTTTCCCCCAGGTATCTCCCAGATGAGGCATCGTCCCAGCCGAGACAAGCTCCTGACGCGTCTCCTGACACGTGTGGGAGTGTAGTGCATGCACGTGTGAGTAAAGGGGGAGGGCAGAACAATGAAGAGGAAGGAAATATTGCGCGCCGACGGTACCCGATTGTAAGGGTATTGTTTCGGCATTCGCTTGGTGTTGATTGGAGAAACCACGGAAAACTACCGATCAGAGCAGCCGTTCTCTAGAACCCTCTTCCAGGCAGAGGCTGAATTCGGCCTGGTTGTGTAATCCGCCAGTGTCGGGATTCGGACCTAGGAGCTCTGGGACTAAGTCGCTACAGAGACTGAAGCAATGCTGACCCAGGGCTAAACTCAGTCGGAATAAAGAGACAACAGGGACAGTGGAATCGGGGACGATGTTGATAGTATCGATAGTTTCGGGAGGTTTTCCGTAGTTTCTCCGATCAACACCAAGCGAATGCAGGAGCAGTACTCTAACAAACGGGCTACGGACCGCGCGTTATCTTTCTTACTCCCCATTGCCCTATCCTCACCCGTTACCTACACTAACACACCAGCACACTCTACACTACAACACATGGAAGAGCCATCAGGAGCTAAGAGCGTGTCCCGGCTTGGGCGGTGCTTTGCTGGTGGGAGATACCTGGTTAGGGAAACCCACGCTAACCAACAGTAGGTCGGCACCGGATCTCGCCGACAACGGGAGAAGACAACCGCCACCTAGCGTGAAAAAACATGCACTACATTTACGGGACTAATGGCCTGAGTAGTTGACGCGCCCGTAATCACTAAACAATCATTCAATCAATCGGGAGAAGGGCGACGGAGGTGGAGGGATGGTGGACGCGGCCGTTGCGGCGGGGGTGACGGGGGCGGCGAAGAGGGTTCGTCGACCCGGCAGCGTTCAGTAAATTACACGGGGTCGTCGGAGCCTCCGGAAGGGCCCGCGTGATTGCGCTGCCCTCGCCGCGCTCCTTCTTCCTCCGGTGTTTATCCAGCCCCTTTGCTTACAGGTCGGCCTCCGCCACGTTGTCGTGCGTCCTATCCATGCGTGATGTAGCCGGCGAGCTCCGAAAATCAGCGTCATGATAAACCAATAAATGACTAAGTACCTACTAATGACAATGAAGCACGAGCTCTCCATTCTGCGAAACGAAAGGTTTATGATGATACAGGTTCAGTAAATGTGAATGCCCTTGTTCTTGTCACGCTATGAAGACTCGTCTTTCTTATTATTTTATTGCTACATTCTGAACACTGTGAATCGAAGATAGCAAGTGAATGATGATAGATAAGAAATTGGAAGCAAAGAGTTGAGTAGTAGTTGGAGATAGTGGATGCAAAGTAGTATGTTTAAAATATTGGTAATCTATTTTTTAGTTAATCACTTTCGTTAGTATATGTTTTATAACTATTTGTTCGTTTTAAGATCATTCACTTATGGAATATTCACAATATTGAGAACTACAAAATGGTGGTAATATTTTCTAATGTTCAAAATGCTTACAATCCTTCAATATACATTGGAATACAATATGCTATTTCGAAATAAAAAAGAAGAAACAGTCAAATACGTCAACAGCGTAGTCACTTGATTATACAAAGTGTTTGATACTCCAGATAATTTTTAATTTCTCTGGTTATTTTGAATCAGTGAATGAAAGTATTCACCCTAAAAGTGTTTCTACTTCGCGAATTGAGTTTAGGCAGTAAAATGAGCGGATGCATGAGCTTGCATTTATAACTGAATTAATATCGATAAATATTGTTTTGATACGCCATAATGGTCATACTGCTTTATAAAATCAATTAACAGATATACATGCGCTAAAAGAATTTCTTTTAGAATTCATTAACAAAACACCAATATGCAAAATTAGAAAAATTGAACGACACTTCCCTTATACAATACGTTCACTACTAATCTCACATTTTAGTCCAAGAGGTGTAATGTTCGCATCAAATTGTGCACTCAGTGACACAAGTGGCCAAAAATATTAATACTAAGGAGTTGTGGTATTTACACAAATATGAATATGATGTCGAGATCCATGGAAAATTGAACTGAATTGGGTATGAAGTACGTTTTAAGTATTTTTATGAATATTTTCGACCTCAATCTTTTGTCCAAATTTCATTCAGCACATAGAGTTCACATATAATTTTCACAGCTATATTAGTATGTAATTTACAGTTAATTGCATGCGAAACGACTATTAAAATAATACTGAAGCGAATCAGAAACACAATGTGTTGAACGTTGTGCGGTACTTTTCACAATTATATGAAATGCACCCTCACTCCATCCCATCTGACCTCACATTTTGACGAATTAAGTCTTTCAAAACCGTTATTACTATAACATTATTTCTTACCATTTATAGGAAATTAAATTGTTGTTCCAACTATTTAGTGTACTAAATTTTATATTAGGAACCAAATTCAAAAATTTTCACTTTTGTATTCTGGCAGCAAATGTAATTTTGGTTTCAGTCCTTCTTATTAAGTTAGCGCTCTATTGTCAATCAAGTTTTGTCTTACCATGAATACGCGCACTAGATCATCACTAAGATCAGTTTCACGGTATCTGGTATCAGATCAAAACTTGATTCTGCTGTTGCTCCAATCAACGCAAAATGAACTTAAATGTTCATCATTGCTTTTACGTCCTTCATGGCTGACATCTACGGCGAATATATTCCCTATTGTCAGCGAAGCCGCCATTTCCCCTATCGCCATTAACACCATCGCCTCCTCCATCGCCCGCGCCGTCGCCTGCGCTTCCTAACGTCGGCGCCCTCCGAGTGGCGCGCGCGGCGCCGCGCAGCCGCCGTTTGTAAGATTTGCACGTAATCCCGGCGAGCCCTAGGGGATCCGCCCCCCAGCCTCCGCCTCCGCCGCCCGGGGTGCCGCCTCCGGCCCCGCCCTCATCCCTGGCGGCGCCGCCGCCGCCTCCGCTGCCTCCACCGCCTCCACCGCTGCCGCCGCCGCCTCCACCGCCGCCTCCGCCTCCACCGCCGCCGCCGCCGCCGCCGCCGCCGCCGCCTCCACCGCCGCCTCCGCCGCCGCCTCCACCGCCGCCGCCGCCTCCACCGCCGCCGCCGCCTCCACCGCCGCCGCCGCCTCCACCGCCGCCGCCTCCGCCGCCGCCGCCGCCGCCTCCGCCTCCGCCACCTCCGCTGCCGCCGCCACCGCCGCCTCCACCGCCGCCGCCGCCTCCACCGCCGCCTCCACCGCCGCCGCCGCCGCCGCCTCCGCCGCCGCCGCCGCCGCCGCCGCCGCCGCCACCGCCGCCGCCTCCGCCTCCGGCACCTTCGCCGCTGCCGCCTTCGCCTCCGCCGCAGCCCGCTTCCCCGCCGCCGACCTCCTCGCCCGCCGCCGCCGCCGCCGCCGCGCGCGACACAATCACGGCGCGGATTAGAGCGGGCGCTGACTGCCGCCCTAATTATCCCGGGAGCGGCGGCGCGGGCGTCGCGACACACCCTAATTGCCGGCGAGCGCCTCCTCGGGCCGACGCCGCGACGCCTCGACGCCCCCGCAGCGCCGCCGCCCCGCCCCGCTCCGAGACGCACGCCGGGGGGAGGGAGTGGGTTGCATCGACGCTGACGGCTGCAGCCTCCGAGAGAACTCGGAGACAATGCCGGCGGAAGATATCGCTCCGGCCACGAGCAACTTCTCACGGCTAACCCAATTAATACAGTTGCGGAACCGGAGTTGAAGAGCTGCAATGTCATGCATGCGTCCCCCCGTCTCTTAATTTCTAATCTCTCCAAATAAATTGATTTAAAATTTGGCTGGGAGAGTCCATAACTTTTGCAGAAAAAAAAACGTAATTGTGGTTGATACAAATACATTTACATAATGTTTTTGAAAATTTTATTTTAAGTGATTTCGAAAAGGAAGTAAAAGTTGTAGATCTATTTCATGTCAAGTCACAAAATTGTCATTTTGAAAGTGAAATTGTATTTGTCTGATGATCAATAGTTGCAATATGGCCATATAATTGTTATAATGTTTTTATGAACAATATTAGCGAGGTACAATGACAGTTTCGGCAGAGAGATTAATGTAAGGCGCTGTCGGGCGGAAGGCGGGGGTATACGTAGATGAGCCGTGATCAGAATCAGTTATCGCAAGTAGAAATATAAAGTAAAACAAAAAAGCTCTCAGATAAAATGTTTCCCGCTGCCCCGTATATTGATGTATTAGAACACCCTTAAATTTTTTTTTCAGAAAACCATATCAAGCTCTTTCATTATTGAATAATTTGGGTAGATGTCAATTCAAAACCGTTGTGGAAATTTACCGTTCAAATATGAACTATATTTATTCCGTAGATGTGAATTAGTGAGTACCGAGCCATCGCTGATATGAATGCTTTACGCTACTTAAGTAAAAAACGTTTTGACAAGTAGGGGAACTATGTTCAGATGTAACGAGTATGTCTTCCCAATACGTATTAGTTCACAAAGCTGCGAAATAATATTTTGCATAAGATCTCATGCTACCTTCCTTTTCGAATCCCCTCGTACAAAGTTTTATGTGTAAAAATTTACTATTAAACGTTATTCATAAATATACGATATTACAATGAATATTTTACTTCTGAATAATTCTAAATAATTTAATATAATACTCGGAGAGAAAAAACAACAATATATTTCTACTTGTAATTTTGATTTCTTTTCTGTGTTCTGTCGAGTTAATTAGTGTTCTGTCGAGATATTCTAATAAGCTGTTCTAAACTGCTATTACGCACAAGAAATTAAATTTCGAATAAATAGGAACTGATTTGTAACGTACTCGCTGAGAAATACCATGGCTTTCGTAGAAAATAATCCTAGTAAAATGAATTTACTAGTGACTCAGAGCAAGCTAAATAAATATTTGCACATTACACAGAGCACCATGTTAGAAATATAAGATAGATTTTGCAAAAGTGTACATCAACAGTTTGAAAAAAAAAAACATTTTACTGCAGTACAAGTCGGAGGTTGTCGTCTCTATCACAAAGCGACTTCAGTGTAAGAAGGTGCTCTACCGGAGACGGGCGGGCTGTTCTAAGTCTGGGGCCCGCTGCCGCCGCCGCCGCCGCCACCCACGCCGCCGCCGCCCCCGCCGCCCGCGGATATCGGAAGCGCGCGACGGCGGATGCGCCGCCTCCCCCGCCCCCGCCCCCTCCCACGCCTCCGCCCCGCCCGTCCCGCGCCGCCACCCAGCCCCAGGGGCTGCTGCGTCAAAGTGGAGCCGCGAGGCGCACGCGGGGCTGATTACACGGGAGCGACAGACGGGGGCTGCGAGGGGGCAACGCGAGGGGCGCGCGGAACCCCCTCCCCCCGGGAGCCACGCCCCCACCGCCACCTCCGCCGCCCCCGCCTGCGTCGCAACCTTCGTCTCCGCCAGCGCAGCTCCCGTCGCGTCGGCCTCCACATCTTCGGCTTTTGTCGACTTCCCCCAGCTGGTGGTGTCTCTCCGCTGCTTCTCCCACTTGCGAATAAGCCATTCTTCTGCCACTGATCCCTAGCAGCCTCCATTCCTTTTCTGATTCCAGCGCGTTAGCCAATTTATTCATGAGCACACAACTAAATATTTGCAAAACACGATATTAGACTCGTCATCAACACTTGACAAGTTACAGGGTGGAGGCTTTGCCACTGCTTAGTTGAGAAATCTAGAGCTGGCTTTTGCTCTGGATCCACTATCAAATTAGGTTAATCATATGGAGGATGCATATCTTCCATAGATGTGCTATGGAGACGGGGAAACCTAGGTGGTGGGGGTGAGCAACGTTCAAGAGAATGAGAGAAATAAACGCTAGGAGAGCTTCAAGTATTAAACGACGAAACAAAATATTTGACGGAACAATTCGGATTGTCAATTTCGCGGGTCAAGAATAGAAAACAACGGGCATTACAAAAATTAAAAGGTGCCTATAGTGGTTAAACTACAACTAAGATACTGTACTTAAGTTACTAATTATATGTTACATATATAATAACGAAAGGAATTATAATTAGTTCCTATTAAATGGAAAACTAATATTGAAGTAAAACTCTTAAACCAAGATCTTAGAATAATAGACAATACCCAAGCATGTATGCTTAACCCTGTTACCACTCCCCATTCTGTAGGCCAACGATGATCGAATACAGACCATCTCTCATGCCCGCAAAAAAGAAACCTCCGTCAGCCTGCGTACGTGAGTCCGGACATCATCCTGTCCTGATTTGCCATCGGAGAGACAGCAACAACACCGTCATCAATTCATTACATTTACCTCCTCACCCCATTTAGTTGCACCACCGCCACCGTCGCCTCGTGGCCACAAGCGGGCGGCAGAAGCGCGCAGGTATCCGACGGAATACCGCTGAACCAGCGCGTCCCCGCCAGGTTGCCCCCCCCCCCCCCTCCGGTCGGCGGCGGCGGCGGAGGTGGAGGTGGCGGCGGTGGCGGAGGCGGAGGCGTGCGCCCGAGGCTGCGTCTTTGTTCGTATTGTGCGCACGCGGAGCTACACGGCGCGTGCGGCTCAAAAACAATGCAGTACACGCCCGCCTCCCCGCCACGCTTCGAAACCCCTCCTCCGCGCCACGCACCGCGAACCCGCCCCCTCCCTCCTCCGCCCGCGCGTTTGCGCTTTTTCCTCTCCTTCGTTAAAATGCGTTTCATAACAATGATGTATTTCTGATTAAATCCGCCACTTTTTGCGGAGATCGCGTAGTTTGAATAGTACGCGGCTACAAACCGCGACCTCCCAACCTCTACGCAGGGCCACCGTTTTGCCCTCGATGGCGGTGTTCGGCCGCCGCGTGCAACGTGTTTTGCGGTGGCGGCGGCCTTTTCGGAGGAACGCCAGGAATGAAATATGAACAACGCGGCGCTTTTTTCGGCGAGGGGGAGCGGAATCAGACAGCACGAACTCGGCTCGCACGCGCGCAGGCAGACAGGTAGAGTGGGTGGGGGTGGATGAAGCGTCCGCAAGTAGGTGGTCGAACTGGCTAACGAGAGCGAACAGCACCTTGAGAGTTTATTACTGCAGGAACAAGTATTGTGTCCTTTGGTGAAAAGGAATACGAAAATTAGACTTGCTGATCTTTGGTGGGGAAGGGTGGATGTTATCATGATTAAGAGGTTAAAGTTCCGTATAAAGTAGAGATATAATTTGACTTTTTGAGCATAAACGTAAAAATATGCATTTATCAATACTCAAATATTTAATCCGAAGAAAGACCAACTGGTCCAAGGAAAGAAAAATGTTTGTTCTTTGCAGTGATTAGTGATCAGATGGAAAGTAATTTAATCATATTTATCGGCAAGCGATATATCATGTCAAGTTAACTGGACCATAAAAAAGTCACCGATGCTTAGTAAAATATGATTTTACAAATAATTGAGTAGATGAACACCATTTACACATTACCCACCAAACCACTGAACATATGAATTGGATAGCGAAGTGATGCTGGCCGGGGCTGCTGACAAACATACGAGCATCGAATATTTGTAGTCGTATGTCGATGAAGGCCGCACAGTGTAGTTGAAAGTTGCCAACGCCCGCCCGCCCGCACGCACGCACGCACACACACACACACGCACACACACACACACACACACACACACACGCGCGCGCGCGCACACACACACTGATCGCAGCGTAACGTGTGGCCGACGAGCCCACGGAAACAATATATGTGTGTGGCTGAATAGCTCGAGGAACACTGAAACCAAGGGGTTGAGTGCTGTACGTGTTCAGTACTACTGTACGTGTTCTACGTGATTAATAAACAAAGACGAAACAATGGAATCTGCGCGAAGATCATGTACATGAGAACCTCGAAAAAGGTTTGTAAATGATTTAGAAAATAACTCTTTTTATGGATAGCAGAATAAAGTATGGAAAAATAATGTAGGAATGATTGAACTGAAGCAAAATATGAATTTAAAACAAACAGTTCCAATCGTCATCCATAAAGTTGATATTTTCTCTCAAGTTATCTCAATAATATCTTGGACAACTTTGTTTCATCACAAGCGTAACATTAAACCACGACGAAACTCACAAAACTGTCGATTCAATCGAATTCAATTGAAATAATTAGATCAAAATAAGATAAAAGTAAAATAGTTTCAAGAATTAATTATTATTTTCTTTTACTTTCGCTAAAACGGAGTAAATACGAGTAATACATCTATGTATTATAAACAAACTTATCTATTGTTGAAAAAATCTATGTAGAGCGTTTGAAGGAAACACACCTTTTGAGAGTCCCTGTCACAGAAACAATCTCTATTTCAAAACATTTCCCTATCCGCCTCTCAATTCACCCCTTTGTCCGTCTGCCTGTCGGACCCTACGAATTCGAAACGTATTTTCTAATTTTTGGAGTATATTTCCTGTATAGCTAAAACTTGTTCAAAATTCTTTTAAAATTGACCATGTTTTTTTTCTTTACGTACTTAGGAAAATACAAAATTAACCACAGTTTTTAAAAAGATTTGCACACAAGTAGATGAGGACCAAGACTTTTCTACATAGTCTCCTGCTTTCTCAATGCACTTTGTCTAGCAGTATACCACCTTGCGCATTCCCTACAAAAAAAGTGTTTGTTGGCCGCACAACCCTCAACGCACTGCTACCTGAATTTCATTGGCGGTAGAAAATCGCCGACCTCGTAAAGAATTTTTTTAAAATTTAAGGTAGCATCAACAGCTAGGTCATTAGCGACCACTATATATTAACGATATAGTTGGCAGTATGATGTGATATGGTGATGGTGAGGGACGAACACAAATACAACCATGCCCGAGGTGGGACTCGAACCCAAGATCCTTCAGTCCGAGATTACTATGGCACTACTGCCCTAACGATCTCGGCCATCCGGACGACATAAAGCATCTTTGACAATCCCCAAGAGATGGTAGTCTGATGGAGCGAGATCTGAGCTGCAGGCCGTATTTTCAAGCATCTCAAAACCAAAACGGTCAATGGTTTTTACCGTTTGGTGGGCGCATTGTCATGCAGCAAAAACTTTTTAGACAATAGTCCTCGGCGTTTGAAGCGAATTACTAGCTTCAATTTGATAGCACACTTTCTGACCACAGAAAACGAATCACAGCTCTTTGTTTAGATCTGGTGCACACTTCCAGCAAAGCTGCAACGTTAACTCTATTGCGGCACCAAGGATACTGACATGAACAGTCACGCTTTGCTCTGGTAACCGCTATAATATGTGGCGTCATTATACGTCACCACTAGACCTTCTATTTACAGTTGTGTTTGGTTACCTGCAATAATTAGGTAAACATCCCTAGGGAGTTCCCCATGACAATGTTTACACGAGAAGAGATAAAAATATGTGATTTTCCGAAGCTACAGTTTGTGTTGGAATAACGAAAGACATTTTCTTATTACGTGACCCAGAATTTCCTTTGTGGTATAATGCCTAACGTTAATTGTATTACTATTATTACCACAGTAGTATCCCAAAGCACGCATGCGCAGAAGACAGTACGATAATATAAATATAAAAATAATAATATAAATATTACTGCAATGTACGGGAACCAATATTAAAGATAGGAATGTAGAAAAACTAAAATACATGAAAATTACAAAATACCTAGAATTATGAAGTGAATTTCATATTAACTTTTTATTTTTTTTTCTGGGAAGTCTGCTCAAAACACATTTGCTCTGTGTCACATTGTTTAAAATATAGAGAATATGATTAATGTAATAATTTGTTTAAAAAACACAGAGTGGAATGCCTCTCTGAAATAGTAGAATCCGTTGTACTTGGAATATCAAATTTAATTTCCTTTGAGCTGTGATCCATTAAACCACGCCACTTAGCTTATTATCTCGCTGGTATAGATAGGCAAAAAGTGGAAAAATGAATTCTAATTTTTTCGTGATAACATGCTATGAGTGATCAATGCCATATTCATTTCAAGGCGTAGTCAAGGGAAATAAGGATGGCTGACAACAATAGGCGTGCCTTTAGTCGTGTATCTAGGATTGAAAGGTTATCCGGGGCGTGGGAGTTAGTGAGAGCCATAAATTATTATGAATGATATTATAATCAAAGTAGGATGATGGGTGGTGTAAAAGAAAAATGAGTTGCATTATCACGAGAGGTGAACGATAATAAATGAAAGTATATAAATAGAAAATTTATTCTGATTAGGATATACATGTAGTAGGGAAATCCCAACCAGGCGAGTTGCACGTGATGAAAAAACCGTTGCTTCTGAGAGACTCGAAAACACAGCTTTTGCTCCCTCATTCAAATACTTTCAAGTTCTTGCGTCCTCTATGCCGGCATAAAAGCCAAATATAAATGTTTGTTGTTTGTAATGTATGTTTTGTTGGTGTAATTGACTTTTAGATTGAGATTTTAGTATTTGTTTTACTCTTACAACTACTAGAGTTTACATGTATAATTTGGTTTTCTTTTTTACTGCCGTTTCACTCTAAAGAAAGAAGGTACTTTGAAATTATTTTGGTTTTCCTGCTGTTACTTATCATACGAGTGTATTACACAGTATATTTTTATCAGGAAAGCTCATTTTCTTCAATTTAGGAACAAACACATAAAATAATTATTTTTTAAATTAATTTAACTAAAGATCAACTTTATATTGAAATCAACTTTGTATTGCTCCAATACTGTTACAAAAAGTTAATTATAAAATATATAGCGGATTACATAACCGACGGGAACATGTTATTAACTATCTTTTTATGAAAATACAATCCATATTTAATTTTTCTTCGGTCACTACACATAAGAAGGGGCGCATGTGAGAAGTGTATTCCTATTTTTAAACATTCATCTCCAGAAAGGAAGATCTCAGAGCGCGTGCTGTAACGTCGTTCCACCGAGCACACAACCTTAAAGAGTGAAATGACGCGGGCTCGCGCGGAAGGGTGTGTCGCCGACTGACGTGACGCGACGCGACTCTGTGGCGCCTCTTGGCGTGGCACGGGGCGAGAGCGGGGCGTGGGGAGCGGGGAGCGGGGCGCGGGGTGGTGGGCGCGTGGCGGCGGCGGAGGGCGCGAACCGGGGGCGCGGGGCGAGGGAGCGGGGCGCGAGGTGCGGAGGGCGGGGCGAGGGGCGCGGAGCGAGGGGAGCGGGTGGCGGGGCGTGAGGGGCGGGTGGCGGGGCGTGAGGGGCGGGTGGCGGGGCGTGAGGGGCGGGGCGTGGGGGCGGGGCGTGAGGGGCGGGGGGTGGGGGACGGGGCGTAAGGGGCGGAGGGCGCGGGGCGTGAGGGGTGGATGGCGCGGGGCGTGAGGGGCGCGGGGCGCGGGTCGTGGGACGTGGGGCGCGGGGCGTGGGGCGCGGGGCGTGGGGCGCGGGGGGCGTGGCGCGGGGTGAGCGTCTTCTTTTGGGCGCGCGAGCTGCTCGCGACACCTTGGCCCCTCCCCCTCCCCCTCCCCCGCCGCCGCCTTTTGCGCACCGCGCTCCCCTTTCGCTCCTTTGAGGCTTCGCTATAGCGCGGCGCGGCGCCGCACAATGAGGCACTTTTGTATTGAAGATATGTCGGCCCCGCGCGTGGCTGAACAATGCGCCGTTGGCTCGCTCGCTGGCTCGCTCCGAGAAGTCTGAACGAGCGAACCGGCCTGGGCAGAACGTCACCTCTGAACTTATGCTGCTGCCTGTTTCGGAAAAGTAGTCCAGAAGCCACGCAGACATCCAGGGGCCTTATTCATCTCTTTCTTGCGCGTGCACTTTCACATTTCCATCTCGACAGTGTAATATTGTCGTAAATTCTATTTGCCGACTCGTGTGTGATGCGATGTGGTCGGATGAAATGCTTTTCATACGTAAGCTACAGAAAGCGTAGTTGCTGCTCACAAAAGTCAATTGGTTTTATTTGTTTTGTGAGGTGCACAATTCTACAAACGTTTTTACCATTATACGTTTACTATTACTGTACGTTTAATAATAAAATGGAATAATAAAAAAAGAATAATAAATCGAAAATGTTTGTCCGCAATATTATTCGCAAAAATACTTTTCCACAAAATAAAAGAATGCAGAAAAATAAAACATGAAATCGTAATGTTAGCGGCCGAGTTTTAGTTCTGTGGCTTCTACTAGTAAATATACGTTTCTTATTTACTGGTGAGATTTGGATGTGAATATTTAGATATAATAAGTTTTATAATTAAAATTATTTTAGTTAAATAATTTAAAATACAATGAAATTATTCGTATTTATGTAAATAATTCCCTGCAATCCTTCATTTTGTCAGTGAGACTTCGCAGATAATCTCTTTCGAACATGAACAAGACGTCAACTTACATAACGTTTCGCACCAAAGCATTGTATCATCAGAAATCTATCCTGATGAGTGCAAATAAGTGAACGTCATCATTTGAGTGTGCTTACATTTCCTTAAAACGCAACCGCGCCGCACCGGAGGTCAACAGCATTCCATGCAGTGCGCACAATCCTGCGGCGGGAGTTTGTCGACAAGGGCGCGCGCTGGTTCACCGGCGGATAAGTGGCTTTGCGCCGCGCCCGGGCCCGGGCCCTCCCTCGCCGCGCAGCCGCGGCTCACGGGGTGGGGAGGTTAAGGGTGGTGGAGGGAAAAGAGATGCACAGAGAAGTGAAGGATGGAAGCGCAGGACGGACGGTGTGCAAGCGGGAAGAAAGAGAATGCGCTCTGTGAGGGGGGGGGGGGGCGAGGAGGTGGAGCGGTGCGCGGCGCCAGAGGAAGAGGATGAGGTTGCGATGGAGAGAGGAAGAGGGCGATGAGGGGCAGGAGGGGACCTGAAAATGGATTGTAGGAGACGTCTAAGGGGGGAGGGTGGTTGGGGAAGTACGGGGACGACCGGCGGGGCGCTGGCACTGTGATGAGGAAGGCGAGAATGGTAGTGAAATGCGGGAGTAATACGATGGTTGAGGCGGAGATGGTATTTGGGGTTGCTGGGAGGGGGTGAAAAGAGATTCAGGAATATGTATGGAGGTAGAGTATGGGGTATACTTTGATGGTTACTGGTAGCGGGTTGGTTGCTGCAAGATGGAATGAATATGGTTGTTGGGGTACGGGGAAGAACGGCGTTTAGGAGTGATATAAAAATAGTGCAGTGGATGTGCGGGGCTTAAGCAGGGATGCTGCACAAAAGTGGAAAATGGTGGTTGTGGTTGTGATGGTGGTGATACGGCGGCGAGGATGGCACAGGAATGGTGAAGTTGCGGGAATGAACCAGGATTTAGGAGTAATGCAGATTTAATGTGAACGGAGCGTGCTAGTGAGGCGTTGGGGGCGAGAGGGGGTGGAGTGGTGTGGTCCGGGGGGGGGGGCCTTGGCGGCGCCGCTCGTGTGAGGCGTGGCCGGGCGGGGTGGGGGGGGGGCAGGGCGGAGGGGGGAAGAGCGCGCGGAGAGAGCAGCGCGGCGTTCGGCTTAGCTGCGGACTAACGGGGTTATCCGCGGCGGGCGCCTCGCGGCCAAAGTTGCCAACGAAATCGGACAGCGGACGGCCGCCTGTAGCGGCTGAGCCCCGAGCACGCGCAGATACGCAACGCAAATGAACTCTGGGCCCATGCACACCCACACGCGCATTTCAGTACGGTGGAAGGTCATTGTACGTTTTCATAACAATATATTCAGCTCAAGTTGCCAACAACAATGCCACTAGTTTTACAACCTGAAGGAGCGACTGCAACTTGTTCTAATGCTTTAGATGACGTTATCCATTCGAAAAGTTATTATTATGACGTATGTATCTTCGTGCAAAGATGGTTTTTGAGTAAGAAATGGCAAAACAAGGGTCATTTGTATTAATTTTAAATCAATTCAATGAGGCTTTATTTTAGTAGCGGGGCATAGGCCATCGGACCTCTTACGCCTGACTACGCTAATATCGTTTCGCTTCTTTTGCCGTCTAGCAATGAAAGAAGGCATCACTGGGGCGTCAAAATATACAATTAGAATTTATTTCAAAGGCTTATTTTAAGCTTGAGTATTTTTGTACACGAAGTTCACAATATAAAACAGCCGAGCTTCACTCTCCCCTCCGAAGGAAGGCGTATGAAGGATTTTTTTCACCATTAATCACCACGGATGATCGAATGTGAAAATCGAGAACTTTGGTACAACAGTCTGATATGGTAACTGCTGCACCACCTAAGCCCCTAATTTTAGGACAATTGCCATAATGATTGCAAGTGCGAACTCAAAAATACTCAAATAATTTGTATGGGACTCAAAAGAAAAGATTAATAATCGAAATAGGAATGATTACAACCTCCCATTTAGCAATGTAGAGTAAAAATATTCAGCAGATATTTCGTTATTTAATATTAACAAGGCCTTAATTCAAGGGATAAAACTGATTTTCAGTTGTGTGTCAACAGTTCATCTGAAAATATAGTGTGCATTTAAGAACGTACCTTACAAAAATCAATGACATTCCAGCCGCACATCCATATCATCATTGTGGCAGTTTCACATTGAAGTCTTATTTACACGGATTCTTACTGGCCATGCTCTATCAGTCAATCTTCGTTTAGAGAATATATCTTCGAACACATTCTTTCATTTTCCATTCCAATTTAATCATTCATAGAAAACTCAGAAAAATACTTCAAAAAAAAGTTGTAAGGCTTTTTTAAATTCGTATAGAATGGATGCGCAATAACTGGTTATTATTGCTAAGAGAAAAATAACTTTGTTCTTTATCGCCAAAATTTTATTATTATTATTTGTTAATATTTCCAGGAAATTCCTTATGGATGTTTCAACGGTATTTCTAAAGCTAAGGTGTACATCCCTCTCTTTCTGTCTTCACATCTTTGTTGTGATGTGGTTCTCAATTTATCATAAGCAATATTTAATTTCGCAGAAATAACTGCTCTTTGTTTAAATAGTGTAGCATTCAATCCGAATGTTTATTTCGTTAATCCAGAGAATAACATGGCAATAAAGGAATCAGCGCAAGATGCAGCCATGCATTAAATTCGCATAACGCGAGCGGCAGAGGTAGGTGCTCGGAGAGCCTTTATACGGAATCGGCGCAGGGGCGCCTGCGATGGGCGCGGCGCCCGCGGCGCGAACAGCGAGGCCGTAAGGGCGCGCCCTCGTGTCGCCAGGCGGCGCCCGCCTCCCGCCTCCCGCCCCGCGCCTCGCGCCAGCCGCTTCTCCGCTCCGGCGCGCGCGGACGCCTGTTCGAGCGCCTCGACGCCCCCGCTCCCGCCCCCACCCCGCCCCGCGCCGCTCTCTCGCTGCCTTGCCTCCTCTCTTTCGCCTCACTCGCACGCCGCCGCCGCCGCCGCCGCCTTCCCGGCGCTCGCTCCAGCCTCCGCCCGCCCGCCCACGCCCTTTGTCTCGGCGTCGCCGCCCCAGCGGTGCCGCCCGCGCGCCTTGTGTGAACGCTTATCAGCGCGCGCGGCGACTCCGAGCGCCCCCCCCCCCGCCCCCGCCCCGCCGCCCGTCGCCTCCTCACCCGCTGTCAGCCGCGGGCGACGGCGGCGGCGGCGGCATCCGTCAGTTGACGCGCCTGCCGACGCGAGGCGCCCGCCCGCCCGCCCGCGCCGCACGTGTCCCCCGCCCCCCCATTCACGCCACCTTCCACAATGGACGCCGCGGCGGAGGACTCCTTATCGCCCAGCCCGCCACTTGTTGCCGCCTGGGCGAAGCAGATACACTGTATACCTGCGCGCGCCCGCTCGGCCGCGCTCGCGACGCCGGGCCGGCCCGTGGGCGGGGCAGGGAGGTGGAGTGGAAGGAGCCAAGCGGCGAACGGCGCCGTGCGCGCGAGAGGTTGGGGGGGGGCGTGGGCGAGTCCGGGAGACGGACGCACCCCGCCGGAAAGCGAGCGGTGCCGCGGGGACCGGGGCCAGGGGCGAGCGAGGCGACGCGCCTGGAGGTGGCGTGCGAGGCGGGGCGCGGGGACCAGCGCCGCGTGCGTGACAGAGGCTCTGAGGGAAGAGGAGGGATCGCGGGCTGGGGAAGGGGGCAGGGCGGAAGTCGTGCGGTGGGGGGTGGGGGATGGAGGGGTGACAGCGGCGAACGCCACGGCCGCAGCCTTCGCCGCGCTCTTCGCCCAGGAGGATTTGCCTCCGTTGAGGACCCGTCTTATCGACGCCGCGCGGCGCCCACGCAGGGAAAGCCCCGAGGGCCGCACTCATAAGCCGCCCGACGCTGACATGAAACGCTCGGGGCCGGCGCTCAATGACGAACCCTCGCGTGGGGCTCTCCACTCAACTGCTGTCACATTCACTGCTTCAAATGCCCAACGCACTACTCTCCATGTTCTCGATAATGTAATTGCATTGTTTACTTCAACGTGTATATGCATTAAGACGAAGTAAAATACCCTAAGCTCTACAATTTAGAAGATAATTTACTAATCCTTTATTGACAATGCGACAGTAAATAATAAGCTACAGCACTATCGCGCAGTTACGTCGAAGCTATTCTATGACCAAAAACCCTCAGAGGTTTAACATAAACTGTAGGATATGTATGATTACAATGTAAATGTGCCACACGATTTGGGCGTAAAATAAACAATACTTACAAGGGAATGTTCATAAAAATGTAAAAACGGGCGAATAAAAATGAAGTTCACAGTAAAACGGCAACATTGAAATAAAATGATGTTTTCGATGGCTCACAGATGTTCAACGCCATAAAAAATGGTTGGTTACAATGCAAAAAATGGCATTATAATATTTTTTGTTTGTTTTAAAATATTTTTATCGACACTACATTATGTTTATACTATAAAGGAAAATGATAGAAGGAAAATGTCTTTTAAAATCAATAGAAAATTGAGACACCATTTTACAAGTTCCATTCTCGTTACAAAATGGGCGAAAAAAATGAATTTGCAGAATGAACAAATCTGAGACATACACCATTGGTTTAGGGGTCTTTTATGTTACCAGAGGACCAAAGTTAATAAACTAATATGAAGTCATTTTTGACAAAAAATTAAAATGCCATTGAGACTTGATGTAAAAATTTACCGAATATCACCCAAAAATTAAAACATCGGTTTCAAATTCCAGAGGCCAAGGCATCTGCAGCTAGATTGGGAAATATCGATTTTGGTGAAAATCGGCTGAACGGTTTATGCGCTAGCGTTGTTCAGAGACAGACAAACGGACAGAGAAACCGACAGACAGATGTACAGACAGCCTGACAGACGTAAAACAAATTTTGGTACCTTGGGCCCAAAACGTTGATTGTGACTACACAACGAGTAGTCAAAATACTATTACACACAAGAACAAGATTTTTCCAATTTTTCGTTACCAGAGGCCATAAGGGTTTTTCTTTAAAAAAATCTCCGTTTCTCGCTGCAGCGCTACATAAATATTCTCTATACTACGTATGCAGTATGCGAGAATGTAAAAAAATGTCACATTTATCAATTAATATCTGTAAGTGTCGATTCAGAGAGTGCGTTTCGCTGCAAGAATCGTGCTCGAAGTAATCTGAGCAGAGCTCTTAGAGGTGGACATATTTTCGGTGTGATCCTAAGATTTCCAGAATCTTCACACTGCTGTCTTTGGGTATGCGGTCAGCCATGTCGCTGATCTCAACACCTCCCAAGCTGATGATACGAACAGTATTGCAAATGATGATATAGGCGTAAGCCAAAGAATATGTTTACTAGTGTTTGTCAAAGGGTATCTTATTCAAAACACCTTGACCAATGAGTCCCAAATACCACTCACAAATTTTGAGTTTTGGTAGGGTTTCCAAGGTCTTGGGATGAATTTTGAACCCAAATCAACGATCACTGCAAAATGTAATAAATGAAAAACCCTGTTTTGCTAATCGTTTTCGAACTATTCGGTTCTCTTCACCAAGGCAAAGAAGCCTTGGAACTGATTGAATGAAGTCTCCGCTTCAAAATATATGTAACATACATGTATTGAGATCAGCAACATGGCTGACCGCATACCTAAGGACAGCAGTGGGGAGATTCTGGAAATCTTAGGCTCAAACTTTGTACTCTACGAAGCATACGCCTTTTGGCTCACGCCTTTTGGCTCACGCCTTTTGGCTCACGCCTTTTGGCTCACGCCTTTTGGCTCACGCCTTTTGTCTCACGCCTTTTGTCTCACGCCTTTTGTCTCACGCCTTTTGTCTCACGCCTTTTGTCTCACGCCTTTTGTCTCACGCCTTTTGTCTCACGCCTTTTGTCTCACGCCTTTTGTCTCACGCCTTTTGTCTCACGCCTTTTGTCTCACGCCTTTTGTCTCACGCCTTTTGTCTCACGCCTTTTGTCTCACGCCTTTTGTCTCACGCCGTTTGGCTCACGCCTTTTGGCTCACGCCTTTTGGCTCACGCCTTTTGGCTCACGCCTTTTGGCTCACGCCTTTTGGCTCACGCCTTTTGGCTCACGCCTTTTGGCTCACGCCTTTTGGCTCACGCCTTTTGGCTCACGCCTTTTGGCTCACGCCTTTTGGCTCACGCCTTTTGGCTCACGCTCCTTCGCTCACACCCCTTGGCTCACGACTTTTGTCTTTTGGCTGCAACATATTTTCGGTGTGCCGAGGCCGGCTAATAATGCAGCCTTCTCTCTCGTCGCTTGCGCGAGGGATGGCGCGAGAGATATGTCTCTGTTCGCGGCGGACAGCGTGCGGTTCCCACAAGGTAGCATCTCGACGCGGTCACAGTGCAAACGCAGCCAGGGGTGTTGGCGGTGGGCGTGTGGCCTTGTGGTGAGGTTAGTAGTGGTAGTAACGGCAGGGATGGCACGTGTGCAAGCCTATGAAACACTCTACACGGAACTGATGGCGTAAAACATCGACATTTTTATATCGAAGAATGCACTTCAATGGTTACGAAACAATGAACGGATATATCTATTCGCAAAACTTCTAAATAAATGTAGTGTCAGGCGAGATCAGAAAATAATGTTGAATAACTGATGTATGAAAATTAAGGAAGATTATGTAGACTTATTTGTTTTGTGGATAAATAGTTTATAATTTTCATGTATTAGAACGTACACCATCTCACAAGGATTCAAATAACTAAAATCAATATTAAAAAATGGAAATGTGAAATAAAATTGCTAATCATTTCTCACAAACATTTCTCATTCAATGTTTGTGCAAAAACACATTTACATAAAAATATCAATAATGATAGTTTTGTCACTGATGTAAATAGAGAGCAGTTTTTCATAAATAGTTATCTGGGAATGTTTTTAAATTGTTAAAAGAAAGAAACTTAACCAAGTATCGCTTGTCAAGTTTCAAAAATTTTCTCAGAAACAACATCAAATATAATATTCATTATTAAAAGCCTAATTTTCTCTCCATTATTGAACAAACAGTAAAAAGGAAATGAGAAGAAATTGAATCTTAAATAAGTTTTTAATGTGGTAAATAATTTAACGAAAACATATATTTTATTCTGCTCACACTGAAGTACATATTGAAGAAGTGTTTGATAAGAAACGATGCAAATCTTTCCAAAAAACGCAAAACGCATTTCAGAACTGTTTCATACTTTCTAATAACGTCAGGACAAATAATATAGGGTCAACATAATATTTTTACACATTTAATTATTAGTATGATACGTATAATTGTGCGATACACAATACATTTTAATTTCTATTACGCAGAACTCACAAGCATTTTGTATTGTGGGAGGAACGATTGATGCCTTTGAGTAAAAATGATGTATTAAAATGTAGCCAGAGATACCTGTAATATTCATTGAAGTGATAAAGTAAAAAAAACACAGACACAGAAGGCATGTTAAACTCACGTGAGCGAATTGCACGATGATGTAACTACGAGAATAAATAAACCCAAAATATTGAAGAAAATGAAAGTGATATTTCACTACTAGCTATTGAAAACTCTTTAAAATAATCTCAATTGTAAACTGAAAATATATATTATAAATATTTCCTGTGTCAAAAAAAAACAACAACGTTTCGTCATTCTAAATTCCTTGGTGATGAAAAGGTCAAACAATGTCTACTAGCCGCTTGCAGGAAGTCAACGTTTTTCTCTTGTCGGGATTCGCTCTAGTGGGCACTGTGCAAAGGCGTCTGCACTCCGCGAGGCGACGGCCGTGGCTGCGGCTGCGGCTGTGGCTGTGGCGGGACGGGACCGCCTCACCGGCGCGGCGTGTTTGTGCAGCGGGCGCGACCCCTCCCCCTTCCCCTTCCTCCCTCCCCCCTCCTTCGCCCGGACGCCGCCCGCCGCGCTCTCTCGCGCTCGCCTCTAAAGTAATTGCCGCTCGCGGAAAGGAGAGTAATCCCAGCGACGGCCAAGGCCCCTACCCTCCCAGCCCAACCCGCTGGCCGCGCTGTTACCAGCTCGCAGACTCCGCCGCCACAGCGCCGGTCCTCGCGTTTGTTTAACCAGTACCAATTGCAAAAAGGAAGGAACTGTTGTTTGTTTGTCCAGAGGTTTTCCGGCGGTTTCTTTACTTTTTATGCTTAAACCGCCCTGTGTTTGCTCTACTTTGGACATAACTCTCTTCATTTTATTTGTGGTGTAGTTCTAAAGAGAGGAATAAACTCTAAGCGTCTACAAAAGTCGTATGAATCTTAAATTTAATCAACACTCACTTTTTCCGCAAAAATGAAACGTTATTTTTTTATAAAAAGGTTTTCTTCGTTATTGGGATTCCGGGTCTGCCTAAGAAAGGAACTAAATATTTCACTAAAAGTTTACCTTGCCAAATATCGTTACCCGTAGAAAACTATATTCTCATTTGTTTAACTATATTGTACAGGAAAAAAGATTCTCTAAGATCCCTAACTCTACCACTATGTAACTTGTTAATGTCATACACAGTAAACTGAAACCGTAAGTAGCCACGCCGGCGTCAGTTTCGACGACTAATTATCTCGTACTTGGCTCTCCGAGTGAGCCAATCCGGTCCTAAGCAAATGCCAACGTTTGGACCAATATGATGCGTCCTTCCTCATTTTGCCACGCGGGATTTCGCCCTGAAGAAGGTCACAGCACGACGGTTGAAACGTTGGCATCTGTTCCTAGTATGCGGCGTCTCCCGGACAGCAAAGAAAATGCTATATACAAGTACATACATACTAATATATATATATATATATATATATATATATATATATATATATATATATATATATATATATATTAGTATGTATGTACTTGGCGCGACAGCCCGTGAAGGGGCTCAGGCCCACCGGCGACGTCCCTGCCTCGCGGCCATGGATTAAGGAGGTACGTGTGGTTAGCACGAAGACATCCCTGCGCCGTATTCCGGTCTTCTCAACCCGAGAAAACAATTTTCTCATCGTCACACAGCAACATATACTGGGATATTGCAAGGAAAGCGCACAATCTAGTATTTTTTCTCGACCGGAAATCGAACCCGAGGCCGCGTAGTGGAAAGCTAGCTCGCTGACCAAGAGCTAGCCACGAGCCCGTTATACCCAGTAGTTTACAATATTCCGTCACAAGTCAATATACAGTCGTCTCCATCGTCTAGCGGTATTACGCTTATTCCATAATACAATGAAACGTTTGAGTATCGTTCGTCTTTCTCTTGAGCTCCATGAAATTCCCAGTAAAAACCCACAAAAAAATTAACATTCCAACGTGCATATTTAACTCGTCCGCCATTTGTCTCTCGTTTCTCGCCCATTTGTCCGCGCAACGCCGCGCAGTAGTTCCTCGCGCCGCCGCTCGCGCCCGCGCGCGCGCTGCAGGGGGCCGTGGCCGTGGCTGCCGCGGAGGCTGGCGGGCGGCCGAATTTATCAGTTCCAGGGGGCGCTGTCATCCGCCTCCGCGGCCGCCGGGGAATCCCCCGAGGAGCCGCTTCTCGTTTATTTACGATCCGTCGAAACGCAATCGGAGCCGAGAGGCCCTCAAGAGCCGCCGTTCGCGGGCACGGGACGGGAAGGATGACGGGGGGCGGCGAGGGAGACCTGGGAAGAAAGATGGGGAATGAGGGATGAAGAAGGCGGCGCACGCCGGAGCGGAGACGATCTCGTGCTTTCGTTCTTCGTCAAGGGGACCGTTCGTTTCACCGATTAATATCTTCCCATCAGATGTTATATCATTGGAAACATTAGAATACACGTTTCGATAACTTTTTGTACATTTTCTGTATAATATTCGGTGAATGAGCGACAAACTATTCCTTGATCTATTACATTCTTGACTTTCGTTGGTTAGGTTAGGTTAGGTTAGGTAGAACGAGTGCCAGGAGTTCATGTAAAAATCAATTCGTCAATTTACTACTATTTGAATTCAGGATAATTTATAATTGACAACTGTGATATGTCATCCCACTGTCGAAGGAAATTTGTTGAGTAACTTAGTAAAATGGCAAGTGAGTTTCTGACATTATTAAGACGTCTTCGAAATTTGGTTCCGCACACCTCAAGTGTAAAGTTTTAGACTAAATGTATGAAGCGTAATCTATACATTAACAGTTGTCCCATGTTAATTAAATTGTATCACATATTTCTTTTTCATTCACATTCATTTTTATTTGATACTGCAGCATGTTGGACATTTTAGGGTTCTAATTCTAATGTTGACTGGGCGAAACAACATTAAAATTACGGTGTTCATATTCATTTAATCGCAGGAATTGGGATAAAATTGTAATCAAACGAAATGTTTTCTTTAAAACGTTTTGATTAAATAAAACGTTTTTCAAAATTTTTTATCAATTTCTTACTCAAATTAATTTTTCTACCTCAAACTCTATTACTTTACTTAATAATATAAAATAAAATGTCAAACGGTAGCCGCTAAATCGTGGAAGAGATTACCAGTTGAGGTATATTTTATTAAAAAATGCTCCAATTATTAACAAAATATTTTCGAAAAATTATATTGTAAAGTATGTGTGTAGAAGTAAGCTTGAACTGCAGAAAACCCTTTTACCGAATCCATCCTTCGCAAGCGAGATCTTTTTAACTCGTTTTCCATATCGTGCGGAGTTGCACCGTCGGACGTCAATTGAATTAAGCGCTTCTCCCCCGGTGGCGGTGGCGCCCTCGGCCCCGTCAGCCCTCATCGCTCACCGCTCCGCCGCCCGCGCCCTCCTCGGGGCGGTCGCGGCACACGCCCCGCCACCTCTCCCCGGCGGCGCCGCGCCGCCACGCGCTCGCCGAGAGCGCCTGCTCTGCCTCGCCCCGCCCCGCCTCGGCACTCCGCATTCGGCCCGCCTGTTCCTCCCTGTTCGTTTCTCTGGCTTGGTATGCACTACCTATCTTTCCTTATCGCGATTCTCCGTGCACGGTGCCCCCCCATCATTTGCCTTCCACCTCTGGACCTCCACGACATGATCCTCCTCGCCCTGTCCCTCCTCGCCCTGTCCCTCCTCGCCCTGTCCCTCCTCGCCCTGTCCCTCCTCGCCCTGTCCCCCCTCGCCCTGTCCCTCCTCGCCCTGTCCCTCCTCGCCCTGTCCCTCCTCGCCCTGTCCATCCTCGCCCTGTCCATCCTCGCCCTGTCCCTCCTCGCCCTCTCCCACCTCGCCCTCTCCCACCTCGCCCTCTCCCACCTCGCCCTGTCCATCCTCGCCCTGTCCATCCTCGCCCTGTCCATCCTCGCCCTGTCCATCCTCGCCCTGTCCATCCTCGCCCTGTCCATCCTCGCCCTCTCCCACCTCGCCCTGTCCATCCTCGCCCTGTCCATCCTCGCCCTGTCCATCCTCGCCCTGTCCCACCTCGCCCTCTCCCACCTCGCCCTCTCCCACCTCGCCCTCTCCCACCTCGCCCTCTCCCACCTCGCCCTCTCCCACCTCGCCCTGTCCATCCTCGCCCTGTTCCTTCTCGAGCTCTAATTTCTCGTTCAGGTCCTCGCCCAGTTCCTCCTGGCGATTTTCTCTTGTCTCTGCCTCTATTCACTCATTCCCCGCCCTGTTCTTTCCCATCATCCTCTCCTGCATTCTCCTCCCCGCCCTTCCATGCCACGTTGTATCCCTCCCCGTCCTTCCCCTTTCTGCGCTTTCTGTTCCAATGCTGCGAGGCGACGTACCGTACCGCCTCCCCCTGTCGCCGCCGCGCATCAGCAGACCAACTAACTCATGTTGATAACCCTGCCTAACTTGCTAAAACATAATAGTTTTCTTGCCAAGCGGGGGCCGCAAGTGAGAAACCATTGCCGTGCCGCCGCCGCCGCCGCCATCGCGTCTTTGTGAGAGGGAAGAGCTCAAGCAAATGACGAAGTTGGGAGCCCTGGCGGAGTCGGTGGCGGCGGCGGCGGCGGAGCGGGCGGGGGCGCTGTGGAGATAGGAAGAGACAGGGCGGCAGTGCCGCCGCCGACGCTGTGTGGCGTGTGGTTGCCGGTAGAGTTGCTCGAGAGCGAGGTAGAGGAGTCCAAGGTGACAACGTATTGTGGTTGTGGTGGAGGGGAAAGACCGTGTAAGCTTTAGGGGAAGGGAAACGAGTTCTCGGATACAGTTTAAGATACTGACTGGTAGGGGTGGACAAGATCTCGACGGAGGCTACGTCGACGGCGTCTTTTGTAAGCTCACATCAACATCTAGGTCATTAGCGACCACTATTTCTTGTAATGATATAGTAACTGTGAGGATGACACGATATGATGATTATGACGTGAAATGACAAACACAAATACATCCATGCTCGAGACGGGATTCGAACCAGCGATCCTTCGGCCCGAGATCGCTACGGCACTACTGCCTTAACGATATCGGCCATACGAACCGGCCGACGGCGGATTGTGAGTGTGAAGACGGTTTGTATTTTACGTCGAGAACAGTTTTTATTTGTAGGAGAGTAGCACGCCACCTTTCGGTTGTACCTACAAACGATGTAGGGTAGGAGAATTTGAAACAAAAAATTAATAAAAATTTGAGACACAAACAATACAAAAATGAGAAAACAATGTGAAAGGTAGTCAAAACTAGAATACCATTTGGGAATAATATCTCACGCCGCAAACTTCCACCACGTATTTAGAAACCGCGTCCAGATTTTGAACCAAATTATCGGCATAAAAGAAAACGGGCGCGTGGCTAAATAGGCAGACGCGGTGGTAAGCTGTTCCGCGGCAGAGGCGACGGCAACCCGCCGCTTGGCCGCGCCGCCCGCGGCGGCCGGGACGGCGTCAGCCGCGCACGAACCCGTGGCGGAAACGGCGCGCGCCGCCTAAGTGCATTAGCACGGGCCGGCCGGCCTTGCGCGGCGCCGTACTGTTCGCAGAAGAGGGGGCGACGGAGCCGCAGGCCGGGAGGGCACAGCCCGCCCGCGGGCGAGGCCGCGCTGAGATATGGGCGTTGCGCGCTCGGTCGCCCGGGGCGAAGCCGCCGGCCGCCCCCGCCCACGCCCACGCGGCTTCACGGACGCCGCCCCAGCACGCGTGCCTTCCGGCGGCGCTGGCTTGCGCGTCGCGGCGCCTCGGCCAAGCCAGCGCAGCCCCGGCGTACACCGTGCGACTCCCCGGAGTGCGTTGCTACGACACAAACATCCACTACATCGCATTTATTACTGAAGGAGCCAACTGTGACAAACGACCAACTACTGTAGATAAATTAAGTTTTATCGGAAACGAAACATGTTTTCAAAAATAATTCAAACAAAACAACTCAAAATAAACCGAAAATATATTGAAAAAATTTACGAAAAAATATTGAAAGATCTAATATTGATATATAGTCGCTTCAAGAAAAATTTCTATTTTAAATAATGTACTTGTGGAAGAGTACTGACAAAATGTAGTTTTGCAATTTTTGAAATTCCAGAAGTTGTAATGAAAATTAGACATCTGCTACATTATTACAAAAAACTCTTTGTTCAATTGGAGTAAAAAGTCTAAAGGAATAAATTAGAGCCATTTTGAGATAATTTTAATAATATAGTAGGGGCTTCATTAAACGCCTCTACTATAAAGTACAATTTAAATAGACGTTCCAGCTTCCAGGGCCGATAAGCCAGATCGTTTCTGTGAAAATACTGTGGACTATTTAGATGCTAGCATTGTTCTCAGAAAGAGAGAAGGACAGGACTTTATGAAAAACAACCCTTTTCCCCTAGCAGGGATCTCCAAAACGTGTATTCACATAAACATCATGTCATGAATGTTTTTGCAAGAATTATTCAACATTCTCTATACTACATACAGAACAGTAAGAAAGTACGTTTAGAACAGAAAGTAATAGTTGCCAGAAGGAATTGCGAGAAGATCGAAGGGATACGTGCACATAATTTTATAATACGCTTACAAAATGTTACTTCCAACAAGTTGCTCTAAAATGCTCTAAATTAAATCTAAAAGAAGGAAAAACATTTTGAAGGTTTATTTTGTTGCATCGTCATTTCAGTGTGCTAGGACAACTAAATCTACTCAAATTAGTAGACTTTTTGAAACCTTTGTAGATAATGAAAATTGTTAAAAGGCGTGTTGTTAAGAAGCCATGAACATAGAAATGCGCCTGGTCTAATGTAAAAGTCGCGATTCCTATCCGTAACCCTATTCTGTGATACTCCTCTTTGCGAATTCCTCTGGAGATACATTTTATCGACTCCTTTGTAATAGTTACTCTTTATATTTGCTGTTTGATATTTTTCTTCATAGTATCTTGATTTTGAATCGGAAAACATATTGGAAAATATATTTTCTGTTAATTTGACAAATAACAGAAATTACGTATTATAATACATTTAGTGTATATATATACTATACAATAATACAGGCAAAAATACACGGTTGTATACATCATTCTCTGAAATGGCGTGTGTAGTTATCCTTGGAAGACAATGTAAGAAAATACAGATTTATAAGAAAATACAGAAAATTCCATTTTATCTGCAAAATCACTTGGCGAGCGGTGTAATAACACGGCATACAGTCTACAGCCACATTCTACATCACTCTCATTTGCATTAACTCTTCAGCATTTAGACCCGAGTTTAAAAAAATGTACATTAGAGATATTATAAATTATTAAAAAATATTTAAAATATTGTCAGTGGCTAATGTAAACGTTTTTTCTTACCAGGATAAATGAAATACACTACACATCACCTACACAATCAATTCCAACGGAATTTTGTCAATTTTGTAATGGTCTGGCGAATTTCCCCGATCCAAAAGTCATTTTATCTGCAAACTCACTTGGCGGACGGTGTAACAACACGGCATACAGTCTACAATCACATTCCACACTTACATTTGCATTCAACTCCACTTCGATTTGTTTCCTGTAAGTGACTTCAGCGCTATCTGTGTAGCGTGCATTATCTAATGACGCAACCTCTCGCTGGCAAACAAGCGTTTTCCCCTCTCTCGCCCGTCCCCAACATGGCTGCGCCGCCGAGCGGGTCCTAGGGCGTCGATAGAGCCCGGTTCTGCGCTGACCTCAGGCTGCGCGTAACTAGGCTAACGCGCGGGGTTGAAGTTCAGCGGCTGGCTGCACCCGCCCCGCCCCGCCCCGCCCGCAACCCGCCCCCTGGTCCGCCCGCGCCGGGGGCGGAGGTGTCGATGCAATAAAACTCATTGTCCGGAATAACTCGTTAACTGCCGCAGGCCCTCGTAACTCGATTCGAGCTCCACCGGCGGGATTGAGGCGCCGTGCGCGAAACGTCGTTAGGGCGGTGAACTTAGAATTATCCTCGCGCCCCGCCCCCCTCCCCGCCCCGTACCACGCTCGCCCTGCGTGCGTCGCTGTGCTTCGGCTCGCTCCACCCCGCACTGGCGCGCTTCGACGTCGCGGCTACCCCGGCGCCAGACGCACCAAGAGCAAGCTGCCTTGGCAACAGCGTGCTCAGGCATTGCAACAGCGGGCTTGGTCGTGGCAACAGCGTGCTCGGTCGTTGCAACAGCGTGCTCGGTCGTTGCAACAGCGTGTTCAGGCGTTGCAACAGTCGTGGCAAGAGCCTGCTCGGTCGTTGCGACACCTGCTTGGTCGTTGCAATAAAAGTGTGCTCGGTCATAGAAAGAGGGTACTCGCTCATAGGAACAGCGTGTTTGGTCGTAGCACTATAGTTCTCGGCCGTAGGAAGAGAGTGCTTGGTTGTGGCAAGAGTGATCGATCCTTCCGATGTCTTCCTTTGTTGTGGATATTTTTCTGCAGTGATTTCCAGGAATTTCACTTACAAGCTTCACTAATTTTCTACTCCAATCAAATCTTAGTTTCTAACGGGATGTATATCTCACTTTATTTGATGAAAACGGGTATGATTGTAGTTTACCCGTACATATTTTTGAGCCGTGTTTTCAATATTTTCGTTACAAAGTTCTGCTGTATTAACACTGACTACAGAGCCTTAAATCGCCATGTAAACTCTCAGTCAGTATACCTTATTGCTTGATTTTCTTGCCTTCTTCCTCCGTCTTTCTCTTCCCGTGCTTGCAAAGATAATAAAAGGATAAATTAAATCTGTAGAATATAGTTAAGGATATAGTTTCTGAAATTTGCCAGTAAAATGGTACGATACAAATGGATAATGAGCGAAGAAGAGAACACTACGACTTACTCCGATCAATGGCGGCGAAAAATGTCCATTATTTTATCAGATCTATCTTTTCTTTGTGTAAATTCTAAGCTAATGATATACGTTGTGATATTTTTTTCCCAAAAAGAGCTTGGAGCGTAACTTTGATGTTTAACTTTTTGCGAGGATTAAAGTTGATTTTATGCTGTCAGACTGTCATGATACACTTCCCAAATGTCACCAATTTTAAAAAAAAATGCAATTTTGATAGTTGTGAAAGATTGAATAACTGACCGGATATAAATATAAGAAAATTTTAACTCCTATTTGTAGAATTCTATTGGTGCATATAAATTATATAAATTAACACGCGTATTTGTTGAAGATGAGTATGCTCTCCGAATATAGAAACGTATGAAAATTTGTTTGGTAAGTTTTAGGTGTCTGTTCAACAAATGACGTCTAAAGAGCATTACAGTAATGTTTCACGCAAATGGAAGCGAGAGAAGATCAATACATTGTTCGGCCAAGCGAGTTGAAACGTTGAAAGTGAGAAATACGACTCTGTTGACTGAACAGCGCGTTTATCCACGTCTACTTGCACTCTTTCAAACTGATTAACGCACACGCCAACACAACGGAAGATGGAAATTGGAATTAATTATCCACAGTTGCTACAAGCTCTTCTGCATGAAATGCGGAAACGTAAACTCTTTGGCAGTTCGAGGGCTTCCCCACTGGGGCGAAGTGAAGTGGGGCTCTGTGCCTTTTCGTGGCTGGGCAGCGCGCGGCGGGACGCAGATGGTTGGCAGACAGGGGAGGGGTCGGGGCAGTGGAAGGGCAGGAGGCGCAAGGCGGGGTGTGGTGTGGTGGTTGGAGGGCGGAGTGTGGAGAGCGGGACGTGAAGGGCGGAACGTGAAGGGCGGGACGTGAAGGGCGGGAACTGAAGGGCGGGACCTGAAGGGCGGGGTGTGCGAAACGGGACGTGAAGGGCGGAACGTGAAGGGCGGGACATGAAGGGCGGGACGTGAAGGGCGGATCATGAAGGGCAGAACGTGAAGGGCGAGACGTGAAGGGCAGAGGATGGAAATGGTGAAAGGCAGGCGTGAAGTGAGTGGTGAAGTGTGGAATGAAGGGTGAGGTGAAGGGCGGTGTGATGGACGGTGTGAAGGACGAAGGTGAAGGTCAGGGGTGGGGGACCGGGGTGGAGGGCAGGGATGGAAATGTGGGGGCGGAAGAGGGAAGGGGTTAGCGTGCCGAAACCAGGGGGAAGGCAGCGGGCGAACGACAGAGGGACGGTCAGATGGCAGAGGGATGGGAGGGGGGGGAGAGCGGAGGTGGAGTGCTGTGGGCAGGGGGGGGGAGATGGAGCGCGGCGAGCGCGACCGCCGCGCCCACTGGAATGCGCCAATCAGTTGCGTTCGCGCGCGATGAACGCGATTGTAATTGGCTCCGCGCCTCCGCTTCCCCCCCTCCCTTCTTCACCTCGCCGGACCTCTCTGCAGCCCCATCACGGAGAGCGCTCCGCGGGGGAACTTGGCTCGTGCCCATTGCGTGGAATGTTTGATTTTTTTAAACGTCATCACGATATGCTAGCTTTCTTTTTTTATTATTCCAGGAAGATGTCCTGAGTTCAAATTCGTACACATGGTATGTTAGAAAATATTACGAAAAATGCTGATTAATGCGGTTTGAAAACCTTGGATACTGATTATCTCGGGAAACAAATGACAAATGATAAAAGGTAATTGAAGAGACAAATATTCGTAGTTCGAGAGAAGAAACATAACATAACACAGTATTCTTTGTTACAATAAAAAACACTAGCTAAACCTCCGCGGTTTCATTGCGCAAAAGTTACAACCGAAAAGTACAATATATGCACTACACAGAAAATGGACCTCAAATTATAAAAAGAAAGTTTAATGTCAAGAGAACTTTTTCTCTCAGGCTAATGAAAGACTGATGTGTAGAAATTCTGTAGCTATACAATCACTATTCACCGTCAACATAGAGTTAAATATGCTTCATGAAATGTAATTGACATTTTAAAATATGACAAGCTTGGACATACATGATATACTGAAATACAGCCGGGAAGCCCTTAATTTAAAAACGTAATGTATCACACATTCATATCTCAGACATCTGTGAAATGACCTATGTTTCAAATAATTGTTTGGCATTGCGTTTGTGTACAATCACTAATCCTGGCATTTAATAACACATTCGAACTTAAAAATGTTTCTATCTTCGCATCACATGTCATAACCATGTCATATCCTCACGCTAATTATTTGCTTGGGTAGTCGACGAAACATTGAATTCAATAGGTCTATTGCAACTCTCACAGCACATCCGACCAAGGTCAAGTTCAGACGCAGTCCAGAAGATTCCATGCACGACCACAAACATATGCAAAAGTGATTGCCAAACACTCAGGGGTAAATGTCACGAACATGTAACTCCGCTATATGCAATATCCCGCTATATGTTCAACGGCTAAAAGTGAACATTTTCGATCCCTTTACACGCAATCGAAGTTTATAACGTTCATTCTGAATGCCTCTCTATTGTGGGCTGCATTATGGCTAACAGAGTTTAATGTCACTGACTTTTGGACTCAAATACCTCCCATAAGTTCTTAAAATGCAATCCATAAATACGACCTATGATATTACTTGCATGAGTTTTAGAGAATTGAATATACAAATAATCATTCAACATATTAGTTAGTACGATCATTATTTGCAGTGTCCTTACGTTTGATTATTTTCGCCTTAACAGAAAAGGTAGACGATGTGGATTCATAAGTTGGCAACTTGCCAGGCAGCTTTGCGTGGCATTCACTCTTTTTATTTCGAGGACGAACTGTAACATTAAAGCTAAAAATACAAGTTGCCTTTCGAGGAGCCACTTTGTCATTTCTAGAAACAAAAGACATTTTCATTTTAATTGGCATACTTCGTCTCTTCATGTATATTTTTACACTCGCTGCCAACGCATACATAATTATTTTCACCAAACCGATAAAATACTGAAATGAATTACTTCTATCGAAGCAGATCCTCCTTTTATTATTTAATTTTTAATTATACCGAAATATTCCACTGCATCTTTCTCACGTCTTGTCTTTCACGAATAAGAAGTTAAAATCCACTTCGTATCTCAATTTACGCAGGAAGTAGGCTTCATATTTTCCCATTTTATTTCATTATTTATCGTGCCCTTGGATTAATCAAGCGGAAGCCGCTCATAGAAATTAGCTTCCTCATGTAAGTTATGGATGAAACGATTCGATCGAAATCAATTCCCTGAAGGGGAATGCGCGTCCTCGGCAAACAAATTTTCCACGAAGGAATGGCGTGCGGCGCGACCCTCAGTGGCGCCATCGCGTGCGATGGCCCCCAATCACACGGATGGGCCCGACGCGCCTCCCCCGCCCCCACCCCTCGCCCCCCGCTCCCCGCCACTGCGCCCTCCGGACTCCCTTCTCGGAAATCTCGTGGTAGATATGAAAAGCCACGGCCGCCGCAATAACTGCGATTCGATTTTACTTATGCGCATATGGAGAAGTTGTAAAAGAATTAAGGAATATATTTGTTGAATTGAGTGAATAAGAAGTTTGAGTGAATCGAAGGGAGCATGATAATTATTGTGATACGATAATAAATTATAAGTAGAAAAGCGAATAAACTAGTTGGATCGTACGAATACTTTACTTGTTAACTGTTTTTTTCATATTGAAAGTTGTTTCAATCTGGAAATCATAATCGAACTGTTTGTTACATAATTAGGCATAAATAATAATTATACTAATACAGTTGTTATTTTTTATTGTATAGTTCTAAAATATTGAATATGGTGTTATAACATTTCTAATGAGCTTCTGGGTTAACAGTCCTGATATCACACGTTTTTAGTTTTATTTCTAATTTTTTCTTATTTCCCTGAGAAAAAAATGAGGTAATCGCCAGTGAACTTTTTTCCAAACGTCAAATTGAATTTTATGATTTTGGCTGTAAACAAACAATAAATAATTAAATAAGTAAATATATAATCATGCTGGCTATTGAGTGTGAGTAATTTTCGTAATATTGCTAAAAAGATTAAAATATATATTTAGAATACGGCGACAAAATTGCACAGAATATCAAATAGTCAATTTAATTTTACATAAATTTCGAAATGTTTGGCCTTTCCGACCACCCGATCTAAAGAGTTAGATACCTGGAAATCATAAACAGAAAAAAAGAGGTCAAGAAAAAACATTGTATTCAACAATTTCAGAAAAGTAATTCGAAATCTCTAAAGGGGATTTGAGAAAAGATTTAACAGCCTTGGTCAAGCTGATGACAAGTATATGAAATAAAAGATCGTATTCTGTTTGTTTCCGGTTGAATAAGCGACTACTTTAGTATAATCTGAGAAATTCTACGTCGTTCCCCTTACAGTTTTTTATGCACATGTGGGAGAAATTATCAATCTCACAGTGGAAAATTTGCGGGGTTTCGTGTAGAAGGAAATTCATAAATTATACCTAACAGCCACCTTTTTATATAGAGAGAAAACATAGAATATGAATTAGGCTCATGAGAATGTAAAACCTGTAATCACAAAATCGTCTTACAGAAATTATACTTATATTTCCTTCATCGTGTATTTTACTCACTCTCAGGAATAATTATTTTGAAATGTTTCTCTGCGAAGGAAAGAGGGTTTTTATCGTTTTCGCGTTTAAAATAACAATATTTGACTTATGTTACATTTCACTTTCAGGCAGTAGCGAAAAGTCCACGGCTGCATTGCACATTGAATCGGCTCTGAAAAATTTAAACTGAATATACGCACGCACATACGAAAAAATGAAATATTCCAATTTTTAACATTTGTCCCGCTCAGTGAAGCCAGTAACGATATGCCACTTTTCATTTGTCTGCGACAAGTTCATTCAATCGATTCACGTAACATTAGCTTGGACATTAGCTATTTTCCATCCCGAAATAGCCGCTCTCGTTCGGGAGTTCTGCTTCGGCGCGCGCGCGTGCATTGTGTGGAAACACATTACGGCGCGCGTCCACCGCCAACCGCGGATCGCCCAGCGCGGGCGGCACGGACGGAGCCTGCGGGGCGGACGGCGGCGGCGGCGACGCCCGGGCTCCCGCGCAGCTGACGCGCCGCCGCGCCGCGCCGCCGGCCTCTGTCAACAAAACACGATCATTACGCGTGCGTCTCACGCGATATTGCATCGGCGGCCGGCCGGCTTCGCGTGTTTGTTATTGTTACCGTCATTGTCTCGGGCATTAATTGCAGCGGGAACCAATAGAGTGCGCGCGCGCGGAGCGAAGGCATTGGAAACCGCTAGCTGCTCACCGCCGCCCCCGCCGCCGCCGCCGCCGCCGCCGCCGCCGCCGCCGTCGTCGCGGCCGTCGTTGCCGCGTGGGCCGCCGCCAGCGCCCGGGGCCCCGCCTCCGGATTCCGGCTATTTGCATACATCTGAATACACACGGCGACCAGCTTAATGAAGCGATGGTTCGCTGTTCCGCGACGCCCGCCCCCGCCACCTACCCCTCTCCTCCCTTGACCCACCCCCACGACCGCCCCTGCACCCGCCTCTGCACCCGCCCCTGCTCCCGCCCCTGCTCCCGCCCCTGCTCCCGCCCCTGCTCCCGCCCCTGCTCCCGCCCCTGCTCCCGCCCCTGCTCCCGCCCCTGCTCCCGCCCCTGCTCCCGCCCCTGCTCCCGCCCCTGCTCCCGCCCCTGCACACGCCCCTGCACACGCCCCTGCACACGCTCCTGCACACGCCCCTGCACACGCCCCTGCACACGCCCCTGCACACGCCCCTGCACACGCCCCTGCACACGCCCCTGCACACGCCCCTGCACACGCCCCTGCACACGCCCCTGCGCGCGCCCCTGCACTCGCCCCTGCACACGCCCCTGCACACGCCCCTGCACACGCCCCTGCACACGCCCCTGCACACGCCCCTGCACACGCCCCTGCACACGCTCCTGCACACGCCCCTGCACACGCCCCTGCACACGCCCCTGCACACGCCCCTGCACACGCCCCTGCACACGCCCCTGCACACGCCCCTGCACACGCCCCTGCACACGCCCCTGCACACGCCCCTGCACACGCCCCTGCACACGCCACTGCACACGCCCCTGCACACGCCCCTGCACACGCCCCTGCACACGCCCCTGCACACGCCCCTGCACACGCCCCTGCACACGCCCCTGCACACGCCCCTGCACACGCCCCTGCGCCCGCCTCCGCCTCCGCCACCTACCCCTGTCGTCCCTCGGCCCGCCCCTGCGCCCACAGCGCCCGCCCCGCCCACACCCGCTCCCCTCGTCGTGGGGTGTGGCGTGCGCCCCCCACCCGCCCCCGTCCCGCTGGTGCTGAAGCGGCAATCACAATAGCGTTGGCGGCAGGCGGCGGCCACGCGGCAGCGAGGAGTGGGGATGAGGCCGTTGAATGGTTCGCGGTGATGAACGTCAAGTCGCATTCCACTATATGGCCAGTCGGATCGTACTCGGCGTCACAGGAGGTTTAGGTTTGTTGGCAAGGTTTCGGGGAGGAACTGGTCAACGCAGGCCGGATAGTTTGACGCAAGAGGTGGGCGAGCAGGATGAGCGGGGAAATGGAAGAATGCAGAGAAGTGGTAGAAAAGCAGAATAAGAATGAAGACGTGGCTAAAGGCACATAAAATGGACAGAACGAGAGGTGGGCGTGTGAGGAAAAGGACGACAGATGAGATGAACGAGACGAGAAGCTAGAGACGCGCAGGCAGCGAAATGGGAGGAGAGGGGGAATTGACGGATTAGCGGGAACGCTGGGCTGGGGAGGGAAGGCTGATTGTGCGCGCGATTGCAAGGAACGCGGAAATGAAATGGTGACGGGGACATGGGTAAGTTCGGAATTCGTCGATGATGGTATAGAATGGTATGAAGTGGAATCAATAGGTGTACAAGAAATGTGATGGAGGTGGTCAATAAAAATCCGTTGTAGCGGAGTAGAAGCAGTGGACATAGTTGGACAAATGACGGGGAGAGAAATCACAGGAAAATGGTGTGTTTGAAGTAGTAGGTGTGGGTGTGTAACATGGTAAATCGCTCGAAGAAAGTTCTGAAAACAAGAGAGTAGCGATAGATCTTCGATTGGAAATCTCAGGGTTTCAGCTGAAAGTGAAGACTGTCTTTGGAAGTGAAGAGATTAACGCCTCGAGACTGAATTTAAATTAAAATCTACTGCTCGTTCCTTTTGATGGTTCGTTTTCTTCAACATCGCCCTCTTTCTTCCTTCATTTCTCCTTTCTTTAGCCTATTGGCTTGAAAGCAGGTGAATCACATCACTTGCCATCGCAGTATACTCCTTGTGAACAATGAGGTATCTGAATGAAAATTATGATTGAGTCATAAAGGAGTGAAAGTGAGGAAAAATCGAAAATTCTTTCCAAAAATTCAGTTTTTAATAATTTTTTCTTCTCTTCCCATAAGATAATCTTCGAGAAAAACTGAAGTTAGGGAGTAATTGGAAGTCGTTACAGATTTCTTAAGTACTGTAGCAAAACGTTAACAAATTCAGAATATTTGTTTTATAATACTTATTGCGAGCGATACTGTTAATTTCAATGTTCAATGTTACCATAACATGAGAAATAATATTTTTATTTTACAACAAAGTTGCATTTTTTATCTCGCTTCTTTTAATAGCACCAACTATTTATTAAAGATACAAGAAAACAATTTTCAACTTTTGCAGAGTGGTTTTGGTCTATTTACACGCTTACAGGTAATAACGCGAGGACACAAAGAGCTTTATAAGGAAGGAAGTGTCTGCTTTTATCAAGAAAGACATGAAACAAGCGTCACCACAACACAAGACACACACCGTGGGGCGAGGTTCGAAGGTTCGCTCGTTGGAGCTGGGGGAAGACTGCATCGGGCGCCTTTGTCTCTAATGAAGAAGCAGAAGAAGCGATGGGCTCTCCCCAGGCAAAACACAATTTCCTGCACTTCCAAAGGGGCCAGGGCGAACGCGCTAGGGGGTTCACTGCCTCCCAGCCTCTCTCAACGCCGTCATCGGCCCGCCCCGCCCCGCTCCGCCTCCCCCGCCCTGCCCTGCCCTCCTCACCCCGCCTCGCCTGCCTCGCCCTGCCCCGTCCCGCCTCCTCCGCCCCGCCCCACCTGCCTCGCCTTGCCTCGCCCTGCCTCGCCCTGCCGCGCCCTTCCCCACCCCGACACGCCCCGCCCTGCCCTGCCCCGCCCACTTCGTCCTTCCCCGCCCCGCCCTTTCCCTCCTCACCCCTCCACGCCCTACCCCGCTCCCACCCAGCTACGCTCCGCCCGGGCTCGCCTCTATCACCCCTTCGTTCGCATAATGACGTATCGGGGGGCCCCACTTCCGGTCTCGCTTTGTTATTTCGTCGCCGCGCCGCCACGCGGAAGTGGCGCTGTCGGCGGGGGCGGCGTTGGAGGCAGACGCGACTCACACGACGGCGTCCTTTACCGCTGCATCCGAGAATGGCAAACAGCGGGAAACCTAACGTCATCTCCGGTGAGCCGGAAGTCGCCGTCTCCCTCCCTCTCTCTCTCTCTCTCTCTCTCTCTCTCTCTCTCTCTCTCTCTCTCTCTTTCCCTCCGGCGCACGCGAAATAAAACGTGCACTTTCTTGGCGGTAACGAGAGCGCTGAGAGTGCGGCCCTCCGTCGGCGGCTGTGCAAGAGGCACTTCCGCCTCGATGTGGCAGCGGCAAAAGGCCTCGCTTACGCGCTTGCCCCCACGCGCGGAAATTGAGCCACAAACGACTTGTTAAAGGGCTACGCTATCCCGAAACACAATTGTTGACACAGGAAGAAAAAAATTATTTTGGGATGAAGAAATGTACACACCAATTGATGTAGTCGAACGCGCACCCTTAAAGTTGCCGCCGGAAGGTGGTCCCGGCGCCGCTCAAGAGAGGGCGCCGATTACTAACGCCGCAGCCCCGTCACGCTCGGCCAAGCCCCGGAGCCGGAGAACTCACCCTTATCGGGTAGCTGGCCGGCGGACCTTCAGCCCGGGCGGGCTATAAGAGCGGTGCCCGGCGAGTGGTAGGCAGTGAGAAGTGACTGCCTGAGCGTGTATAGAGTCAAGTGAAGTGCATTACAGAACGGTTACGGACTCGGATTCTTCCTACGGCGAAACAGTGAACATCGCAACGTCTACGGAATATCTCCCCGAATATTGTTCGACCTGGATTTGTATTAGTGAATCTCTTGTTGGCTTGCGGTAATAAAAAAGTTTTAGAAATCGCTGTTCTTTTTTTTGGATATAACACCAATGACATGGTGTTGAATTTTACTTTGTTATACCTTGACTTCCTTACAAAACTTATTCCTTCCTGTCAAAACGTATTTATTTTAGGCTCAAATATTCAATTCTCTTTGCAATTATTATGTTAAACATTTTAAAGAGTGTTCATTGCGCAGCGAATTTAATAAAACATGTAGGAAATATGTTTATGCATAGCTACTAATGCAGTGAAAAGTGCAGTGAAAATCAATTTCTTTACTGGGACAACCAAATCATGCGCAGCAATTTTTAATGGTCGTATACAGAGATAAAACCATTGTACTGAATTCATAAACATGTTAAAAGGAATAAAATGAGAGAAACAAAGCGACAATTTAACCAGAGAGGAAGCAATTTTACGATTTGTTTTGTAAACAAAAGCTACACAAACATGTTTCAATTTTATTAGCTTTTAAATTGGCTATGAACCCTGTGTTTCCCGAAATTTCAAATGTAATTATTTTACTGCGCAATAGTTGTGTATTTTGTTAAGATGACTATTATTTTACCTGAAACTTGTATTTAAAGCTATACCTTCTAGATCATCTCCATGTTTCCACATATTTGCAATATTATTTGGCGTTTCGTTCCGTACAAAGTTACACGCGAGGGTTAACTGTCGGTTAATGGCAAAGTGAGACGGGCGTGCATGTCTCGCAGTTCGCCGTAGGCGACCCGCCGTGGCCCGTGCCCACCCAACTCCGTAAGCGGAGGCGTGGGCGTGGGCGTGGGCGGGGGCGATGAGCGGCAGAAGCAGGCCCTGGACCGAGGCTTCAGGTAGCGGGGTAATTGTCCGCTTCCATTTCGTCGGCCCCGAGCGCCATCCCGCCTCGCCCCGCCCCGCCCCGCGTGGCTTCGTCTCGCCTCTCGCGCCCTGTTGCCTCCGCTCGGGTATTGCGTCGCTGGGCCTCGCGTCGGGGGAGGGGGGGCGGGGCGGGGGGGGGGGGGCGAGGGGCGCGCGGGCCGCGACCTCGTTACTCCCAGGCCCTGGCGCTGTAACGAGCCCCGTGCCTCCGCCGCGCCGCCGCCGCCGCCACCCGTGCACCGCCCCGGCTCCGCCCGGTCTCCCCCTACCGTTCCTTATCACGCCCCGCGCCACCTCGCCAGACGCTCAACACCATGCAGTCAGGGCGGGGCTCATGTCCGCCCAGCGATCACGCTCATGAAATTTTCTAATCGCTTCCCCCTCCCCCATTGTACCTAACATATTCCATCATTTTTCAAAATATCACTATCTTAAGAAACGAAAAATATTTCTTGACATTTTAATTGTTTTCAATCTGTCCATTGAATATACAATCCTCTTCTTTGTAATATGTTTATTCAATGCTGTTTATTTAATGATGTCAATGACTATATAGCCTGGCGTGCTTTTTATGATTCTAGGATTAAGCATGATTTACATGATTGTTTTTGGATGTATTTGAGGGCAATCATAGACCCAGTGCGCCTCTCGGGATATGTACTTCATCTAGGCTAACCTTATGTATCCAATGCCATGCCGTCTGCATGTCGCAACATTATACACTACATTTGTGACTTAGTGTTTCCATAAAATTTTGTAACATACTTGAATCTAAATTGTCCTTCGTGTGCTGGATTCACATATTTCTAACCTACCACCGTCACTCTTTTCCAGATCCCTTTAGAGCTGTTCTTTTCTATTCCATTCACGACACCAAGCTGTCTCCCGATTCATTCTCATCCTCTCTGCATCGAACACGGCCCCGTCTGGAAGCACTCATCGCATCTGTTTCCACTACCCAATTGTCCCCATCTGGCCATCCGCCCATCAGCCCACCGGGCCGGCGAAGCGACCTCAAGCGCTGCTCTTTCTCCGGGGCTACGCGACGGTTTTAGCGCTGCCTTCTTCCGTCTCCCCCTCTGCTTCCCACCCCACCTGGCGTCGCCAAGGCACAGTGCCTTACCCCCTCACGCCCCTCCCCATCCCCGGAAGATCCATCCTCCCCCCACATCGCCCCACATCGCCCCGCATCGCCCACCCTGCCCTGCCCGCATCGCTTTAACCCGCCATCTTTAAGCCGAGCTCAGCATCTTTCAGCCTGGCACGCTCCGCCCCGCTCCGCTGCGCTCAGACCCGCTCCGCTGCGCTCAGCCCCGCTCCGCTCCGCCCCGCTCCGCCCCGCTCCGCTCCGCCCCGCTCCGCCCCGCTCCGCCCCGCTCCGCCCCGCCCCTCCCAGCCCCGCCCCACCCACCCCGCCCCCTTGTCTCCCGGTCCTTCGCCGACCTTCCCCCACCCTCCCCCTTCCCGTGCCGCCCGAGCGCAGTGCACCACTCGCGCCTTGATTACCGGTTGTCGCGCGATCGCCCGCTTCTTCCCGGGAAGCCCTTTGGGCCATCCCCCGCCGACGCCGACGCCGACGCCGTCGCCGTCGCCACGCTGGCGTCGCGCACTGCACGGGCGCCTCTAAACGGTGCGTGAGAGGTTATTTTTGCTGCCGCAGCACGCCACGCGGCCCCGCCGCACGCCATGCAGTCACGACACTACGGAGAAAATGTGAGTTCGCTGAAGCTCTAAGAACGTGAGGTCGAATGGTCAATGTGGGGGCTCGTATTAGGGTAAACATTTTCCGATCAATGAAACTACTCCTGTGTTTTTCATGACAACAATATAGTCGGAACTTCTTCCAACATTTTAATCTTGAAAAAGTATTACAGAAAATACGTAACAATTGCTAAGTAACATATATTGTTTGATATCAATATTCCCGTTTTGTAATTTTATGAAACAAATGAACTAGAAATGTATTGTAAGTGTTGGCACGTTCCTTATGACCAATTTATTGAAAACTGACTTTCGGAGTCTCCTGGGACGGATATTTATAATCCAAAAATAACAATGTGCAGAATATGTGTTTCGTTAAGTGAGTGAAGAGTGCACAGAACTGTACTAAATGAGCAGTTCCATTTTTGTTAATATTTTATCATTTTTTGTTCTTCGTAATATTTTTTCCTCATTTGGTGCTCACCAACTTTTTGTTTTTCATCTTTTTACTTCCTCTACGTATTTTTACTCCATCTTTTGCTTCGTTTTATCTTTTGCTTCCTTCTCATTTGTTTTCTCCTTCTACATCTTTTTCCCTATCCCTCTTCTTAACATTATCTTTTCTTCTTCTTCGCCATATTATTTCATCTTCTTTTCACAATTTTCTTTTTATGTGTGTTCTTCTTTAATGTTTCTTATTTCTATCATCCTCATCTTCTCTGTCTTCTCCGCCTCGAAGTTACTGCTAATATTATTGTGGTAAGACAACTACAGGAATCACTATATCACAAAAGAGTGAAGCACATAAACATCAAAAAGTTTCCCTAATAAAACCAATGGCAGGAGACTTCATTTTGTCCCGACTAACTTTATTTACCTATTCTTGACCCCAAGCAGTTCTAGTTTTTTTACGTTTGGATATTTTCTGAAATATCGAGTCTATATTGTAACTACTTAATTATGATGTGCAATATCACACAACAAAATCAGTTTAGCATACGAAATGCATTGCAGATATGCGTTTTATTTTTATTTTTTGCTGTTTCCGTCGTTAAATATCAGCGTATCTGGAAATCATGCATTCACAAATTAATCTAGTATTTTACCTTGAAAACAACATATGAAAGATCTAGTCGTTAAGGAACATTTTCACCAAACAAAATATCACGACATTAAATTATTTTGAGCGTCCACTTTTAATTGTTATTAGTTCATCTAACTAATATTGCACAAAATTCCTTTTAAATTTTTGAATTTTGACTATTTATATAGGATTATTATTGGATGCACTCTTTTAACAAGATTTCTATACACAAAATATCATTTACTTTCCGCATAAAAAAGGTTATATTAAAAAAATTAAGTCAAATTACAAAAATTAAGAACAGGCCTTTTCGTATTAAGAATATTTGAAAATTGTGGAGTGTCTGATATCATCCCGGCGGTTAAAATAGTTTTTTTTTTTCTGTGATGAAAGGAGGTAGGTAATCTTCCACCAGAAAGAGAAAATTGTAGTCAAAATGTGTCACAATGATGTCAAAGCCCAACAACTCTCAGCTCAGATCAGTCATTTTCAAATCAATCCCGCAACTAGCGGTCATCACGAACTCCAAGAGACATTCGCAGAGCATCCAGAACAGGGGGTGGGAGGGAGTGCACTGCAGCAAGACAGTCGCCAGCGGGTGCGGTTTTGTCGCGCGAGGCTCATCGGGCTCGCGGTGCCGCTCCGGCAGAGCAGGGCTGGCTGGGCGACGGCGGCGACGACCGCGGTCGCGGTTGCGGCGGGGGCGGGCGCGGGGGCGGAAGCGCGCACAACGAGGCGGTAACGAGCCTGCAACAGGTGGCCGTCCGCCACTCGCGGCCCCGCCGGCGTCTGCGGGCGCGCCGCCGCCCCCGCCGCCCACCGCCCGCCCGGCCCAGTTGTTGGCCGCCGGCCAGCGACGCCGCCCGCCCCGCAGTCGCAGGGGCTCGGCCGCCCGCGCGACCCGGGACGCGTGGGTCGGGCTGCCCTGGGCCCTCCGAGCGCTCTAAGCACCGGATTCTCGCCCCAATATTCGTAAACATTACTATTCGTATTATTACTAAAGAACCAAAGAGTATTGTTAATGCAGACATTATATATTTCTGTAATACGCTTTACGATAAAATACGGAAACACTCCATTCACAGAAAATAATTCATGTCATAATTTCAATATTCACAGGTAAATGGAGAAAATATACATACGAGAAGAATACTCAAAGTAAACAACATTTAAAATCTTCAGTATCTTCCCTCTTGTCAACATCATCGTTTCCTCGTATCTCCACTTATTGAGAAGGGAGACCTCTCTTAGAAACCAGATTTAATCACATCTAAGTTGTGTAGTGCTAATCGTCTTTAAAATGATATTAATCTTTTGGAAAGACAATGTCAACAAGCGTTACTAATTAAATCCGAACATCACATCACCTCCAGGCCAATGTTCTTACCAGTCCAGCGGTGGATGCCATAGATGGCAAAAGGCTTTCTTTCCGCAAGGATCTGAGTTCGTACTGAGGTAACGGTAAGAGAAATGTGTAGCTTCAGCAAACATGACGCAGTCGATGTGGCTAGCCCCAACGGGCAAGATGCTGACAGGGTGGTTCTGGGTTTTAAATTTAGTGAAATACGTCCCTTGGAATGCCTCGGAACTATCCGACTAGAGGAGAAAAGCAATAGCAAACCAGAAGATGTCCTCCAAATTGATAGTGCAACTTATTACTTCTGCTCTGGTAGTGTAATAAGGATTCAAGCATTCGGACTGATTATTATAAAGATGAAATGGGTGTACGGTTCAACTGGGCGTTCTTTTCTCAAAGAAACAGAAAATCTGTTGCAAAACGTTTGACTGCATCATTTTCATGACATAAAGTAATAATACTTTTGTTGTAAACACACCTAAATTGAACTTTTATTTGATGTAGTATGAAGCGTATGCTAACAGACAAAAAAGTTATTCAAAGGTTGACGAGCATGGGTTAATCGATCAGGTGAACACACAAAATATTTCCACAAGATGTTCACGCAACATGGTAAATAACAAACATTTTAATACCTCCACAGTTCTGAACCTGTATTTACCGTTTTTTAGTGTTTTGTGCAAAGTGCATTTGTCGTTTTGTGAAAGTGCGCGTGATCACAATCATACAGTGACTTGCATTAACCAAATCACGCAAATTGTGCGTGTAAAGGAGATCAAAAGTAAAACTATCAATGGTGCATTCAACCAGCTGAAGGGCTGATCTGAAAGTAAATTAATAGTGATGATGAATTAAGTGTGTAGGATTCCATTTGAGCTTAATCTTAATAAGAACGAGGAAACGATGATGTTCAAAAGAGGGAATACACTGGATATTTTGAAGGCTGTTTACTTTGAGTAATCTTCTCGTATGTATATTTTCTCCATTTACCTGTGAATATTGAAATTATGACATGAATTACTTTCTGTGAATGTAGTGTTTCCGTATTTTATCGTAAGGCATATTATAGAAATGTATAATACAGAATAAATGGCCGCATTAACAAAACTATTTGCTTCATTAGTAGAAATACGAATTAAGTTTGTATGTTTTTTGTATAAAGAAGTAGGTTTTCGAACATTGAAAAGTTGCTTCTTTTGACATTTTTTAAATTTATTTATTTAGGGTCGCTTTTTAACTACTTGGTCACATAGCGACTACTGTGAACATTGGGATAACTGTAAGGGGAACACATAAGGAGAACATGAACACACACACAAACGGCGGCGGCGGCGATGGTGTAACGGTTAGCGTTTCGAACAGTTGTACCCAAGTTGGCGGGTTCAAACCCGATCGAAGCCGTGGATTTTTCAGGGCGAAAAAATCCTTCGTACGCCTTCCTTCGGAGGGGAAGTAAAGCCGGCTGTCCCATGTTAGTAGATTTACTTGCATGTAAAAGATCCTCAAGCCTAAATGACGCCTCTGAGCTAAATTCAAATCGCCTGTTTCTCGTCCAAGAAATACCTCCTTTCTCTGCTAGTTGGTGAAAGGAGCGTAGCGAAATTTGCGTGGTCAGACGGAAGAGCGGACCTGATGGCCCCAGTCTCGCCACGTAAAGTAAGGCAAATTCAATTCAATTCAATTCACAAACATCTATGCCCGGGGCGGGATTCGAAGCCGCGACTCGGAGTCAAGGCAGCCATGGCTTCAACAGCCTTGGCGACCTCCGCTATCAAGGTCGGCTCTCTTATCATCGATCTTAGAAAAATTATAAACAATGAATAACATACAACAAGTCTAATTCTTTAAAAGCTTAATTTGTTTTTAGAATTAACACAAATTCATTCCCAGAAAAACATCCAGTACAATAAGATTACTCGTAAAATGAAAATAATTCGTCTACTGTGAAAGAGCTAAAATCAGCACTAATTATAAACTTCTAAATTAATGAACAAATGACTGGAAATTCAATTCTTATTTTGTTTTATGTAAACAGAGGTTGTCTAGTTTAAACGTCTCCATCTATTCAATGTGTCCTTCGAAAAAATGTTTTTAACTTAATAACATCTTTTCTTTTCAGATTTCAAAAAGAAGATTCCTTCAACAATGAAATATGAGAAGAGAACAATTTATTGGCCAGTCTAAATGAAAATATCACGAGGGGTTGATCATCTCCAAAAAATATTCCTTCTGGTAAGTATAATAGCATAATACGCATCAATTTGTTTCTCTTAAATTCTCCAGATATTTAATTAGCAACGATAGAAGTTCTTTGTATTAAATTTACTCGTACAGTTCTGACTTTTGTGCATAATTCTATTTCATTATCAGTGAGAGTTATAGAACAATTTCCGGCAATTCCAGATTTCACAAAATACATCCGGCTTTGTTTGAAGCATTGTTTTGTATTTCAACTGCTTCTTAAAAGCTACCATCCTTTCTCAGCGGAACTATTTGATTAGATTTATCCAACCGGTTTAACGCACAACGTTTTTTTGTAAAAGTAATAGCGGATAAAGTACTTTGTCGTCACGCGCCGGTCAATTCAAAGCAAGCGTATTTGCCAACGCAGGGCGCTCCACTTTCGCTGAGGAAATAGAGCTGCGGACAAACAAATGCAGAAAGGGCGCCCGTCCTCCCCCGTAGCCTCCGCCACGCGAGCTGTTAAATATTCATCGCGGGTCCGCCGCGCCCCGAGCTGTTTCTCCACCCCGATCCCGCTCTACCCGCCCCTGCCACCACCCCCACTGCCACACTCGCCACGCCCGACCCTGCCGTCGCCACCCCCGCTGCCGTCTCCGCATGCCTCGCCGACCCATCGCTGTCCCCCGCCCCACCCCTGCCGCAGGCCCCCGCCCTCGCCACCCATGCTGCCACCTCATATCCATTGTCTTCCTCCGCCCCCACCTCCGCTGCCGCCTCCGACCTGCTGCCACCCTCGCCCACGACCCCGCAGCCCCCGCCGTCGCCACCCCCGATGCAATCTCCGACACATCGCCGCCCCCGCCCCCACCACTGCTGCCGCCTCCGACTCACTGCTACCCTCGCCACCCACGCCACCTCCACCCCCGCCTCAGGCCCCCCGCTACCACCCTCGCCAGCCCCGCCCCCGCCGTCTCCGCCACCGCCACCCCGCTGTCGCCTAAGACACGCTGCCACCCTCGTCACCGTCCCCAACCCTGCCACCGCCGCCGCCGCCTTTCCCGCTACCGCCTCTGACCCGCCGCCGCCACCACCACTGCTACCTCCGCCGACACCTCCGACACGCCACCGCTCCTGCCTCCGCCGTCACTCACGCCACCCATCACCACTCACGCCTCTCAACCTCCTTCCTTTGCCAGTTTGTTTCCCGCATTCACCCGCCGTGCATTCTTATAAACGCCTCTACTCAGTTTTGAATATTTGCGGTCATACCTCCAAGATTACGATTCCTCCTCCACGTCTACGGTTCCTTACATCGTCGTTCACTCAAGACTTAAATTTTCCGCTTGCCGGAAAGCTCCACAAATTTCTGAACATTGACAGTAACATAATTCAGGTCGAGTCATTATAAAGTTCATTGTTATAAGTTCATTCTAATTCACATTCTAAAAACTTTCACATTTCTCTACCTCACGATCCATATTTATGCATCTACGTAGTTTAATGCTCCATAACTCTGCAAGCCCTCTGCATCTAAACTGAATTGTTTCACTCTAACTTGCATTCAGGCACCACATACGTGCGATGTGCACTTCCCTTCTCCCGATTTCTCCACCCTCTACGCTCCCTTCCTGTACCTTCATTCCACTTACGAAGCACTTCCTAAATCCTAATTCCATTTAGTACTTTTTAGATAAAATTTCGGCTGTGCTGCTCGCTCCCTCCTCCGATTTATCTAGGCGCGTAGTTACTAAGAACACACCGAAAAATCCTGCAGCACAATACACCGTACACATTGCAAACCAAATCCGCTCAGCGATTCCGTATACAAAAATCCCCGCTGCGCAGACTTCTGCATCTGCGTTTCAGTGGGGGCGCGGCTTCCCGCTTCTTCTTGGCCGCCCCCGGCCGCCCCCGCCGCGGACTCCCAACTTCGCCGCACTGGCTTCAATTTGGCGGCGAGCTCTCCGCCCCCCGCTGACACCGTCGGTTCGCTTTTCCAGAACTTTCGCACTTCATTAACGCTAAAGTTTAAATTGTTTTCTGTGCCCGCTTACAACCTTGAAAATGAACAACAACTCCGCTGAATGAGTGTGGCGAAATGCGACAGGCGGTTTCTGGTTTCCAGCAAGTTATGTCGTTTGCGGGTAACGTGTTCACTGTGACACACAGCGTGGAAATATAATAATCATACCTACACGCAAACTTCTAATGACATTTTAAACTCGGAAGTCCCGTTTGTGTTTAGGAGAATTGTTACATCGTACGATACTCAGCTCAATATTTCGCGATGTTAAAATCTTAGCAGTGACTTACTAAATCTAATATGAAACGTTTAAATCTTTCTATTTCAGCAATACAGTTTTAACGTTCGTGCCATTGTTATAAGCATTTTATGATTAAAAGGTTCAATCTGTAGCATCCAATATTTTGACATACGCAAGTCAATTACTGTTTATTCATGAAAAATGAAATATGTATTCACTTGACCACAAAACCGAGAGAAAACATTATTAAAATGTAAATTGGTGCGTAAATCGCTTTATGAAATTTTTGATTTCCCTTTCCATCCGTTAAAAATGTGTTCTGTTTCAAACACGAGAACAACATGCAGAAAACACAATCTTATTTAATTACTTGGCGGGATATTATTCATTTTATCGTTAACTGATATTTTCATTGCTGGTGCATTTGAATTTCGATTATATATTTTCGAACAATATGAAAAAATTATTAAACTTTTTAAACAATAATTTCAATTAAACAGAAAACAAGAAATTGATGTGCTGCCAAGTTATATTCGTTTATTTGATCTCGATGATGAAATAGTACTATTGAAGATTGACTCTACACCTAGATTTTGCGACGGTAATAGTTGATTTATTTCTATAAGAAAATAAAATTCATTTTGAATGGCGGTAATGAAAGTCAGTAAATAATAACACAGTATGTCAATAAAATATTATCTACAAAATTGAAATCGATAGAAAGTACAAAATTGAATGGATTGCGTTTTTAACAATATACATCAAAAGGTTATTGGCATAGATTGCATACATTCTTTGGTACTATTCACATTTTTAATTATAAAAAATAATTTATTTAAAAAAATTGCAATGTAATGAACATAAGAGTGGTCGATTCAAATCATTCATAAAAACGACAAAAGACGAATACTTTTGAATGTTAGAGACTTTCACATTTATTCTTACCGAACCGTAATTTCAAAATAAACTCCTAATTTTATAAACTGGGTATTTCAGTCTTTTTAGGAGCTCTTCTTCATAAGAAACCGCAGGTGTAACATTCCACGTACCCTTCATAACAAACCGCACCCGTGTATATGGAATTTCAGTACTAAGAGAGAGACGAAGTTTTGATTTAGTTCGTGAAAAACAAATAATAGTCATGCCATTTTTTGATAGCTAGATCCGTTTTAGCAGGGCCTTCTTGGAACTTTATGTTAAACTTTCAAGATATGAACATGCCATACTGAGTCGTACTGTGATCCTGAAGATCGAGAATAAGTGCGGAACTATAACATGTGTTTTATTGCATCAAATATGTTTGGAAACATTAAAGATACTCGTAGTAAAATTGCACGGAGGAATAGACTTTATTACGGCGAAATAATGAATTTTTCTAAATGTTCAGATCTTGAGAGGATAGTCATACACATTTATTAGCAGATGTTGGTATTTATGATAGTGATGTTGTATTCAAATTATAATTTGGAATAGCACAAAATTTCGGGTGCTTTCTCACACTTCTGTACAAGGGCACAAACAAACAAAACTAAAAAACATAGTCAAATTGACATTAATAAAAAAACAATAAAATATGGAAACAGTAAGTAACAGTAAGTATAGGATGTAGTCCCGATACCACGTAAAACGACAATCAAATGAAACTGAAACTTAATTATTGATTGATTATTAAGCTTTTTCGGGCGCGGTAACATCTGCGCTCATTAATCCCTTAAGTGAAGTAATATTTTTCTCACGGGAGGTAGCGGTGACTTTTTTCTACTGGATGGAGGGTCCGGTACCAAGCTACACGTCGGATTTCGGAGTATCCCATCCAGGTATCTCCTACCAGAGAGGTTGTTTAGTCGAGTCAGGATCTATTCTCATGACTACTCTCGACATGTGTGGTAGTAAAATGCATGAAAGTGTCTGTAAGGGTGAGGATATGTCAAGGAAGGGGAGGGAAATGTAGTGAGATCGAAATTCAACTGGGTTTGATCGGAGAAACCACGCAAAGCTACCGATCAAAGAAGCCAGCCGCTAGAATTTTAGAAACAGCGCCTGGATTCTACCGGGCTACGTAGCACCGTCGGGGCTCTAACTGGAGGTCCTCTCGGTCAGACGGACTGCAGTGACGTCAGTTAATGCCCTGGTCCACCTAAGACCTTTTGTTAAGCTCATACTCCTCATAATATCGCATAGGTACTTCCGGGATAGAACCAACGTCAAGAAACTCGAGCGCGAAGTGTGTCCTCCGTCCTCCCCCCCTCCCCCCCGGCGCCCTCTGGCATCGCGCCGCGTAGCGAAGAGCGCGCGGGGCTGCTGGCGGCGACGAAGTTATGGAAATGGAGCGGGGCGGGGGCGGGGGCGGGGGAGGGGCCGTCTCGGAGCGCTTTTGTAATGGGCGAAGGGGCGTCGCTGCGCGCGCGGAGTCTGTCAACAGTTTACGCGCGAGATTTACACTCGGGCGATTCGCACTCGTTGCCGAGGCGGCGCGGGAGGAAAGATGGCGTCCAGATGCGCCATGTCACCTAGACACGCGGGAGGAAAGGGTTTATATTTATGTGAGTGGGGAATTGCGAAATCAGATTTGCGTCTAAACAAAACCTCTACATAGTTGTAGCCACTGTGATCTTTATATTCACGCTCTTCTCCTTCCCATACCCTCCCCTCTCCCTCCCCTTCCCTTCCTTTTCGCAATCATCCCTTCTCAATCTTTCGTTCTTTAGCCCCTCTTTTCCCCCTTCCTTCCTCCTTTATCAACCCCTCCCTCCCCCTCAATCTCCCCGTGCCTTTCTCCCTCTAGTTCCCCTTCCCTTTTGAATCTTCTCTTACTTCTTTCTCGCTTTCGCTCTCTTTATCCCTTTCTGTTTTCTCATCTTCCCGTCTCCCTTCTACCCCCTTTTTTCCTCCGTCTCTATCCCATTCTCTTCCACCTCCCTCTATCCTCTCTCTCTTTTGCTCTTATCTCTCATTATTCCTTCTCTCTCACCTCTCCCCTCCCCTTCCCTCTCACGCTTCTCCCTCCGTCTCTCTCTCTCTCTCTCTCTCTCTCTATCATTTCAAAATCCTAAGGGCTCAGAACGACCTCTGGCCTGATTCCTGCAATCGGGGTATGTCAGGGTTATGAGTGATTAGTCAACCGATATGATTCTAAGGATGGTAGTCAGACCAAAACGGGGAAGGTAATATTGCCAGTGCAGTTACATGTTGTTAGTAGTACTGCACGGGCAATCACTAGGAATTAATCAAGGAAGCCAAGAAAACAATTTATTAGGAAATTCGGCCTCTTGAAATTGAAAACCAGGCAGACGTCAACATCAATTTAACAATTCCTTGTTCAAATCTAGATCCCTCTATCATCGAATGTTTATTTGTGATCTCGTAACTACAAACATTAACCAAAAAGATTCGTCTTTAAATTGCCACTCAAATTATTTTTGCCTGTCAACAAAGCTTTACCTCCAGCATTTAAGCAAGTAATAAACTTGAAGAAATGAAGTCGAAGCATTTGCAAAGGCTCCGCCTTCATTACTAAATATATTTAACACAAATATTAAGTTATCTCTCTATTAAGATGTTAAAATAATGAATTGAAAACTTAATACGCCGTAATATCACCGAACTCTTGTCTCGTATCGTTTCAGTTACATCCTACATTGAAGCTTGCGAGAAAATTAGGTTGCGAAATTTCCATCACATATCGAGCAATGTTAGCGCAACAGTTACCAGAAAACAGTTCTTGAACCGCGGCGCTGCGCGGCGCGGCGCAGAGTTAACGGCAGGTGTTGGTTACAGCGGCGTTAACAGAGCCACTAATTGCGTCTCATAATTTGAGTAGGGCGGCTCGCGAGGAATACCGCAGCATCTCCAGTTCTGCCCCGAGACGACTCCGGGCGGCGCTGCCGCCGCCGCCGGGGTTTATTAAGCGGCTAGCGGCGCCGAGGACGAGGCTGAGGGCGAGGGCGAGAGAGCGAGGGCGAGACAGCAAGGGCGAGAGCGACGCAGACAGAGCGAGCAGGCGAGCTAACAAGAGAGCGACGAGTAAACAAAGAGATAGAGGGAGTGAGTTGGGAGAGAAAAGTGGTTCGGTCGCAAACCGGGTATTGGAGGCGGGCTTATAAACCTCACTGTTGAAGCTTTATTAAAGAATGAAACTTGACATCGGTCATGAGAACGATAAACTATTTTACGATAGTCATACGGCTTGTAATATTGTGTCAGCGTATTTAATATGCAACCGCAAAAAAAGAACGCAGACGGGTATGAAGAGAGTATACACCATTAAAATTTCTTATTTTGCAAGTGTGTTCATGTCTAAGTTCTTAAATGTATGTTCTTACATATGGAGAATTACAATCCAATTCTCGGTGTCTGCTATTTTTCGAAAGCAAAATTGCTTTTAGTTCGTATAATAGTTTGCGTTCTTTAACAAATCTTTGGCATTAATGAGACTGTCTGACCATTTGTTCTCTCTTCCACTTCCTCCAACCCACTCTCTCTCCCTCATTTTCATATAAACTTTTCTGTTTCTTGAGTTTTAAAAACAGTTTTGTAATTTTTAGCATGTTTGTATATTTTGAGTATGGACATTTGAATGTGTTCTGTTATCTAATGATACGGGACCATAAGTACAACTTGTTAGCACGTATAGCGAGCTCGATATGAACGTAGGGGAGTGTCTGTTGTGTTCCTATCTAATCTATAGCCAACAGTGACGTACGAGATGAGATTGTCATGTTTCCTTCAGATACATCAGGTGAGCTTTAAAGGAGTGTGATGAGCAGTAATAGGGAAAGCAGACCACGTATGATTTTGCCAATCAGTGCCTCAATATTGAGATATCATTTAATTACAATCAGTTTTACTCGTTTATACTCTTGTAAACCATGTGAATACACGAGAGTATTCAACAATTTAACTTAACATTTCAAATCTTTACAACCACTAGTGGAGAGGAGCAGTAAAAATAACGCTAAACAGAACCACAGAAATTTATTTTCCAAAAAGGAGCATGGATAGCTCTGAATAACAACAATAAATTAACAACTATTAATTAATACTACAATAATATACTATATGCGGTTACCTAATACAACAGTTCATTTCATACCAATAATATAAAAAACGTTGCAATTCCTTGACGCAAAACGGGAATAACGCATTTTATTTAGGGATGGGCGGCCTCTCCCTTGCTATCGCATGACGTCAGGTGATCGTAAGCAGTGACTTTCTGGTATTTGAATATTATGGGACTAATGTACTTGGGACTATATGGGATTTGAAATGTATGAAATGAGGTGGAGGAAGAGATTTCAACATAAAATTATTTAGTTTGACAACTTACAATACAATACAATATCTTCTCGAAAATACAAAACGAAGTGCCGAAGTTCCACTTGCAAGAATGTACCTACTTCGTTACCGAGTTTTGTGCCGCCAAAAAATGTACCTATCGTAGCCAACTCACAGTATTTCCAACAATCAACACGGAACTTACGCCCGGTCAGCGTAACTGACACTATCCCAAACACACGAAGACGTAGCTCAGTCTCGTTCTCTTCTGACTGACCGGGTGCCGGACCGCCCCTTAAAACCCCTTGCTTCCACCACTTTCACCACCGAGGTTCCGGGTTCGATTCTCGTAGAGTCCCCGTAGAACCCCATGTGAAATTTGTTACGACAAAACGAGTTTGCGTGCTTCACAAGGGTGAAGCGTTCTATACCTTACCCCTATCCTTATTGCTGCCCAATTCTGGCCGATGGGTGGATGACGCGAGCGCGGAGACGCTACCTGTCCCCGGGCGATTCCCTGATTTGAGTATGACTATGACTGATGTGACTTGACAATGCAGCGGCCCCTACAGGGCGCTTATTAACGGAGGATTACTCCAGTGCGTTCAACGCTCCTAACGGAGTTTGGAGACGTGTTCCGATATAGACGGAACAAATTAAGAAAAAAAACAATTAAGAAAACCCCGTGGCCTAGGCTCTCCCAGATTCGTTCCCGTAGCTCGCTGCTTGCTGAAGCGGTTAACGTCCTCCTGCCCTGAGCTCTTTAATATAGAGCGCCGACTCGAGTCCGCGCGTCAACTTCAAAGATCGCTGTGTACACAGCAGGATATCGGTAGGATCGTACAGTATGGGAAGAGGTGGAGAATTTGCAGTATTTTTTTTTTAAATTCCTCGCTCATTCGAAATATAGACACACATCAGAGAATCAAGCTGAATCGTAAGGGCTATTCACAGAATGTTAAAACAAACACTCTTCGGAGGAGGACATAACTGTGTTAAAGCGAAAGAGAGGAAGAGGTTGATGAAAAACGAACGTTTTCACTGCATTTATCTTCAAACTAAATTAATGTTAAATTTTATAAAGATTGTATTTGAAAATGGTATTAAAAATATTTATAATATTCTATCAAATATATATCAAGTTACTTGAATTCAGACACCGGTTGTCTCGGTATCAGAAGTAAATATCTCACGTTTTATGAAGTACTTTTATGTAATGGTCATGATCAGAGTTGAATATACTTCTATTTAATCCGAAAAATGAGTGAGGGGTTTGAAATGAAATGCTCCTCTTAGGCGCGTATTATTACGAGTTATTACAAACGGGGGAGAGAATTAAAAAATTAAAAATTTTGAACCGTATTTTACTGGAAATCAACAGAATTGGAGTGGAAGCTCACCTTATCGTCCATAAGAGAGCAAAGCATGGTTCTCTTATTGTTCCCATCTCTGGCACGTGGTGTTGGGTGAACTCTACTTTTGAGTGAAACATTTTAATGCAAATTTCACAGCTTTCTCGCTTCTTTCCTAACCTAAACATTGCTAATTTGTATTGCAAATATTATTTGTGCCGTCATTTCTAATTAAACCTGCTGAAAACGCATTAATAAAAATTATTCAGGTACACGCGCTTATCTCTCATATGCATAGTTTGAAATTTAGCTTATCTTGTTTCACAATCGCACTATTGGTTTTTCAAGCATAAACACACATTAATTTTGACGTCAGTGTGTGTATTTAAACTACAAAGTTGGGAAACATCCCAGCCGGGACAAGCTCTGAGCTTCCGACACGTGTGGTAGTGTAGTACATGTAAGAGTAAGTGTAAGTAACGGGAGAGAATGGGACACGGAAGAGGAAGAAAAGATCGCGCGCAGTTCGTCGCTTAGGAAGTGCTCCGACATTCGCCTGGTGTCGTTCGGAAAAGCCCCGGTCTGTGCACATGATGTAAAATGTTTCATTACTGACAATCAAAATGTCAAGTATTTGTTGAGATAAACTAACGTAAGGCGCAGACAATAACAATTTTGTTTCGACGTAGCCAACATATTACGATGGTTAGGCGGAAGAGCGGACCTAATGGCCCGAGTCTCGTCTCATAAATAAAATCACTATTATTATATTAAAAACATAATTACTGCGTTTGTCCATTTACGAGGTAACTAGACTTATGATACGTTATTGGAACTTACATTAAGGAAAAACACAAAATGCGGAATCAGTAACACAAATGTAATATTATTGTATTACTTTAAACAAGTGTATGAAAATACCCTTATTTCATCAGAACTCAGAAACTATCAGCACGAGTGTCTCCATCCACCACATAGTAACACGAGGTTTCCTCTGAAAGCAACCTCTCGCAAGGTGAGCGTGGGGCCTGGTTCGCCCGTGGCCCCACCCAGCGCCTTCGCTTTATCTCGTGCTATTTACAAAACTTCCGCTGCGGAGACGGCCTGTCAGCGCTGTCCGGCCACGCGCGAGAAAAAATATTTGCCTCCGCTCGGCCGCTGCGTGCGCGACCGAGCCGTCTCCCCGCCTCCGCCTCCGCACCGCCACGCCTTCGCGAAAAAAAAATCAATGTGTGAAACTCGTTGCCCCAAAATGCTCAACTTTTTTGGGGGGCAAGCGTGAAGTAATGAAAACTTTGCCGGAAACTACTGGTAATAATCGGACATTGCTCTATCATCTTTCAATAGGTTACTTTGTTATAATTCTTCCTCGTCTTCTTTTCCCTCTTCTTCATAGTTCCTTATTCTAAGGAGATGCAGGTTATATTGCAGAAAATAAATAATAACCCGTCTCTACGCCTGCGTCACCTCAACATAATCGCTGAATAAGTTTACATAATTTTTTAACGAATTTACCGCAGAAATAATAACGGTAATAATTTAATCTTGTATAAAAAGTCATAAAATCAAAGACAAATGAGGAGGGATCATGGCAGAAACTGTTTTGGCTTGTTATTTATAATAATACACAAATAAATATTTGGAATATTAATGGGGAGTTTACGATGAGGACTGTAACGACAGATGAAGTACACTGTAAATTCACGGAGAGTTGAGTTGTTGCTGCGTCAAAACGATAATATTGTGAAGTGAGAAACAAAAGAATACAGCACGACGTTACGTGAGAAACTGGATGATTAGGAAGATACAGGAAAGTGCGACTAAAGAATTTCAATCGTTATATTTTGTATTTTGTTGAGAAATTAATGTAAGTCGAAATGGAAAAACAAGAACTAGAAACCTATAAATACCAACAAAAAAAGAGGCTTACATCATTCGAATATCATAAAATCATATTGACAACTAAAACGTCATGAATAACCAACAGTGAAAATACGTTTACTATCAATAACCATATTAATTTCTATGGCCATACACTTCACGATTGAATAGGTGAGAGACATAATAAGTGAGTCTGCAACATTTTAGGCTTCGTTCAGCCGGGAGGGGAATGACACAGTCGTGGCCCCGCATGTGCCGCAACCAAGGGACATCATAGGTCCGAGAAGGGTAGCTTCAACAAAGGCGGACGAGAGGACCTCGGAAACGGAAATTCGGGGGTGGAGCGGGGTGGGGAGGGGGGCTTTGTGCGACGGAGGGGACGGAAACGACGCGAGGGCCCGTGAGATGGCGCGCGCGTCGACGTCCCTCCGACAACCGCCGGACAGCCCATTTTGAGAATAAACTCTGCCCTGCCATCATATTAATTTTGGAGGAGTTTCGACAGCGCCAGCGTAACAGCCACTGGCAGGAACCACCCCTGCCTCCGCGAAATTAAACAACAATGGCTGCCAGTTCGATGGACGCTCATGCTGTCCAAACAAAAACATGCCTGGAAAATTATTTCGAACAACGCTTTTACCCTTCCGCGACCGAACCAACCAGGAAGCTATACGTTTTCATTGGGGAAAGAGGAAGTTTCTGGAACGTTCTAAATCATTTGCAAGTGCTTGAAATATATGGTTCTTCGGAATAAAGAGAACTTTTGCAATATATGGCGATTTTCAGATTGATTTACGAATTGCCAAGTGCGTGAATATACGAGATATTCACACGAAATTTTTTTTATTTATGGTTTAAAATAAAAATAACCGAGTAGTACGGGAAGTAAAAAATATAATATTATTCTGGCCTATTGCTTTCTTTTAATACTGAATTTATTTATTTTTTCCAAAATGTTCAATAGAGACAGCAGTGTAATTGCAATGTAATTATAAGTCAAATCATTAACAATGCTGCTTAAGATAATCTGTTAATATTTTCTGCGTATTACATGCGTATCATTACGTTGTAATTTGAGTTCCAATCGCCTGTTGTTCGCGTCAGCCGTGTTATTCGAAAAACAATTTTGCGTTCGACTGGAACCGCTCCTTCAAAACGATCTGAACGAAGACTTGAGCAACTGCTCCTTCTGCGGGGAATAAATTAAGGGAAATCTGTATCCTACATTTCAGGCACGTTAATGCTGCTCACGCCTATGCTGTAATTAACTCCAGTCCCCTTGGCAATTTCATTAATAGCTTCGAGTTACCGGAGTAATTTACGAGGCTGCCAGGAAACACGATAAACCGAACCTCAGAGGTAACGTCGCCGCGAAAGAGGAGGCCCCGCCCTGCCCCGCCCCGCCTCGCCCCGCCTCTCCCCGCCTCGCCTCTCGCCCATTAGGGCGGGCACGCGGGAAACGCGATCCGCGGGCGGTGGGGGCGGCGTCCGGCCCTCAGCAGATGAGACGTTGGTTGGTGGTTGCTGGTTGCTAGTTGGTGGTTGGGGGTTGGTGGTTGTTGCTGGTTGGTGGTTGTTGCTGGTTGGTGGTTGTTGCTGGTTGGTGGTTGTTGCTGGTTGGTGGTTGTTGCTGGTTGGTGGTTGTTGATGGTTGGTGGATGTTGATGGTTGGTGGATGTTGATGGGTGGTTCGTTGGTTGGTAGGTTGTTAGTGATTCAGGGTGGGTCAACTGCTAACGTCATTAGTCCCGTAAACGTAGTGCATGTTTCCTCCTCGGGATGAGGCAGTGGACTACACCCGCTGGATGGCGATATCCGGCTCCGACCGTCGGCTAGCGGGGTTTCCCAAACTAGGTATCTCCCACCAGCCCCAGCCGAGACAAGCTCCAAGCTCCCGACTAGTCTCCCAGCATGTTCGGTAGTGTGGTGCATGTGAGTGTAACTATGTGTAAGTAAGGGATGAAGGTAGTACAAGGAAGAGGAAGGAAAGATCGCGCGCGGCCCGTGGCTCGTTTACCAGGGTGCTGCTCCGGCATTCCCCTAGTTTTGATCGGAGTAACCACGGAAAACTGTCGATCAGAGCAGCCGGCCGCTAGAATTCTCCTCTAGACAGCGGCTGAATTCGACCTAGTTGACAACATAGCGTCGAACATTCTGCCAGCGTCGAGGCTCGAACCAGAGGCACTGCAGTGACATCAGATAATGCCCTGAGCCACCTCTTCTGGTGCAGGCGACGGAATCGTCCATATATTGTAGATTTAACAAACGTAATGATATTCGAAGAAAACTTAATTTAGGAGCACATCTAATGATGTGGTGTCAGAAACCCCAAACTTTGTTAATTGAAATTTTGATTTCGTGGGAGTCTAGTCTTTTTAATGCCAATTATAGGTTTACCAAACAGGATTAACAAAGCATATTCTACGAAATTTTCCTTTTACTCTTTTCGCGATTCAAACGTATTTTAGAGAAACACCTACCATATCATTTTCATCTCATTTTATCCATTGCGTTAAAAATGAAAAGAGTGGAGTTGAATGCGTCTGACACAGTTTGTTGAAAGTATTTTTAGAGATAGTTATTTTTTAGCAATGGAGCACTTAAGCAGAGATGGTAACTGTGAGTGGGCAGTATCATGTGGAAATGCAGCTGCCTGCAGAACCGACGCGACGAGGAGTTTGAGCTGGGAACGAATTAATGGTAACAGTAGACCAAGCTTGATATGTTACTACTGTAAGCACAAATAGCTTCATGTTAATTTACGTCAAAGATCAGTGTATAAAAGAGATTAGAAGGCAAAATGGTAAAAATGTAAACAATCGTTTGCTAAAAATGGTTGTTCCATATTTTAAACGAGATAAAAACGTTTATGTTTATAAATTAAGTAACGAAATTATCGCACGCAAAGAAATATATTTTGAAGGAATACCCTTTTATTTGGTGCCTTGAGGAACTCCATTTGTCATGAATTACAGACGTGAAGAAACGCAAGGGATGAGAATCCCGAGCAGTAGGAAGCCTGAGCGCCAAAGGCCAGAGATGTCTGGCGCTGGCCATAGCTCCGAAGGGATGGAATCAAGAATGTGACGTTCAGTGTGCGGATGTCGATTAAAGAGTGACACGAGCCAGTGATTGATGTATGTGTCGAGGGGCTTTTCACGAAGAGAATACGCGACGGCACGAACTCATGAGGAGGCATAATAGAGGAGGTTGAATATGAGGAACGACATGAAAAGTAAATTTAGGCAATGGAGAGGCGTATGAAAAAGATGAGTCTCTGACGATAATTGGCCTTTGATGTAATTTTCTTTTGGCAGATCTTTAGTTCAAAACCTCTCAATAATAAGTAATAAGAGATGTATTACATGTTTACGAAATTAATTTGCTAACAATACAATGATAATTAATAAATACAACATGAACTTTCAACATTTTATAAATGCATTCTTTAGTGATTCCGTAGTTTGTGAGAGAAAGTTTTCACACCATTGTTGTATTTCTTGCACTGAATGGACATTTAAATGCATTACAATGAATGAAAGTTAAAGAGTAATTTGGAACAAAATATTTACAACTTCTGAATAGAAGTCTTCAGAAGTATTAAAATTGTGTTTATAACAATTTTAAAATACTAATCCTTCCCTAATGTTCTCCTTAAATGTTAAATTTTTTGAGAGATTGGTCAAACAGGGATGAAATATTGAAAATAGATTAATGCATATCAATGATTTGAAAAGTCTACCCTTGGATAGCGACTACGCAATGTCACGATGTCTCTGTAGCAAAGTATCTGACATACAAACAAGAAATCGGTTCTGAGAACGTATTATTTCCAGAGAGATTTGTCATCATTTTATTAATACTCATTCCTCGATGTAACTTCAACAGAGCTCACAGGTATTGATCATTCACGATATTAATCACTAAAGAACTTAAAACCTTCAAATGCCAGTTTATACGCTATTAACGAAGTAAAATTATATTTTTCTATTTAATAACATACTAGAATGTATAAGAATAATGCATTTAAAATCAAACTGTTTAACGAAATAAATTTTATTATAAAAATCTTCTGTTTTAGTACAATTTTTGTTTCTTCAGTGATTCATAAACGCCATATTTTACCTATTAGTTTGTCCGAGGTTTAGTGTAACTCTTTTTTTCAGTTTTTAACGGATTTTGACTTTCAGAGACTGTACATAAATATTATAACTAATCTACTATTAGTAGAATTCACTGTTAAAAGCTAATATTTATATAAATTATCAGAAATAGAACTTATTGAATCATTAGGATCAGCGAATTAATAATAAATTAAAACTCGAAATGAAAAGGAATGAAAAACAAGGAATGAAAATTATGTTTGTAATACAATTTTCGCAGAGTGCATAATTATAAACGTCATTATATAATGTAATTCGAAATACCGGTAATTTCCTGTTTACTCAGAATAATGAAGGGTTTAATTCGAAATAATTGATTCTTCCAGATGTCGTTAAATGTACTGGCACGAGCCTTAATAATCTTTAATCATTTTGTCAGTAAACTGCGTACGATCAAACAGCAAGAAAGTTGGATCTTTCTCGCCCTCTCGCGAACGAAAGTTGCGGAAAATTGCGGTAGAGCGAGACGCGAAGGAAGCCGGGTGCGGAGGGCAGAGGGCAGTGGTTGCGGGCGGGCGGGCGGCAACTCCGCACGTGCCGGGCTCGCGGCGCAGCTCAGGGGGCGTGCCGGGGCGCGCGAGAGAGGGATCTGCAGGCGGAGGCGCGGGTGTTAGGCGTGAGGGGCGGGCCGGGGAAGGGCTACGTGGGGGGTGGGCAGTCCCGCGCCAGGAGCAGCGGAGCGTAGAATACCTCTATTGCAAGTACTATCGCTAAGGTTGAAATTGTTGACGCTGATTTTGTAATATCCAAAAGAAAGCAATTTCTAAAAATGGATTTATTCTAACCTCAATCAGTACAGAGGTAGACAAATTCAAGCCAGATCCAAACAATTTTCCAGAAGATGTACCAAAGAATGTCCAAGTCACAATTTCCCGGGGAGATGTCCAAAATCGCAGCCGTTCTACCGTTCACTGTTTCACGAGAGAGGGTAGTCCGTATCCGTAGCCGTGTCGCCGCACTAGTTCACTATCCACTATTCACTTCTTGATGCAAGCACGCTCTTGACTGTCCCTCCGCTCGCCGGGCGCGGCTCTTATAGCCGGCTCGGGCAGCGGGTCCGCTGGCCAGCTGTCCGATACGGATGCGCCGTCCGCTCCGGAGCCTGGTCGAGCGTGACGGCACCGCGGCGTCTGCTATCGCCGGCCTCTCTTGATTGGCGCCGGAACTAATTTCCGGCGGCACTTTTAAAGGCACGCAGTCCACCACAGCAGATTTTTTTCTATTCGCTCGATATTTTTGTTCTACAAAAATTTTAAATCCTTAGCATCCTTAAGCATCGCAAACAAAATTCTCCTGTATAAAGCATTACTAAATCCAGTCTGGACATATGGAATACAACTTTGGGGAGCAGCTCCAAATTCAAATATTGAAATATTACAACGCTTCCAATCTAAATGCTTAAGAAAAATTGTAAATGCTCCTTGGTACGTAACGAACGCCACAATACACGGAGACTTACAAATAACAACAATAAAAGAAGAAATTAACAAGACCAGCGCAAAATACAACGACTATATAACCATCAAAATATTCTTGCCATTAACTTACTAGACAATAGTGACACCACCAGACGACTAAAACGATATCATACTTTAGACCTGACATATCGACTATAAATTGTTATATTACTTTCAGTTTTATTATTATATATGCTTATCATCGTATATTTTTAGTATGTTTATCATGTTAGTTTAGTTTAGTTATCAAATATGTTTAGTGTGTGTTAATCTGACAAAATGTAATATTAGAAGTACGGTACCTTACTCCTCTCACGTTATTAAAATTGTATGTAATTTTGCTAAATGTTTGTACTCAAACAAATTGCAAAATAAAATATTATAAAAAAATTAAATACCTTTTAACAATTAACTATTACAATTGAACATTCTACAGTTACATGAAATGAACTCCAATTTTGAATGACTATGATAGTAAACAAGTAGAGTATAGGATTTAGGACTTAAAAAGTGTTAAAAGCTGAAAAATATTACGAGTTTTGTTTCCTAGAAATGTTGAAAATTACGGCCAAGTAAATGAATGTATTGGAAATAGAGAACGAATACAACGTGCGATACTCACGTGCGAAGTTTTTCCACGGCTGCATTCTGATAGCCACCATAAATCTGTAATTGAGAAATAAAACCAAGTTGATTACGTCTGAATGAAGCAGTTTAGAGGATCTACGTTTTGACCTCTACTCAGGATGATGATGATGATGATATGTTAGTCCCTGACTTTCGATACTTACACATTATCTTACCCTGAGTTTTGTATTTTTTATCACATTGACAACTAACGCTACAAACGGTTCATTTTACATTCATGCCTGTCACCAAGGACAGACCCAACAACATAAATAATGCCATATTTATCCGTTCATACATACTCGTATTTATCCATTTTCGTAATTTCTAGCTGCGCATATCTGAAGTTTTACCAGGTCATGAATTAACGGAGAATTAAATTTTGTCGGGAATATTTATTTTGAGAAAATTTCTATATTGAAAATAATTAATTACATTTTCGAAAAAACATCAATATCTTGAAAGAAATTAGTATTTTAACTAAATAACTTTCATTGTCAGTTTAATAGTTCTGTATCACCAAAAAGAAGGTTGTGAAGATAACCACAAACCCCAACTTTCTCCATAAATTATTCGTAATTTTTATTAAACCATAAATTCCGGGACATGAGTTCTGTGGGAAATATGGGACAAATGAAAACAGTTTTCTTGTAAAAAATTAAAACCTCGAAAATACGAATGAAAAAAAAAATTACAATATGCAGAACTATTCAACCAGTGCAGTATTACCTTTATTAACAGGAAAGGTTGTAATCCTAAATTGACCGCCCAAATTCATTTGGAGTCCACACACACTATGTGATCAAAAGTATCCGGACACGTGGCTGCAAAGGACTTAAAGAGTTCGTGGCGCCATCCATCGGCAATGCTGGAATTCAATAGGGTGTTGGCCCATACTTAGCCTTGATGTACGCTTCCACTCTCGCAGGCATACTTTCAATCAGGTAATAGAAGGTTTCTTGGGGAATGGCAGCCCATTCTTCACGGAGTGCTGCACTGAGGAGAGGTATCTATGTAGGTCGGTGAGGCCTGGCACGAAGTCTGCGTTCCAAAATATCCCAAAGGTGTTCGATAGGTTTGAAACCAGAACTCTGCGCAAGCAAGCCCGTCGAGTAGCCACTCCACCACAGGCCGTGCAGTAGAAACAGTGCTCGATCGTGTTGAAAGATGCAATCGCCATCCCCGAACTGCTCTTCAAAAGTGGGAAGTAAGAAGGTGTTTAAAACATCAACGCCACACAAAAATAATCAAGTGGTCCAAGCCTCCTCCATGAAATACACGCACACATCAAAACACCATTTTGGACAAGTCCGGATATTTTTGATCACATAGTGTAGTTCCAGTAAAGACAAGGGCTTGGGGACAAAGCAGCAAGGGAAGACGGAGCAACTCGTCGCTGTCGAGAGCCGAGACTGCGGGGTGGGGGTGAAGGGGCGGGAGGAAGGGGGCGGGAGGAAGGGGTGGGGGAGGGCGGCGAGAGCACTGAGCCGCGTAAGGGATCTCCCTCGTGTGAAACCCGTAACGCAATTTGTTGGCTTTGAGCTCGGAAAGTGCTAGAGGTTGTGAAAAAATGCTCGGTTATCAGATTGTGCGCCGAGAGTCAAAGTAACGGAGGAAAGCCCTCGGATTGGTTCCGTCGAGATTTTCCCGCGCGGGGCGCTCATGAATTTTTGATTAGCGAACCCCACGAGCTCGAACGAGCTGCCTTGGCAATCCGTCCGCCCACCCGTCCACACAGACCTCCGTCCTTCGCGGGAGAACTGTCAGCAGTTGCTTCTCTACACTACAGGTCGGCAACTTAAAAAAGGTACAACATCGGAGCGTAATTGTTATTTACGCAGAGTACTCAAGTGGCAAATTCAACTTTCGAAAGAAATAAAAAAAGCGTGATAGTATTTCTAGAGGGTTCCTCTGAGTTAATAAATAATTTGTACTAGGAACGAAATGTTAATAAGAAAATGTATACCTGAATTGAGTCTACATTAATAATATAGTAAATATATTGTGTGCACAATATACGTCAAGAATCCACACATGAACGTTGTACCATTAAAAGATAACAATGGCGTGAAGATATTCCCTTCTATTGCACTGTCATAAATTGTTTACAGCCAGCGCAAGTTCTAATGAATTTAGATAGTTAGTACAACATATTTCCTAAAAATTCTTAACAATATCATTAATGACCTAAGTATAATTTATTTTTCTGCAATATTTCCATAACGACAGATTTAACCGTTGAATTTAAGGAATCTGATTTTGGGTGAAAAGAGTATCTTGATATGTTGATGAGTGAACTTCATCCAAATATAGTAACTTAACACTCGAGGAAGAGATGTGCTGTCAATCAACTGACGAGTGTTGATCAATCAACATCACCTCCGACACGGGCCTTCTTCGAAATTACACAATTCCCCTTTGAACGCCTCCCGAGAGACTGAATCCGGCGCCGGCATCTTCATTAACCGGCTGCGCTGTAACCGGCCGGGGGCCGCGTGCCCTCGGGGGCGCAATCGCCTCGGGGCCCGGGGGCACAAATCACGCTGCGCGGCCACCGCCACGGCAGCCGCGGCAGCCCCGGCCAATTTTCTTGGCGCCGCTCCCATGCGAACTGTTCGTCGTTTTAATACGCTCCTCGGGGCCCGCCCGCGCGTCGCGCCCTTAATTAATTCGTTGACGCCGGGCGCGGAAGGGCGCGAGGGCAGGCCGCCGCCAGGGCGAGGGCCAGGGCCAGGGCCAGGGCCGTGGGAGACGCAGGGCAGCCGACGCCGAGGGTGAACGGACGGTGAGGGCTGGGGTGATGGAAACGGCGTTGGTGAGGGAGCGGAGGCGTGAGCAAGGGTGAGGAGAAGGGCGTGGTAGGGCGATGGAAAGGGTAGACTGCGAGGGGGGTCGCTGAGGATAGAGTGATGGAGAATGCGTGGATCAGGGCTTGGGCGGAGTCAAGAGCAAGAGCGGGGGACGGAGGGGGTCAGAGTCAAGTCGAGGGTGACGGTAAGGATAGTGATGGAGAATGCGTGGATGACGACGTGGGCGGAGTCAAGAGCAAGAGCGGGGGACGGAGGGAGTCAAGTCGAGGGCGACGGTGAGGATAGAGTGATGGAGAACGTGTAGATGTGGACGTGGGCAGATTTAAGGGGAGGGCGGGAGCAAGAGCGGGGGAGGGGGGAGGGCTAGGGTCAGGTCGAGTGCAGAGGTGACAGTGCTGGCTGCGATGGAAAATGCGTGTGTGACGGAGGGGGGTGAAGATGTGAGTAAGGGCGAGAGAGAGAGAGAGGGCAAGAGCGTGGACGGTGAATGGCGAGGGCTAGGACATAGGGTCTCCTCAAGAGCGCGGGCGGCGTGTGGGGGTAGGGTGGGGGTGGGGTATGGAGGGGTGAAGGTGGCGGGCAAGACGGAGAAGGGCCGTCGGCAGTTGAACTACTGAGTACACCCCGAGGGATGTGTCACGTACTCTGAGCTTCAGTACTAAAACTTCAATGTGCTCTAACTTACCCTGATAATGAAATATAAAATTGAAACATTAAAGTCCATCCCTAGTATTCATTATCATGAAAAATGAAGATGAGCTATTTGAGCATATTTTATAGAGTTCATAAAGTAATGATATTCATTCGTATAATGTGTGTTCATAATCGTACCTTTAATTCAAAAAGAAATAAATCCTAACAGTGGGTGTATAAAAGATTCATGCATTATTTAGAAATAATAATCTTTATCTAAAGTAAACGTGTCCAAAAAGCATTTTCTACCATTAATAATAATGATAATAATAATAATAATAATAATAATAATAATAATAATAATAATGAGTGATTATAAACGTCCTTTAAGATAATAAATTGTATAGTCTTATGTACACAAATTGTTATTGTATTTGTAACTTCGAAAATAAACTATTTCAATTACGTAACTACTCGTTTTAGATTATAAGTATAATCTAAACTGAACATACAAAATTATTAAAACAGAAAAGTATACATCTTATTCCCAAGCCATTCCTAGGTATGAGTAATGTAACTTTTTAAAATACGAATAACGCTAATCTAAGTATGAAAATATGGTTTTATTTGCTCTTTTCAGAGTGACTAGAGGGTGAATAATTTTCGATCACTTAAATAATGATTGTAATGTTTTCTTGAATAAGTTTCCAAATCCAATTTTAAGACAATAAGTTTTTTTTATAGTTACATAAATGTTTTAAACAAAAATCTGATTGTCTTAAAATTTGATATAGAACCTTTCTCAAGATAATAATTTCCCTTTAACCTGCCAAAGAGGTATAGTATTTGGAGATACTCCCTTTCTCCACACATAGTTGTATCAAACACATTTAAGATGCAACCTTTAAAATTTTAAAAAATAACGATTAAAAAAAACAACTGGCGCAAATGTAACCCGGAATACATATAATCATAACATGCAAGCTGCAGCATACCGTCGTACTTGCCTTGAAAATTAGAACATTGCGACTAGATCATTAAAATTAGCTTTTTGTGTCTTGATCGAGGCAGAGTTTTTTGATTTGGCGTTATCGACAAAGAGAGACATAACCAGACCAATTTCATTTTTGGTGATGGAACGTTTGAAGTCGGGTTCCAGAATGAAATGATTTTCACTTTTAAACCAATAATTTAATAATTGTATAATGTTCGTAGAGTGAATTTATTTTCATCTTTCCATTTACGTATTTTCCATCATTACGTAGACTATCATCCTGAAAACATGCCTCTTGAATTTATGTCGAAGTTGTATTTAAAATGTATAATGTTTAAATTCGTCGTAACGTAATAAAATAACGTTTATGAAAAATTTACCTCAGCGCATAATAAAATAGCATCACGTACACTTTGCATTTTTGCACAAATTAAGTCTGATTTGCGCGGTCATGCCTGACTTTCCTCTGGCGGGTTTAAAAAACACAGTTGCGGGAGACCACGGCGCGACGCAGGCGCGCGTGGCTGGCGACAGAGGTCGGCCCAGTCGCGGACGCAGGCCGCCGCGGAAGCGGTAGGGTGAGAGACGGAGGCGACGGAGGTGGTTGTGGGAGCGGCGGGGACGGAAGCGCTCGGGTGCCGTAGTTTCCTCTGCGGACGAAACAGCAACGGAAGTGCAGCAGCAGGCACAGGAAATGGTGGTGGCAGTGAATGTGCGGTGGCAGTGTTGCGGAGGCGATGAAGGAGGGGCTGGTGGTGATAACAGTGTTACAAGTGTAGTGATAGAGATAGAAATAGAGGTAGTAATAAAAGTTGTGGTGGTGGTGGTGGTGGTGGTGGCGGTGGTAGTAGTAGTAGTAGTAGTAGTGGTGGTAGTAGTAGTGGTGGTAGTAGTAGTGGTGGTAGTAGTAGTGGTGGTAGTAGTAGTGGTGGTAGTAGTAGTGGTGGTAGTAGTAGTGGTGGTAGTAGTAGTGGTGGTAGTAGTAGTGGTGGTAGTAGTAGTGGTGGTAGTAGTAGTGGTGGTAGTAGTAGTGGTGGTAGTAGTAGTGGTGGTAGTAGTAGTGGTGGTAGTAGTAGTGGTGGTAGTAGTAGTGGTGGTAGTAGTAGTGGTGGTAGTAGTAGTGGTGGTAGTAGTAGTGGTGGTAGTAGTAGTGGTGGTAGTAGTAGTGGTGGTAGTAGTAGTGGTGGTAGTAGTAGTGGTGGTAGTAGTAGTGGTGGTAGTAGTAGTGGTGGTAGTAGTAGTGGTGGTAGTAGTAGTGGTGGTAGTAGTAGTGGTGGTAGTAGTAGTGGTGGTAGTAGTAGTGGTGGTAGTAGTAGTGGTGGTAGTAGTAGTGGTGGTAGTAGTAGTGGTGGTAGTAGTAGTGGTGGTAGTAGTAGTGGTGGTAGTAGTAGTGGTGGTAGTAGTAGTGGTGGTAGTAGTAGTGGTGGTAGTAGTAGTGGTGGTAGTAGTAGTGGTGGTAGTAGTGGTGGTAGTAGTGGTGGTAGTAGTGGTGGTAGTAGTGGTGGTAGTAGTGGTGGTAGTAGTGGTGGTAGTAGTGGTGGTAGTAGTGGTGGTAGTAGTGGTGGTAGTAGTGGTGGTAGTAGTGGTGGTAGTAGTGGTGGTAGTAGTGGTGGTAGTAGTGGTGGTAGTAGTGGTGGTAGTAGTGGTGGTAGTAGTGGTGGTAGTAGTGGTGGTAGTAGTGGTGGTAGTAGTGGTGGTGGTAGTGGTGGTGGTGGTAGTGGTGGTGGTAGTAGTGGTGGTAGTAGTGGTGGTAGTAGTGGTGGTAGTAGTGGTGGTAGTAGTGGTGGTAGTAGTGGTGGTAGTAGTGGTGGTAGTAGTGGTGGTAGTAGTGGTGGTAGTAGTGGTGGTAGTAGTGGTGGTAGTAGTGGTGGTAGTAGTGGTGGTAGTAGTGGTGGTAGTAGTAGTGGTAGTAGTAGTGATAGTAGTAGTGGTAGTAGTAGTGGTAGTGGTAGTAGTGGTGGTAGTAGTGGTGGTAGTAGTGGTGGTAGTAGTGGTGGTAGTAGTGGTGGTAGTAGTGGTGGTAGTAGTAGTAGTAGTGGTAGTAGTAGTAGCGCAGTAGTAGTAGTAGTAGTAGCGGTAGTGGTGGTGGTAGTAGTAGTAGTAGCGGTAGTGGTAGTAGTAGTAGCGGTAGTGGTGGTGGTAGTAGTAGTAGTAGTAGTAGTAGTAGTAGTAGTAGTAGTAGTAGTAGTAGTAGTAGTAGTAGTAGTAGTAGTAGTAGTAGTAGTAGTAGTAGTAGTAGTAGTTGTTGTATTTAAAGCGGTGGTAGGGGTAAAAGTGGAGGTGGTGGTAGAAGCTGTGTTAATTAGTAGTGGAAGTGGTCAGGGGGTGATAGTTGGGGAGATAGTAATAGTAGTAATAGAAATAGTAGTAACAGTAGTAACAGTAATAGTAGCAACAGTAATAGTAGTAACAGTAGTAACAGTAATAGTAGTAACAGTAGTAACAGTAATAGTACTAACAGTAGTAACAGTAATAGTACTAACAGTAGTAACAGTAATAGTACTAACAGTAGTAACAGTAATAGTACTAACAGTAGTAACAGTAATAGTACTAACAGTAGTAACAGTAATAGTACTAACAGTAGTAACAGTAATAGTACTAACAGTAGTAACAGTAATAGTACTAACAGTAGTAACAGTAATAGTACTAACAGTAGTAACAGTAATAGTACTAACAGTAGTAACAGTAATAGTACTAACAGTAGTAACAGTAATAGTACTAACAGTAGTAACAGTAATAGTACTAACAGTAGTAACAGTAATAGTACTAACAGTAGTTACAGTAATAGAAGTACCAGTAGTTACAGTAATAGAAGTACCAGTAGTTACAGTAATAGAAGTACCAGTAGTTACAGTAATAGAAGTACCAGTAGTTACAGTAATAGAAGTACCAGTAGTTACAGTAATAGAAGTACCAGTAGTTACAGTAATAGAAGTACCAGTAGTTACAGTAATAGAAGTACCAGTAGTTACAGTAATAGAAGTACCAGTAGTTACAGTAATAGAAGTACCAGTAGTTACAGTAATAGAAGTACCAGTAGTTACAATAATAGAAGTACCAGTAGTTACAGTAATAGAAGTACCAGTAGTTACAGTAATAGAAGTACCAGTAGTTACAGTAATAGAAGTACCAGTAGTTACAGTAATAGAAGTAACAGTAGTTACAGTAATAGAAGTACCAGTAGTTACAGTAACAGAAGTAACAGTAGTTACAGTAATAGAAGTAACAGTAGTTACAGTAATAGAAGTAACAGTAGTTACAGTAATAGAAGTAACAGTAGTTACAGTAATAGAAGTAACAGTAGTTACAGTAATAGAAGTAACAGTAGTTACAGTAATAGAAGTAACAGTAGTTACAGTAATAGAAGTAACAGTAGTTACAGTAGTAGAAGTAACAGTAGTTACAGTAATAGAAGTAACAGTAGTTACAGTAATAGTAACAGTAGTTACAGTAATAGTAACAGTAGTTACAGTAATAGTAGCAGTAGTTACAGTAATAGTAACAGTAGTTACAGTAATAGTAACAGTAGTTACAGTAATAGTAATAGTAGTAACAGTAATAGTAATAGTAGTAGTAGTAATAATAGTAGTAGTGGTGGTAGTAGTGGTGGTAGTAGAAGTAACAGTAGTAGCAGCAGCAGCGAGAGAGTAGAAGGTTGACGCTACTGATGGCAGAGGTAGAGGGTGTGATAGTGACGGACGTGTTGGCCAACGCGGCGGCGGCGCGGAGCCCTTAAAGGGAGGCCGCAAAGCCTTGGCGCTGCAGTGGTAGCGGCGGCGGACGCCGAAGAGGCGGAAGTGTTGAAGGCGCAGCGGCTGGCGGCGGCGGCGGCGACAGCTCCGCGGACGTCGGCAGCTCGGCGAAGCCAGGCGCGGCGGCGGCGGTGGCGGCGGAGGGGCGGGGTCCGCGGGGAGGGTTGAATATTTATGGCGCGGGACCCGTCCGACGCTGCTCCTGAGCCCCGCTCAGCCGCGGCTCAAAGCGCGGCGACGGCGCCGCCCCCGCCCCGCCCCGCCCTCTGCCCCGCCCCCGGCCCCGCCGCCCCGCCCGCGCGCTCGCGTCCCGCCATGCAGATGCGGCCGGCTAACAAGATGGCCAGCGTGAGCCGTGTTGACTCGGCGCGCGCCCCGCATCCCGTCTCGCCTCCTTCCGCCCGCTATGAATTATGGAAATCCCGCGTCCTCGCCGCCACCGCCGCCGCCGCCGCCGTCTCCTTCTCGGGACGTCAACACGGCCGTGTGTACCTTGCTTGAGCAGGGGTGTCCAGCGCTACCTTGAGCGAAGAGACGGCTCCTCCGTGGTTAATGAGTCAGCCCTCTTCCCCCTCCACACCTCCGCACGCACGGCCGTCCACTCGCACGACCGTCCACTCCCACGACCGTCCACTCCCACGACCGTCCACTCCCACGACCGTCCACTCCCACGACCGTCCACTCCCACGACCGTCCACTCCCACGACCGTCCACTCCCACGACCGTCCACTCCCACGACCGTCCACTCCCACGACCGTCCACTCCCACGACCGTCCACTCCCACGACCGTCCACTCCCACGACCGTCCACTCCCACGACCGTCCACTCCCACGACCGTCCACTCCCACGACCGTCCACTCCCACGACCGTCCACTCCCACGACCGTCCACTCCCACGACCGTCCACTCGCACGACCGTCCACTCCCACGACCGTCCACTCGCACGATCGCCCACTACTACCACCCACCTACGTTGGCAGCGAAAAGTAAAGTCGATCGAGTCGACAAGCAACTTGCGGTAAATTTGGCCGAGATGGAAACACAGAAGTAGGCGCCGCGTGGGGTGTAGGGTTGTTTCCGCGATGGGAGGGTGCGCGGGGATTGAAAAGATTAAGAAAGTTTGCGGGCGGACCGCGCCGCCAGGCCGCCTGGCCGCTTGCGCAGCTACTCGCGTCGCGGAAATCTCTGCTCGAATTGCGCGCCGCCCGCGGCCCGTGGAGATGCGAATTGTTACGCTGATCTTGACTTCGTATTACAAATATATATGGAGAATTGTGGGATATATACCGCTGTCCTTGTTTGCGGGATCAACAAATATCAATAAATATTTGTTGTATCTAAAACTAGCGGACGTTCTTCTGCCCTTCGTCTGCCTTTGTTTACCTCCCTCTATCCCGCCCCCACCATAAATGTATAAAAATGTTCTAAGAGATCTTCACAGTTTTAGTTTTTAATGTCCTAGAACGCTTCATTTAGGAGTTACTTAACGATATAGATTTTAAAAAATGTCCGCTAGTACGTTGCGGGTTGCATTTCACATGAATATTTAGTTCTGTCCTACAGCATAATATTCAACAGAAAAAAATCTTTGAAGCTGAATGTATAAAAAACAGACTTATTAACCTACCCTCACGATTCTTATATATATATATATATATATAATATATTATATATTATATATTATATATTATATATTATATATTATATATTATATATATTATATATATCGGTGTTGTTTATTTTAATATAAAATATCTCATGATACCTCTTATTATCTTATAACACGGTCAGGAAGCTGGGATGCTACAAACGATATCGAGAGTTGCTGATGGAAGAAGTGTATGTAAATAAAGTTATGGAAGTTGTGCAGTTATTCAATATTACCACACGTTGATAAGATACTTGTTGAAATTTTACATTGCGTTGCAATAGATTGAAAATCTTCTTTTAAAACTCAATAGTCGAAGAAAAGGTATCTTGGCAATACACGAATTAGGCAGAATGATGAAAAAAGGAAAATGAACGATTAATAATCATAAAATGCTGACATATATCAATAAATAAACTATCATTAGTAAAATTTATTGCTACAATAAAGAAAAAAAATACAAAAACTTAATTTAGGAGAATGATTTGAATTTTATAGTTTTGTAGCAATATGGGAAGTGAAAAAGTTTAAGAAGAAATATAAAGATTATCTTGAACATAATAATACATTTAAATACTAAAAAAGCGTAAATTGTACTTTAAAAAAATTCAAAATGTTTCAAAAAAGTTTCAAAATGTTGTTACATGGTATGGTATTATCTCTAATGAAAATCCATTATGAAAGAAGTAAATTATTATTTAACATTTTAAAGAAGCTTGCTTGTAATACAATTTGACACTATTGCACGTAGTAGCTTGAATTGCTAAAGCTCGCTACATGTTATTGGAAACACAGGCCACATTGTGAACGTTACAAGTGAGGTTCATGAGTACTACGAATATGAAATATTAAAATTGCCGGTTTAAATATTCTATTTTCTAGACAAATTTATGACATTCATTCCCTGATCCTTTTAATCGTGTCATTTGCATTTGAAGTTTTTGACACTTCATAATACCACGGCGTCAACCGATAATAATACGATTATTTTGTTTCCACAAATTTTAATCATAAATAGAATCAAAATCTCTCACATAGTTTCAAGATCAAAATATTTCAAAATTTTCTACCAGAGCTTCGAGAAATAGTTTGCCTCTACTAGTTTCCTTTCGGAATGTTCTTTAGTCGAAGTTTGCTTGTAGATCTCCCCTCAAGAAAAATTCGGTTCGCGACTCTATTGAAGCAAGAAACTTTTAAAATGAAAGAATAAAGATTACCGTGAAGACGAAAAAAGAGATAAAGAAATTTATGATGAAAAGTTCAAACATGCAATACTCATGTAATTTATATTTGGAGTAAAATGAACATAAAAAGTTATGTCATAATAATAAATAGTCAGTTGTATCATAAAGAAAACTGAAGTCTTTAATGTAATTCGCGCTGTACACCTATATGCAATTCAAAAATGTTAAAAGCTGTCCGTGGCTTCACTTAGTGTGGAGTCTGTCTTCTTGATGGTTGGGTGCACGTCCGGATTCTTTTTTGGCGGCGGCGGGGGCGGCGGCGGCGGTGAAGCGGGGTTGGCGGCGGGGGCGACGGGGGCGGCGGCGGGGGCGGTTGCGGGGGCGGTTGCGGGGGCGGTTGCGGGGGCGGCGGCGGGGGCGGCGGCGGGGGCGGCGGCGGGGGCGGCGGCGGGGGCGGTTGCGGGGGCGGTTGCGGGGACGGTTGCGGGGACGGTTGCGGGGACGGTTGCGGGGGCGGCTGCGGTTTTCCTTGGGGGGACACTGCCAGCGTCTTGTTATCGGCGGGCGCGGGCAGGGCGCGCGCCTTGGAAGCGGGGGCGTGGTGGACAGCGAGTGCGGCGCCGGGGGCGGTGGGGCGGAGGACCCGGCGGGATAAGCGCCCGAAGAGAAATGCGCTCGATGCCGAATGCATAATTCAATACCTAATTCCGCGCGCATGACAAATAATACCGCGCGGATCGCCATGCGAAGCGCCGGCTCCGATGCCACACGAGAGGCAATAAACGCGAGCACCCGAGGTGGCGAAAAGTGACTTTGAACCACGGGTTGGAACGGAACTGCCCGGCGGGAAATCAAACGTTAATGTATTGTCTAAAATATAAAAGTTTTTTTTTATTTGAAAAGAAACTTAACTGTAAAATAAACTCGCCTCATTTTTCAGAAAACAAGCAAATCAATTCGTTTTTACAGTATATGATTTTAGTAAAATTTAAATTAAAATTCTAGTCTTTTCCTTAATTTTAGGAAGGACATGAGCTTTTCTTAACAACTATAATTTACTATTCCAAGCATTTCAAAATTCAATTGGTGTAATAATTTATAATCAACTGAATTTTCCTATTTCGTAAGTTTAAAGTTTCTCTTGCTTCAACTATAAAATAGTTAAAAAATGTCTAAAACGTCAATAATATTGCACCATTTCATGCAAACAATATGCTATTCTAATTGTGTAGAAACATTGACTATCAGGCGTTTAATCTCCAACAAGTTAGGTAATTTAAACCTATACAGTAACTTAAAAGTTGATATCTTTCACATGGTAATACGACACTCAACAATATTCAAATTCCCGATTTAATCTGAGATATACACCCGATGAGATGTGCAACTCTTTCATTACCTACAAAAAGTATTTCTTTACCTTGCGTAGCAATAGAAACTCTCAAAATGGAAGAAAGTTGATGATGGCAAGAACCGCTTAACGTACGAATCAAAACAGGTGGCGTGAAAAAAGTCTTTTTTTATCACAACCTGAACTGAAGTTTACGTCAACATTTTAACAAGCTGCATCAAACACTAATGAAGCCTTTTCAAATCCGCGAAAAAATTGTTTTTGCTACCATTATTTAGTGGTGATGTAGAAATATAGCAGAGATTAGGGAAACATTCATTGCCTAAATGAATGAAAGAGTTACCTAAAGTGTTAGGAATATGTCCAGATTTATTCTTTGGTCAATATATTACCATATTGCAACGTAAAACACATCACATTCAACACATCACTGCGACTGTACGGTTAACCATGAAAATTCACGCCACATATTTATGCCAGTAACAAAAATTTAGGTCGATTATTGACAATTTAAATGTTTAATACCTATCATGAGTCTTTCTTTCGGCGCCCATCTTCCCGGCTTAACAGTATCAACCGTCCAAATGTCGCGAATCAATTTGGGAACTAGATGCTGATCATTCGAGGGCCACGCCAACGGAGCAGGAACAGCGGAGGGAGGAAGCGATCCTCCCAGAAAGTGTCTCCACAACAGTGACGTCACCTTTGTTAAACACTTGTGCTTCACGCGAATTCAGCTTCGAATGGCCGGACGCGTTCGTTCCTGCGAAAACCCCCGCGAGGCGGCGACGTGAAGCGAGCGCGCGTGACGGCGGACGAGGCTGAAGGGCCACCCCTGAAGGGCGCGTACCTCCGCGGCCGGGGCGGTGAATGCACCGGAGCGCAACGGAGCGCCCCGCCCCCGCCCCCGCCCCCGCCACCGCACGCAGCCCTTCGAGCGGCGCGCAGTGGGCCCGGCTGAGCCACCGCACCGCCACCGGCACAACACCTGGAGAGCAGGCTCAGGACATCAACTGATGTCACTGCAGCGCTACCGGAAATCCTAGGTTCGAGTCTCGACGGTGGCGGGATTTGCGACACTAGCTACAAAGCTAGGTCGAATTCAGCCGCTGTCTGGAGGGGAATTCTGCCGGTCGGCTGCTCTGATCGGTAGTTTTCCGGGGTTTATCCGATCAACACCGGGCGAATGCCGAAGCAGTACCCAAACAAACTGATCATGGACCACGCGCGATCTTTTCTTCCGCTTGCAGATTCTTTCCTCACCCCTTACTTACATACACTTGTACCCACATCACTACACTACCACATATGACGGGAGACTGGTTGGGAGCGAAGAGCTTGTCCCGGATGCGGCGGTGCCACGCTGGCGAGAGATATCTAGTTAGGGCAAACACCCCTAGACGGGCCGGCGGGGTCCGGCGTGTGCAGCCGAGCGTCCCCGGACGCCGCCGGGGCCGCCTTCGCGTGGCTCCGGGTTACGTCACGCTGCAGCGCTAGACCGACAGGCAAGGGAAGGTCGCGAGGGGAACGGGTATGATGAGATTGGGTCGAGATCCCTTTGGTGTACGATAAACCACGTAAAGGAATTAAGCACGTCGCAATATTAATTTTTACACTCTTTATTTCCGTTGATTTGAGTGGCTGTATCTGCTGTCAATGCGTTCTGCGCAATTGGTATTTGAAAGTAATATTTATACAACCTAGGATCAGTAATTTCAAATATAATTACATATCACCTCGAACCTCATAATATAAGCAAGAAATAATTCCTCTATCGCGTAGCCTCTTGAGTCTTAAATCTACGTGGAAATTGTTTTGTTGTAACCTGCTAATTTCGTCGCAGTCTCTTCCTTACCGAAACGTTACACTTCGTGACATTCGCATTTCGATGCACTCCAGCACACTCGGGTAGCCATTTGCGTACCCGAAGGGTGCGTTGGAGTTTCTTAATTTGGCGGCGGCGATGGTGTAACGGTTAGCGTATCGGACTGTTATACCCAAGATCGCGGGTTCAAACCCGATCGAATATTGTGGATTTTTAAGCTCGAAAAAATCCTTCGGAGGGGAAGTAAAGCCGGCTGTCCCATGTTAGTAGATTTACTTGCATGTAAAAGATCCTCAAGCCTAAATGACGCCTCTGAGCTAAAATCAAAATCGCCTGATTCTCGCCCAAGAAACACCTCCTTTCTCTGCTAGTTGATGAAAGGAGCGTAGCGAAATTTGCGTGGTCAGACGGAAGAGCGGGCCTGATGGCCCGAGTCTCGCCACGTAAAATAAGGCAAATTCAATTCAATTTGTAATTTTTCGCGGCGGAAATCGGCGATTTTTTTGGCAGAAAATTATTATTGTCGAGCCTTCGTAACGGAAAACTGGACATCTTCTGTTCCCATGTGTAGTAAATTAATTCCGTTGTGAAGTAATAATCCAAGATTTCTGGGTGCTTGACACTGAAAAATCGACTGACGGCAAAACCTCTGCCTGTCTCTCTGGCTTGCAGAATGTCCATTCGTCCGTCCGTCTGTATGTATGCCCGTCTGCATGTCTGACTGTCAGTCTTTGGCTAACGCTAGTGCCTAAACAGTCCAAATAATTTTTTTAATTGTTATTATTCCCCGGTCGATCTTAATAAACTCAAGACCCTACGAGTTGGAAATGGATATTTTGATTTTGACTTTACACGAAGGTCCAACAAAGGGCTTAAATTTGGGTGGCAGATGTTTTCATAATTTTGCGTTAAATATAGGCAACCTTTAAACAATTATTTTCTCACCAACATTTTTCTTTAGAATTTCTCATTGTATGTATCAAGTGACGGTAACAAATTGGTGCTTGTTCCATTTTCGGAAAACCCTCTGAATTTTTGAAAATAGCTAAAAAAACATTGCTAATGATCAATATTGTAGATAGAAATTTTTACCTTGAAATCTGTTTTAAAAAATCAGATTTAAAAAAAAGGCCACGTACAATTTTATGAAAGAGATTGTAGTTTTCACGTCATTTCTGCTTGAAGTTCATGAAGTTAAAAAAACATTTTCAGAGGAAAATGGCTGCAATTTTTCTTAATTTTCTTCCATGGATAGTGAAAAGGTCGTTTAAAAAATGACACAGGTCTCATTTTTGATTGACACTGCACATTGGAAAATGATCTCTGATCTGCTTCAATGGTAAATAGCATCAAATCGACAGCAAATCCAGTCGTACTGTGTATGACGAAGCGTAGTGACATTACCCTTACTTCCTTTTCCATTTTTGTGACTGATGAGACAAGATTAAAACATAAGCCAAAGCATAGAATATATACATTTTAAGCGTTTCAGACCTCACCAAGCTTTTAAACAATACTGACGGGTATTCTAAACTACAGTTATAATCTTTCACTATAATCAACAGTAATGCTAAAGTTAAATATGAATTTGAAATAATTCTTAAACGCTTAATAATTACGTGTCCTTTTAAAAGGACAGTGGCAATGTCTGGGTTAAACGTTTACAAATTCCTTGGAACTACACCAGATACAAAATCTAATTAATCTGCTTAACTCGAATTTCCCACGAAGATCAAAAGGGCGGGTTATGAATAAAATATCATGATTGAACTTCATTCCTGGAAGCATTTCAGTGCTTTCCCAACGACCAAGTTTACAAGCTACGAATTCGTAGAATTATTTCTACTTTCCTCTTCATTAAAATATTCTAGCGACACACATTCCAAGTAGTTCACCTTACCGGTTATGTTATGATAGCTTGCTAAATTCTAACGAAAACTTTGCAATATTTACAATTCTATGAAAGAACATATGATTTCTCAGAATTTTCTACGAAATATGTCTACAATCTAAGCAAAGATGAAATAGATAAAAGAGTTTGAGTTAGAGGATAATGGCATTAAAAGACCATTATTTCAGAAATATTAATTTAAAATTACAATCAGATTCTCTTAGAAAGAGCTTACTGGCTACTAAGGATGAGAGCTCATTTCTCATCATTTCTCTCTTCATAAATACTTCCTTTTATGAACTCGAATAGTTGAGAATAGCGATTAGTCTCTGGCTGACTAGCTACAAAAAACTAATAATGCAGTGAAAAACAGGTAACATAGTTGAAGGAATAAGTCTTGAAATGCAAGAGAAAACAGTGATCAAGGTGACCAATTGTGGTTAAAATCTTTATTATTTAATCGATCTCGTGTAAGTCACAATAATATAACTACATCAACGTACAACAAGCATCAAAATTTACATCTAAATCTTACTAAATAAAGCAGTGATTACGAAAACATTATATTTGAATTTTAAGGTATTTACAATTTTGTGAATATTTATCTTTAAATAGAATGGTTTTCACGTTTAATTAGGTAAACCACGAGGTGAATCACGTGAATTAGAAAAACCGAAATTTGTCAGTTTCAGAACTGATGTGATGGTATTTAGTAATGTACACCTCCCTTCAGTCCCCAGAATCAACTGACAATCTCTTTATTTAATCAGACACCTGTGTGGCGTTCGATATATTACAGTACCTTTGCTGAGAGCTACAAGACGTGTTTAGTGGCAAGAAAGAGGAGGAAATACAAGAGGAAAGAAAGAAAATGTTAATGATTCAAATATTTTCTCGCTTTGAAACTTGTTATTCTGATTGGAAAACTCCATATTTTGCTGCCTCGCACTTCTTCGTAGAAAAAGAAAGAATTTTAATCGTGCGCCGGAAAAGGCCAACTTTTGACTGAAAAACACTTATTATCGGTCCGTGGTAACGAAAAACTGGATGAATTCTGTCCCTTCATATAGAAATGTACTTCCTCTAATACGTAGTGTAGCCAGAAACCACGTTTCGTGGATTCTTGCTATTGAAATACCATTTGACGGCAAAACGTTTGATTCAGCCAATTTTCTACAAAATTGATATCCCCGATCGATGTGAACGAATTTAGGGTTTTGGGATTTCAACCGGAATTTTTTGATTTTCGAGGAAAATGAGTTATATTTTTTGCGTAATTTGTGATTGAAATGTAAACACTTTCTTAAAAAAAATCTCAAAAACCGTTCCCAATTGTCTTATTAAGTTTTTTCCTATTATGGACGGTGTAACATTTCTGCATACTCTCCATATTTTCGAATATTGCAAAAATTGCGTGTTGGAAATATTAGGTTGACACATTTTTAAGCGTCGGCCCGAATTCGAAACTCATGGTTTCTTCAACGTAGAGATAACTCACGGCGACTTGACTCGGAGGACTTGAGTTTGAGTCTCGGTGCGGGAAAAAAATTCCTGGTTGAAAACACTTTTGCAGGTTTATTTAGTAGTATAATATTGAGGAACAGATAGAAATAATGCGAGATAGCAAGTGCTGTAGTAACACCACTAGTTTTCCCTTTTCTCTCAAAACGCGGTACTTATAAATCCAATTCCGAAAGTTATTGAAAATAAGTTCTGGAAAGCTTAATTATTTCAACATAAAAATTAAAAGAACTGAAACTTGTTAATTTTCGAGTGAAATAGAAGTTAAAATCTCTTCCTGCTCGTCTCCCGATTTTTTGCATCGCTTCCATTTCCACTACAACATAGTTTGGATGACTTTACATCCATTCATTAATTCTACCATGCTGAAGAGTCCATTTACTCCAAAATACCGTATTGAATAATTCTCCTGAGGTGCTTCTAGTTCCTTCTCACTATATTAAGATTAGTCAAGTACAATTTTAACCTAGATTAAGTTAAATAGATTAAGTAATCACACAATTGCGAAGTTTTTTTTGTAAACCGAACATTGTAACTCCAAGAAAACAATTAAATAAATTAAAACAATAATCTTCAAAATACTCGTGAAAGGGTCGATTTAACTCACCCCCTTCGGGCGCCGTGGGGGGGGGGGCAGGGCATCAAGCAGGGGCGGCTACGGGGCCACCAGGCGGATCGCCGGTATAAAAGCGGCAAACCCTAATCGATAGCGCCTCGTCCCGGAGCTCCCCACCCCTCATCTCCCCTCCCCTCCCCTCCCCTCCCCCGTTCCTCGCCGGCCTGTCATCGCGGGCTCTCGCGAGCTCTCCATCTGCCAGCGCCCGTCCTGGGCGCGCCCCGCGCCCGCCACCGCGCCCGCTGCCGCTGGCAGTCGTTTCTGCCACTCGAATTTTCGCACTGCCGCTGTGGGTGGGCACACGTCATCGGGGCACAGCTTGACACGTGTTCCGAGTTCTTTGCTAACCATGTTTTCCATTTACGAACGTTTTATTATTCCTTTGACACATTGATGTACATTTGTTGACAATGTAAAAATAACTGAGATTGGTGGCATATTTTATTAGTCAAATTCCATTTGGACGGGGTAATACTTCACATATATTATATTTAATACATCCAAAATTGTTCACTTGGAGTTTTCTCAAAAAATAAACATCATGATCCAAGCGCAGTCCAAACGGGTTCATACACTGAGGTGACAAGTCATGGGATACCTCCTAACATCGTGTCAGACCTCCTCTTGCACGGTGAAGTGCTGCAACTCAGCGTGGCATTAAATCCTTGGATCCATGAAGTCCTTGGATGTCTCCTGCAGAAATTCACTGTAATGATGCATCTATAGCCGTGCTCACTTGCGAAAGAGTTGCCAGTGTAGGACGTTGTGCACGAACTCATCTCTGACCCTTTTATTCCTTCTGTACGCAATACTACAGCTAATTATATATAAAGTTGCATATTAATATCGCGTGACTTTTTTTACCTCAGCAGAACTAGAATATTCTTGTACAAAAGACAGTACGAATACTATCAACATAGAAACTTATTTCATACAAACTCTCCAAAAAATGTTTAAAATATTACAAGAATAAAACATATCGCTTCTACAATGGCAAAATAGAGGTTTGCGTTTCCTTTAAAACCGCCTCAGTTTCTGTAGATGTGTGACGAAGGATAGCTCAGCCAAGCGGGGTTTGCTAGTTGCGGTAACGAGAATACGTCATGTACCCTACACGTCTCTCTTACCCCCAAGCGTGGGAATTAAGCTACGCCCACACATGCGGGCCATCTTTAGCTCGCCGGTGAAGTCAGGCAATCGACCAAAAACGCCAAATACATACATACAAATAAAGCTTATCACTGTTGCTCAGATTCCTTGAGTTGTGAACATCTTATGCGGCGGATGTGATGATTGCTGATATAAAAATTTAATAGATTATGCTACAGTTCATAATATTTACTTTAATTATTTTAATATGTATTTATAAAATTACAAATGCATGTGCTTTAAATAGTAGATGATTCAAAAGTACTGGAGTAATATTCAAACATAAAATACTACTGAAATTTGTGGACGATAAAAATACCTGATTAAGTCTGTCTATAAAACTGTATATTTTCATTGCATTTAAAATTCAACCTGCTCAAATAATGTACATATTTACGCTGCAAGCTATTAAACGTAAGAGCTGTCACTTCTTTAATTTTATCTATTACTTTGAATTCACTTATCATTAAGCACTTTCTTAATAAAAATTAAAATTAACTAAAAAATATTTCATCAAAAGCTTATTGAAACTAATTTAATTTCCGAGAAAAATTAACACATCTGTAAAATTTTGGACAACGTTGTTTTACACTCTCAAAAATAATTATTGCAGAAATTAACGAAACTCTGTTCTAAAAAAAATTAATCACGATAATAAATAAAGGCTATTTCGTAATTGACACGTAAACATTTTGTCAGCATAGAAGTTAAAGTTAAATCAGGTAATTGATGAGGAAAAGAAATGTACTAAAATATAGCAACCAAACAAAAAGTATTATACAAACACACACCCAGACACTGCTAATAAACATATATGTCGCATCAAATAAATCGATATTAAATGTTTTCTTCACTAAACAAATTTTCTGAACAAATTATACTCTTTAATTCATGTTTCCAAAGAAACATGAATTTAACAAAATTATACTCGCAAAATAAAAAATACATTACACGTTTGCCCCCTTCGTCGGTTTTAGAAACAATGTACAAAATTTCAAATTATTTTGGTTCGATTAAATTGTTTATCATTTGATTAAACGTATTGATGGTTCAAAAATAACATTAATGTGAAATAAATGAAGTTGAAATTATGCTTAATTTGGAGTTAAGAATTAGGTGCGAGAGAGGGTCTTCAAATAGGAATCATTACACTTACTGAACTAGACTGAATTACTTTAAAAGTTACACTGAATCACATCGAATATTGTTGTTTTCCAATAAATTTCTAATCTACGTCCACAGTAGAAAACCTTGAGATGAATGAAAAAAAATCTTAAATTGTAAAGATAACTTCAAGCTCGTTTCACTCTGTATTGCTGCATGTGGGGAATGTGTGCTTCCTTATCCCGCTTGGGGTGAGCGGCGCTGGGCTGCGTTTTTCGCTCACCTCAGCACCGGCGCTAATTCCGAAGGCGTCGACGCGTGCGGCGCGGGGGCGGGGGCGGGGTCGCTCAGGGCAGCAGGGGCGGAGCGCCGGGCGGGCAGGCCCGCCGCCGGAGGCCCTGCTTATCCCCGCGGATGAGATCCCGCCTCCGCCGCCCTCGGGGACCCCTCACCTTGCCTCCTGCGCTCGCTCAGTTAATTAATCCGCGCCGACGTCATTAACACAATCTTGCTTCATTAGCGGATTTCTTGGCGCTCGGACCGCGGGCGCTATCGCTACAGCGCAACTTGCGGAGCGCTCACGGCGCCTCCTGGCGCAGCCCCGCCCCCCCCACCCCGCCCACCGCCCTCCGCGCCCAGCGCTGCTCACGGGACGAGCGGGGCGGGGCGGGTCACAGCGGGGTCAGGAAGGGGGAGAGGGCGGGCAGGGTGGAGACGGCTGTGAGGAAGCGGAAGGAGGAGAGCAGGAAGGGGCAGAGGGATGAGAGTTGTGGTTGAGGGAATGGAGAGGGTTGAGAAGGTTGACAAGGCAGCCCCCTCCCCCCGCCCAGCGCTGCTCACTGGACGAGCGGGGCGGGGCGGGTCGGGTCACAGCGGGGTCAGGAAGGTGGAGACGTTGAAGAGGGCGGGTAGAGTAGAGACAGCTGCGAGGAAGCGGAAGGAGGAGATTCAGAGGGCGGAAGGATGAAGGAAGAGGAGAGAGTTACGGTGGAGGGAATGGAGAGGTCGGAGGGGGTTGAGAAGGCTGACAAGACAGAGGGGCCGGAGAAACTCGAGAAGGTTGCGATGAAGGAGATGGTCTAGGAGGAGAAGGCGGAGGCAGTAAAGGTAGCGGAGCGAATTGAGAAGGTGAGACCGGAGAAGCTGGAGAGGATGGAGGAGTGGATGAAAAAAGAAGAAGAACAAGAAGAAGAAGAAAAAGGAGTTGAGAGGGAGGGAAATAATACGGAGATAATGAAGATAGCGGAGGAAGTTGAGCAGACGGAGAAGGTGGAGAATGGAGAGGTTGGAGAAAGTAGAGATGGAGAGGGCAAAGAGGATGCTGAAGTCTGAGGTGGAGAAGAAGGAAAGTTAAGAGAAACGATAGAAGACGAAAGAGAAAGAAACGAAAGAAGACGATGAAGAGGATGGAGGACGGAGAGAATATAGAGGGAAGGATGCAACGAAAAGGGTTGTGAAAATGGAGAGGGCAGGGTGCAGGGTGACCGCCGAGCTCTGGAAGTCACAGGACGACGTGGGAGAAAATCAAGGAGAGACATGGAAACATCGTAGTTAACTCGCGTGGAGAGAGACAGAAGGTCGGAGACAGATGGGAGAAGTGTATCAGAAGAAAGTGGATACGCTTATGATGATGATTATTATGTGATGGTGGGAGGATTATGGGATAAGGGAAGTGGAGCAGAAGGTGCATTGCGAGAAGGAAGATGTCTTACACTCAAGTATCTAAGATTATGAGAGCTAATGAATATTTTAAAAGCATAATATTAAATAGCAGCTAAGAGTAAATGGCTACATCTTTCAAACATGCTACCCCTGCAATATTATCAACTTATCATCGGGGGGATATATGTTAATAATAATTTCAATTGTAACTACTATTTAAATATTTTTAATTTGTTAATTGAAATACAATTCTGCTAATTAAAATATGTAATGAACTTACCAACTTTTACTTTGAAAATATTGGCTTATAAATTAATTTTATTACGAAACAACTTTATTCCATTGCTATTTTAGGGCAAAGGAATAAGAAAACGTATAATAAGCTAATCTCAAACACACATTTGCTTCTTTAAGTAAATTTCTATCTTAAGGCATATTAATAATACAATACAAATACATCTAATATTTTCAGCAATTCTAAATACTTTCGAAACATTCACTAATAAATGCTGATATTTTTCTCCCAGGTTATTCTGATTTCTACCAACAACATTAATTCTTCAAATGCTTGTTAATGATAATGATAATGATTGTTAATCGACGTACTTTAATGTTATTTATTTTTATATAACTGACAGAAACACAACATTCTACGAGGAACTTATCGATTTCCTGTTGTTGCCCGGGTATTTATTAACACAACCTTCTTTGAAAGATACCAGCAAGCTTCGCCCTGCCCGCTACACACGCCCCCCCCCCCCCAGCACTCCTTCCCTCATCGATCATTCAGTCCGCTCCAACCGCATGGCAGCAATGTTGACGTGCTTCATAGTGTGTTCTTTCACTTAAACATATGTTAAAATCCTAAATGACTTGAATTTATCGGATAACAGACTTCTTGCTCTTTCATATTATATTTTGTTTTTATTCGTGTTTTGCGTACATGTCTCAACAAAGTATTTTCAAATTTTCTAAGTTTGAACAATAGTTTTCAATTGTATTTCGTTACTACTTGCACTTTGTAAAAATGCTCGTCCTGATAAATACGCAAATAATAATATGTTAATAAATTTTGTATTGACATTGCACTTGTATGTATGAATACCTTAAAGTGAAAGTTTTCAGTTAATTCCATGCTTAAAGCATAAACTTCATTAACTGATGTTTACCAACTCTCTGATTCCTTCAAATACAAACTGTTAGATTCATGAAAATTAAATCAGCGTTGACATTTCATTTGCTCTATGTTTACTGTTCTTGATCACGTACATACGTGCCGATCATTGGATGAAGATTCAAAGTTGTTTCGCTATGAGGATCTCCTTTTCCAAAACTTTTTCTGACAAAACAAAATAATATTTTGTAGGTATTACCGAAATATTTTACACTTACCGTTAAGCAACTGTTCGATGGAATAATTATGAAAAATAATGAATGTAATTCTCACGTGAAGTTTATAATAACTATAGCATTTGTACTCTAGATAAGACTTATTTTCGAACCTGACAGACATTGTCTGGTTTGAAATTAAGTATCAACGCAAGTGTAAATATTGTTAGGTAATATTTCCCCCAAAAATCACATTTTGAACGCAAACTACCCAAAAATTACTACACGCGCAAGTTTTCTTGATATTTCATAGCGGTGGTTGCGGGGAGAAGAGGGCTCTGGCTACGTCACGGCTTAAAAGAGCGTACCAACTGTAGGGCACGAACGTAAGAATGCCACGAGAAAATCTACAATTGTTTTGAGAGTACGAGGTGGTTGTTGCCAGCATTGTAAATCGGTACGTGCCGTTCCGAGCCGAACTTCAGTATCTCCACGCGCCGTGCTATTCAGCGCTGGGTGAGGACTAGGAGGTCGTGCATCAAGAAAACTTGCTCTCGCTTGCAAAACAGCTTCGTCGCGAGCGGCGACGCCGGCGGCGGCGGCGGCGGCGGCGGCGGCGGCGGCGGCGGCGGCGGCGGCGGCGGCGGCGGCGGCGGCGGCGGCGGCGGCGGCGGACGCGCAGCTCGCGCTTCTTTTGCGGATCCTCCTCGCGCACGCGCGCTCCCTGCGGGATCCGCGGGAAGCTCTTTCGGCGCCTCCGCGCCGCGCCCGCAGCGCTTCGGAGCATTCAAATGAAGATCGAATGGCGGCGTCGTAAATCATCGGAGACGACCTCGCGGACGGCGCGCGATAGAAACGGCCACGGACGTGGAGGGACGCACTCCGCGCGTGGATGAATGGCTGTGGATGCGACGAAGGTACAGGCGGTCGTGAAGATGGCATCGCTGCAATGGAAAAGACCATGTGGTTGTGGTCCGTCCGCCGCTGGAGGAAGGGCGTTACGAGTGATGAAAGGACAGGTGAATGTGGAGATGGCCGTGGCACAATAGAAGGGGTTGGGTGGCTGTGAGACACATTCTGCGGTGGAATATCTTCTTCTTCTTCTTCTTCTTCTTCTTCTTCTTCTTCTTCTTCTTCTTCTTCTTATCTTCAAGTATTTAGGCATAATGCCTGTTACGCCGCTTAATTTTGGTCCCTCCAGCGCATTCTTGGACGTCCTATATTCCTTTTTCCTCTCGGCTGATAATTTGCCACTTGTTTAGGAATTCTGTCGTTGTTCATTCGCAACATGTGATCTTGCCATGAGAGTCTGTAGTTGGTGACTTTCTCTACAAGACTTTCTACATTTAGCTCGTTTCGGATTTGTGTGTTTCTTTGTCTGTCCAAAAGGCTATATCCCGCTACCGCTCTAAGGAATCTGCGGTGGAATATTTGGTGTTAAATGTGATTACGATATAGGTCGATGGAAGGAAGTACAAGCGGCAGTGACCATAGAGGTGCCACTGGCATGGCGGAATAGGCCATGTGGTTGTGGGACACTTCGCAATTGGAGAAAGGGCGTTAGATGCAATCAAAGGTCAGCCGCCCATCATTGTGAAGTTGGTTTCCGTGAAGTAGAAAATGATTATATATATTATATATAGGGAGGTATTCCTGGATTAGAAAAAGGACATCGTTGAGATGGAAATGATCGTATCACAGGGATGGAGCCAGGTAGTAAAAAGTCGCCGATGGAGTTGGTAGAAGGTGATGGAAAGGAAAAGAATTGGTGGTAGATGTCGAGTAGAACGGGTATATGAGGCTTGGGAGACGGAAATTGCTGTAGGGAAGCGGTGGAGGCCGATTGTAATGAAATTGCGAGAGATAAACATTGGAGAAAGGAAAGAAAAAGAGTGATGGAAGTAGCTGAATCTGGAAATACAGCCGATAGCAAAATTCACGAAGGTAACTGAGGTGCGAGGGAGCGGATGAAATACTCGAAGATGACCTTTACGAGAAAGCGGAGATCTTGATGACTGATGTAATGCAAGTTAAATACCTGACAGTTCCTTTTAAGGTTTCGACACATTTCATAGAAATTGTTCCAAATTAAGAAATTAAATTTCTCTCAGTATTATTGAAATATGTTTTCGTCTGATCTACAATAACTAAGTTGCTCTTTATGTTTAAATGTTTTCATCGGCTTGTAACGAGAAAAAGATTTTGAATGAGACACAGGAAAATACAAATAGATATGGATGCTTTAGTGCACTGCAGTTTCCTTTCAGTGAATCGGTTCATGTTCTTCTTATTCCTTTATCAATAATATACGAATCAGAAACCTTGTAAAGCAAGGGTAGGGCTAATAAGCCTCCGACAGAAATAAATTCTCAGAATTAATCATTGTAAGCTTACAGCTTTCGTAAACGCGGTAGAACAGGCTGATTTTCAAGGAAAATGTGGTAACAAAATCCATTGCGGTCATTGAATCGACTTCCAAAACATGATACCTTGCTGTGCGAGAAGATTGAATGTGACCCCCGTAAATCATGGGCCCCGGGCGGCAAGAAGGTAATGTCAAAGATGAAAGAGGTGGGACTTGAGAGGCGCCAACATTGAATAGGAACTGAGAAAGATAGATTTCGCCGAAAAGGTGTGTTTGAAAATAATGGAAAATGTGAAATGAGAAACAAACAACTCTAATTAATTAGGTATGACCAAAAGGTTACAACAACCCACAGAAACTTTGAACCGGATAGTACTATGCCAGAGCGAAATAAGTCAATTATTCATTGGCTTACGTAACATGAGATCTACTTGCAGAAGCCAGTTAATACTTTGAAATAAGAAAATTTCTTCTAAATGTATGATTTAAACATCTTAGAAATATTTATTGTGGCAGAATCAATTGTTGAATATGTAATTAGATGATATTTGACAAGGTACGTTCTGTTGACATAGTTGTACGAGCAGAGTAAATACTGAATATTTGCCTGACATCATAAATAACAATTCTGGTAAATCGTGGGTATCTGATAAATACAAGCAAATAAGCAACATGATAATTACTTATTATTAAAAACCTCATGTACACTGCTTGTAGAGTTCACAAAATAACTCAGAAGTAAATAAGCTCTGAATGTAAGAAATACGATTTAGACGGAATGACCTTGTTATCATGGAATTTGAATACTAATAACTGCAGGACTTGAGCACATTTTGTGGGTAACATCGTCTAGATACTTTTTAAAGAATTGCCTATTTAATTATTGTTTGTTATTGTTGTCGTTCTTTGATTTCACAATTAAATCTAATAATTAATATTATTTTTTTCGAAAATATCTGCTTTGAATGTTTCTCCAATTAGAGCGTTCCACTATCGTTTCTTATTGCTCAGAACGTCTCAGAATAAAAGTAACAAACCTCTAAGGAATATCGGGCGGTGGGAAATAATCACTCTCTGACAATGAACATGCGACGAGAGAACTCATGTAATGGAGTTCCATATAATTCTCATTAGGAAACAATAATACGAATTAAATAGAAAAAAGATGTCTATGTTAGACAGCCCGACCCACACTGACGTTTGGTCCGTGCACGAAATCTCTCTGCGTCAACACACCAATTACTGAACACCACTATAGGATGGCCATGAATAACTTCGTTTTTAGAGTGTGCTACTATTGGCAAAAAGTGATAATCTTCGACTCCCTTCATGTCGTCGAATTTTGTAGCATTTATTGTAAGACATTCTGTATTACTAATAGCACTGGATATCATAATTCGTGACAATGAGGGGAAGCGAATAGAGGCTGGAGCATAACGTGTGCTTCTCTGCAGAAGAAGAAGAAGACAAGAAGTCACTGCAAGGGGGGGGGGGGCAGAGACAATTGCAGCGCGGTAAAAACCGCCACGGGGTCACGAGGGAGGGGCGAGCCGGAGACGGTTCCGACAACGTCCACGGTGGCGCGGGCGAGGCAGACGACGGGACCGTGCGCGTCTCAGGGCAGACCCTCGGCCATTCCCCGGCGCATCGGGGGCCGGGGGGGGGGGACGGAGGAGGAGAGAAGAGCGGGGCCGTCCGCTGCAATAACGCCGAGATTTACACAAAGAACAAGTCTATTACGGCGGCGCCGCCCCCCGCCGCGCTCTTTACGGGCGGATGCGCCGTCGCCTCCATAAAGAAGCGCCAACTTGCCGCGGAGGGGCGACGGCTATGGAGAAAAGGCTGGCAGCCGATGTAGTAGTTCGTGCTGGCGTAAGAAGTAGGTGGTGGCGGTAATGGTGTTCTTGGTTGTGGCGGTGGCAGTTTTGACACTCGGCGAGTGGTGGTGGTAGGTGGTGGTGGTGGCGGTAGGTGGTTGTGGTGGCGGTAGGTGGTTGTGGTGGCGGTAGGTGGTTGTGGTGGCGGTAGGTGGTAGGTGGCGGTAGGTGGTAGGTGGCGGTAGGTGGTAGGTGGCGGTAGGTGGTAGGTGGCGGTAGGTGGTAGGTGGCGGTAGGTGGTAGGTGGCGGTAGGTGGTGGTAAGTGGTGGTAGGTGGCGGTAGGTGGTGGTAAGTGGTGGTAGGAGGTGGTAGGTGGTAGGTGGTGGTGGTGGTGGTAGGTGGTAGGTGGCGGTAGGTGGTAGGTGGCGGTAGGTGGTAGGTGGCGGTAGGAGGTAGGTGGCGGTAGGTGGTGGTGGTGGTAGGAGGTAGGTGGCGGTAGGTGGTAGGTGGCGGTAGGTGGTAAGTGGTGGTAGGTGGTGGTGGTAGGTGGTGGTGGTAGGTGGTGGTGGTAGGTGGTGGTGGTAGGTGGTGGTGGTGGTGGTAGGTGGTGGTGGTAGGTGGTGGTGGTGGTGGTGGGTGGTGGTGGTGGTGGTGGTGGTAGGTGGCGGTAGGTGGTGATGGTGGTAGGTGGTGGTAGTAGGTGATGGTAGGTGGTGATGGTGGTAGGTGGTGGTAGTAGGTGGTGGTAGGGGGTGGTAGGGGGTGGTAGGTGGTGATAGGTTGTGGTGGTAAGGGGTGGTAGGTGGTGATAGGTTGTGGTGGTAAGGGGTGGTAGGTGGTGATAGGTGGTGGTGGTACTGGGTGGTGGTGGTGGTGGTAGTTATAGTTGAGCCGGTGTTGTTTGTGGATTCCGTTGTATTTGTGGAGCTGAAGGCGATGGTATGAGTGCAGAGGATGGAGTACTGGCACAGTAGAGAAACAGAGAAAGAGGTGGGAGAGAGGGTATTGGTATTAATAGTGGAAGAGAGAGCACAGAACGTGATTCTGGGACGAAGGCACAGAAGGAAATAGAAGTTCTAGAGGTGTCAGGGTCTGTATTGGTGCTCATCAACTAAAGAGAAGCGAATTCTCAAAAGAATTAAGGACACATTCGTTTCTTCTAGCGATTTCTCGAAGAAATTCCGTTTTTGTTACATATTTCTTTTATTTTCAATGGATCTTCCTCTTATATGTAATGTAATAAATATTGGTCTGGCACTTTTTTACTCCTATATCGTGAAACAATTGCAAAGCAAGAAATTACAGTTCTAAGACATTGTTATTTATTTAAACAAACAATAAATAGTCGGAAAATGTCAATGTTGCAAAAATAATTCGTAGTATTTTAAAAAGTTAGTTTTTCAATAAACGGCGACAGTTAAGGCTAAGAGTAAATAGTTTACAGTGACACAGTAGACATACCAGGCGTTCGTTGTATTTATTTATCGCAATCATTTATTAGACAGAAAAAGTAATGAATTACATTAATGACGTGAAATGGAAGTGTGTGAATATTATATATAAAGTAAAAACTAAAGCGTGGCGTCTTCGACGCTTCAAACAGTTTTCAAAGTATTTTCATTCAGATAATTTTTAATTAGTCTATGATACAAAGTGGCTATTTTTCCCTGACCGACCGAGAAGATTAAAAAAACACTTTGCTTGCCCCAAACGATGAACCGTGAGAGCTCCAACCCGATCAGCCGATTTTCTCCAAAACTGTTATTCCCCGTTCGATCTAAACGAACCAAACGACCTGCGATTTTGAAACGGATCTTTTGACTCTATATGACTCTCGACTCAAAGTTCTCGAACATTTCTCAAAAATGGCTCCAATTTGTTTACTGAAATTCATCCTTGGATAGCGGAAAGAATTTTGAAAAACTTTTGAAGATCTGATTTTATTAAAATCCCTAATTTTTGTAAAATTGCAATTTTTTCGGCGTCTCTCTACAACTACAACTTTGAATATAAAGGCCTTTCCTTTATGACATCTGAAGTTCAAAGACGCATCTCGAAATGTGGTATTTACAAAAATAAGAGAACTTTTCGCGGAATTTTGCGTACAATATTGGCAATTCTTAAACAATTATTTTCACGAAAACAGTTCCAAATTGTTTCTTAATTTTTTGCGTGGATAGATCAAAATGTGCTTAAAGATGGCGCAAGTCTAATTTTTGTGGAACTAAAATTTCAAAAAAAAAAAATGACAAATTATGTGAGAAAGCGTGTGCTGTTGTAGAATACCCAGTTTTTTAATTAATTGTATTATCTTAACAAATGTTTTGCTTCTTTTATTCTCGGCGCCCCTTTTTCACTCGTTAACGTCTTTTTTTCTAAACTTCGCTCTCCCCCCATTTCTGCGTCCTTCCCTCGCCCTCGCCCTCGCCCTCGCCCTCGCCCTCGCCGCCCTCTTCCGCCAGGCGGCGCCCGCGGCGCCTGATCCTTGGCCTTCGCCGCAGCGTCGGCTGCCGATCGCGGTTCCTCCCCCGTTCTCAACCCCTGCCGCCCAAATGCCACGGGTTATTCCAAGGCGGAAACGAGACACGGATATGGGCAAAAATCGGAATTTCTGCGAGGCGTGCGCTCCCCCAAGCGAACAACAATATCCGGTTCCGTGTGACCCGGCGGCGGAGGGCGGGGGCGGGGGCGCGGTTCGGTGAACGGAGGCGGAGCTGCCACGCCGGTGAACTTCGCAGTTGCCCTGAGAACCCCTGGGGAAGGGAGGATACGACGGGTTCAAATGCAGAGATTCTGGGAACGAGTTCGGTGGGGTGAAGAATCACGTCGCTTTCATGATATTCTGAAAACGAATTAATGGCTTCGTAAAAAACTTGAGCTTTAGAAAGCGTGCAAGTTCGACTGACGGATGATGTGCTTATTTGTGGGTTTTTTAGATATTCCTTTGGAGCTCTTCATAAATAATTATTCAGCATTTTGAATAGTAATTCAGTTGTTCAAAGACATCTCAGAAATCTACACAAAGAAATTAACTGAGAGGTTCCTAATGTCTTACGCCAACGCACTGGTATCGGCTAAATCATAAATTTAATTTCGGATCAAAATATGAAAACAAATTTTAAATTATTTCTGCAATGTGAGAGTCCTGAATATGTATTGTTTTGAGAGACAATGATAATAAACTACTCATATTTTTGTGCATCGAAGGATGTAATCACATCATATACTAAATAATTGAAATTAAATTGAAAAACAAATAAATTTATTTTTCGTTTTATAAATTTATTTATTTAATAAATTAACTAGTGTACAAAATTAAAATTCTATGGTCCCAACGATTTTGAATTTATTTCTAATAATTTGAAATTACAAAGTCAGAGTTCAGAAACTTCACTTAATGGTTATAATTGTTTTCTCATGTACCATCGCCCATTTATATTAGTACTTGTAGCATTTTGCAACAAAAACTGCTTATCTATTGGCCACCACATTAAAAATACTAACAAAAACTTTTTTTTTCTCGTATAGATACCCCTTTTAACTCAGAACTTGGACTAACATCTGCTCACTCGCAATAAAGCTGAAGTTCTTAGCTTTGTACAGATTAATTATCTCACATGGAAGTTACATCAGAATGAGATATACTAAAATTGAATTAGTATACAGTTAATAATCAGTATTACAAACAATGCTACACAGTAATGCGGGTATGTAAAAGAGATTTCTATTAGATTGATAAAATATCTTTGATTTACACGATATATTGATAAGAGATAATGATTTACATTGGAACTCCTTCAAATATATAAGATTTAATCCTAATATTGAAATACATCGTGCAATAACTATCACAAATAAAGGCGTTCATCACACTTTCATGTGAAACAATGCTAATTCACACACTGAATTACACTATTCACTGAATTTACTGTATTACGAACTAGTCATGCAATGGATAAAGAAAAAAGAGGAATAACTTTATCACGTGTCAGTGAAGTGAACTGAATGCGAGTGTGATATTACATTTTCAGGTCTAAACGAAAAACGTTCATAAAATTTATTGTTTCCGAGATCTACAGTTAATAATTAATCTAATGGTGACGTTCAGCAGATCTGCAAGTGCAATGGTTCTCTAACAATTTTAACACATTATCGCAATTATGTTTATAAGAATGTATTAGTTTCCCGGTACGAAAAGTCTGGATGTGTATCGGACTATTTTCAGAACCAGCATCCAGAACCCGCTTCAAACAGGAGCATAATTCTATGTAACTTCTCTTGATGCTATTTCAAAATTACTTTCTGATTTATCACTGATTATATCTGATTATTCACACACAATATCTACACCAATACGTATTTTACAAAACCGTTTCTTCATTGTTGAGAAGTAAGTTACGTAAATAAATCAATACTTCCAATTTTTCGAAATTCAATAGGAGGACGCGAGAACGTTTTGAAACTTAAATTGTAGAAAACATTACTATATAGATTTTTGGAGGAGTTGAATAAAGTATTAATAAACTCAAGGAAGCAAAATTAATGCAGGGCATCTCTCTATTTGCAATATATATATGCACAATATGTATTATATGTATAAAAGCACCAAAAACTATTTTGTGAACAGCGGAAACAATTTGACTCTGTAGATTTAAAAAATTGTCAAGGATTTCTACAGATTTTCAGCAATAGTTTTAATATTTTTAGATAATGGGACAAATGTACAGCTAAGTTATTACGGGAAATATATGCCTTTTAAAACTCTCATTTAAAATATTTAAAAAAAAATGCGATTTAAATCCTCCTCCCCGCACACTCTCCGATGTGTGCACCTTGAAGTCCCGACGTGTCTCGCCGTCCGCGCAGCGGCCACGAGAGTTTGCACGCGCGACCGCGCTCGGCCAACAGGCAGGCGGGCGGGCGGGCGCCTTCCCGGAGAACCCTCACCGGCGGCCGCTCGGCCGTCGCATCTCGCTTTTCCGCGACGTCGTCGAGAACAGGGTGGACGCGGGGGGGCGGGGGGGGGGGGGGAGATTCTGCGGCGAAGCGCTTCCTTCGGAGAGCGGCCGCCGAATTCGAAGGCAGCAGCGGACGCAGCCACCGTCCCCACAACGACCGAAAAGAAGCGAAGGCGGAAACGGCTGGAGTAACGGCCGCCGCCCCGCCCCGCCCCGCCCCGCCTCGCCCCCGCCCCCGCCGCCGCCGCCGCTGTCGTCGTCACCATCACTAGTGTTTCCTTCCGTCGCCGGCGGCGGCGGCGGTGGCGGCGGTGGCGGCGGCGGCGTCGTCCCCGTTTCGCCGTCGCCGTCCCCGTTTCGCCGCCGTCGCCATCGTCATCGTCATCGTCGTCGTCGTCGTCCGCCGAACGCGTCCGCCGTCACCATCACCAGCGTTCCCAACCACCGCCAACCCCGTCGCCGTCACCATCGTGGTCGTTGGCATCGCCGTTGCCGTCGTCATCGTCCCGCTGCCGTTCAACGTCCCCGCACAACCACGACCACTTTATCAGAGCCCCGTCACCTGTTTCCGGTCATTCCGAGCCCCGCACAGGTTTCGCACTCGTCTGCCTCGGGCCAACCCACACCTCCCGCTTCCACCACGAAAGCCGCATCTCCTTCACGCCTTCTCCGTATTCGCTTTGCGACGTCACACACTCGCCGCGCCCCTTCCTGTCCAGTTCTAGCTACACGCGCACCTCCTTCCGAACATGACCCGTTCAGCCCTTACTCTCGACATGCCCCTTCTACAGCAACACGCTCCATACCCATTCCCGTCGCCGACCCGTGACCTCCCCAAACCTCCCTTCCCCCGCTCCACCCCACCGTGTCCTGTTCCGCTGTAGCTTGCCCCGCCGCCGCCAGGGCCTTCTTTCTCCCTGCGCCCTAAGTGAGCCCCGCGTCCATTTCGGACTGCACTCCGCCGCCCCCGCGCCCCGCCCGGCCCGCGACGCGGCTCTGCGGAGCTGAGAGGTCGCGGCCCGCCGCCGCCGCCGCCGCCGCCGCCGTCCCCGGAGGCCCGGCCCGGGCCCCTTGCCATGGTAATTCCCCTCATCCGGCGCCCCGCAGGGGACTTTGCGCTCCCTCTGGAAATTTCTGCCCGCTGGGCTCCGGACAGGTAAGGGCCGCCGCGACGGGCGACGGGCGGCGAGCGGGGGCGGGCGGCGAAGCCGTTTCGTGAACGTTACTGCCGCGATCCTCTGTCCCGGAAACCGGCAGCGAGAGCGCCGCGCCGCGTGCGGCGGAGCGGACGGAGGCGGCGGCGGGGGCGGGGGCTACGGCAACGGCGCGGCGGAGACGGCGCCTGCGACCGCGACGGTGAAATTAGTGATGGCGGCGAAGGTCGCGTTGTAGACTGCGGTACGGTGGATGACGTCGCTGCGGTAATGGTGCCCGCCGAGCAGACGGAGGCTGCTGCGATGGTGGTAGTGGTGAGGGATGCTTCGACCCGGGCAGCGCTAATGTCGGTGGCGGCGGCGGGGGCGGGGGCGGGGGCGGCGCCAGCGACGGCAGCTTCGCGGGGAGGAAGCCCCGAGATGCACGAGTGCGGAAGCGGGAAATGAGTGGGAGCGCGCCGGGAACACCAGGCTCCGGGGGCCCGGGCCTTATTATATTCCGTCGCTGCCGCGCGCGCGGGCCTAGTCACGCACCGCGCAGTAATCACAATTGCGAAATATCACGTCATTGCTTTATTTTTACCATTGTCTCAATTATACCATGGGTAAATGTTTCATTCAGAGGATGTATCATTGTTTCTCTTTGTCCATATTGTCTGCGTCCGGGTCTACGTTTCTGTATTTATCTTTTGTTTTGCTGCTATTGTACAATAACATGCGGTCACGTTGTTTTTACTTTGTAAAAAGGTAGAAAATTCTATTACATGTTACATGCATTTTCCTCTCCGGTAAAAATAATACTGAAAACGATAATATTATATTTAAACAAAATACGAGTAGTACAAAACAGTATCCGAAAGCGGTGATAATACATCACGAAAATACGAATAATTTTGAATTTTATGAGGATACGAAATTGAATTTTAGTTTCTACTGTGAAACTAAAATGTTTTCTGGACTATTTCCTGCTTCCAAGAAAAAAAAATTTTCCTCTCCGGTAAAATTAATACTGAAAATGATAATATTATATTTAAACAAAATACGAGTAGTACAAAACAGTATCCGAAAGCGGTGATAATACATCACGAAAATACGAATAATTTTGAATTTTATGAGGATATGAAATTAAATTTTAGTTTCTACTGTGAAACTAAAATGTTTTATGGACTATTTCCTGCTTCCAAGAAAAAAATGATAGAGGAAAAAACTTAAATAGGGAGTTAGTGGACTTTTCAATCTGATTTATTGCATTTTTATTGTATTCTGTAACAATGTTTCAACATAGAGGTAATACTTTTAGGCGGATCAAGGTTATTTTCGAGATCTTCCCCCTGCTCACTCTCGCATCGCCCGTTCCATCGTATAATCTACACATTAGTACGAATCGGCACACATTAACATCTGCATATTAGGAGTGAAATGAGTGGCCGAGTGCAAAGACCGAATGGAACCAAGTATTTGCCTCTTACTAAAATCTAATGCAAGAATGTTTAAAACCGTCAATTCCCTATTAGAATGAAATATGTTCTTTCGAATGGAAGATATCTTCTGTTCTTGATATCGTGGAATTGTAAAACCATTAATTGGCACTCAGCGCACAATTTTATCGTTTTTTTTACAACGGTAATGTGCTTGAAGATTGTATTTAGACCTATTAATTTCTTGATAGCATCTACTCGTTCTTTATTGTTTTTGTTGTATTCTTTTTCTTTCACACAACAGCTCTTACCTACCTAAGTGCAAGGCCTTAGAGTTAATGCTAAGGCTAAGGTCAAGCAGTAGCTTCCCAAGCCTTGCAGCCTTGAGTTAAGGGGGTGCTTGTGATTAGCATATATCCATCCCTACGCTGTATTCTCAACTTGAGAAGTGAGCTTTCGCATCGTCACACAGCAACAGATACTGGGATATTGCAAGGAAAGAGCAGAATTAATTTTTGCCCCGATCGGGAATAGAACCCGGGGTTGCGCCGTGGATAGCGAGCACGCTAACCAATGAGTCACGGATGGCTTTACTCTACTCGTCTATCAACACAATTCTATTTTTTCATCTTATATGTATTTCATGCATACTTGAGTGGCACTTCCCTAGCCAGCAAGATACTTACAAGCTTTTATGTTGATAGCGTCTTATAAATCGGACAAAACAGTTATTGTTTCTTAATATGTATACATATATGGTATTTTAACTTTCTTTCTTTCTTCTTGAAATAGAAATGGAGGAAATGGACTGACTTCATGTCCATTAGTTATGAAGTCAGGAAATCACAGACGTCCTTTAGCAAAAATGACACAGTATGTGATATTTAGTTAATATCAAGTTGCTATTTTTGTCGATATTTTCTGGGGACGTACAAAATATTATTTGTAACATCAAACGGTAACAGGAATTCTTTAATTTAAAATGATTCGTCTATTTATGTAAAGAATGGAACAGACTTTTGACATGTGACATTTCATTAAATATACAATAAACCCTCGTTACCCTCGGATTATGGTAATTCGAACATTCATAATAATCGGTTAACACAAAAGTTTTCAACTCGAACTCCGATTATTTTAGTTCCTTGGAATTCGCTTTAATGAGAGTTTACTGTATACTGAGCAGTTTTTAACACGTTCTTACATTCAAATAGTCACATTTATTACAATATTGACACATTAGGGGGTCATTAAAGTGTTTTGAAATTATTTCATGTTTTCACATCAAGATTTTTGAACGTTTCCAAATTAAACCTGGCACTTTTTGCCGAAATTTCTTTGTCAAATTTCATATCTCAGTAAACGATTATCATCGCGTTTATACAATTTTCACATAATCGCAGGAGAGGTGTATTCCAAAATTGGATTCTTTTGTACGCACGGAAATACCGTTTTATCTGTATTCCTCTAGCAATTTCGTTATCTCATCAGCTTTCAAGTCCATCTCTCGGCTCCAGGACTTCCCGCGGGGCGCGATCGGCCGGTCGCTCATCGCTGCATCAACCTATTGACACCTCGCAAAGCCGCTGTATCTCCTGCGGGGGCGGGGCGGGGCGGGGCGGGGCGGCAAAAAGTCCCTGCGAAAGCGCCCGCCGGCGAGGCCAACGCGCGGGAGGAAGAGAGATGGAGAGAGGCGGCGGCGCGCTTGCGAGGACAAAACGGCGGGCGCTAGTCGTCCACGGAGGCGCTTTTGTTCCCGCACAAAACCCCGCTCGGGCGGCGCGCCCGGCGCCGGCCCGCCGCTCGTTCGCGCGCTCGCCCCGACCTCTCGCCCGCCCGCCCGCTCACCTACCCACCCACCCTCCCTCCCGCTAGATCTGTCGCCAGACCTCTCGCCTGACCGTCCGACCTCTCGCGCACTCGCCCGCCCGCCCGCCCGCCTGCCTGCCTGCCTGCCCACCTACGCAACCTCTTCCTGATCTGTCACCCACCCGCCCGCCCACCTACCCTCTTCCTAGATCTGTCGCCCGACCTCTCACCCGTCCGCCCACCCGCCCACATACCCACTCTCTTCCTATATCTGTCTGACCGACCTCTCGTCTGACCTCTCACCCGCCCACCCACCCACCTACCCACCCTCTTCCTAGATCTGTCGTCCGACATCTCGCGCACTCGCCCGTCCTCTCATCTGACCTCTCGCACGCTCGCCGACACTCCCGATCCCTCTCCCGATCGGTCGAAACCTCTCCCCCGCTCGCCCGATCTCTCGTCCACTCACCCGACCTCTGGCCTGGTGGCCGACCTCGCACCCGCACACCCACCCTCTTGCCCTCTTCCCAGACCTGTCGCCCGACCTCACGACCTCTCACGCTCTCGTCTGACCCCTTTCCCGAACTCTCGTCCGATCGGCTCAAACCTCTCGCCCGATCTCTCGACCACTCACCCGATCTCTTACCGGGTGGCCGACCTCTCGCCCACTCGCTCGCTCGACCTCTCGTCTGCGCGCCCCACCTCTCGCCCTCCACCCTCCGCCCTTCTCCCGCTGTCCGCCCCAACCCCCCGCCCGGTCGCGATCTAACGACGGCTGTTACCCGCGACCACCGCCGAAGAGGCAAGCTTGCTGAACTGAGGAGAGGTGGAGAGGGCCACAGCGGGACCGGACGTGGGGGCAAGGGTGCCGGGAAGGCCAGGGGAGCCAGCGGGGGCGGTGACATTAGAGGGGACGGCGGACACGGCGGTGGAGGTCGCAGGAGCGGTGTCAGCAGCGGCGGTAGCGGTCGCAAACGGCTCCATTTCCACCTGCGATGCCCTGGGCCGCCCGCCCGGATTACGCGCGGATCCGATAAAACTCGGGCGCGACGTGACGCCGCCCAAGAGCCCAGCGCGCCCCTCCCCCTCCCCCTCGCCCCCCGCTCCCTCCCGCGACAGTTATTGCGTTAGTACGCGCGTCGGCGGGCGCGCGGCGAATTGAGTCGATTAAGCGCGCTGCCCGCTGCGAGTAAAATATATTTCCGCGAGAGGTGCAAACCGGATCAATGTCCCCGACGGTAAGTGAGCACGTGCGCGCAGGTGGCGGTAGCGGCACGTAGCGATGGAGATGGCGGTTGGGCGAGTAGGATCGGCAACGGATTGTTGATTGTTGATTGGTTTTAGTGATTCCGGGCACGTCCACTACCAGGGTCATTAGTCCCGTAAGTGTTTTGGCTCGGGAGGTGGCGGTGATCTTTCCCCCGTTGTATGGCGGAATTCGGCGTATCTCCCACCAGCGGGGCACCACCGCAGCCGGGACAAGCTCTAAGCTCCCGACCGGTCTCCCGGCATGTGCACGTGTGTAGTGCGTGTTAGTGAAAGTATGGGTGCAAGGGACGGGGATAGGACAAGGAAGACGTAGGAATCATCGCGCGCGATCCGTGGTCCGTTTGATATGGTAATGCTCCGGCATTCGCCTGTAGTTGATCGTAGAAACCACGGAAAACTACCGAACAGAACAGGCGGCTGCTAGAATTCTCCTCCAGACAGCGATCTATCTGTCAAGCTACTGTCGAAAATCGTGCCACCGTCGGGACTCGAACCTAGGACCTCCCAGTCGGAGGGACTGCACTGACATGAGTTGACTCCCTGATCCACCTCTCCCTGTTTCGGCAACGGAGGTGAGCAGCGGTGGCGGCGGCAGCGGCAGCGAGGACGGTTTCGCGTCGGTGGCGGCGGCAGAGGGGACGCCCGCGCGGTGGTCGACGGGGACGGGGACGGGGGCGGGGGCGGGGGCGGGGAGGAAGCCCCTCCCGGTCATTAGGAAGGCCGCCGGTGATGAGCGATCAACATTCAAATCTCGGCAATCGCGTCGATGGGTTGCGCCGAGCGAGGGGCCGCCAGGGCGGAGAAGAATGGCGGGCGAGGGGGAAAACCTCGGGGGAGGAACGAGCTCACGATGACAGCAAGGGTTGCTAGCCGTCGGCTGGCGAATGGACGTGGTGCTGTTGGATGAAAAAAACGTCGGATTGAGGGGGAGAGTGATAACAGGAAGTGAACAAATTGGATTAGGAATAAATACTATAATAACGAGAGATCAGAAGAAATAAATTGCGCCAAACCAGTGTGGCATTTTTTGTTGTTGATGTAAATGTATTCAGCCCACAATTGTAATTCTAAACCATGTACGATTATAATTGACGCAGGTTGTAATATCCGTATCTTTCAGGGTGTAGTTGATAACTGCGTAGGGAATCTACAACGTTAATCTTTGGGAATGAATTAATTGAATTAGAGAAGAAGGTGTAAGGCAAGAGAATATGAGAGGAATGCATTCCCAATGAAGGCGAGGAGCACAACTCGCTAGGTAGAAGGGCGACTGTCGTCAAGCAGTAATCGGCGAGTGACGGGTCCCGGGATGCAAGTTTGGGGAAAACGATACGAGTGGTGTGTATCGCCGGGGCGGGCGTGGCCCTTGGCGGCGGTGGCGGGCAAGAGGAGGACAGAGGGCGATCGGGCCGCGTCTGGACGGACTCGCTCTCACTCACACACTCACTCACTCACTCTCCCGTGCGTGCAAGGTCGGGGGGAGGGGAGGGGGCATCCATATTCATGGCAGCAGTGAATGGGTGCTAACAAGCCGGGCAATTGACGGGGGCGGCTCGCAGGCAGGCAGGCAGGCGCGCTGGCTGCAGGCGAGTGCGCGCGGCGGCGGCGAGGGCGGCGGCGCCCCGCGCTGACAGCCCTGTTAGCGCGCCCTTTGTCCCGGCGGCAGGTGACACCGCCGGCTGCGCGCGGTCTCCCGTTCGTGCCCCTGCCGCGCCCCGCGCCCCGCCTCGCGTCGCACCGGCGGCGGCGGCGGCGGCGGCCCGCGCTCAAACGCGCCGACCCCCTAATGACCGCCTAATTATCCGCACGCCCGTCTGCGCGTGCCACAGGGGCGCCGCCGCCACCACCGCCACCAGCACCGCCGCCGCCGCCCCAAACCCCGCCAACGCGAGAGGAAAGCGATTCTCAAAACGCGATTTAATATCCCGGTAATCGAACGCTGTTACTGGCGAACAACACTGCGCGGGCAACGGTTGCGCGGGACATTTGCGCGCGGCGATGGTGTAACGGTCAGCGTATCGGACTGTTATACCCGATCCAAGCTGTCGATTTTTAAGAGCGAAAAGTCCTACGAAAAGTTCCTTCGGAGGGGAAGTAAAGCCGGCTGTCCCATGTTAGTAGATTTACTTGCATGTAAATGATCATCAAGCCTAAACGACGCCTCTGAGCTAAATTAAAATTGCCTGTTTCTCACCCAAGAAATACCTCCCTTCTCTGCTAGTTGGAGAAAGGAGCGTAGCGAAATTTGGGTGCTCCGACGGAAGAGCAGGCCTCAAGGCCTGAGTCTCGCCACGTAAAATAAAGCATTAATTCAATTCAATTCAATTCAATCATACGCAATTTGAAATTCCAGACTATTATCGTACTAGTTTTACAGTCGTACTGTCTGATGCGTACTGCGAGTGGGTGTGCCGTTAGTTTGGTATTGCGGACTTTCGGCACGAACACAATGCGACGCGAGGCGAGGTGGGTTGGCGATTCAAAGCGGTGCGGGAACTATCAGAAAACGGAAGCCGAGCCGTTTGCACCATGCGTATGCTTATTGGTAGACTATATAATGTATATAGACTGTGTACTTATTGCTATGAAACAGGCTTAAATATTTCGACTTTAATTCGGGCAACCTTTTTAGGAAAAAAACAATTATTCCATATAATAATCAATTATATCATACATATATTACTTAATATTTTTCGTATTATCATAACTGCCAGGTCAAAATCAATTTTGAGTTCTTGATCATTAATATTATGATCAATAATCTAGCATTGCTCTGCCATTTGAAGTCTTGACCTTCGATGTGATTGCGGGTTCCCATAGTAATCGACTGCGAGTCTTGTTTTCATAAGAGAACTTAACAGTTTTCAATAATTAATTAACAACATTTTGTTGTTTCGCTTATTTTTCCGCCTTGATATCTTATAAACATGACGTAGAAGCGATTGCTACGTTAATCTAAAACAAAAATGAGCGTGATTTCTCAGTAAGAATACGTCAGTAAGCGCAGTCTAGGAAATAACTTCTTTACTGTTTTTGTCCTTCTTTTTTTTGCCACATCTAATTTCAGATTTATATTCATTATTGTACATTTAATACTTCAGTATTTTAATTATTTTTTAAATTGGAGTTATTTGTACAATATTTTCGTATTTCAATGTCTCTGAATACCTATTTTTTAAGAATACAATTGCTGCTGTTTAAAGGACGCCCATTTCGATCGTGCTCTAGTATTGCTGCGATCTTTAGAGTGAATGCTGGCATTCTCTGCTTCAGGACTTGAAATACAGATTTACTTCTTCCCAAACACACGCGTATGAGCATGGATATCATGTGCAATATGATTTTTTTAGATATATTATTGTTATTACTACTAATAATACTAATGATTATAATAACAATAATGATTACAATACTACTAATAATAGTAATTTTGTCAAGCAATTTTTTTCTTTAAGTATATAATTATCATTTGAATTATCATGATATTTAAATTGAATGAAACTGATATACTTGAAAACAAGAGTCCTCTTAGCTACCCATTGTTTCCTGCTTACTTCCTTGAAAATGATGCGTATTGGTCCACTTTACATAAGTTCTGAACTTCACAAATGTCATTCCTTAGATTTCACCTCCAACACTCTACTTCCCTTAAGAAGGTGTTAATCAGGGTTCAAGTTGCGGAGAGGTACCAGAGAAAATTGCAGGTCAACAGACGGTGTATTCAAGGCGATATTATGGGAAACAATAAAGTCTAAAGCCTCTTATCTACAGTGTCTAATCCGCTTACCTAGAAAACACCCTCCAGGCGGTGAGACAATTTGTTGTTTCAGGACACGTAGGAGAATAACTTCCAAAGCGGAGGCGAGCGGTGCCCTCTGAGCTCTTTCTCCGACACCCAGGAAGCAGGTACTGTTTATTCCGAACAATTCTCTCTCACTCTGAGCTGAAGTAAGTTGACAAATGAAACATTTATCGAGTGACTTTTTAGTGACAATTGTTTGCATCATGTGACGCATGACGTTTTTACACAAACTATTGTTCATCGTGACGACCCCTTTGGTCATTTTAACTAGTTCTTTCCCTCTCCCGCCATTGTATATTTTTATTCTACATTTTTATTCTTATTCATTATTCTGAACTAATGATCTTATAATGTTTTTCTTGTATGTTTAAATGGAAACAAATAGTATTCAGAGAATTGCCGTGCATTAAATTAATGACGTTCAGAAATGCTGTTTTCTTGTATCGTGCTTTGAATGAAGGTTTAAGTCATTTTTTCAACTTATTTGCTTGAATGTTTTAATGATAAAAAATACGTACACATATTATTATTCCTTAACCTTATCAATAATGAATTAGAATTGACGTTGTATTTCTTGATTAATAATAATGTATCATTCTATTGAAATCACATCACTTTAATTCACAGAATTAGTTTTTATGACCATATTCATCAACTTTGAATTAAAAAACCTTAAAATTCACCTAAAATGAACGTTACCGTCTCCTGATCACCACCTAAAACCTCCTGCAAATCAACCCTATGAAAGTGAACCCGAATGTGCATTCTATCCCAATGGTACAGATGCAGAGTAGACGAAATCTGAAGACAACATCCGATCATCTGGTTCTTCCTCAAGATTAAGCTCCAATTATACATCACCTCTCGGAAGAACAAAAGAGAGCTACGCAGTGACACTGGCGTCCGAGAACCAACCGCTCCCCACATGCTACGGGTTTCGCGATGACCGAACCGTGACCTTGGTTACAAGTGCCGCTTTGTACGGGTTCGTTGTCGACGAAACCTGCATGATGTGGGGACAGACGACCACAGGCGTTTTCTCCATAGAAGAATTCTGTCGCAGTCGCCTGCAACTCAACCCTGCGATCATCCGCGACGGGGGTTGAAGTCCTTCGAGAAAGAAGTTGGTGGATGAATTCGCCGCGACGAGCAACTTGCAGCGTCTTCTTTCGTCGAGGTAACTCTTCCGTGGCAAAGGAACAAAGAGGAGTTTCGTCGTAGAATGTTTTATATTGAACGGCAAACCGTTCCACAAGAGCTTCTCTCACCAACGCAGTAGCAGGTGAGCCAAAAGTTTCTATATTTTATGATATACTTAGCGAAGAAACTTCTTGAAAACACTACGCAACTTTCTTTATGACTGTTATCGGGTGTGTTTTTCTTTCTCATGTGAAGCCTTATATTGCCATAAAGCTTTATTTTTGGGCTACTTTTTATTTTTCTAATTATTTAACTGGTATTCTTGCTCTTACCTCAGTAAGAAAATATCCTATGCAAACAAAAAAACAGCAAAACAAGAACAATGAAATGAATATGTCTTATATAAGGCATATTTGTTTCTTCAAACAAACAATTTGTATCTTAAAACAAATCATTAATATTTTTCTAATCGTATCAACGACAATGGTGATTATAGTAGGAACGATTTGATGATTATAATACGTACAAGGAATAATAGAATACTATATACTAACAATGAGGTGATCGTTAGCATCCTGTGAAATACAAAGTTTTTCTACTCCTTTTGTATAATTATGACATTTGGTAGCTACAACCCGTTGCATATTGATACTCATTACGATACCAATTTCATTATGATACAGTTTCATGACCAATCACAGAGAAGTTTTGAAACTAACTTTTGACACTTTATTAATCATTGAGAATCGTTGTAGTAAAGGTTTCGTTCGATTGTGAACATAAAGTTACATTTAATATTATGCTTGACAGTTTTAATTTCTTTTATTAGTAGTAATTAATACGTGAAATATTATTTACATTAAATGATGATTATTTCACTTTGATCCTATCTGACCAGCGCAGTGGTAAACCAAAGCTAGGAGACCTTGGCTGAATCCGGCATGTCAACGGCCACGAAACAATTCAATGCTTAACTTATAGAATTTACCATAAGTAGTAGAAAATTACCAAATGAAACTCGTTGCATGATGAAGTGATATTCTACATCATTTTACGATGCCTAAACATAGTAACATTTTGCCTTTAACGCGGACATAGGTTGAAGAGGAAGAGAAATAAAGCCAAATTAGGAATGGAATTTGAGTTTTCTTCCGTTTTCCTCAAAAAGTGAAAAGGAGAGAGAAGGTGAAACAAAGAGAGAGGGTCTCAAGTTCCCCGTTAAGAAAGGTGTAATTATGACACAATTTAATTGAATTTTAAATGAACTCCAGACACTTTCTTGAAGGCGACCGCACACCTTATTTATACGTACGTGCAATGAATTTGATAAAATCACTAATAAAGCAAAATAAATTAAAATACAACAATATTTTTGATATTTTTAATGGAATTGAGAAGGTATTGAACATAATGAAATGATGCAAAATGATTTCGAATAAACAAAACGGGTATAATAAAATAAAATTGAATGCACGTATAGATGTCCTGAATACGTAAAAGTAATAACCATTGTTCATTACCGCTCTATTAAAAATTAATATTACTTATTATTATATTAATTAACAAAATATTGTTACTCTTTTTTGTAATTAATTAATTAATTAATTAATATGTCTGAACAGTTGCATCAGTACAGGTTCAACATTTAATGTACAGACCCTTGTCTGGGGGTGACGAATTTCTGGGAAACTTGGTTATTTTTAAATATTATTTTCGTCGTTTTTTATTATGTTAGCGATATTTTAAGAATTAGATAATAATTATGAACATTGCTGTTGGTGAGTACATTAAATATAACTCATTACAAGTAACCAAAGAATTTGACACAAGTGTATTAATTACAGTAATGAATAAAATGTAGTACTGCAGTTGGAACGCAATGTTATATATACAATTCCCAATTTGATGTTTAGAGATTGTACCACATTCAACATCAATTTCGAGAATATATTTAACTCCATCTTTTAGAATAAACTTTAAATGTATATCATCACGCTAATGTGTTTTAAAGCATGTGTTCTCTCCATAGAAAAACGCAATCACGGATGAACAATAGATACAATTATGTCATTGATAAAAGAAACAGTTTCATACAAAAAATGCATAGAATTGTTTTCACGACAGATATTCAACAACGGTATGTATTTTATCATAAAATTTAGTTTCTATGATAATAATGTTTTGACTCATGCATAATCCAATTCTTCAAAAGACTTGTTTACCATTCAATTTTTACTATTACTTCATGCTAATTATCTGTTAATTCGTCTATGTTAAGTTTTTAAACCGATAATATTTTCTAACACAAATGACAAAAATATGATATTTTTTTCATTTTCAATAGCAACCTTTAGTACGTATACGTATTTAGACGTTTAGTAAGCATGAAAGTCTTGATATTGTGTTAAAATGTTTGTTTTGACAAGACATGCTGGATTTGTGAAACGAAACAGACGCTAATACATGAAAAATACAAAGTGCTTAAAAATTCGACTTAATGGCGTTCAAATAGTATCACGAATCGAATGAGAATCAATAAGAACAAAATTAATTTCTAACTATTCTCCACATCAACTATGCATAGAATTTTATCATTCAAATTATAAGTGTTCGCAGATAGAAAATGGTCTTAATACAATTTTTAAACCAAAATCTTGAATCGTTTCCCAGAAGATTAAAATTCATCTGAATTCACAATTCAAAAACACACCTCATTCACTGATAATATAAAATTCACATTAACATATTCATCTTGTGTTGAGTTGAAAACATTTCTTAGTACCAGAACTTGTGACTACATTTTGGAAACATTTAACTACATTTTGAAACAAATTTTACGTAAATGTCTCGAAACACTGCAATCCAGTCTGCAATTCTGAACATAAATAGGATTCACAAAGAAAGTGTCGCCACACGCGCTCCGCGTTCTGAATTCACAACTCAAAAACACACCTCATTCACTGATAATATAAAATTCACAGTAACATATTCATCTTGTGTTGAGTTGAAAACATTTCTTAGTACCAGAACTTGTGACTACATTTTGGAAACATTTAACTACATTTTGTAACAAATTTTACGTAAATGTCTCGAAACACTGCAATCCAGTGTGCAATTCTGAACATAAATAGGATTCACAAAGAAAGTGTCGCCACACGCGCTCCGCGTTCTGAATTCACAACTCAAAAACACACCTCATTCACTGATAATATAAAATTCACATTAACATATTCATCTTGTGTTGAGTTGAAAACATTTCTTAGTACCAGAACTTGTGACTACATTTTGGAAACATTTAACTACATTTTGAAACAAATTTTACGTAAATGTCTCGAAACACTGCAATCCAGTCTGCAATTCTGAACATAAATAGGATTCACAAAGAAAGTGTCGCCACACGCGCTCCGCGTTCTGAATTCACAACTCAAAAACACACCTCATTCACTGATAATATAAAATTCACAGTAACATATTCATCTTGTGTTGAGTTGAAAACATTTCTTAGTACCAGAACTTGTGACTACATTTTGGAAACATTTAACTACATTTTGAAACAAATTTTACGTAAATGTCTCGAAACACTGCAATCCAGTCTGCAATTCTGAACATAAATAGGATTCACAAAGAAAGTGTCGCCACACGCGCTCCGCGTTCTGAATTCACAACTCAAAAACACACCTCATTCACTGATAATATAAAATTCACAGTAACATATTCATCTTGTGTTGAGTTGAAAACATTTCTTAGTACCAGAACTTGTGACTACATTTTGGAAACATTTAACTACATTTTGAAACAAATTTTACGTAAATGTCTCGAAACACTGCAATCCAGTCTGCAATTCTGAACATAAATAGGATTCACAAAGAAAGTGTCGCCACACGCGCTCCGCGTTCTGAATTCACAACTCAAAAACACACCTCATTCACTGATAATATAAAATTCACAGTAACATATTCATCTTGTGTTGAGTTGAAAACATTTCTTAGTACCAGAACTTGTGACTACATTTTGGAAACATTTAACTACATTTTGAAACAAATTTTACGTAAATGTCTCGAAACACTGCAATCCAGTCTGCAATTCTGAACATAAATAGGATTCACAAAGAAAGTGTCGCCACACGCGCTCCGCGTTCTGAATTCACAACTCAAAAACACACCTCATTCACTGATAATATAAAATTCACAGTAACATATTCATCTTGTGTTGAGTTGAAAACATTTCTTAGTACCAGAACTTGTGACTACATTTTGGAAACATTTAACTACATTTTGAAACAAATTTTACGTAAATGTCTCGAAACACTGCAATCCAGTCTGCAATTCTGAACATAAATAGGATTCACAAAGAAAGTGTCGCCACACGCGTCCCTGCGTGCCCCGCGTCTCGCCCGCGCCGCGCGCACACCACCTGCGCGAAGCCCACTCATAATTGCGTCGAGCACTGGTGTTTAATTGCAGCGCCGCAAGTCAATTGATTCCCAATTCGGTTCGGGAAATTGATGCACTGGCGCCAGTTTGGCCGCCACATCATTACAATTTGGCCCCGGGGTGCGCCGATTAAGCTCGGGAGGCGGGCGGGGGGGGGGCGTTTATCGGCGGGAGGGGGAGACAGGCGCCGAGATAGGGGCGGGGATGCGGCCTGGGTTGACGACGAAGGAGGCGGCGAAGAGAGACGGAAGAGCTACGAGAGGGCGAGGAAAACGCCGTGGAGAGGCGATGGATGCTTCGACGAATAATACGAACATAAACAACTCTTCTGAAAATGAAATGTAGAGAGGGAGCTATTGTAGTTGGAATGAAGGGTAAGCAGAAATTGTGGGAGAATTGATTGATAGTCATTCCGCTCGCGTCAACGGGTAAGGTCATTGGCCCCGTAAGGGTAGTGCATGTTTTCCTCGACATGTGGCGTTTATCTCCCCCTCCTGGATATCCTGGATGACGAAATCCGGCGATGACCTTCCGTTGACTAGTGAGGTTTTCCCAACCAGGTATCTCACATCAGCAATATCTCTAGCAAACTTCTCTCGGCATGTGTGGTAGTGTAGTGCATGTGTGTATGTGTGTGTGTGTGTAAGTAAGGTACAGGATCAGTCAAGGAATGGGAAAGAAAGATTGCGCGCGGTCCGTGGCCTGTTTGGTAGGGTACTGCTCCAGCATTCAGTCTGGTATTGATCAGAGAAACCACGGTATTGGAATACTCACTGAACTCTCGTCGCTCGCCCGTTAGAATACTCGTGAGAGTGGTGGGAGAAGAGTAGGGGGATTGTAGGGCTGCACCCCAGCTGGAAAATTTCGCGGTGGGGAGTCGAAGCAGAAAGCGGCAGGCAATGGAGAGACGGGAGACGGGACGGCGAGGTTTGCGGTTGAGGGTGTGACGAGTGATGAGCAGGCCCGAGATGCGGCGACGAGTGATAAAATGGCGTGCAGTGCGAGGGCGACGCGCGGCGGCGGCGGCGACGGGAGTTCCGCGTGGACGTTCGAAGGGCGACTGAAAGGTGCAGCAGGTTTGCGATGGAAACGGCAACAGAGCAATTGCGTCACCGTTGGGGGGAGAGCCCGCCCTCCCCTCCCCCCCACGCGAAGCCCCCCAGCGAGGGCGACGCGGACCATTTCAATTTCGTGGCGCTAAATATCGCTACAAATTGTGTAATTATAATAGAGGTTCAGGAGCAGGCAGAGATGCAGAGATTGCAGGGCCGGAGTGCTTGTTCCACTGCAGCCACCATCATCGCTTCTGATGCTGTAGCTGGAGAAGGGTTGATGATTCATTGGGCGAGGATCTCTGCGCATTAAGCAGTAGATTTTCAATTATTGCATGTGTATCCGTCAATTCTTGGGTCTCTCGTCATCTCCCACGAAAATAATGGGACTCGCAACGAAGAGTGGCACCCTTCCCGCCAAGTGTTAAAATCTAATTTTAATGTTTCAGAAGGGAAACTACCCTCAGTATATCATAAAACATTAATAATGACAATACTTCATAAACGTGTCACTGACATAAATAGAGGACAGAGAAGCTTCTTTTTTTCAATATATTAGTAATTGGAATTTTATTTATCTATATTTTTTTATCTCCCACACATTCATATTCACACCAGTGCTCTGAGACTGTAACTGCAGGTGGAAATATGCACCCACCGTGAGAAACAGAAAGGGACTTTCTTTCAGAACGGCCGACTTTAAGGAGACATTATACAGGAGACAGTTATGTAATGACGCGAACATTGATTTCGATATTTTAAGGGAAACTATACACTTGATAAAGAGAAAGTGTATGTTTGCATGTCGTCCGTGAACAACACTAGCGTCTAAACCACTAGTAGAATTTTTCCAACATCGTAATTCCCCTATCGAACTCGCCCGAGCCCGAGATTATAGTAAAATACATTTATAATGATCGCACAGTTACGATTTTCAACGTTAAGTCTTTTGAAAATGCTAAGTGCTTTTGAAAATTGCAATAGTATTAAATTCTTTGGATCCTTTCCTGTAACTACATCAGTGATACTAGAGATTTTTCTTCAAATACTTAATCTTTACGATTACTTTTTTATGTAATAAACTGCACAATTTATAAAATATTAATAATTTTTGTATAACCTGGGATGAAATTTGGGTAATTTTAAACACGCGGTTTTCTAAACACGCGGTTTTCTAAACACGCGGTTTTCTAAACACGCGGTTTTCTAAACACGCGGTTTTCTAAACACGCGGTTTTCTAAACACGCGGTTTTCTATACACGCGGTTTTCTAAACACGCGGTTTTCTAAACACGCGGTTTTCTAAACACGCGGTTTTCTAAACACGCGGTTTTCTAAACACGCGGTTTTCTAAACACGCGGTTTTCTAAACACGCGGTTTTCTAAACACGCTGTTTTCTAAACACGCGGTTTTCTAAACACGCGGTTTTCTAAACACGCGGTTTTCTAAAAACGATTTCAAGTATTTTTCTTTAAATTTTTAGTATAAGAAGTACAAAAAGGGGTATGTACGGTGCGGCGACTTTCCAATTGACGCGCACGTGGCGGGGCGGCGCGCTTCTCGGGTCTTGCCGCTTCGAGAGGTGCGACCTGCGGGATCGGAGGCGAAGGGCGAGTCACGGGCGTGACGTCACCCCTGCTACAAAAGCCGGCGGCGAGGGCTGCCAGGCAGTATCAGCCCGTGAGTTAGTCAGTCCCGGAGTCAACTGGACAGTCAGCAGCCGAGCGGGAGCGAAGCTGTGTCTGGAGATACGATAGCGAGAAGATGACTCGCCGTTTAGGGATACGCAGTCAACCATTGTCATGGAAGATAAAATAAATATGTTGAGTTGATGTGCGACTTTCATTTACCGAAAGTAACAAAAAGCCAAATTAAAAAATAGCGCTAAATGCAGTAAATTAATGATAGCAACGTCATTTTCAAGTGTTCATTTGTTGTCAAAAAAAATATTAAATTATAATTGTTTACTTTCTTGTCTTGCTTCGTAAGAGGGGAAAGTACTGTAGCCGTGCGCCGGAAATTGGCATTTTTTCGTCAGAAAAACCCTTATTGGCAGACCATGGTTACAAATAAGTGGATTTGTTACCATCCCCAAACACGTTGGGTAGTCAGAAGCCATGTTTTCTGAGTCCTTGATACCAAAAAATTGATTGACATCCATCTCCTCTTCTCTCGATCTATCAGTTTGCCCCTCTGTGCGTCCTTATGTGTGTGGTCAACGTTACCGCCTAAACCAGAGGGGTCCAAATTGGGAGACCTCAAGGGCCACAACCAAAACCTTTAATATGGTTGCGGGCCATGTTTTCATTACTTGGGCGATGCACAGCTGACTTCCCCGTAATGTTGAACTCGGCATTTCGTCCGGCTGCTTTGAAGCTAGAGGGAGAGGGAAATCGAGCAATGCGTGATATCAGGCCCTACTATGCATAACGCAGTGAAACACATCGGGATGATTTTGAATTTCTGAATGCACTAACAAAATCTTTAAATGTAAACTTCACCAATTTTTACATTAAAGCGGTATTATTATTATTATTATTATTATTATTATTATTATTATTATTATTATTATTATTATTATTATTATTAGTTGTTATTAATATTATTTATTATTAATAATAATAAAATGAAACTGCAAATAATTAATTAAGCACATTGCGGGCAAAGGGGAGGGGGTACCGGAAATGTAAATGCAGAGACGATGATGCGCTCCATCTCCTGTGGCGCTGTTTGATTTCAAGTGTTGAAAAGACCAGAGGGATAATGCGTGACGTCCGCACCAAGAAATAAATAAATAGCTTAGAAAAAGTCAGGTAGATTAGCATGTTCTCGGCTTCTGACGACAGGTTTTTCTCCCTTCGAGGATTTTTTCCTCAGCCGCACCTAATGGTCTCTTTTCCGCGGCTTTGATGCGATGAAGAGACAATTTGGAGTGAATACCAGAATTCGAAAAGTTAGAACGAGGTGGGATGTAGGTATTCTAATGATGTAAAGGCCTTCAGCCTAGCCAAATAGTATTAAGTTATTTAATTTGTATATTGGTATTGTAAAGGAAATAATCTCCACAAAAGTTTTTAATAGTTTTATTAACAATATTCCATAGTTAACTTTCGGGAATGAATTTTCCCATCCTCAGTGGATCTCTAGCAAAATGGAGAAATGAAACAAACATAAGTTGAACACAAAACGGGGGGGGGGTACTGTGAATATAGTGGAAAAATAAATAATATATATAAATACAAAAAGAAAAGAAAATAACTTACTGCTCAAGCAACGTGGATCTCCCACGAACGTTCACAAATGGTCAAAATAACAAGGTGGTAACAGATAGATGGCAGACATCTTTACGAGATGAGTCTTCCTCTTCTGCATCGACTGCATCGACGAAGCCGACAGCCAAACAGAGCGCCACCCGAATTAAGTTTCGAGCGGCTCGGATCCCCATCCCGTCTCCTACTGACTACACCTTGAGGCTATTGACGTGAGTATCGCCTGAACCTGGGCAACCTGACAGGTAGTATCAAGTTCCAGGCGGACTTCTCTCTGTGGATTCCAAAGCATTCTGAAGAATCTTCTTCACCGAATCCTGCCCAAATGACGACACACCAGGGGCCCAACTGGTGGGTTACCAGGCGATGCCCCGCAACACAGAGCCAATGGTCCAGGCCTCTCTCGATCCACTGCCTACGCATTGCCTCTACCTTGATGCTAACGACGTGAGTGTCGCCGTGAAACTCAGTGACCGGGTGGTCGTCTCCAACTCTTGACCAGAAATCGCGGCCACCCACGATTCCCCCCCTGCGGGGGAGGAGAGAGGCCTACCCGACATTTGAGTAGCCCGAAATTTCTTTGCGCTGGGAATGTAGGAGCGGTCGGTACTGCGCGAGGCACTGGTAATTTTTAGCGCCATAGATGACAGGGCGGGGTAAAATCGAAAATGTTGCCCAGACTCAAGGGAATAAAAAAACTAACAAGTTCGAGAAAGTTTGAGCCATTCTGTAGCAATACTAGTTCATTCTTATCAAGTATCTACGGTCTGAGATGTGAGCAATAATAATTAGTTTCCATCATCATTAGTCTCCGCCGTTGCCATCATCATTAGAAATCAAACCCCTGTCGGTGATGGGTGCGACCGCGTTCCAACCGCCCATTTCCGCGGGCGGTGTAGGGCGGCCGCAAGTGTCGGCACCGGGTATAGGCAGTGCGTAGGTGTGGCAATGAGGATCGGGGGGAGGGGCGGCGTGGAGCGCGGAGGGGCGTGATGGGGAGGGCGACACAGGGAGGAGGGGCCCCGCGTGACGGCCTTGGGGCACACCGCCGCTTGTGGCCGGCACGATGGTGGCGCCGCGGAGAGCCCTGACGGCACCGGCCGCAATCTCTGCCCTGCCGCGTTCCGCCCCCCCCCCCATCCCCGTCTATGAGGGAGTGCTTCCGCTCAGGCACGGCGACAGAAGCCACTGTTATTGCGCAGCTGCGCGCGGAGCAGTTCTTTTATGAGGAATTTGGTCTATTACACGTTGACCAAGTGATACAAGACGAGAAACAGAAAATTGGGATGTAATGACTTCTTTATTGTGAGCGTGTTATTGTATTAGAAGGCACTCGATTACGCTCGAGAATTCTTAGTACGTTATTCTTCTTCCTCAAATAATTGTTTTTATGGTATGATTTTTGCGGGTCACTTTTTTCAACTTATTCCTCACTTCATTCAATAATGTGTTACCAAGGACACGGCCTACAAATTTACACGGTTATTCCTTAAAACTATTGTGTGAATTTCATAATGTTTATGCAATATGCAATATTATGTTATGCAATATTTAAAAATTGTGCTAAATCAATTTATCTGAAAGAGTTTCACTGAACTATCGCCTTGTCGATTTTGTATTCTAAGATATTATTAATTTCATGTATTGTAAACTTCTTTATCATATTTTTAAAACATCTGTTATATATATGTTATTTGTTTCTTCACTTATTTCATTACTATAATTACTGTTATATAATCATTGTATAATTCGATATATATTTTCTATTATATGTATTTTACTGAATTTCTTCGAAATTATATTGTATTGGGCTTTTAGCCTGTTGGTTTACTAAATAAATAAATAAATAAATAAATAAATGTTCTTGTCTAGTGTTCCCTTCTGCATGTTCTGGGCGATTATTTAATTAAGAATATTGGTGCAGGTGATTTCATGGAATACGTGATGACTTGTCTTTGCGTTTCACGCCAAACTCACAAGTCACAGTACTGTCGCGATCGACTACCTGTAAAGGACTGTAATGGCTCACATGCTGATTCAAAATTAGAAATTAAATTTAAACAATCATACAATTAAATCTGGTAAATCTCTGGGCAAGAAAAAAGGGTTACATAATTTGCATACTATAATAATATTTTAATCTGTATTACTGCGAGAGCATCTCAGCGTATACGTCATGCTATGCACATTTTATTTCATAGTCATTGGCTTTATCTTATCAAACCGATCTGGAATGGAACATTTTTTGCGCCGAGACTGCAGTGCCAGGAAAATAGACAGCCGCCGGACCTCTACACGTGCAGTGCACGGGTAAATTCCAGGAACCCTCGGTGCCAACGCGGGCGGCCGTGCCATGTGCATTTACAATCGAATAAATCCAGCAGATCGAGGCTTCAAGAAGGTTTCGAATCGGTTAAGCTAATAGATCAAGGCAATCCCCATTTTCTATACGCTCTAGTGCTACTGCACCCCAGCTGTTATCGCAGAAAATCAGATTAATCATCTTCGTGGTAAGCAGACGTGTGCTTATAACGTAACCGTTTTTATGCCTTTGCGCAATTCAAATTCATATTCTTGGGGAGTTCAATGTTAGCACTAGTGTGCATGTTATTTTAAGTATACTTCAAATTCGCGGTAAACGTCAAGCACAGAAACTGATATTAATTCGTATATTATAGATTAAATTATTATGCCTGTTTATAGATGTTAAAAATAATACTGAGGCGCGGTATAACTTGCGTAGTATATTGCAAAGTATACTATTTTATATGTATCAGTAATAAGTATACTTATTTGCGTAGTGTACCAATATTGCAGTATTTCTGAACAAAACTGTATTGTGCGCGTGGGCTAAACTCTTCTAGAACACACTTAAGTGGGCCTAAATATGGCATTTTTACCAGAATTATCTGCCCCTGTGAGAGAGCAAACTTTGGAGTCTGCTAGTCTTCAGGATCAGCCCTTCATTCTCCTAATATATGTATATATATTATATAAAGAGATGGTGTTTACAGAAATCAGGTGGTGTATTCTTCTATTAAACCGTAAGAAATACATTATGCTTTTTTTCATTCCCGTAAGTGTTATAGTTTGCAATTTTTGGCTTTACATTGTTTCTTGGGGAATCTGCCTAAACCGCGCGAGCATAGATGCAACTTATCAATGAGATGACGATGTAGGTGCACGGCAAACCTCCACTCGACCTAATTATAGTTTCTGATTTCGTGTGACTGAGGATAGTGATGATAACTAATGCTGTTATTGAAATTATATTGTTTATCGCAGAGATTTTGTAGAAAACCACCAAGCCGACGCCACACACGACTCAGGTTGCGAAAGTGAACCTCGTGTATTGGTATTTATTGGCAGTTCCTGCAGAATCCTTACCGCATTATAGGCGTACCGCCAAAAGGTCTCAAAATTAACAGAAAATATTACATAATAAACTCGGTAAAAATTTTAGAAATATTACAGAATTACAGAAATATAACAAGAATTACAAATATTATAGAGTTACAACATGCTACATAAAATGTGCTAAAATATACTCGTAATATTTAAATATCTTCTCAATGAACAAGATAAGTTTTTTCTTCTCTGAAATATTGACATCCAAGAACACGTGAGTAAATGCTAGCGGAGGAGTTGCCCTTTCTATGAATGTATCGATAGTCAAGAGGTGAAGAGAAAATAAAAAGTAACTTGAAAGAAGTTATTGTGAAGGAATTCCTTGAGAATAAGGGTATGTAGGTACACAATTTTTTTTCCAGATCTAATTACTTTTCCCTTGAAAATAGTGATCTTCAGTACGTCGTGCAGCAAGTTAACAGACCTCTTAACTTCATTTCAAGTCCATTTAAAATGGTAAAATGTAACAAAGGGAGCATTTATTGTAGTGGTTTAGGTGTTTTATTTACCGCAAAGGCTATGCAAAACACCATAGTATTTGCCCTTTAGTAACCTATATGTTATATTTGTCAATGCATATGTAAATTATTTTATAATTAAGTCGTATAGTAATTAAATAAAATTATAAATGTTTAAATAATTGCTTAGACCTGTACTGCAATTGTTTATTTGTAAGGAAAGAAGTAAGAATATGAGATACCCTTTTTGTTTTGGGACCTACAAGGTGTCAGGATAACCGTAAAGTGTAAAAAAGTGAAATGCAGTTTCTTGCAAGGTTTGACATACAATGTGCTGTATTAACCTAAGCGTTCTGGAACTAATAGGTTTTATGTAAAATTCACAGTACACAATCGGCCATTCTTTGCCAATTTTGTTTCTTACTTCTTTTTGACGAAGAACATCGAAAGATATAAGAGCTCTCTTTTCATCATAGTTTGATTTAGTTTCTGAGCTCTCTAATATTGCCCTTCGCAAATTTTATTGATCCTTCTGCCTTCTCTTTGGAAGTCACACGCAATTGTCAATTTCGTGAAGATGGCTCCTTTCTTAAGACTCGGCCGTCCCACAATACACTGTAGCTCCTTTTGTGACTTTTCGTTAAATCACAAGGACTTGCTGCGAACTTCACTTTTATCAAAATGAAGTGCACCCAACTTCAAAGAAGTAAAAGAAGGATAAACGAGGTATAACAATTATTTCTCTTAAATTATTTATATTGGAGTTCCTTCTTCAATTGGCTCCACGCCCTTGCGGAAACGGAAAGTGAACAGTTGCACTACACGCATAAAAAACAATCTTCATCGGTATCACGCAACTATTAACACTTCTAGCTACTGCGAGAGCGAATCTTGAATTAATGATTATGCAAATAAACCTCGTCAGTCTGCGCAAAACACGTTGTACACAGACAGCGTGAGAATCTAAGCCTTCTAAGTGTGTCGTCACAAAGATGGTCACCAGCACCACGAGAAGAAATGTAGGTGGCATTGGTTGTATCGATAAACGCTGAACCGGCAAAAATGTAATTGAAGGTCCAAACATATCTCATTATGTATATTATGGTGTGGGAAACGTTTCTGTGAGATCCTCAGTCTCAAAATTTTAGTTTGTAAGGTCATAGAACGCTTCGTTTAGGAGTTATTTAACTACCTATATTTTATCAATTCTGTCAAGCGTTGAAGGTTGCATTTGATATAAATATTTAGATAGACTTTTTTCAAAAACTCCTTCACATTTTAAAAGTCAAAATGCAAGCCACGTTTCCGTAAAATTATCATTTTTTAGAGACCTCATTTATAAAGACTGGTTGCTTGTGAGAGTATGCATACTACTCAAATTATTATACAATTTTTTTTCAATTTTTCTGTCATATTACATTTAAATCATATTAGAAAAAGTGAAAACCTAATTGCGCTAATTTCAATATTAAGGTTTGCGGATCGGTTGAAAGAAAGTACAAGTATTAATATTGGGATTTTAAAGAGTAAATTATAATTAAAATAAACCTTAGTTAATCTGGAGACAATCGCGAGGTTTCTAGAAGATCGAGCCGGTAACCTGCAAGTTGGCAACACCGTGCGCGTGTCTTGTGTGCGCGCGCGCATGCAAGATAAATCTTGATGGATAGAAATTAAAATGATCTCTAGGCCCTAACAATATTCATAATTATATATTCTGCAATATTTGAAACGCTCATGTAATATGCATTTACTTTACTACTTAATGAATGTATACATTTTCGAACTCTAAGTGCTGCGATGTGTAATATAATGTTAATTTATTAAGTAAATTAATATTAAATTAAAGACTGAAGGGATTTTCATAATATCCAACTCCCTCCTAGCACATCTCAAATTACTTAAACGATGCGCTGGTTATTCGAATTTACCATTTCAATTTATTTATTGTTTTTACAATTTTTGAAAATACACAGAGAGCCAAAAATATGGCCAGTCCATCTGTACCTTTCTTTCCTACGCAAATGAAAACAATTGCAGGAAAATTTAGAATCGTCTCTACGAAAATAATCTGTTTAAAATTTTTAAATTGCCCACGTCTCACGGAAAATATTCATCTTTTCAAAAAACTGAACACGATATTATTTGAAGATTCGTTTTTGATGAACACATTTCATGAAGAAAAATATTTCATAATTGTAGTTGTGGAAGATTTCATAACTGTAGGAAGATGCCGAACCAATTTTGAATTTTTGGAAATTGGTGCGGGTTTCATTTTCGTTAACCTCACCTAATTTTTTTAAAAAAAATGGCAATTTAGTAATGCGAGAAAGTATGTGATGTTGTAGCATCACTTGTTTTGCTTAGTTTTTGTGCAGTGTACTTATGCATGTACGGAGAACGGCGGAAGCTGATTGTATTGATTACATTGTTTTTTGAGCAAATGAATTTGTTCTTCATTATGTTTTCCCAATTTTTCGACAGTGGGACCCTGACACAAAAGATAAGACATCGCTACCTAAAAGTTCTTCTCATACATATTTTTTGAAGCGACAAATAAATAATAGACGTTATATTCTTTCAAAATGTGTAAGGGAAAATATAAAGCTGATATTAAGAAAATCTTGTTTAGAAAGTGTATCTGAAAAATTGATAGAAATTGATTCAATATTGCACAAAAGCTTCAAAAGATGTTTCGAAGCATCTGTACCTCAAGCAAATTAGGATCCAATATTTTAAATAGAAAACATTAATGAGTAAATATTTTCCTTTAATAATTAAGGTGCAGATCGCAAAAGGTAGTGGGTGTAAAAGGAAATGAAGTTAAACTTTACAATTATCAAAAATTCAGAGATGTTGATGAAAAATCGGATATATGCTATATTAAATGTAAACTTTGTTATAATCAAGCGACAACTTTAAATTTTAAAAAATTAAAAATTTGGTTCAGCGAGTTATATTCAAATGATTATGATTTTATTCCAAATTACGCGGCAATAACTCATATTTTGAAACTGTCGTACCGGAAGTTATTTAAAGATCGATTTAAAGGTTTCGAAAGTTTTGTTAGTTGATTAAAATTACATCCGTAAAATTTTATTTTAATTTTCATCACCAAGATCTGCGAAGTATTTTACTTGAAATTTATAACAAATCATGTCATTAGATTTGTAAACAAATTCGAAACAAAATTATTATTACACTCGCTTTATGCTCCATATGGCCAAATTGAAAATGTCGACAACACAGCATCGGCTGGAAAATTACGCTTCAGAGAGGTAATATAAAAGAATTAATGTTTTGCAAAAAACAGCATTCAAATCCTAATTCCTCCCTGCGTCACAGTTCCATACAAAGGACATCATTCACGAAACAACGAAAACAGCCCACTGTTTCCCAGCCCCTGCAACAAGTGGATAACTGTTTCCAGGAGAATGAATGGATAATTAGCGCTGTTGGCTGTTGCACTGACCGCCAAGCGAACGAAACTCGTAGCGATAAATAGAAAGCAAGCTACGTGTTATGTACTCTTGGCGATTGAACCATTCATAAAGCCACCAATGAAAGAGCAGCGTGAATTGCGCAGTATCGATGTGTGCTGTGTTATCGCTGCGAATTGTCACAGATTGGAAGGACTGCGCCTGGATACCCTTCGCAACGTTAGGGATTTCACAAAATTGCTCGTTCCATGTTCCTCTGCGCACGTTTCTAAACTTTTTCAGCCTATTTACAATACCGTACATGGAATTGATACGTGCGAGGTTTTATTGTTTTTAATTTTATTAACTTCACATTAGATACTGTAGTATATTGTAATATTTTGTCACGCATAATATCCGTAAGTCAAAACCAATGGAAATTCATTAATTTATCAGTTATCCTTAGTTCTTTTTGGTGAAATTAATTTTTTTAAGCTCAAAAGTGTATTTTACACAATTTCATTGTTTAAATTTTTAAATGACAAAGATGCAATAAAACTGGATTCTTTGCCCAGATTAATAAGAATAGTACGAAAGAAAAAATAAGAAAGAATTGTAAGAAGAGCAACGAAAATATGTATTTAAAAATATGAAATCCAAAGCGACGTATACACTGTATATAATTTACCTTGTACTTATTCTACGTTTTACTAGATATAATTATTACCATTTACGATAACACACTATATCAATATACATGTTACATTCTATATTTATACATTTTCAGAAGGGAAACGTGATTTGAAATTGTTGGCTTCTGCAAGAAAGATTTTAATGAATCAACTGACAAATTCTGTGACTGTTTTTATAACATTCACTATGAAAAACAACTTCACACATTATTATTCAGACCCAAATACCAAGAAACGGTAACTAATGCAGCATTTACGGGTAAGCAGGGGAGCGCTCAAGGGCTTCCCCTCCCCGCAACTGCCACCCTACTATTTCCGTTTAAGGCACTCTCGCTACGGACCCATTCACTATGCGAACATAAACATGAGCATAACGCATAGACGTAAACATCAACATAAGTGATTGACTGAAGTATTTACAATGTCTATCATAAACGTAAGAAAAATAACAGTTTATATTTGAGACATTCTGGTTAACTATTGGTTGGATGTGAGAATCTATTTCAAGGTATCGACTGTGTCCATGGCCCATATGGCGTCAGTTCGTCAATCGACTTCGCTTCAATTTCGATTCTCGATTTTGAGTTACCGTTCTGCGACTAGTTCATTTCTTATATCTTACTTAAGCATAAGCACTGAAGCTTGAAGCTTGCCAGCTTTTAAGTTAACGTCTTACGTGTAATGGTTATGCGAACGCATTGTGAATGAGTCCGCTTATGGACGTAGTCCTAACTTTTATGTTAACGCCATGCTTAAGTTTGTGTTTGTGAATGGACCTTACCACTTCGCAACTCCCGTTCTTTTGTCCGAAATCGCGTGCGTCGACGCGAACTATCAGGCTGCGTTTGCGTTGAAGATTTACTGCTTGACTAGGCCTGTGCTATCGCCTCAACACATTATAATAAGTGAAGAATTACTGCCAGTATTTATATAGCTACAAGCACAGGGAGTATTGTCTTAGAATAACGCAGTTGTTCTTTTCTTTCCTGGATTAGTGTTACTATACTTTGATAAAGTTGAGATTGTAAAGTAGTTTCGAATTATTTTTGAGAAAATTGTAATCTAGCAACTTTTTTATATTTAATGTAAATATTTTTATAATTAAAGACAAACGGATGAATGGTGGACGTTCAGTTTTAGTAACATTCATAACCTTATACGTTATTATAGATTTTTTAAATTCTTTGGTAGCGTTACAATTTCTCTTAATTGTCCCTAATTAAAGGAAATATAAATATTACCTGGGTAATAATTTAATAAGAAGTGATGTAGCAGTTTCATAAATGAAACATCTACGGGTATAAATGAAGACAGCGGTAATTCGGTGCAATAAAAACGTAATTTAAAATATAAAATAGAATTTGAAGTATAAAAATCACTACGTAAAAAAATATTTGACCATTCACTTTGTTTTTCGATTTGATAATCATTTAACATGGCATTTTGTGTTCAGTAAAGAAACTGTAGATCCGAAATACTAAATACACGTTTCAAATTAATTTTTTCTCTTATATTCCGAAGTCTGCTTTACATTTTTTAAATGTAATTTTATTTTTAGATTTTCAGTTTGCCATTGGTGGGAAAAGGAATTTATTGTTCCCTCAAAACATTTACTTTCGTATTCATTCTTAGCAAGGCAAACTCATGTGAACTTCCAATGTGAGCAATCGGGTACCCTTCAGTTTCAGATCATGTGAATTAACTTAGGATCACGAATACAACAGCGATAGAACATACATTAGCATACTCTCTTACTTTGATAATCTTTCAGAGATTATTCAAAACAAAATTTTAACAAAATAATGTTCTCGAACTTGCAAAAACTAATAATAAATAGACTCTATATCCTCAACAAAAACGTTTGCAGGCGTATTATCACCAGCTGTGAGGACTGAAGTAAGGCTGACGAATATCATTCACATGTTGTTATAACAGAGTCGATAATGAGCGTGCTTTGGAAGAGGCTCCTCGGTTGCCTTGGCAGTGACATCACAAAGTGCTGCGTCGTCTACGGTTATGCCAACTTCAGCATACTCTTGTCAGCTGGTCCAAGCGAATCGAACTTCTGAGATAATTTGGCGTAATGAAACATTAAATCAACATCAACACAACAAAAAATTGACTTCCTGTCTATTTCAATCTAAACGTTCATACACTGATAGACCATGAAATCAGAAAAGATGAGTAAATTACAGCACGCTTTTCTTCTGAATTATTATTCGTTATAATATAGGCTATTGTTGGCGTTGATTATCGTAAACTGAGAACGTGACTAAAATTAAAATTAAATTATTATGATGGTTCTGGAAATTTTTAAGATGGTATGCATTATGATAAGACCATTTACAATATGCAATGGAAGATACGGCGAAATAACATTTAAAATTACAATAAAAATTAAATAAAAGAAATAAAAAACATTTAAAAACTAATAATCGCTTTAATTCTTTTGAAATATGTCATGTTATTAAATAAAACTTTATTATACATTCCTAAAAAATTGTGAATTCCTAAAAGATGTGTGTTGATGTCTTTAAAAATTAGTACACGTTTTAAAAACTAAATATACCTTCGTAATGATTCCTTATCCTTCATCTAAATGCACACTTCCTAATGAAAGACATTTGTAATCTCATTCACGGATCTTGGGTATTATGACATAATTAGTGAAAAAGAATATGTTACCGAAATATTCCAAAAGAAAGTACACTTTGATACATCAAATAATAGAATAAACAACAATTACAATACAATGCGATGAACTATTTAACACTAAGAAACACCTTTAAATAATTATTAACAAAGAAATTGCCATATCATGTTTTAAAAGTAGAAATTAGAGAAAACTGAGATAATCGGATATTAGTAAAAGTGTTGCAGTATGTGCTGGCGTAGCGGCCAGTAATATCCAAACGCTAGTTGCATTGCAAAATAGGTTTCTAAGAAAGACTCTCAAAGCACATTGGTTTATTCGAAATTCATTGCGAGCTAAATACATTGCCATTAAACGAACATATAAACAAAATAGAGGACCATTTCTATCAAAATCTTTACCCTTCATCATGTTCCACAATATTTAATCGACACCGCCGTGCTTCATGGCCCCTATTAAATCTAGGTTCCCCAAGGATAGTCTGACTCCACCGTAACTTCTGTTTTCTTCTACACTTTAGCACTACCTTAATTCCAACGTTACACCTGAGACCACATCTTGAAGCCTGAACACATCTTAGACCATGTAGGAATGAATAGTCTTTTGCTATGGATCCAAAACGTAATAATATAAAATGTACTGTTTTCACACTCCTCGACAGAGAGAGAGACAGAGACCGACAGAGACAGAGTGATACACACAGGGAGACAGAGAGAAATGTTGGACGAGAAGAAATAAATTTAAAAAAGTTTTATGGCCACAAGAAAAATTCTCAGAGAACAGGAATGAATCAATAGGATGTGAAAAACAATTAATATTGTTTTAATTATAATTTAATTTTGATAATATCAATATTCGATTTTTACTCTATTCAAAAAGTTGTACTTTCAACGTATTGATGATTCTTTCAAACGATTCGAAAACGTTAATTAAAATTAGTCCAAGTAGATTTTATCTTTTAAAAATACAATTTAAATGTAATAAGAAGGGAAAATTGAAAAAAAGTGTATCATAAAATTTATGGTACGAAGTTTTATAACGAAAATTTGATAGCAATACCTTACGCGTGAATGGCAAACAATTCAGTGATAGATTTTGAAGAATTTATTTCGAAAATTTCACGATTGGCAGCGACATGGATGGGAGAGAGACAACATTACATTAGATAAAAAATTATTAAATTGACGTTAATGTTACAAAGTCTCTATGTTCAATAAAATGATACATTCAACTTTATTAATGTCCGGAAGAATACATACACATATTTGCAGAAGGAGGACATTACGTAATGATATCGTAGTATCTTAGGATTCATAAATCTATATATTGGATGGCATTTAATTCTGAAAGATCATTTTATATGTGCAATGATCCTTGCTTGTCTTTACAATGTGCTACAAATAATGCAAGCACTTACAAATAATACGAGTACGTATGGGCATGCCCAATTACCTTTTATCTTATTATAACTTCCGAAAAATATTCGGGCGGTCCGGATGGCAGATATCGTTAAGGCAGTAGTGCCATAGCGACCCCAGACCGAAGGGTCGCGGTTTGGAGTCCCGCCTCGGGCATGGTTATATTGTTCGTCCTTTCACACCCTTATCATATCGTGTTATACTCATAGTTACCATACACGCAATAGTGGTCGCTAATGGCCTAGTAGTTGATGGACCTTAAATAAAAAAATCTGGGAATACGTATTGGTACCTGTGGTATCTCTAATACACCTCAATATGTTTATCAGTACTTCGCCCCGCATTTGGCATTATTCCCCAATACAACACCGATTGATTGATTACTTCGCATTTCCGTTTTGTCAAATAACAAGGTATTTAGCCCCATAAGAGTAATGCATGTTTTTCTCGGGAGTTGTCCATTATCTTCCCCCTGATGGTGAAATCTGCTATTGACCTACATATCGGGCAGATGAGTTTTCCAGAACCAGATATCTCCCACCAACGGGTCAAGCTCTAAGATCGCGACTGATCTCCTGGCGTGTGTGGTAGTGTATCGCATAAAAGTGTATGTAAGTAAGGGGACAAGGAAAAGGGAGGAATGATCGTGGGCGGTGCGTGGCCCGTTTGTGAGGAACTGCTTCCTCATTCTCCTGGTGTAGATCGGAGAAACTACAGAGGCGAGCAGCCGGCCGCTAGCATTCTCCTCCAGACAGCGACTACTGAATTCGATCCAGATATGGAGGTAGGGTCGAAAATCCTGCTTCTGACGGGACTCGAACCCCAGGACCCCCTGGTCAGAGACTGAAGAAAATCAATTGAGCCGGTCGCTGCGTTAAGTGGTTGACGAGGGATGACAGCGGCACCAGTAAGCCCGACGTAGCCCATGGAAAGGATTTGTCTGCTTCGGCTCCGTTTCCCCCTCTCCCCAGGTGAATTAAATGTATACGCGAATTTCTGATAAAAAACAGTCCAGCGTGTTTCCAAGAAACAGATATATTACTTTTTATCATTTTAACCTCAGAAGCACACCCTCCCGTAGTATGTGATTTCTGTAATTTTTCGAGTTCTTCGCGGCGTACACACCACCGCAACTATATATACACGTTTCCAAGACTCGAAGCGCTAATGCACACTCAGGAGGACATAAGTGAACAGCGTTTGCTCTGCAATTCTGACGTCCGGCTGGCGAGGCAATGTTCAGTCGGCCTAAAATCAAGCACAATCACAAAATCGCGTACGATTTAGGACAATGTAATTTGCACACCAATTCCTCCCATTCGTTTAATCCGTTTTTTTCAGTTATCCGAAAAAGGAGATTTTTTCTTTCTCGCCTTACTTCATAAAAACATATAGAATAATAATTAAATGCCTGAAAACAGCGATTTTTCAACATAAAACTTTAATTATCGGGTCTTGGTAACGAGAAACAGGATATATCTTTTTCCGGTGTTTAGTAAAGTAGTTTATCTAATAAATTGTGTCGTCGTACATACATACATGGATTCATACATGCATGCATACATGCGTACTACATGCCTACATACATGCTCACATACATGCATGAAGGAAAGTTAACATGGAAGAGCACATTAAACTACTCTCAAAGAGAATTTTATTTCAAGTTTTTAATCGACTATCCAATAAATTTTTTTGTGAAAAGTTACTAATTATATTAATGTCTTTTATTAAAGAATATGTAACGTGAAAGACTGTAAAAGTAATGTATTGTTCGTAATGTATTGTAAACAAGATGTTTAAAAAAATATGTTTCAGATACTTGTAAGCGGCATCATGAATTCATTACTCTCTGAAACAGGAATTTTAAACATTTCCTATTGACTTTTTTCCCCGCCTCCCCAACCCTTTTCCAAAAATCAACGAGCGTCTCATTACTGGACTAAGCGGAGATGGACTGAACTCAATTTCCATATAAAAGTTACAGCGCGGCGAGTGAACTGATTGGCTTTGTGAGCCGTGCTTGGCTGTTCGGAAGTTGGCGGCCCTGTCATACGCTAACTTAATTTCGGGCCCGTGCCCATAATTCGGTCATATCGCGCGAGGCGAGCAAGCGAGGGAGGCGAGAGCGCTGAGTGAGGGCGGGGCGGGGGCGGGGCGGGGAGGGGGGAGGGAGAGAGGGGGAGGGGGAGGGGAGCGCGGTTGGGCGGTGGCCGGGAGCTGGCGCCGAGCGAATAAAAGCCCTCTGGGGGGCGTCATATTCCCTTCTTTACGGCGGTTGCCGCGCTCAGCTCGGCCGGCAGGCGGGCGGGCAGGCAGGCGGGACGGGCTCTCTCCGCCTGTGTCTGCCGGGTTGCAGCGGGGGACGCGCAGCGGCGAGGCGAGGTGAGGTGAGGCGAGGCGAGGCGAGGCGGTGGCGGTGGCGCGATGGAGGAAGAAAGAAGAGAAAGACAGAGACAGCAGCAGCGACACAAGCGCTCGGGGAAGCAGCAATGGCTGTGATGGCGCCAGCAACGGCAGATGGCGTCTGGAGACGAGGTGGCGATGAGGGAGTGGAAATGGTGGTGGCGGCGACGGTGGAGACGGGGCGGGGCGTGCGTGGCAGGAAAAAGAAGGGTGGTGCAGGTGGAGACAGTATTATCATTGTGTGGGTGAAAATCCCGCTGGGGGTGATAAAGGGACGGTGTATGAGAGGCAGATAGTCAGCGGGGAATGGCCAGGGAAGAAAAAGAGGCAGTGAAACCAAAGCAAGGCGAGAGCACTAGGACTTTCTAAGCACTGGAAGATATGATTGACCTGCCAAAACCATGATTCTACTCCTAGCTCAGTTCATGTTTAAAATTTTAAATGTCTACTTGTGAAGAAAGCCAGTAATTATTTTTCTTGATAGAAGGCTGAATGAAGTAGTACAATGCTATTACGGTCACAAGGTCATTCATTTTCCTCTTCCATATTATATATACATATATATATATATATATACATATATATATATATACATATATACATACATACGAGGGTTGGGGCATCATTTTTACTGAAACAAAATGTTATTGGCTCGCATAATTTTATTTGTTGCATGAAAGAAATGCAGTTCTAGTTTGGGTCAGAACTACAGATATTTCCTTGAGTGTGTTTTTGTAGCACAGAAAGCTATGCGAAATGTGTTGTCTGACTACCACCGTGCGAGATAAATGTAGCAACACTCCTACATCAAGGAAACCGTTCCCCGTTGAATAAATGACGCAGAATGTCGCAGGAAGTTGATGGAAGATGTTGGGAATAATGCCCTTCCATACCGGATAGTCACGAGATAGAAGTGTTCCAGCGAGGTCAGGAAGCATGCGGAGATCAGCAATGCACGGGGCGCTCTGCGAGTGTGCGTACCAATGTGGCACGTGCGGTAATCAAGCACGTGCTGGAGGGAGGCAGTCGATGAGCGCTACTGGAGTCAAAGACCGAAAGTGGTATTGAACAACAGGAGGGGGAAACCTAGGGTTCGAGTCCCGACGGTGGCAGAATTTTCATCACGAGCTGAAGCTAGTGATGAAAGTAGCTGGGTCGAGTTTAGCCGTTGTCGGGAGGAGCATTCTAGCGGCCGGAAGATCTGATCTGTAGATTTCTATAGTTTCTCCAATCAACGCTAGGTGCATGGAAGAGAAGTACCCTAACAAACGGGTCACGGACCGCGCGCGATCTTTCCTTCCCCTTCCTTATACTATTCGTACTCTCACCCCATATTTACACCCACTCATACACAATATACTACATTACACTGCTGCACATATCGGGATACCAATCGGGTGGTCAGATCTTGTCCCGACTGCAGCGTTGCCCCATTGGTGGGAGACATCTGGTTAGTGAAAACCCGACCAGAACGAATAGTTGAATAGTTCGGCGACGGTTCTCACGATCCAGCGGCGGAAGGGCACCGCTTCCCAAAGTAAAAAAAAACACACTCACGGGGCTAATGAACACAGCAGCTGATGCACCCGAAATCACAAATCAATAAATCAATCCCGACAGTTCCTGGACGTCCTCTTTTCTTTCCCTCCCAGTCCTCGTGTGTCTGCTGCTCCGCGCGGGAAAAGAAACTGAGATTGCCGCGCTCCGAGGGCAGATCGTCGGAGCCCTGGGACACTGGCTTGGAAGGAAACATGATCCCGTGCCTTAACTAGGCATGTAGACATTCTATAAACGTTTCACTCGGTTCTTTCTTTTTGATTTCTCTCCATTCAGTAAACAAGAATAAAGTACATATTCTGTCGTGGGGGAAGGGTCTCGCACATGGATAAGTGGAAAGACGGTGGGGACAGATGGTACCCACCGGCCGTCCCTTATTCTCCTAAAGGCCTAAGGCGGATGAGAGGGAGCAATAAGAACAGGGATGACTCCGGTCATGGGAAACATCAGTTAATTGGGGAGGTGTTCCTTACATAGGCACCTGACGTAGCCCAGTCTCGCCGAGGACTGTTCTTCAAAAGAGGGACCTTGAAGCGGCCATCGGAAGAGCTGGCGATACTCGAAGTGCACGGTGGTGAGCGGAAAGGGCGGGAAGCTGCTAGCGGGACCCCGGAGGGTCGGTCTGGACTAGTTGGGTGGAGGAGTGCCGGCAGGGCCAGTTAGGGCCGATCAGATGGTCGGATGAGAGGGAGCAATAAGAACATGGATGACTCTGGTCATGGCAAACATCAGTTAATTGGGGAGGTGTTACATATGCACCTGACGTAGCCCAGCCTCACCGAGGACTGTTCTCCGCAAGAGAGACCTTGCATCGGCCATGGAAAGAGCTGGCGACACTCCAAGTGCACGGTGGTCAGGGGAAAGGGCGGGGAGCTGCTAGCAGGACCCCGGAGGGTCGGTCTGAACTAGCTGGGCAACGGCCAGCAGCCTGTGGCCACGCAATAATAGTATAGTATAGGGAGAAGACATATTGGAATCACCTCACCAAAACAATCTCGAACTTTCGATCGTAAAATCCGTCTTTAGGTGGGTTTGTGATCTCTACCTTCGCGCACAAGTCATTATTGATGAATATTAGTGCTTTTCCAAAGATGGATAAGATTAGTGCAGGTGACGGAGATATACACACAATTTTGTACCCACGAATCGGGATCAGCAACGACTGGTGCAGAACATCAGCTGCGAGCTATTAGCAGTGACATCGCTAGATTTTCCAGCGCCCAGAGCCCTCTAAAAGCTTTTCATATCACTAACAAAAGAGGGCGAAAATTAACCTCCTCTCAACTGCGGAAATCACTCTTATCACTGAATGGCAGAGAACGTGCATAAGGAGAAAATTTTTTTGTACGTTTTGGGGTTTGCTTAAAATTATTTCAATAAGCAATAACAATTTTGCATTAAAATTGCAAATCTTATGACGAATATAAAACAATGCATTTAAGATTTTTCATTACATGGTTAATAAAGGGAGTAGCAGAAGGAGATAAGTAAAAGTCCCCCGGGGATAAAAATTGTTTATGTTGAAAAGCGTATTTGAAGTGTAAAAAAGTTTTTCGTCAGATTTAAATTAGTTTGCTCAGAATCCGTTGCAAAAAGAAAAATATCGTGTATTTTAGCTTCTTATGTAAGTTAAAATTTATTAACAACATTGCGCCTTTGGTATTTGACATAAATCGTTCTTGCAATTTTCTATAGACTATAAGGATGTGTTGAGTTTTTTTAAGAGGTTTATATCCGAATTTGATCCTTACAATCAACAAAAAAGAAGAAAGGAAAATACTTTTTTCCTTCGTTTTTTAAGAATATCTTATATCTTGACACATCATAAGAAGGCTAAATGGAGTGGAGGCCTTGGAGTGGGACAGAAAGGTGTAGAAGGGGGAGGAGCGGAGTGGAGAGCAGCTGGAAAGGAGTGTATATAAAATTGTTTCCATTTTACAATATCAAGATAATTAATTCCTTTTCCTGTCTAAAAGATAACCATAATAAATAAATGCAAAGGCATTGTCGTTAACTGTTTTCTAATCTTTAGACCCATACAGTAATATTACGTCCTTTCTATTTGATATCTATTGGCTGCTATGGTTTATAAAATAAACACCATTGTTATTTTATGACATTTATTTATAATTTTTTTCCACGTTTCGGGAATTGTTTTCCCTCTACTATCAAGTGTAAGCTAAAAAAATATTACATATCTCATTTTCTTATCTATTACAATTATAAGATTGTTCATTATTTAATTTATCTAAAATATTTTATAACATTAATTTATTCTTGTTAAACGTGATTAGAAACAATGCCATTGCATCATTAATTGTTTTTTAAACATATAACGTAACTCTTTTCTTTTTGATAATTTTAAAATTATGTATATGAACTTTTGGTACAAAATATAAATGTGAAACTCACCTTTTTATAGTTTGCATGATGACCGTATCATGTTATGTTTCTGCTTTCATTTTTATTCCACTTGAACTTCAAGTCTCGATTCGATGTTTGGAAAAAAGGAATTCCCGAAACGTGAAAAAATGTATCAATAAACGACATAAAATAACAATGGTGTTTATTTTATAAATAATAGCAGGCTACCGATATCAAATAAAAAGGACCTAATATTTCTACAGTAAAATATGTCTAAGCCGGACTCGATCAGGACACAAATTTCGGTTTGTAAGTTTGTCTAGTCGCACATACACTTGTTATATTGACTTTTTCCCCCTGGAAGAAGTAAATTTTATACTTCTTCTTCTTCTCCATTCCAAGGATTAGGCAGGAATGCCTGTTCCGTCTTCACCATGCACTTCAGGACCATCTCTTTCTGGGTCGGCCGATATCTCTTCTTCCCTTCGGTTGGTAGTTCATCACTAATTGTGGAATACGATCTTCCTCCATTCTTTCGATATGGAGCCGCCATTCCTTCCTGTTTTCTAAGATCCTTTCATTTATGTTGTATATATCTAGTTCTTTACGGATATCCTCATTTCTTATCTGGTCTTGTTTAATGCAGCCTTTAACTTTCCTAAGAAATCTCATTTCTGCTGCTTGGAGCTTACTTTCGTCTCTTTTTTTCATTATCCACGATTCACTTCCATACAGGAGAACTGGAGCAGCCATTGTCTTATAGAACTTAATTTTTGTGTCTTTCCTTGCTTTGTTCTGTAGTGTTCGGTTTATTATTCCACATATTGATTGAAATTTATTAGTTTTATTTTCTATGTCTTTATCTGTGTCATAACTGATGTCACAACCAAGGTAATTAAAATTTGAAGTCTGGTCGATCACTGTGTTGTCAATAACTATTTTTGTGCGTATGGGGTATTTACCGCAATGGGCCATAACTTTAGTCTTCGTTTTAGAAATTCGGAGATTATACTCATTTCTTCCCAGTTGATGCAGTGTGTATACAGCTTTTTGCAGATCATCTTCACTTTCTTGCAGTATTGTTACGTCATCTGCATAAAGTAGAACATTTAGGTGTTTATTCTGCTTCAACTGTATTCCAGAACAAGCTACGCATCTCCATTTTTTAATAAGGTTATCAATATATATATATATATATATATATATATATATATATATATATATATATATATATATATATATATATATATATATATATATATTGAATAGTGTTGGAGATTTATTAATATTTCTTCAGTCTTCTTTATGCCAGTATTTATTACAATTTTTGTCTCGTTATACATATTGTTGATGGTTTTTATGAGGTGTCCAGGATAGCCACTTTCGTTCATTATTTTCCATAGCTTGTGTCTGTCCACGCTATCAAAAGCTTTCTCGAAGTCAATGAAGGCTATATAGGTTTCTTTATTTACTTCTCGTCGTTTTTCTAATATTATTTTAAGACTAAAAATATTGTCGTACAAGAGCGTCCTTTCCGAAATCCCGATTGTTCTTCTTGTAATTTAGCCTCTGCTATAATTTTCAATCGAGCGTTGATAATTTTTGTAAATACTTTATAAGCGGCATTCATTAGGCTGATACCCCTGTAGTTTCCACATTCATTTCTTTTACCTTTTTTAAAGACAGATATGACCTCTGTTATTTTCCAGCTATTGGGAGTCTTATAAGATTTCCAGCATTCGTTGAACAGATGAAGCAGTCTAAATTCGCTTATGGGGCCTGCATATTTTATGAGTTCCATGTTAACTCCATCAGGACCACATGCCTTCCTGTTTTTTATACTGTTCAAGGCTTGCTTTAATTCATCCAAGGAGATGGAATCCACAGTATTGTTGTAGCGAAGCTCTTCCTCTTTAGGTTCCAGTTCCAGTACACCAAAGGTTTATATAGTGTTCCTTCCATTGTTCTTCATTGATTATGCGTATATCTGCAACATCTTTCTCCGTCTGATTTAAATGTCTTAACGCTTTGTACGCAAACATTTGTCTTCCATGTATATCATGTTCGATGGTACTTATAAATCTATCCCACGAGTCATTATGTGCAGATCTTATTATTTGTTTAGCGTTATTCCTTTTTTGTTTATATTCTTCTTTAGCTTCTTGGGTTTTGTTTTGAAGGAATTTTTTATATGATATATCTTTATCTTTTATGGCTTTCGCTATACAATCGTTCCATACTCTCAGTCCCTTTCTTTTCTTATGCTTTTTTTTTCTTTCCTAAAGTTTCATATGCTGCCCTCTCTATGCATTCCTTTATATTTTGCCATTCCTTATCCACATCATCAACAGTTGGAACACTTGACAGAAATTGTTGTAATCGAATTTGATATAGTCTTTTTATGCTTTCTTGTTCAAGTAAGTACACTTTGAAAATTTCCTGACTTGTCTCTTTTATTGGTCTAATTTTCTTCCATTTTGCTACCATTGCTATTGTTGCAATCACTAGGTAGTGGTCTGAATATATATCACATCCTCGGTGTACTGGTACATTCTCTATTTGGTTACTAATTTTATCATTTGCGATTACATAATCTATCAGTGATCTGAGGCCTCTGGCACTCCAGGTGAACTTGTGTATTTCTTTTTTCCTGAAAAAGGTATTAGCAATTTTCAACTTATTGAAGGCTGCAAACTGTCTAAGTTCTTCTCCGTTTTTATTTAAGTGCTGTTCTCCATATACCCCGACAACTCTCGGAATCGGAATGTTACCAACCCTGGCGTTTAGGTCGCCACAGACGAGGACATGATTACTTTTGTTTATTTTGCTTATTTGTTTTTGAAGATCGTCATAAAACGTCCGTGTGTCCTCTTTCCTTCCTTCTTCTAGGGCATACACGCCTATAAGTATTAAGTGGCCTCTCTCTATTTTGAATTTGCACGTCGCAATTCGCTCATTTACAAAGGAATACTCCACTATCCTATTTTTCCACCTCTTGTTAACCATAATTGCTACCCCACTACTTGCCCGTCTATTTTGAGTTACTCCACAGTAGATCATCGTATAATGTTTCAAATATTTTGTACCTTTCAGCTTTTTTTTTGGTTTCCGTTATGACAGCTATATCTATTCCTTTTTCGTTTAGTTTGTTATCTAGTTCTTCTTCTTTATTACCTAGCCCTCTGACATTCCAGGTAGCTAGTTTCAGTCGTCCCGTAATACCGAATCGTTTATCCTTGGCATGCTTAAGTTGTTTCCACGATCCATCCAGTTGTGCATTGTGAAGAGAGCCAGTAGTTATTGAATCCCCTGGCCGCGTTACGAGCGCTGCGCAGGTTAAGTTAGGTAGTGGGGCTGCCACCTCACAGCTTCCAAACAAGCTGGGTGGTATTTTGGGCCACCGACCCTAGGCGGATTGCCTTTGCTGGGCTAAGAGTTCCGCCTACCCTTAAATTATATACATTTATTATAATTATTAAAATATAGTAACGTATAACGTATTTACTGAAGAAATCACCAATAAATGAATATTAAACATTCTTTATTGACAGCTTGAGTTTGAAATACACAAAACCGTACTGCCTACAGGCTGTATTCGGACTGCTTCCCAAGCGGACTGCTTTCAACGCGCAATGCGTCACAAACCAGTTCTATGAAACCCTTCCGATACCTTTGCATGGTTTCAGGCAGTGCGTATGGTCGAAGAATTCTGATTTACAACGCGGGGCAGGGAGACGCGTGAATAGGTCTCGCCCGTACACCTTTTCACGCTCAAATAATCGGGAGAGAGAGTCAACTTAAATAGCATCTAATCATTAGAGTATGTATTGTATTAAATATAATTAGGATATTCCATATTTTCAAATATATTCACAGTGGTTCGATATTAAAGCTATCTTGTTGTTTATGAAACCATTTATTATTGTTTTAATCGTTACCATTAGAAACTCACGGTTGAATCGGAAGATACTCAAAATCATAGGCTGCAGCGAGTGTACTGGAGGTTTAACATTACTTTTCAGAACAACAATCTACAAAATGGATATCACCTTCAACTATCATTTCATTGAAATTCTAATCCAAGTAAATTTTTCAGTTGGTTTATAGACATACTAATTTTATTTTCGGCTTTATTTGCCAATGTTTTGATACCTCATTGAATGTGTAAATTCCACGATCGTTGAATTAATTACCGAGAGGAATTTGCACATGCGTAGTCGTAGGGGCAATAATTCATGAATAATTATTTAGTAACAAAAATTGTTCTCGCGTCATTTCAGACAAAATTAGTTCACAGTTATGATACATGAAACAAATTTTACCAATACATTTATAGGAAAGAAGATAATATTATCGAATTTGTTTTGAAGGTAGTGACATTCAACTGCTCGTTTCTCGTCTTGCATAGAGCACAATTATTCAACACACATTGTTTAATTTGCATAGAAGAAAGTGGAAAATATTTTGTAATCACTAGAAACAGCTATCCTTTTCTTTTATAACGATTGTTATTAAATGATGTGGTGCTGATGTTAATGATGCTAATTGTTAATGGAATTAAAAAGAGAGAGAATGAAGTGCAAATAAGAGTATAATTTCACAGGAAATATCCAGATAGATACTGTTTAGGGATCGAAAATGATGTTTACAGCGTTGGGAATTTGTTACCTTCTGTCGAATAAATGTTATACGCAAAATAGGATAGCTATGTAGCCAGGAAAAAGCTGATAATAGAAAAATTAGGTTGAAATAAAAATATTGGATATGTTTATACGTAAATAATATAGATAAAAAATAAGTACAGGACTTGTTTTTTTAAGGGGAAGACAAGCAAATTATCTGAGAAAGGAATTAAATTTAGCTTTGAAATTCATTGCTCTAGTTAATAATGGTTAGGATATGCTGATACATTGTTGGATATGGGAAAGGATAAATAATAAATTATTGGCAAGAATGTATGATGTATTTAGAGTATTCTATGTATAAAAATTAATAGATACATGTAATGGCCTCTTTACAAAGTTCGTAAAGGATATGCAATACATGGAATTATACTGAATTATTTCACATATTCCATGCACTTTCAAGACCTATCACAAACAATGTTTATAGTAAAAGTTTGGAAAATCGAAAATGTACCGGTCGTAAGAGAAATTTACATCGCTTTTTGGTCACATTTTTACTTTCTTGCACTAGTTTCGCCGCGTAACTAAAAAATGGATGAATCCTGTATTCTGTTCTATACGTAGTAAACAGCATATTCTTAAACGTTGTGTAGTCAAAATAAATATTTTGTTAGTCCTTGATACCTAAAAATCGATCGTCGGAAAAACGCCCGTCTGCGCGTCCGTCTGTCAGTCTATCACCTAAACCGTTCAGGTTATTTGAATTGAAAATAACCTGAACGGTTGATTTAAACGGATAACCTGAACGGTTATTTAAATTGAAAATTGATATTCCACGATCGATTTAAATAACATCGAGTCTCTGAGTTTGACACACATTTTTGCAATCTCTCTAACATCGCAAATATTTACGTTAATGATTAATCGTACAGATTAGTGTATTTGTTAGGCAAGTACTTATTATTGCATGTATTACCAAGTGCTTCGTATGATGTTTTATATGAAGCACCTCAATATCTCAATAGGTTTGCGTGAAAACGAGCTTGAAATTTTGTATTTTCAGGAACACTCAAATGCCATTTTCTCGAAAAACGCGCCAGATTTTTTCTTCAGAATTTTAAAACTTATGGTACTGTATACTTTATAACGTGACATAAGTGCTACTTCAACATATTATTTTTTTTAAAAAAAAATACATTATGTATTTTTTCGTTCTTGGCCTTTCGAAGGTACTTCCTAAGAAGAGAAAGTTAAGTTATCGTGTATCGGAAGATTTTCGACAGAAAAGCTCTTATTGATGGGTTCTGGTAACGAAAAAATGGATACATCCTATTGCTAAATATAGAAAAAAATCCTCAAACACGTGGTGTAGCCAGAATACCTGATACCATACAATCAATTCTCGGTAAAACGTCTGTCTTGCTATCAGTCTATGGTCAACGCAAGCGCCCTAACCGTTCTGCCGTTTTCCTTCAAAATTCATATTCTCCCATCAAACAGATAGAACTCGAGGAAATATACGTTTTCGGTTCCCCTAATACCGAAGAAGTATTTTTTAACGTCCGTCCGTCCTCCTGCCTGTCTCACTTCAATGTTAACTCTGATTTTTTTGAAAATTGCAGAAGATTGAATTTTATCGGCGTTTTCCTACAACTGCAAACAACAACAAATTGAGATAAAGATTATTCCTTCAAATGAAATTTGTTTTCCATATTTATTTGTTTCAATAAGGTCATGTACATTTTTTGAAAATTCTAGTAATTTTCGCGCAATATTGCCAGCAATAAGTGCAATTTTAAAAAATTACAAAAACAAGATTTTCTCAAAAAAAGCTCAAAACTTTTGGTACGGATAATGCTAAATGCATTCTATAAGATGACATAAACGCCATAATGCTCTATTCTTTTTTCTTTCAAAATTTACATGAATGTATTTTTTAGAAAGATCTCTCACGCCGTTAATATGCAAATTTCCAGCGAAATGTAAATACTATTGTATTCTTAAATGTGCTTCAAATGGTTTCAAATGAAGGTTTTGGAAAACAAACATTTTCTGTAAGAAAGAACTTCAAATTTCAAATTTACAGTACAGCTTAAACACCATTTTCTTAAAAACGGCTCCAAATTTTTCTAATGAAATTGCCATTTAGGGTGAAGTTTTAGTGTTCTATCTTTAAACAATATTTCCGGTGTATTATTAAGAAACCGAAAAATTAGGAAAATGCCAAAAAAATATAATTTGGGTTGCGATAGATGGCAGCTGACAAGAGTACGTAGCAAGCCCGAATAGCTAGCCCAGACCAAAGGAAACAGAAAACTAATAGGGGTAGTCTGTGTCAAACTGTAACACCACTCGTTTTCAATCAGATAAAATAGTGTTAATTGAAGAAGAAAAAATTAAAAAAACGTTTTTGGCTGTAGAGGGGTGTGGTGGTTGTGTTGGTGGTGGAATTATTCCCGATTATCTTAGATTGACACTATTGAGAATTATTTCAATAGATTTGTCTTGATAAAAAAGATTGTCTAGAAAATGGTGCTCATGCGAGAGAAACGTAACCGTTTTAGGAACATGAACCCAAGGGAAGGTCCGGCGACCAAAGACAGCCATCGAAAACACAATCAGATTGCACTGCGTCCGGGATTCGAACTGCGGACATCACTGAACATTTCCGCAAATCCGCAAGAAATGAAACACGTTGAACACAGGGACGAAACGACGAAAAGAGCGCAAATGGAATAGAAGTCCCCTACTCTCCAGGACACGCGCCGTTCGCCGTATCAATTTTTACGACCCGCCCACGAGAACTTCGGCTTTTTGGAAGCGTTAGAAGATTGCAACGCGGTAAGAGAATTCCTGAGACAAACAGCACGTTAACCCTTTCGTAACGCGTAATATACAACATTAAAAGGAATACGTTGCGATGCGGTCGACCCGTTTCCAGGTCGCGCTGGCCGCTCATCGGGAGCAGGGTTTCATAACGACCCTGGGCATTGCGGGAGCATGTCGAGCCGTTTCGCGGCCAGCTGAACACGCGCGGAATCTGCACAGTCAAATTTTCCCCGTTCCCGCGGAAACCGCGCGAGCGAGGGGGGTGGGTGCGGGGCGGCGGGAAACGGGGGCGGGGCAGCAGGTGGCGCGTTTCGGGTAGCGGGTGGGAATGGCGGGCGCGGTGGGACACGTGCGGACTGATGGGTGGTAGAGCGGTGGTAGGGCACGGCGGGTAAGGTTGACTGAGAAGAATTGGTGGGTGGTGGTCAGTTCATACGGGTAGAAGTGTAGGAATGGCTAGAGTAACCAACAGAGGGAAATCACGGCGGTGGGAGTCGAAATGCCGTCAGTGACGGGGATTATGGCACCGAGCTATGGAGGCAAGCAGGAGTCGACGGCTTGGCATCAACGGGACGAGGGAAGCGATATATGCGACGACGGAATGAACTGCGGTGAGATGGGGTGCGATGAAATTGGGGTCGAAGGAATACGTGATGGCGTGGTTGGGGCAACGGGATGGGCGGGGGGTGAAGCGAAGAGAATGGAGGCGGCGAGAGAGAGGGTGACGAGATGTGAGGCGTCCAGATGCAAAAGGGTGGGATGGGAGGCAGCGAGGAAGGGGGGATGTAGGACGGCGGGTTGGGAGACGGTGGGATGGGGCGAACGGGGGACGGCGGGACGGGGGACGGCGGGACGAGGGACGGCGGGACGAGGGACGGCGGGATGAGCGACGGCGGGACGAGGGACGGTGGGACGAGGGACGGTGGGACGAGGGACGGCGGGACGAGGGACGGTGGGACGAGGGACGGTGGGACGAGCGACGGTTGGACGGGCGACGGCGGGATGGGCGACGGCGGGATCGGTGAAGTGGGATTGGGGAAGTGGTAAAGGGCGGAGGGATGGAGCGGTGAGACGTAAAGCGGCGTGATGAGGGGCGACCAGATGGACCCGAAGAGATAGGGGATCGGACGCGATGGATGACGGAGGGATGGGAGGGCGGGTTGGAGTACGTCAGGAGGGGGATCGGCAGGATGGGGGGCGGCGGGATTGGGTGACGGAGGAATTGGGACAGCGAGAGTAAGCGGATGGTTGGAGAGGCGAGTTGGGAGACGGCGTGATGTGGGGCGACGAGAAGGTGGGACGGCATGGTGGGTGACGGCGTGGAAATTGGGGCAGCGGGATAGTTCGGCGGAATGGGGTGGCGTGGTGGAAACTGAATGACTGTGATATGATTCTGGGATGGTGACGATGAGGGTGGTGGGACGGTGCGGCGAGAATGTTTTTTTGGTGAGGGGCAGCAAGTTTGGAGGAAGCCGGACGGGGGCGGCGTGCACGGAGGAGCGGGAGGCTGAAGACATCAGGCTCAGGGCAGCGAGCGGCAGGTGGGCAGCACGCGGTAGGTAGCGGGAGGCGGGATGTGCGGGGTGGATAATGAAACACAGCGCGTATGGGCCCGACGCGCCTGCGGGGCTGTGTGCGAACACGCCCGCTTGGCAGCCATCGCCTCGCTATCGAACGCTGCTGCTAACCCGACCTCTCTGCCCCACAACCTCCGCCGCTGAAGCCAATGGCTGCTTGCAAGCGCTCGAGCAATTAGCAAACACGTGCACATGTTCGTCCACCGTTCCCGCTACCACTGTTCCATTTTGTATTTTTCTTGCTGTATCATCTTATTCGTTCATCTACGATCGGATATTCTCAAACTTCGTCGCTCATTAACATTCATGCACGGTAACCATCATTACCGCTGTCTCTGCTCTGATACGCAGTAAGGTTCGAGTCCCGATGATGGCGTATTTTCGTCTCCAGCTACATAACACGACCGTATTCAGCAGTCTGGAGAAGAATAATTCTAGCGGCCGGATGCACTAATCAGTAGTTTTCTCTGTTTTTCTCTCCATCACAAGGCGAATACCAGAGCAATAAAATGACACGGATCAAGCACGAATTTCTTTTTTTTATTCTATCCTTTTCCCTTCAACACCGGAAGAGGTGGTATAGGGCATCAACTGATATTACTGCAGTGCCTTTGACCGAAAAATTCTAGGTTCGAGTTCCGATGGTGACAAGGAGAATTCAGCCACTGCCTGGAGGACAATTCTAGAGTCAGATTGCTCTGATCGGTATTTTTTCGTGGTTTATCGGATAAATAGCAGGCGAATGCGGTGCAGTACCCTAACGAATGGGTCACGGTGATCGTTCCTTCCCCTTCCTTGCTCCTTGTCCTATCCTCCCCTCTTTCTTACACACACCTACACATTCAATCACTACGCTACACACATCCCGGAAGACCGGTCGGAATCTCAAAGGCAGTCCCAGCTGCGAAGGAGCCCCGCTGATGGGAGATGCCTGGTTGAGGAAATGCAAGCCCACGTGTACTTCGGAACACCAGCCAACGAGGGAAGATCACCACTACATTTCGAGGGGGAAATGCACTACACTTATGGGACTAAAGGCTTTTTGCCATTGACGCGACTGGAATAAATAAATCTTCCCACACAAACACAATCACACACACTCACACACACGTACAAATATTTCCACAATTGGAAATACCAGCCAGGGGCTGTTGTGCAGGCGGCTGTTGTGGTGCCCCACGGAGGGCGATATCTGGAAGGGGAAACCTCCGGCACCAACAACAAGAACACAGCCACTACCAAAACTAACGACTAGACCAATTTATTTAAGAAAAAATGACTTCAGTGGTTGACTTAACCGGAAAAATCAATCGGGCACGGTTATTGAACGGATTCTCTCATTTAGAACAATCCATTCCTTACAAAGACTTCTCTATTTCCTCATCTGCGACTTATTCGGAAGAATTTATTTTAAAAAAAATGCAAAGTCAGGTAAACATGTCTATTGATCACCTCTCCCCAATCGGCGCCAGACACAAATCTTCAAATCGCCATTTTTTTCCATAATAAGGGCCCTTTTCGCTGTTGACGACGTCTGCTTAAGAGATAACAAACACTGGGTTACCTCTGTTCCACAACTCCCCATTGCCCCCAACAACAAGGCCAATATCACTACTCCCAAAGTTCGCCCTCTCATCGCGTGTCTGAGGCGGCCTCCCACACCCCTCCCGTTGTCACGTTTGCCATTACCCAAACCGTCGAATCCCTCTCATTCCCGTGCCGGCTATAATCCGCGTCTTCTTTCTCTCTTTCTCCCGCACTCGCCATCGCCTTCAACACATCCGCTCCCTCGCCGCCACCTCGCCTCTCCCCCACTCGCACCCCTCCCTCCTGCGCTCCCCGCCCCGCCCGCCACTTAACATAATGAGCGCGCGGTCGACATCGCGCGCGCTCCGAATCAAACCGAAAGTGTCCTGAAAAGCTTCCGCCCCCACCGGACGCCCGTTCGCTCGCTGGCTCGCCAGCCGAAAAAGGAAGAAAAAGCGTCGCGTGCCCCTCCCCCGCCCCATCGTTCGCGTCGTATCCACGGCCCTGTGTGCCCGCGTCTAAGCGCCAAACACCCAAATGGGCATGGGAGAGATTCGACGCGTGCGTAAACGCGCACGCACTCAAGCCCGTACCCACCTGCCCACGCCCGCACTCGCCCGTCTGCCCGACCGTCCGCGCCCGCCCCATCCCGCCTGCCCGCTCCCGACCGTCCGCCCGTCCGCCCGCCCGTCCGTCGTCCCGAACGTCCGTCCGCACGTCCGCCCTTCCTCCCGCCCTTCCGTCCGCCCGCCCGTCCGTCCGTCCGCCCGCCCGTCCGTCCGCCCGCCCGTCCGTCCGCCCGCCCGTCCGTCCGCCCGCCCGTCCGTCCGCCCGCCCGTCCGTCCGCCCGCCCGTCCGTCCGCCCGCCCGTCCGTCCGCCCGCCCGTCCGTCCGCCCGCCCGTCCGTCCGCCCGCCCGTCCGTCCGCCCGCCCGTCCGTCCGCCCGCCCGTCCGTCCGCCCGCCCGACCGCCTGCGCGCCCGTCCGCCCGCCCGCCTCTCCCTCGCCCGCGGGACAAAGAGGTCCCACGCGAGCACTAATTACCGGCGTTCGCATGGACTTTTATCGCCGCCTCCATTCGCAGCCGACAAAGGCGAGCGGTGCACCGAGTGCCCGTCGAACATATTCGCCGAACGCCACAATTCACGGCGCGGGATGATTAAATTTTCACTAATTCGGACAATAAACGCTCGGTTAACGGCGGAATGAAGTGCAAACAAATTATGTAGGTTCGTTGGCGGTGATCGCTGACGGGCAACGCCGCGAAGGCAAACGCGACCTCCCACCACGTCGCCGGCGCGCCAGAGAGAGGCGCGCCGATTTAGCTCAGCTTACACACAAGGCGGAACGCAACCACACACTTAAGCGAAACGAAACAAAAGTGCTCTTCAAGTGCTGTTTGAAAAAAAATATTCATACAAACAAATCATGAAACTCAATGTCGTTAGTTCCTCAATGACGACATTGACTTGTCTTTACCAGGGGTTTATATTTGAGAATGTGCAGATTGTTCGTATTGGAGATTGATCGATCTTGATTTGATAATACATTAAATGTAGACAATTCCCGATCTACGAATTTTTACCTAATATTAATTTCAAAATTCTTTAAAACATCTATTCAATTTCGTATGTTTTTAAGTTTTTCTGTCTCTTTTTAAGTTTAAGGTTTTCTGTACTACTTACAGACAATAGCAGTACGATAGTTTTGTAATTCTGTTGCAGAAAACGACCATTTTTCGTCGGAAAACTTTCCGAAACGAACAAGTAGATAGCTCTTGCACTTATACATAATAAATTACTTTCTCTAATTCGTTGTACAACCATACTCTACGTTTTGTGGGACCATGATACGAAAAAAATTATTTATGGCTGAACGTCTGTCCGTCTGCATATGAACAACGCTAACAGCTAAACCGTAGGCAATATTTTAACTAAAACTGTTATTCTGAGGCAAACAACGAAAATACTAATAAGATCGATCAAAACAACCGCCAGTTACAATTCTCCAATCAAGAGTTTCTCCTCCTAGGATCTCCCCGACAGACGCACTGCAGTGACATCAACTGATATCCTGAGCCACCTTTATCGGTGCAAATAACTAGGTCTAATTCAGACGCTGTCCGGACGGATGAGAATTCTGACGGTAAGCTGCTCCGTTCGGTGGTTTTCCGCGGTGTCTACGCTCACGTGCAAGCACTACACTACCACACAAATTGGGAGACCTGCCGGGAACTTAGAGCTAGCCCCGGATAGGGCGATGCCCCGCTGTTGGGAGACACACACACAAGCGGACGTGTAGTTCGGCGCCGAATCTTAACATCCAACGAGGGATTATTACCGTCACCTCCCATGAAACATGCACTACCCTTACGGGAATAATAGAAGTTGGCGTTCTCGAACAATCAATCAATCAATCCATCCACGAAAGTGACGCTAGGAACAATGCATTGATGAATGTAAATTGATGTGGTAAATGAGAATGGAAATTAATTCAATGGTGGTTTAGGTAAAATTCAGGAAGTAAAATAATTGAATAATTCGAGGCGGATGAACTCTTTAATTTCCGCCGTACTAAAATGCACAGCTAATCTAATACTCAGAGTGAATCTCAAAAGATAATAAGAATGAATGTGTAGAGTAATAGACAATAAATAAACAACATGCCTACAACATACAAAAGAATACTTAGCTTGTTAAAACAAATTTAAAAATGCCAGTACATTTTGTCCAAAGGGGAGAGATTCAATATGTACTAAACCAGTAAATGAAAAAAGAGTTCGTAATGGACAGGAAGCGCGGGGTGTAAGGGACAGAATTAACATGGGGAATCCGATCAAAGGGCCGCGCCATGAGCAAGCGGGCCTTCCGGAAAGAAAGGGGGCGAATGGGCGGCGAGCGGACGCCGAGGCCACGTACAGTGGGCGGAAATTCACAACGGCTAGCCAAGTTCACGAACAACACGTTGTGCGAATAATACGTTACTGGACGAGGATCGTGGGACGCAACTGTTTTCGCTGGTTTTACATAATGTTGAACCCTTGGCAATTTTTAAAAAAGATGATGAAACGAGAGAGAGAAAAAAGAGGGAAGGAAAGAGACAGGGGAAAGGCGGAAGGGGAAAAGAAATGGGGGAAAAAGAGAAGAAAAAGAGAGTGAGAACGGAGAAAAGAGAGAGGGAGAGAGAGGGAGAGAGAGAAGGAGAGATGAAGAGTACAACTGGAGTCCAAATTGTTTCGTATGCGCTATTGTGCAAAATAAGATATTTCTTACTATCAATTTCATTTTTGAAGGTTGAATACTATCGGGTGCTCTCACTCCATTGCATGAGAGTCAGAAAAGTGTAGTAAATCAAAATATAAATAAAATTAAATTGAAGAAAAAATAAAGAAAGAATCTTTACAACAAAATAAATCGACTGGTTGATTTTCTGTGTAATTTAATCTCAACGCTTAGCAATATTGAAATAATTTATCTCCTATTTAATATGTTGATCCAATAATGCTGTAACCCACAGTTCGATATCACTAAAAATTCTTTGCGACCGTGTGAAAGAAATCCTAAAATCCTCTCATGTTTTTTGACACTCTTTCAGGATCTCCAGCCACGCCCAACTTCAAACTCGGCAAAAACTACATAGAATATGCTCACGATTTATCAAGGGTAAACTCAGACCTCCATAAATACTCAACGTCATTAATTCCCAACAGCTATTAATATAAAATAAAACATAAATATTTTATTCAATAAATTATAAAAATAAATTCACATCTAATCAATTTTCAAAATTATACATTGAACACAGCCTGTACTATTCAGGACAATTAACGTGAGAACGAATATCAAATCATTATTTTGTAAAATGTTAACACCTCTGAAAGGCAGCGATGCCGAACAGGAGATAAAAAAAAAGAAATTACCTTCCTTCCTATCTCAAGTGTAATTTTCGCAATTGTTTGGATATTTTTCTCGCTCGGAACGGATTCTGTTTATGTGCGCTTCTTGCTGAACGTGGGAATAGAGATCCGATTCGTTGCTTTGCGACGTTTTCGCGTTTTATATTTCTGTTTATATGGCTTCTACTTCAACATCCACTAGTAGATAATGGCAACCGTTGAGAGGCCAGGCTCGCGAGATAGTGTATCGAGTAAAACAGTACTTTTTGCATATGAAATTCGCATACAATATAAAAAATGCGAACATTGCAAATATGATCAGCAATATCACGAACGTTTCGGAATTAACTGTGAAGAAAATTGTGAAGGAAGATCACGAAAGCTAAACAAGGGATCGTTGATTGATTATTTAATGATTCCGGGCACGTCAACCATCAGGGTCATTAGTCCTGTAAGTGTAATGTATGTTTTTGCTCGGGAGGTGGCGGTGATCTTTCCCCCGCTGTATGGCAAGATCCGGCGCCGACCTAATTGAATTGAATTGAATTGAATTACTGCCTTATTTTACGTGGCGAGACTCAGGCCATGAGACTTGCTCTTCCGTCTGACCACGCAAATTTCGCTACTCCTTTCACCAACTAGCAGAGAAAGGAGGTATTTCTTGGGCGAGAAACAGGCGATTTGAATTTAGCTCAGAGGCGTCATTTAGGCTTGAGGATCTTTTACATGCAAGTAAATTTACTAACATATTTACGTCACCTCCAAAGGAAAGCGCACGAAGGATTTTTTCGCTCCACGGTTTCGATCGGGTTTGAACCCGCCAACTTGGGTACAACAGTCCGGTACGCTAACTGTTACACCATCGCCGCGCGCGACCAACCGCCAGCGAACCTTTTTTCCCCAAGCAGGTACGTCCCACCAGCGCGGTACCGCCCCAGAGAGGACAAGCTCTCAGCTCCTGACGGGTCACCCGGCTTGTGTGGAAATGTAGTGCGTGTTAGAGTAAGAGTGTGTGTAAGAAGTGAGGATAGGACAAGGAAGAGGAAGGTGAGATCGCGCGCGGTCTGTGGCCCGTTTGTTAGGGTACTGGGGCTCCGACATTCTCCTGGTGTTGATCGGAGAAAAAACGGAAAACTACCGATCAGAGCAGACGGCCGCAATAATTCTTCTTCAGGCAGTGACTGAATTGGAGCTAGCCATGAAGCTAGTGTCGAAAATCCTGCCACAGTCGCGACTCGAACCAAGGACCTCCCGGTCAGAGGGACTGCAGTGACATCGCAAGGTATCATCTGTTGTTTTCTACTCCTAAAGGGAATGGTCACAAAGGCATAAAAGAATAAACGTGAACTCTTTCACAGATTCTTCTATCAGACGGAAAATGTATTTGTTCCATGCAGTGACAAAAAAAGTTTCCGACGCTAGATGAACTTATCGTGGTTACAAAGGAGGATGACAAATTTGATAGTTCAAAGGAATACTTTCGAAAAAGCCTAGCAAAAAACTGTTTCTAACGAAAGAGGGGGCAATCTTTCGCAAAAGTATAATTCAGCGCCCGTGGCGAATAAAATACCCCCAGGAAATATAATTGTAGAAACGAGGGTCGATTTACTTTGTATATTGATGAGACATATGTTCAAGAAGAGTCCCATCTAGTTTTTTACTTCTGGAAATCACAAGAGTAAATTGGAGTAGTCAACTAGATAGGCCAAGGAAAGACATTAATAATTGCTCGGGCTGGTGGTGGAGAGATATTCGTCGAACGTGGTGTTTTGATGTTCCCATCAGACTACAAAACTATCACGATCCACAAGATTTTGAGAACTTCCGGAAATGGCTGGAGACTGAAATACTTTCTCAGTTGAATAGTCCTTGTCATTGTAATGGACAACGTAATATATCATTGTGCACAAGCATACAAAAAGCCAAACTCCACTTTCTTGAAAAGAGATATCATAGAACGGCTAAATACACACGACGTAATTGCTGACACCTCTCTCACCAACGATCAACTATTTAACATTGTGAATAATATGTCATTCACTAAAAGGCACATTGTTGCCGAGTTGTCGATATTATCATGGATCAACGGACATGAACCGATTCATCTCCCCCTTACAATTCTAACCAAAATTCTATTGAACTTGTCTCGGGGAACATTAAATGTCATGTAGCAGCTGAAAGTGTAAGCGTCTCTCTTTCAGTTAAAGGTGACTTACGCAAAAAATAATCCAGTGAGTACTCCGCTGAACAATGGAAAAACTGTTGAAAGCACGTGAGAAATATAGAAAGAGACAATATCTACTATCAGACAATTTTCTGATTGAGGAAATGGACCAATCATCGTCTTTTTGAGGTCATAGTTAATTAGCAATAGCGAGGACAGGGTCACCGTCAGCAGTGACTCTCCCGAGAATGACACCAGCGTCACAGTCAATAATGTAGCGAGAAAACTCATTGAGAGAACGAAGTAGTAAGGGCGGGTTGTAGCGGGTAAGTAGTAGCTATCGTTGCAGGGGCCCTTGCGTCCAACTGTGTTCCTCCTAAGGAGCAGTAGAGCATGGCTTCGTCATACCTCCCGAGGTAAGTGAAGCCATGGTGTTTTTTTATAAGTTGTCAAGCTGTAGTTACGTGACCAGAGTTAATTTTGAGAACAACGTTAAGAATTATATTTCTGACGACATAATTATTGTGAAAAAGTATTAAATGTTTTATTAATATTGATATGTTTACATGTCTACGGAAATAAATATAGCAAGAGAGTTGTATTTATATCCAACACACATGATAATTAGTATGGGTTCGTAGACTTCCGCAGCCGGAGTCAATGCATTCTTGACTATCCGGGATGAGCCGTGTGTCTGTCAGTTGTACTCACGTTTCGGCCATCTTGCTGTGGCCTTCTTCAGAGCTATACTGCAGCAGCAGCAGTATAGCTCTGAAGAAAGCCACAGCAAGATGGTCGAAACGTCAGTATAATTGATCGAGACGTGCCTCATCCCGGATAGCCAAGAATGCATGATAATTAGTAGTTTCTAATGTAGTGAACGCTGTTTTTTTCAGCGATAACTAACATCACAAAACGAGACCCGCTGTGGGAAAATGGGTGAATATGAACCCATTTCATCATCCATCGGCCTCCTGGATAAACATGCTGTTGCACTGCGCAGCTTCAGGCGGCCGATCGCAAGAGGCGGCGTGGCGGTAAAACAAATTAACGCGGGCGGTCGCCTCGTCGGCGAGGAGTGAAACGATGGCCAAGTGCGTCGAGAGCGAATCGATATCTATTTGCAGCGGATTAATCGAAAGCACTTCGCACTTGCGCCCATCAGCGAATGGGAATGAAATGGCCGGTCTCTCTCCACTCGGAGAGAAGATATCTGCTGCGCCCAGCCGCGCCGCGCCGCGCCTGACGCGGACGTGGCCATTACGAACACTCACAACTGTGTGGACGAACCTTTATTCGCATTTCATTTGAGTGGACGACAATGCGTACAATAGGAGTCAGCGAGTGTGAAATCAAATGCCAGAGAAATAGATGTGTTATCGACGATGAATTTATATGGCAGATATGCAATATAATGCGAGGGGTAGTTCTGTATTACGAGTTTGGTCTTTCATTTATGTTGGAAGTGAGGAGAAATGAAAATACTTTAGAAAATTACTATTTTTACGAAAATCAAGTAAATGTGTTGATAAGTGAAATATTTTGAAAACTAGTCTCTTTCCTGTCAATGGAATAGAATTTCCAGATTTCTTCTGGGACCCTGAAATAGTGTTGAAGTAATCAATCCAGTGACAAACTTAGTCATACGCAGTCACTAGATTTTCAATGAACCGTGTTCATTACTGAGGGAGCTATTGGTCAGCTCCGAATGAACTGAAGAATTACAATGTAATCCTTCACTTTCTTAAGATGTTCAGAGGGATTATAATTAAAGTTTAACGAGTTCTTACCCCATGAAAGTAATAGGTATGTCGATAAGATAATTCAACTAAATCGTTTGCTTTATTTTAGTAATTAAAATCACTATGAGCTCATATTAAGAGATGATTATGAATTGCTGCTCACGAGTTGGCAAGACATTCACATTTTGCGGGGAAGAGGCCAACTCTTGCATTCTCACCGCCCATCCTGATCTTTCAAACTCTGCGGGACGAGTGAGATCCCGTGCCGGTCCGCTGAACGCACATCTCCACAGAGCATAAGATTATCACACAGTTCCGTCGTACAAACTAAACGTCCACACATTAAACACTCACATAACAGTTTAATATCACACGTATTAATAATAAAACGTGAAGCACGGGTTATGTGCGTCTTCCGTGGGGATAAAAGAACCATTTTACTCGAAGACGAACGAAGTCCCTCCATCATGGTAATGAGCACGGAGTGGGAGTGCGGTTAACGTCGTCTTCGTTCGATAGAAGAGTGCAAAGTATTCTTGGTAGAATATATTTTAATACTATAGGACCTAAGTGTTATACAGAGATTTTAAACTGTTTGTGCATAGATAAAAAATAAAGAAAGTTCTTCAGGCTGCAAGTTACAGCCAATCTGAAGCCTTGTCTAATGAACACGATTTATTGTGATTGGAGGACTTGAAATGTGGATAGGTGATGATTTACTAGCAGTCCACAGAGGCCGCGTAGGCTAGTGTGAAGACCAGGCCATAGAAAATGTCGGATTAACCCGACCTAATATGTTAAATACTTACATTTAAACAATAATTTAAAAATTGTCCTCTTTTGGAAAAGTGGAGAGAGGGATAAGGGAGACAGATGTCGGACTTCTTTGAAACATTTTTGATATTTTGGCTATTCTGGGTACTCTCTCTGCTCATAATATCCCGTTTCACATGTCAGGTAAGGAAAAGGGCAGTTCAATGATCACCGCTATAAATGTTATGTAAGTATTTCGGAATACAAAAACAGTGCCTGAATAACCAGTTTAATTTCCAACAAAACATATAGAGAGCATCTGAGGAACTGTTCAAATCCAAATCATCTTAATTCCTTTTTGTTTCATCTCTCTTCCTTTGCAAGTTCCAGTCTGGTTTTCATCTGCTACCGGCCTCTCCCCGAGAGCAAATCTTTTCATGAATTAGTTACGTCCACGTTCCACGGACAGCTAGAGATATGCTTTGGAACAACTGCCATCTGTACCTATTACGTCACTTCCAATAGCAGACGTTTCCCATAAGCAGACTTCGATTCCCAGTATCTCAATTTAACTCTTGTACAGATTCATCGTTATCTCAAAGGAACTTTCAAACCAGCCCACAACATTCTACATTTTCCTAAATGCAACTACAGCGCATACACATTTAACATACTTTACGAATCTAACCGACCGGGACAAACATTCAAAATCAGTCAATTATCAGATTCAGAACAAACTAGACAAATTCAAATCACTATATCTAATTTTTTCTCGAGTTTTTTGCTTTTGAAATGTTTTTAACTAGCGTATGAGTAAGAGGAAGGTCTAATACAATGTTACTATTTAATTTTAACAAATTTATACTTAAAGTGCATCAGATAAGGCATGTTCCAATAATGAAACACTGGGAACGAATGGTATCAAGGACGTTTGCAGGGGAGTACACAATAGTACTGAGCAGTATGTGATAAAAATATTAATTTTTTTCTAAATATTTATCTTAACATGTTTGGATGGCTATACAAATACAACAACGAACATGGGATTAAATACTTTAGATTACACATTGGAATAAAACTTTCCTTGGTGGTTCATACAAAATAATAGAAAAACTATTACGTGAGTGTATGGTACTCCTTCAAAGTTTTCATGTAAGGGTCACACTGTTTGGTAGTATTTGTTTTACAGAATGCACACCTGCCTTGCTTCTTAGCAGGAGCAATCCAGTGCCCTTTGCCATCATATTTTATGCATAGAATAACACGTGATAACAATTCCTTGCCTGTCTTAGGTCTGCCCCCTAGAAGAAGGTGGATATCCTCATTTTTGCAAGTAATTTTGAAGAATTTGTCTCCTGAATGACAAATGCTCCAGACTCTTCCCCATCCGGTTTTCTGTAAAGCTTCCAGGGATTATGAATGGATACATCAATTAATACTGGCCACCACCACTTTTTTATCTAATTGATTGATCTATCTCTATAATTTGTTATCTTTTCATCCATGCGATCTACCTCACACATATACATATTGTATTGAGCCACTGTATTATGTTGTGGTAAAGGTATCTTTCACTTTTCACTTACCAACCTGTTCGCGTATCCTACAGGTTCTACTGAGTGGCAAGTAAATATCATGAGAAAAACAGGATTATTAAATCACCCTAATATCAAATAATTGCTAGTAGTTTCAGTTAATTAATCAAAAGTACCTCCTTTTTTCTTTCTTTATAGTTTTAGTGTCAACGGACGACGTTCTGTATGATTTTTGTTAGTGTATCTACACAGCCAAAGATAATCAGTGAGAGAGTTGCTAAAGATAGAGAAGAAAACAATTTATCATCGAATATTTTGAATTTAACTTTGGATGTAAGATCTGTCAAGTGTGTGTAAGGAATAAATGTAACTAAATATCTTAAGCATACGCACAGACACCAAATTTTGTATCCGTACCGAATTGGCTTCCCTCAGATAAATTGTCTGCCTCATGTCTTCCAAAACATAAAACCATGCTCTCGTCTACAGACAAATGTTTCTCGGACACAAAATATTTCTCAAAGCGTTGGTTTAGCAATAAAATTAGTGGTGTATTTTTTGCAAATCAGTCATCTACTTTTAGATTTTCATTGTCCGCTAAGAGAGCGTACTTTTTGTAAGATAAAATTTGTTTTTTCTCAGTGCTGAAGTCACACAATTATTGTACATCCCTGTGAACGTTTCCCACAATATTCTCCATCTAGGTACTATATTATATCTAAAAAAAATCAAAATTCCAATGAAGCATTTTACTTCCTCAGCAGAGAGACAGCATTCAAGATTACCCTTCTGAGGAGCATATAAAACAAGCATTCTAGTTTAAACAATTCCCGACATCATAAAAAAACTCCAAACAAGCAATTCGGAATATTTGTTGTGTCAGAAGAAATTTTAAACTTTGGAAAGTTAGAAATAATATCATTTTTCCAATTTCTTTCAGAATTTTGACGGTCTTCATTTATATTATCTGAAACTAACAGTATCATAACAATTTTGTTCAATAGGGTTCTGTATTTAAAACATTTGTTTCACTAATTCTCTTACTTCATCAAATCTGACAATCACTGCCTCCGCTTCTGATCTCAGTTGTCTGCCAAACAGATTATTTTGAGTTCGCACCCGTACCTTCGTCCCTACTGTAATCAGCATTGACGCTTCCATCATCTGGTGGTGTGATATACACTGAATCAGTGGAGAAATTCCAACCTTCGAAAAGTGCTAGTATTTATTCTACAGTTCTAACCCTGATCTGAATAAAATTATATACAAGAATTATAATGAAAATATATACGGTACCATTTGTTCCCGGTGTTCCAATATTGGAACATTTAAATAAAAATAGTTATAATTCATAAGAGATTAATAATTTTAAGTATGTTCTTCTGTATTATGTACAAAATGTTGTTAATAAATATAAATATAATAAAAATATTTCATTAATAAGAACGGAATAAGAAATTTTCTTACACTTTATCACCATGTTGCATGCACAAAAATCAGCACACAGAACGTCCGTTCTCAGCCGGTTACAAACCAGAACTGAAACGTCACAGTGTTATGCGCATATTTGCTTAGTTGCCTGTGCAAGGCCTAGACACGTTCAAACCACCACAGATTCGATCTGCGTGAATCTGAGAAGCTCAATGAATGATCAGTGACGTGTTTCAATAATAGAACACAGGGTAAAAATGAGATACAGAGATTTAGATAGCACCGAAATCTACACCAAATGTGAAGTTCATGTGAGATAACTGCGTACTCGGCCGCCGTTAAAGCGGGAGCGAGACACATGAGAAGAGAGAGAGAGAAAGAGAAAGAGAGAGAGAGAGAGAGAGAGAGAGAGAGAGAGAATGCGCATGCGCAGTAGAGCAATCTACGCATACTATCACTGTTCATAGCGCACCGGGTGGCCTAATGTGAGCGAGAGATTATAATCACCCAGACGTTCGTTTTGATTGCGTTAGTACTTTGTTACATTGGTTTTCTTCTGTGCTTTCTTACGCGAAATGTAAATATCACATTTTTGTGCCGAGACAGTTTGTCGGAAAACAAGCAAGGCGACGTTTTAAAGACGACAATCAGTGTCTTCTTCCTGAGCTGCAGGCACTGTTTCCTCGCGCGAAATATATTCACAAACTTCATTATTATCCGTTATCAGACGTGCATCACCCTTTCTCACAACCGCTCTTCAATTCGTCAATAACTGCCTCCCTTCTCAAAAAGTATCGGCAATCTCTTTGAGTGATAAAACAAATTATGAGTAAGAAAATATATCTTTCAGCTTATATACGAAATCGGATATCTCTTAAGACACTTGATCAGTATACAACAGAGAACACCTCCAAAAGTGACTTGTAAAAATTCATTACCGATCAATCATCCGTAACCAATGCCGCCTCGACGCATTCATCCGCGACTGCGACAGTGCATGTTCTATGCATTTTTGCTATTAGCGCATACACAATTGCGGGAAATTTAACGTGACCGCCCAAGCAAGACTACCGCTCTGTCTTCAGAGGTTGAATCCTCAGTCAAAACTGCAGCGAACTGTACCGCTTAGGTAGTGTTTCTCATTCGTACGAATTGCTTCTCGTTATTTTATGAACTCAAAATCGTAAAACCAGAACAACATCTTACTTCAGAGACCAGTCAACCAATCAATCAATCAATCAATCAATCAATCAATCAATTAATCTGCCTTCGTTCTCCAATCAAATTCAATTTTTACGGAATGTATGTTCGTCAAAAACGCAGTTCATTGAAATTCATAACAAATAAATAGCTAATAGTATATTTAAAAATGACGTTTTCATCATATTTCACATCCCAACTTTCATGTATCATTGGTAACTAAATAAGCTTCTTAAAATAATTTATGCTTTCTAAACACAAACTTCTAAGTAAGAAATTCTTGATCATAAAATTTGTTAAAACGGGAGGGACGGTGCGTACCAATATCAGCCTAACTTGTATTTCTATTGTGTCACAGAAAAGAAACTCCCTTCCCAACATCGCTATCATTTTTACTACGTTATGTTATTAATGTTACGCTATTAACACTACGAATATGTGTGAAACACGAAAGGTATATACGAGATATATTCCTGAGAGGTATAGACAAAAATTACATGCGGGGAGCGTATTACACAATATACATGTGAGAAACAGTGAGAAATTAGGTATATGCATGTGAGAAATCTACGAAAAGTATGGGAGAAACATATGGGAGAAGAATGGGAGGAACATGGGCGAACATGCGGGGTATATATGTTCGCCAGTTTGATATGAATGAGTTTGATGATGAGAGATTACAATTTCGATGTATTCTCTCACATATGACTTTCGATTCACTTATTATACATTTCATGATCGTCAAACATGCAAGATTATTACACAGTAACCGATGTTTTATCACTTCTAATTTTCTGACTTTTAGTTGGCGCGTATACTTGTGCTGTTCCAGAGTTAAGTATACTTGCATGTGAGCCAGATGTGTCTGAGTAATACGATATTTAAAGCAGTGCTTATCTCTCACATAATTCCCTGCCTCACTAATATTTTATTGTCAACATGACACCAAATTAAGCACTATAGAAACTTCTTTTTCATATTATTACGTATGGTTTAAGAGTATGCTAAAAAAATATATTCCGGTTAGAATGTCTCCATAAGCAATAAAAAAATTAAAAGCCATTGAGGTCCTTATAAAATAATGACACGACATCTCGCGATAATATTCGGCATTTTTCGCAGCTCGCAATTGGGTTCCGCAGTTTGGGTGAGTGGGTGAGTGAGTAGGGTCGGCGGTCCCTCTTGCACACGCGAATGTGCAGGAAATGAGCTCCGAGCAGTCGCCCGTGTGATCGCACGCTTTGGAACTCGAGGACTAGGAGGTAGAAAGATTAAATACACTTACACGATGTCTTCTGCAATCTTGTCTTGATTGAATCCATTTTTAAGATTTATTGAAATTAATTTTATCCAAAGTAATGCACCTGAAGATGGCGAAGATCGCTGTATTTCAAGACGTAGTGGTGAAATCAACCATCTTCCCTCATTATTATTTACTCGAATTCTAATATTTAACCTTACAGTCTATAATAAATGGAACTTTTTGTGTCAATATACATATGGCAGGGAATAGAAACTTAATAAAGATTAAATATCCCTGATAGCGACGTTCGCTGTGTATGTATAATCTTCACGTTTGGGGAAAAGGTACGTCGAATTCAATTGAAATCACTATTAATTAGTACGATTAAGAAAAAACTATCTAAAAAACTGATTTATTACAAAAAGCTTACGTCGATGTAAAATACTATTTTGTAAAAACAACTAAATGAGGAAATAATATAAAACATGAATAAACGACCGACAAGGGAGGGGGGCAAGCAAAAAGAGCTAAGGTTCGCTGCGTGTTCTCGTGGTAAGGATTTGAAGATGTCCGTCCGGAATTGCGGAAGCTGCGCGCACATATCTGTAATTTCTGAGAATACACCTAGCATTTGATATACTCGCCGTTGGATTCGTTGAACGCAGTGTGTCTAAACTACTACACGTAGCAGAAGACAACACATACCAGAAGAACTAATATGAGTTCCTTCACGGGATGTGGCAGCCAGTGGTAACATTCACAAATATCAACAAATTTCTCTTGGTGGCCACTTGAGTGTCTGCGAAAACTTGTTTCGGGGTCACCTAGAGGACAGCAGTTGGAAGCTATTACAGACAATGAAGGTAAGTTTGGAAAGCAATAAATCAGGAGTAATATGGAAAGAACAAATTGATTTAAAGACATTAATTTGTTTTACTAATTATTATCTTCATTAATTAAGGAGTTTAAATTCGTTCCGTCATATCTGACGGAATATCCTGACTATTAGTTTAGGATCTTGAAGTCAACCCTAATGTTTAAACGATTGAATGCATCCCGCATGACTGTCGTGTACAAAGGGGTTGCATTCGTACAGTGGGAAGAATTTCAACCCATTTGCTACAAATAACTCAAAACATTCTGTTTAATTTCCCGCCCCCCACAGCCGACACACAAAAAAAAGAGCTCCATTTTTCTAACGACCCTAATCGGAGCTAAACTCGGAGCGCGTGTTTACATTTCCCGCGAAACCATCGCGGGGCAGCGGCGTCATCCCGCAAGTGTCCTCCAGAGGGCGCGCGCCGGCGAAGCGCAGGTGGTCGCTGAAGAGAGTGCTTCGCCCTCCTCTCTCCACCACGCTCCTCCCCGTCCCGCACCGCTCAGCCGCTTCCCGCCCCGGCCCTTCCCGCTCAGCTCCCCCCCGGCCCTTCTCGCCCTGCCGCCGGCCGGAGCTATCGATCTTCCTCCTCCGCCCCCGGCGGCCCTTACCGCCCCCGCGCCCTGCGCCCAGCGCCCTGCACCCCGGCTCCCACCATAATTAAATGTAATTGTAGGACGCTCTGCGGCCGCCCGCGAGCGCCGGATTCCGCGGGTGTCGTCGGACCCCCACGACGAGGATGGGTCGAGGGCGAGATCGCGAGGAGGAGGGACGCGAGTGAAGGCGGACGCGGGGAAGGTTGTGGCGGACGGGAGGGCAATAGCCATGAGGAAGGCGGAGAAGGAGTCGGAAGCGAAAAGGAAGCAGAGGAGGTGGTGGAGGAGTGGACTTTGGAGGAGGGAACGGAGGTGGCCGAGGCTGTGACGGAGGCGGGGATCGAAAAGAAGTCGTAGTGGATGGATGCGGTGGCAGAATCGGAAATGGAAATGGAGTGTAGGGGGTAACGATGGCAGATGCAACGATGGAGGCATAGGAAGAGAAGGAGAAGGGGCAATGATACGAGTGGTTACGACGAGTGCTCCAGCACGCGACAGGACGAATGAACACTTTGACCGAATCCACTGGAGAGGGAGGGGCGAGCAAGCGATTAGGGGATGAAGAGGGTGACGAAGGGACGGTTAAGTAGGAACTGATAGGACTCCGGCAGCAGGGGAATGAGATGGCAGGAATCGCTTACAAGAGGGGCGAGCGGGCGACGAGGGAGAGGCAACGGCCTGAGTCGGCGGAGAGGGGCTGTCCAGCGAGTAGATCTGGAGACGGCCGGGAGGGTAAGTGCCCTGCGCGCGGCTGCGAGAGGCGGTCGGCGGAGAGCGCTGTTCCGGCGCGGGCGACAGAGGCCGAGGCTCTTCACGGCCGCTTGAGGCGCGCAACGGGGGGGGGGGGGCGAGGCGACGCGGGGCGACGCGAGGCGGGGCGCGGCGACGAGGGGCGGGGCGACGCGTGACGGGGCGGGGCGACGCGGGGAGGAGGGCGGGGCGGGGCGGCGGCGGAAGCGGAGCAGGTCAGCGGAACCCCCGCACCGGAATGCGACTTGAAACACGACACGCCCGCCGCTCGCGTGCGGCTCCACCACCGGGCACAAAGGTCGCTGGCGCCTGGGGGAGCACTGGCGGCCATGATTCACTTTCAATTAGCTCCAAATTAACCAATTGTTGAGAATGAAAAAAGTTTACATATTTCAAAACGGTAAGTGGATGTAAAGGGATAGAAGAGAAAATTGTCTTGCTACATTATCATTTCTCATTTTAATACTATCCTGTGAGAAGCAAGGACATGTGAAACAGTTACAACTTAACAATATATTTATACCAACAAAATTACATTCGCCTTATCTTTCTATTTGTTACGACAAGCAAGCTCTTATTTAAATGTGTTAAAAGCATTACTCATCGCAATTACCGACATTCTGGATATAACTACAAGCTCTGTACAAGTTGCTTTTATTGTACTTCAAAATGTAGCACGAATCTGTATTTTACAGTCTTAAGTCAGCCCACTTGCAGCCGGACACGACGTGCCAATCTCATCCGTTACTCGGAATCGCCTGCGAGTCCACACCGGCAGGAAAATTTCTCAGAATTTAGACGGCTTCCACAGCCTCGTTGTTCCGAAGAATTGCCCACGCAATAACAGGGACACCACAGCCAAACGTTTTGCAATAATTGCGCAACACAAACTACTCAATAGCTTAACTTTATAAATGCAGTTACAATTTTCAAAATTAAATAATTTTTGTGAGTATCAATTCATTTAATTATAACTTAGAAATAATTTATTCTCAATCTTATCGGTATCATATTAGGCAGCTCCTCATTGGTCCATACTAAATCCAGCGCAATTCCGGATCGAGTCAGTTGCGACCAAATTGCGAACGAGTGTGGTTCTGTGGTCCCCCATCCCGTAGAAATGCCGCAATACATATCATTTCACAGTTTATAGTGCACGAATTGACTGTAAAAACTTCATTGTGATGTGGCGCACAACTGTGATTACATAGCATGCCAAGTCAATAAGTGCAAGTTATGAACAGAGTTTTCTAATGCTCGCATTACGCTAATCGCTAATCTAATCTCATTAATCTCTACATTACGTGTAATGTACTTTCAAACTAATTGTAGTAAGCCAATTAACTAAAAGTTTATTTTTCTGTAACATATTGCGACATGTTGCGACATATTGCGACATGCGCAGTTTCATAATGTCATTGGCAAGGACAACTCTAAATTTGTGCCGTCTTGTCTTGAACTGTGCTAATGTCAATGTTATTAACCACACTGCACAATCTTCAAACTGTAACATTCCCATGTGTGTGTGTGTGTGTGTGTGTGTGTGCTGCCCCACGCGAGTGAAATGCTATCAATCACAACGCCAGCCAAGCTCGTGTTGATTTCATCAACGTAACGTGGTTCTGGTTCTGTGCATAAAGATTTTGAACAATATGTCTCCAGGCGCCTCGCGCGATCTAATTGCGCCGTCCGGGCAGCATATGCACCGACCCCTCCCACTTAGAGAGTGATCACTTGACCCTCACCTCTGGACCCAGATCAGCGCAGCCAGTGGTGTCATCTGTCCGCCATCATGGCCAACGTCACATTGTATGTCTGCGTTTCATTCCAGGTCATGAACTGCAGCAATTATCAACTACGATTAAAATGAACAGTTTCTTTCCATTAATTCAACTAACTTTAAAAGATACCATTATGGTAAATGTAATCTATTGCCTTTTCTCACCAGAAAATACTTAATTTTTGTAATGTTCAATTTTATTTTTTTACGATACATGTCTTAAACTCCATAAGGATTTCACATATTCCCTCCAATTTGCAACAGCTGTGTTGCATATATCCAAATGCAAGTACAAGGCGCATCTACAAGTATCATAAGGATGGCTGGTCCTTCGAATTTACTATCAACAAGGAGTGTTAGAAGACGGCAGAATGCACAGGTCACTATGTGAAGTACACGGCCTCCTTATGAAGCTTCTCCTAACACACTTATTCCCAAATGTTTTGTAAATTAGAAACAATTTTGATCGAGATTTATTAAGGAGAGTTCGTGCGTTCCTGTTTATTGGGAAATTACTGTAAAATTTATCCTTCACACATTTTTACAATCCACTAGTTTCATTACTTAATCCACAATATATGTACTTTGGAGTAATCTACAACTACAAGTGCGAATAATGCGCGACAATGGAATAAATATCCCTCAATAGCACGTAAGGTCTTTAAACATTCATATTTTTAAAACGTAGATAAATCTGCAAATATTGGGTATCTTCGATTCACAATTTAAGATTGAACCTATCACCTCCACAAAAACTCAAATCTTTAGTTCAACTTAAAGATTATTTGTACACATTCCACCCAACCCTTTCAGTCATAATTTAATTTATATTCCAGTAAATACAATACGATACAAGCGTATACAATACCCCACATCTATTTTGATAAATCTTCTCAAGAAGAAAAACCACTTCACATTGACTCATATAAAGAGTAGCCTAAACAATTTTACCTTTACCACTCAACTTACATTCACGAGTGCCAAGAGCTAAAATTACAGAGCGGTCATCTCGAGACCTCACGGAGATATAGCAACAGAATAGAAACGATGTTTTATAGAATAAAATTATTTCTGCATCTCTATTTGCTATTTATCACAGATTCTTTGAGTTAACAGTTCTTTTATTTCATAGTTCTTCGAGGAAATTGTGAGCATGAAAGAGCACGCGCGTGTGTGAGAGAGGAGAGAAAGATAGAGACAGAGAGAGACAGAGAGAGACAGAGAGAGAGACAGAGAGAGAGACAGAGAGAGAGACAGAGAGAGAGACAGAGAGAGAGACAGAGAGAGAGACAGAGAGAGACAGAGAGAGAGACAGAGAGAGAGACAGAGAGAGACAGAGAGAGAGACAGAGAGAGAGACAGAGAGAGACAGAGAGAGAGACAGAGAGAGACAGAGAGAGAGACAGAGAGAGACATAGAGAGACAGAGAGAGAGACAGAGAGAGACAGAGAGAGACAGAGAGAGACAGAGAGAGACAGAGAGAGACACAGAGAGAGAGACAGAGAGAGACAGAGAGAGAGACAGAGAGAGACAGAGAGAGACAGAGAGACAGAGAGAGACAGAGACAGAGAGAGACAGAGACAGAGAGAGACAGAGAGACAGAGAGAGAGACAAAGAGAGACAGAGAGACAGAGAGAGACAGAGAGACAGAGAGAGACAGAGAGAGAGACAGAGAGAGACAGAGAGAGACAGAGAGAGAGACAGAGAGAGACAGAGAGAGACAGAGAGAGAGACAGAGAGAGAGACAGAGAGAGACAGAGAGAGAGACAGAGAGAGAGACAGAGAGAGACAGAGAGAGAGACAGAGAGAGACAGAGAGAGACAGAGAGACAGAGAGAGACAGAGAGAGACAGAGAGAGAGACAGAGAGAGACAGAGAGAGAGACAGAGAGAGACAGAGAGAGACAGAGAGAGAGACGGAGAGAGAGAGAGACAGAGAGAGAGACAGAGAGAGACAGAGAGACAGAGAGAGAGACAGAGAGAGAGACAGAGAGACAGAGAGAGAGACAGAGAGAGACAGAGAGACAGAGAGAGACAGAGAGAGACAGAGAGACAGAGAGAGACAGAGAGAGAGACAGAGAGAGAGACAGAGAGAGACAGAGAGACAGAGAGAGACAGAGAGAGACAGAGAGAGACAGAGAGAGACAGAGAGAGAGACAGAGAGAGAGACAGAGAGAGAGACAGAGAGAGAGACAGAGAGAGAGACAGAGAGAGAGACAGAGAGAGAGACAGAGAGAGAGACAGAGAGAGAGACAGAGAGAGACAGAGAGAGACAGGGAGAGACAGGGAGAGAGACAGAGAGAGAGACATAGAGAGAGACATAGAGAGAGACATAGAGAGAGACAGAGAGAGAGACAGAGAGAGAGACAGAGAGAGAGACAGAGAGAGAGACAGAGAGAGAGACAGAGAGAGAGACAGAGAGAGACAGAGAGAGACAGAGAGAGACAGAGAGACAGAGAGAGACAGAGAGAGACAGAGAGAGACAGAGAGAGACAGAGAGACAGAGAGACAGAGAGAGAGACAGAGAGAGAGACAGAGAGAGAGACAGAGAGAGAGACAGAGAGAGAGACAGAGAGAGAGACAGAGAGAGAGACAGAGAGAGAGACAGAGAGAGAGACAGAGAGAGAGACAGAGAGAGAGGCAGAGAGAGACAGAGAGAGACAGAGAGAGACAGAGAGAGTCAGAGAGACAGAGAGAGACAGAGAGAGACAGAGAGACAGAGAGAGACAAAGAGAGACAGAGAGACAGAGAGAGACAGAGAGACAGAGAGAGAGACAGAGAGAGACAGAGAGAGACAGAGAGAGACAGAGAGAGAGACAGAGAGAGACAGAGAGAGACAGAGAGAGACAGAGAGAGAGACAGAGAGAGAGACAGAGAGAGACAGAGAGAGAGACAGAGAGAGACAGAGAGAGAGACAGAGAGAGACAGAGAGAGACAGAGAGAGACAGAGAGACAGAGAGAGACAGAGAGAGACAGAGAGAGACAGAGAGAGACAGAGAGACAGAGAGAGACAGAGAGAGGGACAGAGAGAGACAGAGAGAGGGACAGAGAGAGACAGAGAGAGAGACAGAGAGAGACAGAGAGAGACAGAGAGAGACAGAGAGAGACAGAGAGAGACAGAGAGAGACAGAGAGAGACAGAGAGAGACAGAGAGAGGGACAGAGAGAGACACAGAGAGAGAGACAGAGAGAGACACAGAGAGAGAGACAGAGAGAGACACAGAGAGAGAGACAGAGAGAGACACAGAGAGAGAGACAGAGAGAGACACAGAGAGAGAGACACAGAGAGAGACAGAGAGAGACAGAGAGAGACACAGAGAGAGACAGAGAGAGGCACAGAGAGAGAGACAGAGAGAGAGACAGAGAGAGACACAGAGAGAGACAGAGAGAGACACAGAGAGAGACAGAGAGAGACAGAGAGAGACACAGAGAGAGACACAGAGAGAGACACAGAGAGAGAGGCAGAGAGAGACACAGAGAGAGGCAGAGAGATACAGAGAGAGAGACAGAGAGACAGAGAGACAGAGAGACAGAGAGAAACAGAGAGAAACAGAGAGAAACAGAGAGAAACAGAGAGAGAGAGAGTCTGCGCGGGTAGAAAGAAAGTGAAGTTTAAACTTCATTTGTTTAAAATAAAGTTATTTTTATGCTACACACCTAATACTCTCACACGCAATCTAAAATTACTGTACCTGGCAATATTTTAAATTCACAAACTGACAAACAAATGAGAAACCGCCCAATCAATCGCAGAGCCAGTCCTCGGAGCGCGGCTTCCCGGTCACAGTCGTTCGGCGGAATTCGCAACGTGCGAGATCGAAGGGCAGGGAGGGCCGGGCGAGACGAAAGAGCGGCGCCCGCGGCCGGCGCGGCGCGGCGCGGGGCCTCGGGCTGCCCGACCGGCGCGGCGCGCTCAAAGCCCCCGAGTTTATCCAGCGCCGTTACACGGCCCGCGCCGCACTGTTTGCCTTGAGCCGCTCTCAAAAATACATTTGACGCCACTTTCTACCTTCTGTCTTTGAGGGCCTGTGTCGCGGAGCGCGCCCTCCCGGCGCCGCCCCCTAGTGCCCTCGCGCCCGCGCTGCCCCGCCCGGCAGCCCTGCGCCCGCCTTTGCCGCTGCCGCCGCCCCGCCACGCCCCCTCCGTCGGCGCGCCCGCCTTCGTCATCCCCTCCTCCAGCCCCTCCGACCGGGAGAGGTGGCTCAGGGCATCAATTGATGGAAATGCAGTGCCTCTGACAGGGAGGTCATAGGTTCGAGTGCCGACGGTGGCAGGATTTTCGACGCTAGCTTGTCAGATAGGATGGGTTCAGCTGCTTTCTGGAGAATTCCAGCGGCCGGCTACTCTGATCGCTAGCTTTCCGTGGTTTTCCTGATCCACACAAGGCGAATGCCGGAGCAGTATCCTAACAAGCAGGTCATGGACCGCGCACTATCTTTCCTTTGTCTTCCTTGACTTTCTCGCTCGCCGACGCGAAGGCCTCTCCTACGCCTGCTACCAGCAACTCTGCCCCGCCGTCATTCCTACCACCGCCAACCGCTCTCTGTCGTGCATGTTTGATTCATCATTTCTACACTATGTGATCAAAAGAAACCGGACATGTCCAAAATAGTGTTATGGTGTGCTCGTGATTTTCATGGAGGGGGCATGCACCCTTTGTTTTGTGTGGAACTATCAAGGCACAGGCCTACGTTGATGTTTAAACCCCTTCTTGCTTCCCACTGTTGAAGAGCAATTCGGGGATGGCGTTTGCATCTTTCAACAAGATCTACAACCTGTTCATACAGAACGGCATGTGGCGGAGTGGTTACACGACAATAACAACCCTGTAATGGACTGGTCAGCAGCGAGTCTTGACTTCAATCCTATCGAACACCTTTGGGACGTTTTTAACGCCGACTTCGTGCCAGGTCTCACTAACCTACCTCTCCTCAGTGCAGCACTCTGTGAAGAATGGGCTGCAATTACCCAAGAAACCTTCCAGCACCTGATTGAATTATACCTGCAAGAGTGGAAGCTGTCATCAAGGCTAAGGATGGGCCAACACCCTTTTGAATTCCAGCATTGCCGATGGAGGGCGCCACGAACGTATATGTCATGATTAGCCTCGTGTCCGAATACTTTTTATACTTTTTTATAAGTAATCTCTCCACATTCTCTTGTTTTACCACCGTTTACGCTATGCTCGCCAATAACCATTCGCTACTTCTCCAGAATTGTCGTACTTACTACTACTGCTGCTGTCTGTCACATCAACAGCACTCAGTCACCAAAAGTGTACACCTACAAACTTCAATCCCACACGCTCTCCCCCATCAATCCCGTTGATGTCATCACTTGTCCCATCCTCACGCTTCACGAGGAAGCAGCGCTAGTTTGCTCACATTACCACTTCTACCACACTTTCTAGCAATTTCCTATGGCCAGCAGATTCCATGAGCAATCGAGTCCAATCGAATTTTTCACAATTGCCGTGCATCGATCATATTTCTTGCCATGACGCCAATATAATCTATTACTCCTCTGTAATTTCCTTCGTCGTAATTTTTCATTTGTTCAATTCAACTAGTTATTTATTGAATAAAAAAATAATATTTAAAAATCTGTTTTTTTATATGCAAAGTAGATCTCAATATGTTAAGAATGTCAAATCCTAAAGAAATACTTACTAAATAGTTCAATCCCTTGAAAGGCTATGTTGCCGAACAAGAAAATAAAATGAAAAAAGCTATCAATATCTCTTGTGCAATTCGCAAATTTATTATCTAGGTGCGATAATACCTTTTAGATATATTTCTATGTCCGTACATACTGAATGCCACAATAATAGTTCTTCGTAATTATTCATGAAAACTCTTGTACAAGTTGCAAAAATTATAGAACTGTACTTAAATCCATCGAGACAAGTAGCTTAAAAATAAGATTTACAACCTCTCAAACTTTAAAATGTACTTACAAAATCAGAGAACATCAGTGGAATTTGGGTCATGCGTGAGTTACCTCCACGCAGTGAAAACGAAAGTCGATCTTCTCGTCGTCGAGACCGCGCCCTTCCTGACTGACGCTCGGCTGCCTTAATGCACGTCTTCCGCCGGTGATTAATTAATTTTTGCATTAACAAAATGTATGAAGAATGACATTCTCTTAAAAAGGAGCACGTGTTCCACAATTTGTTAGAGTGGTAGGCAGAACAAGGTATTAAAGACGAAAGTAATACTTAATAATAAATACGTTCTCTTATTGATTTTTAATGTTACCGGAAATAAAGATAAGTACTCAGCCTGGCGCTTTCTTTATCCTAAAATTCTCACCTCGCAAATAACATGTCCATCAAACGAGATTTTTCAGAAACAGAGAAAATCTGATTGTTGACAAGTTATCGCCTATTCAAACCCTGTAATATTTAGATTAGATTTATTAATAATTCTGCAATTAAGTGTGAGAACTTGGTGGCAGAATACACTAACTTAACATTACAGACCTTAACAACTATACAAACTCTACAAACTTTACAAAATCACATGAACATTTCACCGTGCTATCGTTCATAGAACTCCACTTCACCAAACTTCACTTCACCACACTTCACCGCACTGCGATACAGCGAGCTGTAATGTCTTTCTTACTCACTCGTTTCTCTCAGTTACACAACGTCACTGCACTTCACGCCACTGCACTGCAAATAATAATAATAATAATAATAATAATAATAATGATATCAATAATAACAACAATAATAACAATAATAATAATACTTAATTACAAAGAAGACATAGGTAATTACACTGAATTTTATTAAATATATATTTACATTCATTTTACATAAATAACATATTTACATTCAAGAAACTAATTTATTTTTAAATTTGCTCAGGCATTGAGGAAAGGGATCGAAGATTGTCACAGGCAAACTGTTCCAGTCCCTAATCGTGCGATTCGCGAATGAATATTTCCCAACGTCCGTTTTCTGAATTCTTGTCTGAATTTTGTGCATGCGATCCACTCTGTCGAAATATGTAGGTTTCCCTAATCGACTTTGAGTTTCTTTCCACGCTCGAAGGCCTGTGTACGCTTTATACATTGCATAGAGACGTGACTTTAATCTTCTCCTTTCGAGTGACTCCCATACCCCTTTATTCTTGGTACCTCTGAAAGTAAATTTTGATGCTCTACGCTGGACCTTTTCTAGATTTCTTTGTTGCAAAATTCTGTATGGGTCCCAACATACCGCGCCATATTCTAATATAGGTCGCACTAATGACATATATATGCTAGTTCTTTGGCTCTCACTGTACTCTTTTTCAGTATCCGCATAACAAAATGTAAAGATTTCCACGCTTTCCCTACAACGAAATTGACTTGATTTTCCCAGCTCAATTTACTGTCTAGCTGTATTCAAAGTATTTGCAAGACGTGACTCGAGGTATAACATTATTGTTCAGTTTGTACGCAGATTCATTGTAACTTCGACCCCTACCAAACGTGATGGACTTGCTCTTTGAACTGTTTATTTCCATGCCGTTTGTTTCTGCCCAGATATGTAATTTGTCTAAGTCTCGCTGCAAAATATCCTCGTCTTTCTCCGAGTTGATAATCCTATAGATTACGCTGTCATCTGCAAAGACTCGTACATTTGAAGCTAAATTAGTCGCCAATTCATTCACGAAGGCCAGAAACATGAGTGGTCCGATGACACTTCCTTGTGGAATTCCTGACGTGACGCTTCTCGAGGTTGATAAGTAACTACCGATTCGAACATTCTGTTTCCTGTTTCGGAGTAGTTCGTTTATCCACGCTACCACTCTAGTGTCTATTCCCGAATGTATTAATTTCTTTATAAGACGAACGTGTGGAACAACATCAAAAGCTTTGGAAAAATCTATTACTATCTCGTCGACCCTTTTCCCTTCATCAATTACGTCGGCTAGGTCCTGTAGAAGAGAGACTAGCTGACTTTCGCATGAGAAAATTTCTGAAACCGTGCTGACTCTTATAAAGCCACTCGCTACGCTCCCATCCTTTCCTGATATAGCTGGAAATTAGATGTTCCATAAGTTTGCATACGACTGATGTAAGGCTTACCGGCCTATAGTTACTAATTATTGTCTTGTCGCCACTTTTAAAAATAGGTACTACGAGAGCCAGCTTCCAATCTTTCGGTACGCAAGCGTTTTTTATTAATACATTAAATAACCTAATTAAATAAGGTAGAATTGCCTCTCCACTTATTTAATGATGTCCGTGGAAATAGCATCTGGACCTGATACTATGCTGTACTGTTTACCAGTATGGTTACAAAAACTAAACTAAACATATTGATAATTGAAGTTTACAATGCATTTTTTACTTAGATGCAACACAAATGTACAGATGTTTTGAATTCTCTAATGATACAGCAACAAACTAATAAATCATAATTTTTTAATGTACAACGGGCATTTCTTGATATTTTTACCCCTCAGGTGACTTCCAGCCCCTTGGGATCAGGTGACATCCAGCCCCTTTCGAGCTTGGCAGGCTTCCAGTCGACCTCGGGGCAAAAACGTCTACTAAATTCTCTAGATATAGAAATTATTTTTGCGTATTTCATGTCTAGTACAGTAACGAAGAAACCTATTCCTGTTTGAAATATTGCCTACTCGCTATGAGTTTTGCTACGTGAAGTGGAAAAAATACCACACAGTAATAGCTTCGTGGAATGGGAAAAGCGCTCTGCTAATATCTGCTTATTCTGTCACATTACAGCTTTGAGATTCAGTGTTTAAATATTTCAATCTTTGAATTTCAGTTCAATTTTTGAATTCTCAGTGCGTTAAAGTTTATCTGAAACTTCAAATTCGAATAGATACATAAATAATGAAATATGATACCGGATATTAGGAAACTTCTGCCAAAAACGAGCCTGGAAAGATATTTATCTGAGAGGTACCAGAGGAATTGTACCAGTTCCGTACCTACCGCATCCAAGAATATGAGTTTGTACCACTGTATCATCATCGTAAGTGGCATCATTGGAAAATAAAAGTCACTCCAATCTTTCTCGTTTCACAAGAGGAACTTGAACGTTTTGTAAAATATACAGAATATTATTTCTCTCGACACTGTAGGAAATTTCTGATTTGTTAGAAAATGTACCACTTATTTGACACAAAATATACCAAAATGCTGCCGGGACCAAATAACAAATGATTTCTGTAGTGCGGGATATTACATGATAACAGTTATTAACTCAGTTTGAAATGGTTTAATCTACTGCCAGGGTCTGAGCTATACATTATGAAGTGTCAATAGAAGCGCCAAGAAACGAAATGTTTTGTATAACTACAACAATGTAATTAAATAATTTATCAACGTATTCACGTATAATACGCGTACTATTTACCATTAGATTATTGATTCTCAAACTATACAGTTATTTGGCATAACGCATTGTACACAAAGGTATCGTATCTCAATAATTGTTCTTTATTTTTATTTCTTTTCGGATTTACAATTAATGGTCATCGTATAGCACGGAATATCTTTATTTAGATTGGTTTTTAACTATTCATATAAACTACTGCACATCTTGAAAAATATAAATTGTGAAAACAAGGTTTCTTATGTTTAATATACAGAAGGTTTCCTTATATATGTTGTATTTATTCCATTTACTATAATATTTTATACATGAAACAGAATTTTACCCAAACGTATAGATACAATTTGTATACAATAATGATATTGGAATGGTATTATATTTGGTATTTTGAATTCAATGTTTTCCACACTTCAAACTTGAGGCATACTGAACGCGATGGTTTAAAACTGAGTGCAATTACATTGTTGGTTTTCATAATAATAACCAGAGCAATTGACACAAGATATTCCCACTAGCATCACTCTTGAGTGAGCACTCTTGCTCTTCCGGGGGCTCAGGCGGGACGAAAGAGTCAGTGGAAGCGACGTCAAGAGCAGTCGTCAATGCTGCCCACGTCCCGGCCCTCGTGCGCCAGCACACATCGAGACAATGGGCGGTGGGTGAGCGCCGAATCGGGAATCGCTTCTTCAAGGCGCACTCGCTTCTCCATTTAAAAGAATAGAAGCGGGGAAAGCGGACCTCTCCCGCCCGCCACCACTGCTGCCGAGCCGGGGGCCGAGCCGGGGGCCGAGCCGGGGGCCGAGCCGGGGGCCGAGCCGGGGGCCGAGCCGGGGGCCGAGCCGGGGGCCGAGCCGGGGGCCGAGCCGGGGGCCGAGCCGGGGGCCGAGCCGGGGGCCGAGCCGGGGGCCGAGCCGGGGGCCGAGCCGGGGGCCGAGCCGGGGGCCGAGCCGGGGGCCGAGCCGGGGGCCGAGCCGGGGGCCGAGCCGGGGGCCGAGCCGGGGGCCGAGCCGGGGGCCGAGCCGGGGGCCGAGCCGGGGGCCGAGCCGGGGGCCGAGCCGGGGGCCGAGCCGGGGGCCGAGCCGGGGGCCGAGCCGGGGGCCGAGCCGGGGGCCGAGCCGGGGGCCGAGCCGGGGGCCGAGCCGGGGGCCGAGCCGAGGGCCGAGCCGGGGGCCGAGCCGGGGGCCGAGCCGGGGGCCGAGCCGGGGGCCGAGCCGGGGGCCGAGCCGGGGGCCGAGCCGGGGGCCGAGCCGGGGCCGAGCCGGGGGCCGAGCCGGGGGCCGAGCCGGGGGCCGAGCCGGGGGCCGAGCCGGGGGCCGAGCCGGGGGCCGAGCCGGGGGCCGAGCCGGGGGCCGAGCCGGGTGAGAAAGGTAATTCTTACCTTTCTCAAATAAATATATCTTCGCAATTCCCTTTTGACAATAAGAAATTGAGAAAATCAGTTAGATGATCGCCTAACAATGATATATAATTGCAAATTTAATCGATTAATTCCAAGTCATTTTCTAAGGTGTATGGAATTGGACAGTTGCAACATTTAATGGCGTCGTGTCAGTTGCCTGAATTCAAAAATAAAATCTGTGATCTAGTCGGAGGGATGAATGGCGGTAAATTCAAAGCACAAGTGCTATTGAGTAGCAAAGGGTTTCGGTACTACAGTACCAAAAATAATTTGCCTCTTTCGGCTCTAATGAACTAACCAGATCTCAAACCAGTGGAAAGAATAATTGCCCACAATCATAGTATACCTCGTAGAGTTTATTTTGTTATTTAACGCATACAAAAAGCCTACAAAAAACCACATATGTGATCCCTGAACAAGTGACATTAAATGCTAAAACCTCATGGTTCAATGATTACAACGATGAAGTGTTTAGTAATATGTCCCTTTTATTAATTCCAATTAAAGAGTGTTGTCTCCTAATAATAAGAGTTTCCCAACAGTAAAATCCCAAAATGCTTAATGACAGCTCTTTAATGTTTTGTGTAATTTATGCCTGCGTAGGCTTCCGCGGCCGGAGTTTGTATTGCCTAGGCCAGGGTTTTCCATCTGGCGGTTGCTGGCCTCTTGCGACCTGCGCTGCCATTTAGTTGCTTTTTTCTGTCATTTAAAGCCGCATTAATATCTAGGTCATTATTGGATAAGTAATTGTGTCTTTATCCATACTTTGACAAATCCCATGAACTAATTTTATAATATGACATGATATGTTGATAGGGTTTGGAAGGACGAACACAAATACAACCATGTCCGAGGTGGGACTCAAACTCGCGATCCTTCAGTCCCAGATTGCTACGGTGCAACTGCCTTAACGATCTAGGCCATCCAGACGTCGCCATTTAGTATTGTAGCCCGCGAAATGTTATTATACTTCAATTTATTTACAGACTCTGCAGACATTTGAACAGTCTATACGGTGTCATGCAATCGGAAGCTTAAAGAAGCTCCCAAGTGTATGACACTAACAGCTGATTTAGGTCACCAGACCATAAGTTTAAATCAAAGTATAGTCAAACGTGAAAGTCCCTTGCATCTATGTCAGGGAAGAACATTGTGCACCTAGGCACTAGGCCCTATCAGAGTCAACACCTCTAATATAAAAATAGGTTAAGTTCAGATTAAAGGAAATTCTTCTAGTGAATTAAAAAATTCAACATCTCAGTGTGTTTCACTTCGTTAAGCATGATACGGCCTCATATCATGCGTGGTTTCATTCCACCATTTCAGAGTAGCCGGTCGAACTGTCGATATCAACAGTAAGCGGTCACGTGTGGATCGCCCGAATAAGGAAAATACGGCCAGCAACCATATTGAAAGTTTTAGTTAAGGTTCTCAAGACCTGGCAAGTTGGATACCGCTTGTCTAGGCTTCCGTATCTATGTGGTGGTATTTTCATATAACTTCTCTTTTTTTACAGATGCATCGCTCCTAATGTCTGTTAAGGTTTTAGAACATACACAAATTTACGTAATTACAATGCCCACACAAAGTTTAAAAGAGGACAGCGACATGCTTGCAGAATATTTGCCTCTGGCCCGTCACATTCATTAATTATCAATAAATTCAGTTTCATTATTTGGGTAATCACAATAATTCCACTCTTCAAGATGATCGTTTGTTTCTACTGCAGCTGATTACAGTATGTCATCAATATTTTCGGTTTAAAAACTGAATATATATCAACGAAAGTGTAAAATGTTTATATCCAAATTTTCGGATGCTTTTGTGGTTTTACTAACCATAGTAGTAAAACCAAGTAGGGTATGCGCGACACAGCGAAACTTTTCCTCCTCTTAGTGTCACTAGTTATTACTCAACAAACCATATTTTTAATGTGTGCCATTAGTCGATACTATTATTACTCATTATTCGTTTCGCCGATACTTTTAGCGTGGAGAACCCGATCGATGATAAAGGTCAGGGATCACAAAAACAAAATAAAAGCTTAAATAAGAATTTTACAGCTGTACGAACTTAGGTCATTGATCTCTATTGAGGATACTGCTCATTGCGCCAAAATTATTGGCACGTTGTATGATGAGAATGGGAGTGCTTTTTCGTACAAAGTTTTCAACGCATACTTTTGGTGTTCATAAACAGTTCATTCTGTGCACAACGAAATCCTTTATGGTTAGTTTATTCATTCCTTTGTCAACGTCATCACTCTCATGGAACACATCTTACATGTTCACGTCAATTCAAAACATGAAGGAAAGTCAGGTAAATCAGAAATTGCGGGTAAATACGGAAACGCCTTCTTTTTGAACTGGAAATTGACAAAAATTACATTTTTGATTATCTGGATTGATGTAATAAAAGTTAAGGAGCACTTCGTGATTATAGAACCTCGGAGTATTTTTTTCTGTAATGTTTTCAAAGTTATAACGGCTTCCAAGTTTACTCAATATTCCTTACATGAGTTTGCTTGATATGGTGTCAATTTCAATTTCTTTTTTTTTTTTTGCATTAGTCTCCATGCACTTTGTTACATCTAAGAATATTTTGCCTGGAAAAGATTCTCGTGCGTGTATTGGCGTGTCTACGAGTAGGCTCTTCCTTCGTAATTAATTAACCTGGTTAAATAGCCGTTGTTATCATTGGTGCAAAACATCCAAAACTTATTTATTTTTTCGTACTATCTACATTTTTTAACTTCTGGACATATCGTTTTCCCAATTCCTTTTCACAGGATTCAACTCAGTAAGTACCAGTCTTCCTTACAAGAACAAGATATATCAGTCAGTCAAAGCATTGATTGAAGGGGCGCATTAGTTGTTCTTCGGGGCGTCAAATGGTACGGCCGTTATCCGTTAAGAGCAGTGCTTGTTACCTACCGGGAGGAAAGTGTGTTCCTCCTTCGCTAGAACGTGAGATCCGTCGGTTTGTGAGGTTTCCCTCTCCAGATATCTTCCACAGCGAGAGACAGCCTGGCCATGCACTAAGCTCCCGACACGTGTGTTGGTGTACTGCGTGTAGAGGAGTGTCTGTACATGTAAGGGAGAGAGAAGCGGACGAGGACGATAAAGAAAATATCGAACGTGGTCCGTGGCTCATTCGTTAAGGCGCTGCTCCAGCATTCGTGGAGTATAGACTGTCGAAACTAGCAAGCTGATCAACAGCCATTAGAATTCTCCTTCAATATTTTTTAGAATTGTATTGCAGTGGCTCTACTTAGCCGTTCTGGATGGTCTGTGATATAAATATTGTCATCCGATGTTTCAGAGGGAAGTCGCTCGCCTTTCATCATGGAGGTTCGGGTTCAATTCCCGTCGAATCCGGACAATCTCGTGTGAAATTTGTTAAAAAAAAACCCTTTGGCTACTTCACAATGGCTAGTCCAACAGTGAGAAGTGTCCAAACCCCTACCGCAATTTTAATTCCTTCCTAATTCTGGCCGCTGGGTAGTGACGCACGAACGTGTAGGAGGAGTCGCGTATGGAAAGCTGCTACCAGAGAGACAGACAGAGAGAAACGGAGAAATAGATGCACAGAGACAGACACGGAAAGACACAGGTAGAGAGAGAGAGACACACACACACACACAGATAGAGACAGTGACAAGACAAGGAAGACAAAGAAAATGGAATGATTCACAGACAACCTAATGGAGAAAAAGCCATCCTAACAGAAGTGCTGCGAAAGACCTACTCGTACTTTGGGCTTCATGAACGTCCTGCGTGAGGCCTGCGCCGTGTCGGGCGGAGCCGTTCTGCTCCTTTCGCCCGCCCGCCCCCCGCCCCACACCCGGGTGCCCCGCCCCCTGGCGCCAATTAAGAGCAGCCCGAGGAGAGGAGACCTGGAATCGCAGTCGTTTCGCTGCGACCCCGCCCCCTCGCCCGGCTCCTTCTTCCAGCGGCCTCCGTCTGTTGCCGCGACTGCGACTTGTCCCCGGAGGTAATTAGAAAGAAAACGATGGAAATCAGCGACGGAGGAAAAAAGCTAGCGAGCTACCTCTTGGAATACAGTTGAGATACAAATGACTGCGCGCTGATAATGACCATCTTCAGGCCACGCACGTAGCAGATGAAACTCCTGGATTTTACGAGTTTTACTCTCACGCTACTCTCGCATATTTCAGCAAATAATGTTCAGGAACTTACGAATCTTCTTTGTGATTCGTACTATATGGGTGGTTTTCCCGCAGTATATTCTACGCTCCTCATCTAGAACTCTTAAAAATGGTAGGGAATAGAATATTAATTCCAAATACGGTATAAGGAAATCATGAAAATGAAATGAATTACCAAAAGTGTGACGTGAACGCGCGGAAATTGGCATTTTGTATGAGCCGTCGAAGAAATTCGCGTGGAGGAAACAAGAAAACACTCCCTTAGCGTAGTCTCAATTTTTTTCTCCACTTATGATACTAAGGATAAAATCATTTACAGTATTTAACGGGTCTCGAAGACGTGAACTGACTGAAGCAGCTATGTGGATGTCAGGAAGAGGAACGCTGGAAGACACATTTTATTATTACTATTTCTTCGTTGTTATCAATATATTTTTGCCACAGCCTTTTTCTTCTGTAAGCAATTTTCTAGTACGCTACAGAATTATCTGCCCCAAATTAGTTAACAGATTAAAACCTTAAAATGGTCATAAAGATACGTTTGAATCATTGACAAACTATGTCCATGTCGCCCCATAACAGGGACTTCCGATAATAGTCGTAGCTGTTTCTTTCCGCTTGTTAATAACATAACATGGTCTACAATGAACAATCCGTGCCCTAGATTTGTCTAAAATTGTTTTTAAGTAGGTTAATTCCAAGGGCTTCCAAATTTATTGAAATCATTATTTGTTAATCTGCAAAAAAAAGTGTGGAAATGTGTCCAGTCACACATATATGTTTCTCTCGGCCATTGACTATAGAATATTGTTTTCGAAGCAAGACCTGTGATTTAATATTACGTGGAAGATTCTGCTTCCAAAAATCACTTATTCAACGAAAGGAGCTGTTTCAGGACCCATTAATCTATCAAAAACAATACTCATCAATCTTGCCTCATTGTTTCTTCATTATAAATTCTGATATGCAATTGGAAACGATAATAAAGAATATTTATTAGAATGTGGCTTTAGATTCCAAATCGAAAACAAAAATATTATGAAATTTTATCTTAATAATGAATTTCATTTAGCGTTAAGATACAGAGCGCGGTTGCGAAGTCGATTAACCTCTCAGAAGTAACAACCCCGACTTGGCGCATTGTTTATAAACCGCTGCGGCAGATGACCCCGGCATGCGGAGTTGCCTTGCCGACCCGAGGGACCGGGGGCGCAGCGCGGGACGGCGGCGCAGGGACGGACAAGGCGGGGACGGCGCGAAGGGGAAGTGCGGAGGGAAAGTGCGGAGGGAAAGTGCGGAGGGAAAGTGCGGAGGGAAAGTGCGGAGGGAAAGTGCGGAGGGAAAGTGCGGAGGGAAAGTGCGGAGGGAAAGTGCGGAGGGAAAGTGCAGAGGGAAAGTGCGGAGGGAAAGTGCGGAGGGAAAGTGCAGAGGGAAAGTGCGGAGGGAAAGTGCGGAGGGAAAGTGCGGAGGGAAAGTGCGGAGGGAAAGTGCGGAGGGAAAGTGCGGAGGGAAAGTGCGGAGGGAAAGTGCGGAGGGAAAGTGCGGAGGGAAAGTGCGGAGGGAAAGTGCGGAGGGAAAGTGCGGAGGGAAAGTGCGGAGGGAAAGTGCGGAGGGAAAGTGCGGAGGGAAAGTGCGGAGGGAAAGTGCGGAGGGAAAGTGCGGAGGGAAAGTGCGGAGGGAAAGTGCGGAGGGAAAGTGCGGAGGGAAAGTGCGGAGGGAAAGTGCGGAGGGAAAGTGCGGAGGGAAAGTGCGGAGGGAAAGTGCGGAGGGAAAGTGCGGAGGGAAAGTGCGGAGGGAAAGTGCGGAGGGAAAGTGCGGAGGGAAAGTGCGGAGGGAAAGTGCGGAGGGAAAGTGCGGAGGGAAAGTGCGGAGGGAAAGTGCGGAGGGAAAGTGCGGAGGGAAAGTGCGGAGGGAAAGTGCGGAGGGAAAGTGCGGAGGGAAAGTGCGGAGGGAAAGTGCGGAGGGAAAGTGCGGAGGGAAAGTGCGGAGGGAAAGTGCGGAGGGAAAGTGCGGAGGGAAAGTGCGGAGGGAAAGTGCGGAGGGAAAGTGCGGAGGGAAAGTGCGGAGGGAAAGTGCGGAGGGAAAGTGCGGAGGGAAAGTGCGGAGGGAAAGTGCGGAGGGAAAGTGCGGAGGGAAAGTGCGGAGGGAAAGTGCGGAGGGAAAGTGCGGAGGGAAAGTGCGGAGGGAAAGTGCGGAGGGAAAGTGCGGAGGGAAAGTGCGGAGGGAAAGTGCGGAGGGAAAGTGCGGAGGGAAAGTGCGGAGGGAAAGTGCGGAGGGAAAGTGCGGAGGGAAAGTGCGGAGGGAAAGTGCGGAGGGAAAGTGCGGAGGGAAAGTGCGGAGGGAAAGTGCGGAGGGAAAGTGCGGAGGGAAAGTGCGGAGGGAAAGTGCGGAGGGAAAGTGCGGAGGGAAAGTGCGGAGGGAAAGTGCGGAGGGAAAGTGCGGAGGGAAAGTGCGGAGGGAAAGTGCGGAGGGAAAGTGCGGAGGGGAAGTGCGGAGGGAAAGTGCGGAGGGGAAGTGCGGAGGGGAAGTGCGGAGGGGAAGTGCGGAGGGGAAGTGCGGAGGGGAAGTGCGGAGGGGAAGTGCGGAGGGGAAGTGCGGAGGGGAAGTGCGGAGGGGAAGTGCGGAGGGGAAGTGCGGAGGGGAAGTGCGGAGGGGAAGTGCGGAGGGGAAGTGCGGAGGGGAAGTGCGGAGGGGAAGTGCGGAGGGGAAGTGCGGAGGGGAAGTGCGGGGGGGAAGTGCGGAGGGGAAGTGCGGAGGGGAAGTGCGGAGGGGAAGTGCGGAGGGGAAGTGCGGAGGGGAAGTGCGGAGGGGAAGTGCGGAGGGGAAGTGCGGAGGGGAAGTGCGGAGGGGAAGTGCGGAGGGAAAGTGCGGAGGGAAAGTGCGGAGGGGAAGTGCGGAGGGGAAGTGCGGAGGGAAAGTGCGGAGGGAAAGTGCGGAGGGAAAGTGCGGAGGGAAAGTGCGGAGGGAAAGTGCGGAGGGAAAGTGCGGAGGGAAAGTGCGGAGGGAAAGTGCGGAGGGAAAGTGCGGAGGGAAAGTGCGGAGGGAAAGTGCGGAGGGGAAGTGCGGAGGGGAAGTGCGGAGGGGAAGTGCGGAGGGGAAGTGCGGAGGGGAAGTGCGGAGGGGAAGTGCGGAGGGGAAGTGCGGAGGGGAAGTGCGGAGGGGAAGTGCGGAGGGGAAGTGCGGAGGGGAAGTGCGGAGGGGAAGTGCGGAGGGGAAGTGCGGAGGGGAAGTGCGGAGGGGAAGTGCGGAGGGGAAGTGCGGAGGAAAGTGCGGAGGAAAGTGCGGAGGGGAAGTGCGGAGGGGAAGTGCGGAGGGGAAGTGCGGAGGGGAAGTGCGGAGGGGAAGTGCGGAGGGGAAGTGCGGAGGGGAAGTGCGGAGGGGAAGTGCGGAGGGGAAGTGCGGAGGGGAAGTGCGGAGGGGAAGTGCGGAGGGGAAGTGCGGAGGGGAAGTGCGGAGGGGAAGTGCGGAGGGGAAGTGCGGAGGGGAAGTGCGGAGGGGAAGTGCGGAGGGGAAGTGCGGAGGGGAAGTGCGGAGGGGAAGTGCGGAGGGGAAGTGCGGAGGGGAAGTGCGGAGGGGAAGTGCGGAGGGGCACTGCGGAGGGGAAGTGCGGAGGGGAAGTGCGGAGGGGCACTGCGGAGGGGCACAGCGGAGGGGCACTGCGGAGGGGCACTGCGGAGGGGCACTGCGGAGGGGCACTGCGGAGGGGCACTGCGGAGGGGCACTGCGGAGGGGCACTGCGGAGGGGCACTGCGGAGGGGCACTGCGGAGGGGCACTGCGGAGGGGCACTGCGGAGGGGCACTGCGGAGGGGCACTGCGGAGGGGCACTGCGGAGGGGCACTGCGGAGGGGCACTGCGGAGGGGCACTGCGGAGGGGCACTGCGGAGGGGCACTGCGGAGGGGCACTGCGGAGGGGCACTGCGGAGGGGCACTGCGGAGGGGCACTGCGGAGGGGCACTGCGGAGGGGCACTGCGGAGGGGCACTGCGGAGGGGCACTGCGGAGGGGCACTGCGGAGGGGCACTGCGGAGGGGCACTGCGGAGGGGCACTGCGGAGGGGCACTGCGGAGGGGCACTGCGGAGGGGCACTGCGGAGGGACACTGCGGAGGGGCACTGCGGAGGGGCACTGCGGAGGGGCACTGCGGAGGGGCACTGCGGAGGGGCACTGCGGAGGGACACTGCGGAGGGGCACTGCGGAGGGGCACTGCGGAGGGGCACTGCGGAGGGGCACTGCGGAGGGGGCGAGCCCTCCTTGCCCGCGTGGGTGATGCGGGCGTCGTTTGTGGATTTCCCGCGTGGGTCGCCCGCTCTCTTCGCCAACACGTCAGAGTCCCGGCAGGCGTTCCCCAGGAACGGATGGTCGGCCGGCAAGGCGCGGGGCCGCATCGCGCTGAAGCAGGGTGCAGGGACTGAAAATGCGATTGTCGCGGGGCACTTCGCGATTAGTAATGTTCTTGGTTCGCTGCATTGAAGTCTACGTTGTTATACCTCAATCATATTCTTTACATTTGAAAATAGAGCTCTGGTAATAACTGAATATTGTAAAGAAATGAATTTCGATGGAAAGTCCGCTTCGATGGAAATTGTTGAAGAAGAACAAATAAGTAACATTAAACCATATACGTATGTAAAGTTACTTTTAACAAAAAACGAGTTCCTGCTACAATGAAATGCCTATTTTTTAGTAAAAAAGAACTGTACTATTTTTCCGTGGTTTCTTCGATCGACTTCTCCATGAAATGACGGAATAGTACCCTAACAAACGGGCCGCGAGTTTAGAGCTTGTCCCGGATCGTGCCTCCTGGTGGGAGATACCAGGTGGAGAAAAATCCCGCATGCAGACGGGTAGGTCGGCGCCGGGTCATCATCCAGTGGGGGAAGATTAAATATGCACTACCTTCCGGGACTTATTACCGTAGTATTGACGCGTCGGGAATCAGTAATCAGGCAAGATGCCGATCGCCAGTAAATATTTTTTATTCATGTATTATGTTTTATAAACAGTAACATTTTTATATTCTTGATGTTAAATGTTCTATACCATGTTACCCGGAGTATTTGTGATGATTGTTTTTATCAAAATAGTTTTGTCAAAAAAGTGTTCATTGATTATAGTACACGGCGGTTTTCGAAATCGATTTAAAAAAACTATAGCACATTGCAGTACCTTAAAGTACCACATTCACAAAGGAATTATTCGAAAAAACAGTTAATTATTTTCTCTGTCTGAAAATTAAGAACTTTCATGTTCAGATTAACGTCAAAAGAATTAATGATCCATTAACAGTTAGTTCAACAAAATTACAGAAGTATAAATAAGACGCAGATTTTTTGAAAGTTTTCATTAAAACCTGAAATAATTTGATTATGAAAATATTTAAAAATTTGAAAAACCCACGGGCTAGTAGTGCAACAGAATGGTACAGACACTCTCACACTTGTTAGTTTTCTAACCTTTTTTTTCTGGGCTACATTTCCGGTATTGACTCACCTCCTCCCAGCTGCTACCTCTCGGCGGAAAAATAAAATTTTGTCACACTTTTCTCAAGTTTCCGGTTCCCTAACACTATAATGAAATATATCTTTAAGAATATTACAAAAGAGTAAAACAATCTTGTAAGCAAATTTTCATTTAAAAATTTCGAGCAGTTTTTGAGAAAACGTCGTTTGAACGTTTCTGAAAACGCTCAATTTTTATTTTATTTTCACAGAAAAGTTTTGAAAATTCGAGAAACTTCATAGAAAATTTTAAGCACTTGTGTTTTCAAATGCAATAATGGAAACTAAATGCACATAATATGAGTAGCTATTCTTCACGGCTAATTTAATGTGAACACGCTTACGTTTTTAAAAGACATCGCCATCAACAATAACAAAGCAAGAATTGTATTTGAGCGTTTTGAATGATTTTTAATGTAATATCGAAATTATTGATCCAAATTTATTCGTAAGGAACTAATCCATTGAAATGTGTTATATCGAACGACTTCTTTTAAGTTGCTATAAACGATTTTGCCTCTTGCTTGACTTTAGCACCTTCCATTAGAAAAAATAGTACCATTTGGTCACTAGTAACACTATTACAACGTACTTCGATTCTACCTGGGTATCATTGACGACGTTTGTGTAACACTGAAGTGGCTGACAGGCAGAGCGTGGGAAACGCATGGAAACGTGTTTGCCCTCAGAACCTCTCCTCCTCCTCCCGCCGTCTCCTCCTCCTCCTCCTCCTCCCGCCGTCTCCTCCTCCTCCTCCTCCCGCCGTCTCCTCCTCCTCCTCCTCCCGCCGTCTCCTCCTCCTCCTCCTCCCGCCGTCTCCTCCTCCTCCTCCTCCCGCCGTCTCCTCCTCCTCCTCCTCCCGCCGTCTCCTCCTCCTCCTCCTCCCGCCGTCTCCTCCTCCTCCTCCTCCCGCCGTCTCCTCCTCCTCCTCCTCCCGCCGTCTCCTCCTCCTCCTCCTCCCGCCGTCTCCTCCTCCTCCTCCCGCCGTCTCCTCCTCCTCCTCCCGCCGTCTCCTCCTCCTCCCGCCGTCTCCTCCTCCTCCCGCCGTCTCCTCCTCCTCCTCCTCCTCCTCCCGCCATCTCCTCCTCCTCCTCCTCCTCCTCCTCCCGCCGTCTCCTCCTCCTCCTCCTCCCGCCGTCTCCTCCTCCTCCCGCCGCCTGCACCGCCTCCGCGCCCGCGGCCTTTCGCGCCACCGCAGAGGCGACTGCCCGCGGCCAGATAAGTTCTGCCATTGAACGCGACTCCAGCGGCTCGTGAAAAATCAATCAGAGAGACAATACGCAGCAATTCTGCTAGTTTTCATCCAATCAATAACTCTTTATGTAATTGCAATAAATACATTCCTATTAATTACTAACGGCATTCACTGCGGCCAAAGGGTATTTAAAACAAACAGAAATCCTCTTTCCGAGCGCCCGCTCGCTTGCACGTTTGTGTCTGCAAACAAGGTGTATGAGTTTTGTCGTTTTTGTTTGCGTTGGAAAGTATTGTGCCGTTATCACGGGGTTGCCAGCTCGGCTGTCAGTTTCTGATTCAGCGACGCCTTTCATTGCTGTGAATTAGAGGATCACGGAGCGCCAGCGGTGGCGGTGGAGGTGTGGAGGCAGGCACAGCGTTGGTAGTAGCAAAGGGAATGGGGATGGGTAACTGGAGGGCTGGGGCGAGGGGAAGAGATGGTGGAAGAGGTGATGGTGGAAGAGGTGATGGTGGCAGAGGTGATGGTGGAAGAGGTGATGGTGGAAGAGGTGATGGTGGAAGAGGTGATGGTGGAAGAGGTGATGGTGGAAGAGGTGATGGTGGAAGAGGTGATGGTGGAAGGGGTGATGGTGGAAGGGGTGATGGTGGAAGAGGTGATGGTGGAAGAGGTGATGGTGGAAGAGGTGATGGTGGAAGAGGTGATGGTGGAAGAGGTGATGGTGGAAGAGGTGATGGTGGAAGAGGTGATGATGCTTGAGGCAGCACACTGTAGCCCTATTTCTGTCATACTGTAAGTACCACATCCGTCTGCGTCTCGCAGTGTAAGAAGGGGGCGCGATGGGGAGGGGCTGGAAAGAGGACGGGGACGAGGATGGGAAGCGGAAGTAGGGAGGAAGGGGTCGAAGACGATTAGTGCGACGGGGACGGGAGATATGGGCGACGACGAGAGATGAGACGGATGTGGGGGTGGAGTAAGTAGTGGCGGCAGCAGCAAAGGAAGCAAAGAGAAATTAAAATAAAATGGCGGAGACGGTGTGGCTGGAAGTGGTGGTAGAAAATGAGACGATTGTGGCAGCACCACGAACGCCACATTTCTCCCGCACTCTGTAGTTTCCACATGTGCGTCTCTCCCTCGCGTCCTCATTGACTTGCCTCGCCAACGGCCGCGAGCTGCCAGTGACCTGGCGCTGGATGATACGAGGTGGTTGTATGGACAGCCACGACTAGCCGCGATCGACTGTTGCGGGTGAAAAAATCTGGGTGGAATGGGAGACGAGTGGCCTGAACAATTTTTGAGAGGTGTAATAAAGAAATCGAAAAAAGAACAAAACACATGAGCGAGTTGTTACAACGGTTGGGTATAGATGCAGGAGAAAAATGGGGCCAGAAATAGCTCTTTGTGTTTGAAATGTACTTTCAGCAACATGCGGCTAGCTGCAACTCCAGTGCACATCGTGGGATAACACAGTATTCTCTCGTTGTCCAGCCTCTCCATTCTTTCCGTCGAAACAGGATCGAGACCGCTGAACATTTTGTGAAGAATCGGTCGCCTCCCAACAGATTCAGACGCAAGCTTTTGTCGTGATAATTCATATTCAACAAACGAAAGATGTGTAAGAATTTTATAAAATAGGAATTGAAAACTTTAACTTTACTCGTAAGCGTCATGAAGATCACTTCAACAACTTTGTTCAAGTGTCATTTTGTTTGTAAGGGTGACTCTCCCCCTCCCCCCCAAAAATAATTATTACTCTCAGTATCAAAACTGTAAAAAAGAAAAGCAGATCTAATTTACAGTAGGGATCCATTCCTCGCTTAATTGTAAAATAATTCAGTTAATAAACTCTCGCTGAATTATTCTAGGTTTATATTCAATTTCAGAATATAATTTGCGTGTTATAAACGTGCCAACGTCATATTATACGTACATCATTCTGTTGTGGCACATCGCTACAAGTAACTAGCGATGAAGCGATGTGCTACAGAATTCCACAGATTTTCTCGTACAAGTTAGTTTTCTAATTTAGTTGATCTGGGTTTTGCCTGACTATCTTTCCACTGACTGGGGAATATCTTATTTTGGTAAAAATCCTACACATATTTTAGGCGCTAGTGTCGTTCAAACACGGACAGACGATTTGAAAAAAACAACAGTTTTTCCGTTTCACGTGACCTCCAAAACGTGTATTTCCGTTGAAATCTTGAAATATATTTTCCGCAGCATTACGTAACTTTCTCGATACTACGTGTATTTATCCGTATATGTACGTATGTATACGAGAAGGTAAAGAATGGAAAGAAACTTAAAAAAGGTTTTAGCGCACATGCTTCATCTAAAAAGGACATGCGAATAATTTTTTTTATTTTAAATTTAGTATAACTGGAGAGAAAAATAATTCCAATGAAGTTTCATTAAGAGAGAGAGGCTTTAGGTAAAAAAATTTCACCTCTAAGAGGCATTTAATGCGAAGGTTTTAAGCTTCTAAGAATGCGTAATTAGAAACAATTAATAAATCAAACCATTCCAGAACTGGTGCTTATTTTCTGAAAATTAATTCATGATTTTGTTTTATTCTTTGCCAGGCTCATATTTTAAGCAATTTTTTTCTGCATTGCACTTGGTTGAAAAGGCTAAATTCATGAACAAAAAACTTTCTCTTATTAATCCCCCTTGAAGCCAAATGAGCACACACTTCTTGCGAAATAGTTGGAATTTTGAATAGAAATAAATGTTTTAATACTCTGCAAAAAGTAATTTAAATTTGCAACAAATAATTAGTTACGAATTAATTAGTAAAGAAAGGTTTGTTTTAAGGAGTATATGGTACTTGAAACTGAGATGATGATAAACGGAAGGAGCTTTTACTTTAATCATGACATCGCATTATAAAAAAGTAAAAAAATAGGTGGAAAGCATTAAGTGTATGCTCAGAACTTGAATAGCCAATGAATCGACTAGGTAACGTAGTTCTTTTAGAAACCACGACGCATGAACCAAGTGAACGAATCCATCTTATACCTAAGTTCAAATTAAATGCCTAGGCATGCGGAACTAACGTTTCCACTTGAACGCTTTCGAAACTTGTTTAGGCATTTGTCTCGTGCTAGGTTAAATCAATGAATCTCATCTCGTATTAAAAAAATCGCCACCAACCCACAGCCTCGTAAAGGGGTACCTCAGGGTCCCAAACACGGACTCCCGAGCCAAGCGATGGTCGGCGCCTGGCGTTGACCCTTTAGTTCATGTGTCGATATCCGCCATGGAGGAGGTGGAGGAGGGGGGGGTCACCCGGAAATCACCGCTCATGCATAAAAATGAAGCGCAAAAATGAAGCATAATGAAGTTCCATTCCGCGCTTCACGCGGGTCCGGGCGCGCACAAGCGCGGCGCGAGAGGAGAGGCGGCAGCGGCGGGTCGCGCAGCGGGACAGGGACAGGGCGAGTGGCGGGGACGGGGCGGGGGGCGGAGCGGGGGGGGGGCGGGGAGCCAGGCAGAGAGCACGGCGCGGAGGGGGCGCGCGGGAGATAACGCGCCCCCTGTTGCGTGGCAGCGTGGACCCGCGCGGGTGGCGGGGGGGAGGGGGTGCTCCGGCCGCGCCCATGCTGCGTGACGTATTGATTTTTGGTGAGGCTGGCCCCGCAGATTTCGGCCGTCTTCAGGTGAGGAGGCGTCGGCGGCCGCAGCGGCTGCGGAGGAAGCGTTTTCAAAGCCGCGCGAGTAAGCCCCGATGTGATTGGTGAAGTGAGCTGCAGCTGCTGGCGCCGCCTGGGCTGCTGTCGCCGTCAATCCGACCTTCACCACCTCTCCCAGCTACTCCGCTGGCCCCGGCTTCCCCAATCAACTCCACCTGTTTTGGCCCACCGCCCTCATCACTGTGTCTACATCTAGCTCCTGCAATCCCGTTCATTATTCAGGCCCCAACGTCGTTGGGAAGGTAGGCGATGATCTTCTAAACTTTTCCAAATACAACACATCTCCTGTTTGGACAGCTCTTGAAACACGACATCGCCTGACACTCATTGAGTCTCACCCCCACCTACGTAGAACCCCCACCCATACTTTCGAACAATGGACGTCACTCATCCGTAACCACACCATCTCTCCCGCCAACCCCTCTAATTACGTATAGACCAATCCTGCCATCAGTTGGTCACCGCTTGCCATGACTTCCATTCCACAACTCTGTTCCCGTACGCACGAATCTGTTCCCGTACCGCACGGTGCAGGTTTGGGTTGGAGCCGATTAGGCATGGGGCGCGATGGAAAGAGATGGAAAGGGATGGAAAGGGATGGAAATGGATGGAAAGGGATTGAAAGGGATGGAAAGGGATGGAAAGGGATGGAAAGGGATGGAAAGGGATGGAAAGGGATGGAAAGGGATGGAGAGGGATGGAAAGGGATGGAAAGGGATGGAAAGGAATGGAAAGGGATGGAAAGGGATGGAAAGGGATGCAAAGGGAGGGAAAGATATGGGAAGGGATGGCGAGGAACGGGGCGAGAAGGGTGGGGATGGTCGGGAGGGGGCATGGGTGGGGGGCAGCGGGAGGGGGAAGGAGCCCTCTGGAAGAGAGGCGGAATGGGATATGGGGACGGAGCGGCATGGAGTTTGGCAGGATGGCTGGGGGTTGGGCGGGAGGGGCGGGGCTGGGGCGGGCGGATGAGCATCATTTCCAGTCGGCTTCGGGGCTTCCCCGACTTGCCGAGCCATTTTTATTAAAAAATGAGAGCGAGAGAAAGAACAGAAGCCTCTGCAGTGACTCGGTAACCCACAAAAAAGCCTGAACGAACGGTAAGCATTGAGTAGCGTTGAGCGCGCTCGCGCACCCGGCCACCATACACGAGGATACTGGGTCGAAATTGACCCAGCGACTTGGCGTAGCGTGCGTGGAACGCGAATGGTCCCAATGTGCGTTGTGTCTTCCAGAGGGTTGGAGCGTGCTGTCAGTTCCTAAGTGTAGACATAGTGTGCCGTGTGTGTCCGTTGTGTCCATATACACTATGTGATCAAAAGTATCCGGACTCGTCCAAAATTGTGTTATGGTGTGATCGTGTTTTTCATGGAGGGGACTTGCACCCTTTGTTGTTTTGTGTGGCACTATCACGACACAGGCCTACGTTAATGTTTTAAACATCTTGTTTCCCACTGTTGCAGGTATGCCTAGAGAGGAAAGCCATCGTGTAGATCTGCGCCGGATCTCATCATTCCGTAGAAAAAGAAAATTGACACCTCCCGCGATAAAATATTCACTAACAGGACTAAGGGGTTCGTGGCTAGCTCCTGGTCAGCGTGCTCGCTTTCCACTACGCGGCTCCGGGTTCGATGCTCGGTCGAACCAAGAGTATGAAGTGCGTTTTCCTTGCAATGTCCCAGTATACTTGTATGTCACTGTGTGGCGATGGTAAAATTCACTTATCAGGTTGTACGGCATGGGGTTGTCTACGTGCTAACCACACGTACCCGATGGCCGCGAGGCAGGGACGTCGCCGGTAGGCTTGAGCCCGTTCACGGGCTGTCGCGCCAACTACATACAACAGGACTAAGGACAGGAAACGTTGTCAAAAACAATCAAAAAATATTTTTAAAATCATAATTCAATTATATCAACTTTACAAGAAAATAGTCATTTCATTATTTTTTAGAATGTAACATCACGATAATTCTTATTTTCAATGAGGTTCATTCATTTTGTGTTATTTGCAAGTTGTCCTTTTTTCTCTTTTTGAGTGCATGCTTTAAATCAAATAAAATCAGTCGACGCACGGTTGTGGCGGCGTTTCGGGTCCACTGTGCACAGCTCCCTGAATGAGCCTACCTCGCGCGGCAGGCAAAAGCTCCCGCCTGAATGTACGGCCGAATTCACTCTCAAATATTAAAAAGTTCCTCTACGCCGGGATATTTGCACTAGCATTACGACAGCAACAGTCATATTTACTCGAGGATGTAGTACACATCCTGCATCATTGATGATGCAGAGCCGAAGTAACGACGTGTAGCGTCGGATTCACGAGGAGTTTTCATGTGTGAATGTTCAAAAAGGGTAGAAATGACGTCTCTAATGATTGGAATTGAGTTCAAACACAGGTTGATTTCAGGGTCGTGGCGATCAAGAGAGCCGGTTACTGGATTGCGGGTTCAATTGCGGATGGCAGAAAGCTTGATGGATATTAGCGAGTTGTGGGCCTGCCGGAATCGAATTCGTAATTTTACTACACTTTTTATTGGTTTTCAGGGCTTCTCAATCACTTCTAGGCGTATGCTTGATTATCCGCCAATGAAATTGGCTGTAGATCGCCCGCGATCCTTTCTCACCCTGTTCCTACTCCATGTGAGCTGTGGGATCATCCTTCTTCCTCACAGTGCCATCACCCACTGATCTAGAAAAGCCTCCTGCAAGTTTCAGATATCCAGTGATAAATTTGGTGATTGCGAAACGTTTGAGACACCAATGGCTTAGTGAGTAACCTCCAAAAATAAGAATAAAATATTTATTTTTAATATCATTATTAATATTGTTGTTATTATTATTACTTATTTTACACCAGGCCAGTACACATCGACTTTCTTACTGAAATACTTTCGAAACTAGCATAGCTTTTGATACCAACGACATGCGTAAATTTGATACGAAAATAAATAAAAATAATGCAATTTTAGAGGTAATGTACCAATGCTTATTTGTAAGTCAAGTAGCAGTTGAATGGAAGGTTGAGTCAAGTAACAGTTTAAATCAGAATAATCGTGTATTGTCATGGTAATTACGTATATAGTAAATTACACACAAGCATTTCAAAGACATAGATCTTCACATTTTCACACCTTTTGGACCGGTTAACTTAAATGTATCTTACAAAATTTGTGTGGGACACACCTTCCAAATCCAAATGGTTATCTATGATTAACGTAATTATTTACGTTCTCAAGTTACAAGTTAAGTTTTAAAAAAATTATTAAGTTAAGTGAAAGTATTTAATAAATAGTTTTCTTTGCCAATCAACCTAATGTCCGTTTAAGTTTTTAAAAGATCGTATTTAAAAGAGTTCACCACAACAAGTCAAAAACTATAGTACAGTTGTGGGAATATTCCCCACAATTTACATGCAATTAAATTTTTAAAAGTCTGCAAAACATTTCAATCGTTGTGCACATTTTACTTGCACTTGATTCACATTTTATTTCAGTTCATGACATTACTTCGCAGTCAAAACACCAATTGAATAAAATAATATTAAAGTTGAGAAATTTTCCACACAAAATGTTCTTTATTTCATCGTGAATACGAGACTCCTTTCCATTGTCTCTACGTCAATAGCCCAGGATACAATTGCATTTTAAAATCAGGATAATAGTACGTAACATTTGAGTGTTCGTGTTTCTGCAGTGTTCAGAGGTTAAGACGCAGACTCGCAAGGTTTCCACGCGGCGGATTTCGCCGAGCAAGAAAATGAATCAAGAAATTGAAGCGGCACGGAATTGGTGCGTCATATATTGAAAACGGATGAAAGGAAAAGGAAATCAAAAACAAGCTGTAGAAGGTGCAACACGGTAGAAGGTGCCGTGTAGTGAGCGCACCTGCATACGGAATCGGACCGGGTTTCAGGGGATTGTTTCCTATTGAGGTGAATGAAAGGCAATATACAGTTATAGATTAATTGAAGTATAATATTACTACATACAAGTGAATTAACTGAGTCATTAGTAAGCCGTAGGGCCAATGAAAGTTTTTTACAGTTTTTGGGCGGTCTTCTTTCGTGAAGTTTCAGTTCACTGCACTTAGTTTGTCGAACTGCGACCATGAACGGATGAGTGTGTGGGCGCCGTCGGAGCTGAAGTTGGCTCCAAATGATTCGGCTAGCGGCCTGCATGTCACAACGGGCACAGATTCTGTAGCGACTGGAAGCTGTCCGGTCGTGTAGTCTCGTAGATTCGCCCAGATGACGGCTGATGCCCTTGAGTGGCCCAAATTTAGGGCTAGCGGCCCGTTCGCCGCGCTGGTTGGTAGATGAAGCCTTGACAGGCGAAATAGGAGCAGCCGACTCGTTTGTGGGCTCTCTGCCTAATACACTCGTCCTTTGTAGTTGACAGATGACAGCAATAGCCGTTTACGCCTTAGTGGAGCACAGTTGTAGGCTGATGAAGTTCGCAAGTGAGCTGCATTGACGTCCATTAAGTTCTCAGCAGCAGTATTGAAGTTCTGGTACTTCGTAAGTGTTCGAGGTCTGTAAGAATCATTTACAGTTGACCAACGCATGATGATGCCAGTTGTGTCTGTCTGACAGTAGAGTGAAAGACGTTCTGTTGAGGGAACGAAGTTGCCGTATTTTACGTTGCGAATGTTTTCGAGTATAGGGAGGGGGGTCACGTGACTTTAGCAGCTAGCTTATAGTGTGCAGGTGCCTGCGGTAGTTGCTCGCTATTTGTTGGCGCCTCTGGGCCTGGAGTGAGGTGGGTCACGTGGCATTTTTAAAATTTGAATTTTTGGTTCTCACGGAAACGCGGCATGTGGCGCCGATTGAGAGAAGGCGGGGGCGGCCACGCATGTGTGTATTGTCGGCTAGATGCTTTTAGTAAAGTATTGGCAAGAGAGGCACGTCTTAGAAATGTTTATAAACATCTGGCAGGAATTAGGGCGATGAATTGAATTAAATTAATGCCTTATTTTACGTGGCGAGACTCAGGCCATTAGGCCTGCTCTTCCGTCTGACCACGCAAATTTCGCTACGCTCCTTTCACCAACTAGCAGAGAAAGGAGGTATTTCTTGGGCGAGAAACAGGCGATTTGAATTTGGCTCAGAGGCGTTATTGAGGCTTGAGGATCTTTTACATGCAAATAAATCTACTAACATGGGACAGCCGGCTTTACGTCCCCTCCGAAGGAAGGCGTAAGAAGGATTTTTTCGCCCTGAAAAATCCACGGCTTCGATCGGGTTTGAACCCGCCAACTTGGATACAACAGTCCGAAACGCTAACCGTTACACCATCGCCGCCGCAAAGGGCGCCGCATGAGGGCGTGAATGGCTGGCGTCGAGGTGAGGGGTCCAGCCAGCCAGCCCTTTGCTAGTGACACCTCTCCAGTGCCGGGGCGCCGCCGGAATGGCGGGCGGTGCAAGCGGACAGAGGCTCAACGAGTTTGCTTGGAAGCCTATCAATTGTTTCATTATCCTTGTGTCCGGTGCACTTCGCACGCGCTTCGGCGGGTGTGCTAGAGTCGTGAGAGATACTCTCTGTAAATTAATACATTTCCCATGAATGGCGAAAGAATGTCTGAAGACCGGGCGATGCGTGGGGGAAGGCAATTAGAAGCTGCGTCCTGATAGCGATCGCAAGATTGAACATAATTATTACGCTTCCGAGAAACTGCTTTTCACGTTCAAAAAGCAGAATTCATACTTAGCTACAAATGTCGCTTTTCATAAAAGTAACTTTGACAAACTGACATGAAAAACAATGCAATAAAAGAATAAATAAGGTAATAAGTAAATAAGAAATAAAAATAGTAAACACAACAAACATGTAAAGAAATGTACTGTGTTTCTGTACACACGAGTACTCTACTATGTATTTACAGTATTCGTTAAGATTGTTTTTCTAACCATTTAATTTCTTCTAGTGTTATACAAGAATATCTTAATTTATTGTTCTTGAACAGTGTGAATAGTACTTTTTGGTAAGCAATTTCGTGTTGTTGTTTTTTAGTAGCATTTTTGCTGCTTTCGGACACGAGTTTTGGCACATGTTCCTTGAATTCTGAAAGCCAGACATCCTCTCCATTACCCTTACTGTGCATTTTTGACTGTTGATGTATATATGTAGTAAGGAATACAACGCATGACCGGTCTATTATGATTTTAGAGGCCCATATTTGTGCTCAAATTTAGTAACTGCAAATTGTGAAGAGTGCACTAAGTGTAAAATGCTTTACACGCATTTCAACTGCAAAACCACGCCATTCTTTAGGAAAGTCCAAAATATACGAGATATACAAACTATTTACATTTTTTAAACTAAAATGTTGAGAATAAACATACCAGCTTCACTTTCATTATTCGCTATCTAATTACACGGCATCAAATACATTTACTAAAATTATACTCTCTAAATTTTTTAATAATTTTTTAAATTATATTCTCATCTTTGTACCTTTCTTCTTCTTCTTTTCTGTACCATCGCGCTTTCTTTGTTCTTTGTCAACATAGTTATTATTATTATTTCAAAATGACTATTTAATTTGCTTTGGCGTCCAATTCCGTTTTCTAAATTAATGCTAGAAATCTTTCATCTGAAGTCACCATTGGTCTATTGAATATGTCTTTTAAATTATTCTCCCTGCTGCTTTGTCTTGCCCGATGCTGTCATTTATATTTTAATATTTTATTGCTTGCTTTATATCTCTGTTCTCCAAAGCAACCTACTGGTATTTTAAATGACTTATTTTGTCTGAAAAGGCAGTTGTGTCCAAATGGTTGGAAATGAAGCATGAGAAGGATTGCCAAGATTATCTAATTTTTGCTTAAACACTGATAAGCCCAAAATTCCTTCAAAACCATAACTACAAATTATTTTCTCTTTGATACAGCTAACGTTAGCATACAGTCCGCGAGCTTCATGATATATTCCCTACTCGTGTGTTTCAAAATATATTGTAAAGGAAGTCTTGCAACTGGATTATTTGTAGTGTGATGGACCTGTCAATGGGATCCAGAGGGGCGCGCGGGCAAGGAAACGCACTTCCGGCATGCGAGGTCGCAGTGCGTTTAAAATGCAATTTTTTACCCTTAAATAAAAAGAAGGGAAGGACCAAGAGTATGGGGTATGTTTCGTGTTTGGCTCACTCTAATCAAGACGAGGCGCGTCCGATAACAAATTAAAAATTTAACGAAATAAATATTGCCTCTGGCTTTTAAAACTTTCTATGCTCGTTACCTTCTTTGAAATACACTACGAGATCAAAAGTACCCGGACACGTCCAAAATGGGGTTATGGTATGGTCGTGTTTTTCATGGAGGGGGCTTGCACCCGTCATGGTTTTGTGTGGCACTATGACGACACAGGCTTACGTTGATATTTTAAACACCTTGCTTTCCAATGTCGAACACTTTAAGGATGGCGATTGCATCTTTCAACACGATCGAGCACCTGTTCATAATGCACGGCCTGTTGCGGAGTGGTTACACGACAATAACATCTCTGTAATGGACTGGCCTGCACGGAGTTTTGACTTGAATTCTAACACCTTTGGGATGTTTTGAATCGCCAACTTCGTGCCAGGCCTCACCGACCTACATGGATGCCTCTCCTCCGTGCAGCACTCTGTGCACTCCCGGGCTGCCACTCCCCAAGAAACCTTCCAGCACCTGATTGAAAGTATGCCTGCGAGAGTGGTAGCTGTCATCATAGCTAAGGGTGGGCCAACGCCCTGTTGAATTCAAGCATTACCGATGGAGTTCGCCACGAACTGGTAACACATTTTAAGCTACGTCTGCAGATACTTTTGATCACAGTGTATATTTTCAACAAGTGAATACCATTTACTAACGTGAGTATCCTCTTTACCATTTATTACTTTCAACAGAATAAAAAATAACTGCTAATACACTCCTTAAATTTAAATTACATCTTAATCCTACACAATGTAAACACGAATAAAAACATTTTCACAAATACGAATATTTACACCCTCTCAAAGTGAGCAGAATTGAGTACGCATCATAATCTGATGGCTATATGCGATGTTCTACTATTCGTGGGTTCGTTCCTATCCAAAAAAGCATTTTTCAATACATTATACAAACATACTCCTATTCAAAAAAGCATATTTTCTATACATTACAATTTCGCCTCCGGAGTTGCCGTGTCCCGGAGCTGTTCCGGTGGCCTTGGCACCACTTTCCTAGCGTCGGCGACTCCCAGCTCCGCACCGTGGAGGCGAGGCCGGTCGCTGCACCGCCCCCCAAGTACCCTTCGGATGTTTCCGGCGTCCATCCGAAGTTTGCCGGACCCGCTGCACACGCCGCTGAACTCGCCGATCATTGTCTCCGATGGTAGGGATTTTGCAACCAATAAAATTCCCTCGTCGGATCGCTAACACAAAGTCCATCACGCGAGCATGTGGCCGGTGCCCGTTGTTCCTACTGTCCTAGCAGCCACTTGACCGGGAAATACAGTAAATTTCGTCTAAAGTTTATCAATGCATAGCTGGAACTTTTGTTTCAGTTCAATGTTCTTAGTGTTCTTATAGTTTCAATTCTATGTTCTCCATTACCAAACACACAACTTTTAAAGTTCTATTCACACTACCACATGCACTTCGTTGTTTACAGTTCTCATGATAATTGGTAAAATAGCGTACACCAAAGAATAAATTCCTTACAGTTCACTCACCACATGTAGTTTAAAGATGAACAAGATAGGTATCTTTCCCTCACGGGGTTATCTTACACACTTTGAAACGATTCAGTGTTTGTCACCACGTGCATCTTAAAATCACATACAAAACAATGAATATCTCTCTGATTACAGTTCTTAATACACTTATAAACGACGATGTTCATCAAAATCATTCACCATCGTGTCCCCATAATTTACAACACGAACTTCACCCAATCCAGGTAACACGTCTGACGTTCTTGACCATTTGCGGCCAACTAACTTATTGGTCCGGATCGACCTAGCACTTGCGCTCGAGTTCCGTAATCGATTCCTAAGATTAGCGCCATCTCTTTGTCACATTGTCAACCTGATCGTGTTACGAAAAAATCCATGGACGTTTGCAATATTCTCACATTATGACGAAAGCATTGTGATACATCATATTAGTAACATTCTACATGTAAATGGTCTAGACGTACATTTACTATTCCAAATATTCTTGCAGTCAGAATCTATTTCGTTTCACGTACTGTTAATTTCTTAAATGATTGTCTAAAGTAAATTCTTCTTATATTAAAATATGGTTAATTGCTTGAATTGTTTTCTATAATAATAATAATAATAATAATAATAATAATAATAATAATAATAATAATGTATTATTGCAAAACAGCGTACGTTCGGGGGCAGCAACAGAGACAGTACAAAAATACAAATTAAAAGAAACAATACAAATATTAAAAGTAGAGGAGCTCTAACAGTACATACTTTCTCGCAATATTATAACGATATCTTTATGTAATATTATGTCATAATTTTGTACCTTTCTTACACTTCAACTATCACTTTATCTATTATTTACATCGTAAATAAACGAAGCGAGAATAATAGATATTTTATTTTAAATTTTAAAAGAAAATATATTTTTGACATTCAATTAAGTGTATTAAGGCATTCAGAGTATTTGCAATTATATTCGAAGTGTTGATCTCCTGATTTAAATATAGTTGTATTATCTGTTTCCCCGTTGTCTTTCTACGTATTTGTAAAATTTCGCTCAGCTCTTGCCCTGATTATATAAACCCGGTTTTGTAAATTTATTTTGCAACTTTTTTCTCGTGCCTGTAATAGCTCTTTGACCAAAACGCACAACTGTCTTTATAATTTGTTTTTATCTTTCTCATATTATATGCTTTTCTCACATTTCTTTTAAGCTGTCAAATATGTTTAATATATTATTCGGAATCCGTATTATTTTTTAATAATTTATTCGGAACAAAACGCCTGAAACTCTTTAGCGCAATGAACTTAAAGTTATTCCATATTTCCTCAATACTAGAACCAATTCCCGCCCAATGAGGGTATTTCTCACTCAAATAGTATTGTAATGTAGATACACTAGCTTTATGAAAAATCGATGATCTTTTTCTCGACAAATTGTTGAATATAACGCCTCATTCCATTTTCAGCAAAACACCACTATGGCCGCTTGCATCCAAATTATTTTCCCAAGAAATGAAGTTTACTTCTGGACGAACTTGGAAAATGTCCAGAATTGCATATTGTCGTGTTGGATTCTAAATTATCTGCTTAGGTCGCTCCTCATAAGCTCCAGTGCTTCCCCAGGTGTTTACACAAAAACTTTTTTTTTCTTAAAACATCTCCTCACTTTTGTTCATCTGTTTATACTTAATAGTCTTTCAAAACTAGTGTTTTCTCGCTTTCTTTCATGCTGTGCATCAATACTCCCACTCGCAGAATTAAAACAGACACGTGCTGCGTTTGGTGTGACCGCTGCGAAGCTTTCCCTGTCTTCTTCTCTTAATTGGTTTTTCACGAAACGGAATATGATGTTCAGCATACGACGTAAATGAGAGCATTGATTCTATCTTAATGATGAAGTCACCCTTGAGCCAACATTTTTTCTGGAAAATATATTCTCGACAAATCTTTAAACAAGATTTTAATAAAATGTTGGTATATACGGTACTTTTTGTACCTCATTCTTTCAAGGAATTTTCTTTATTTTCATTATTCCCAATTATAATTATATACTAATTGATTAGCATGATCTGTTTGTCTCCATCATAAACTGTCTTACACAAATGAAATTTGCTGCTTCATTTCTGAAGCGATGCATATCTAAAAAATAGGGGTACTACAACAACATGCACTTTCTCGCATTACATTTAACTGCTCCGCTATATTATACTACTACATGAACATGTGAAAGCGTTCCCAACCAGCGAAAATTATCTTCCGCACTGAGCCTCGAACTCGGGTTCTCCTCATTAACTCGCCTTCAGCCATTCCACCGTACTACAGAAGAACCATTATGCTGGCCTTACATTAGCAATACGTTTCCGCAATATCTTTCAGCAATTTGTTTCTGCTTCTTGCGGTCATCTTTACACTAGCAAGAGCATGGAAGAGGCAATACAACGTCAGAACGATCTGAGCAAGATCTTTCTGGCAAGATCTTGATAGTTTTACATTAGAACGATTTGCCGTGTGAAGGCGGAAGAAAATGGCGCATGGAATTAAGTGAGGTTATACCTCACTTCCCGACATAATGTATAAGGCAGAAGATGCGAATTGCGGTCGCACGTATTGTGATAAATGAGATGAAGTAACGCCGGCGATTTGTGAGGACCTGTGACTGAATTTTATGAAAGGAATAGTGGGCTTGAGCGAATTCAATATTTTTCATAAAACAACATGTATTTCGTGGATTTCGATTCTTGTGGGAGCAAAGTAATTTTCTTGTAATAAAAATGCATTTACTAATTTGGTAAAACCTTTTAAAATATCTATTACCTACCATTGATGTATTATAGTTTAATCCTCAAATTGATTTAGATTAGATGAATATCTTAATAATTTTTACGTAAAAATAACAAGCACGGGGCATCTATAACTGAACCAAATTTCGAACCTTTGATAATCAACCATAAAGGGATTACTTATTACTATTTTTTATTGTCTTAAACCTTTTTCACACGCCCATTTTACGAAAAAATGCATATTAAAATGGAAATATTACGTCTATGTACTACCGTACGTACTTCCTGTGCATGTGACCGTGGTCATCATTGGCTTCTTCCAACAATATTTTGCTCAGACTCCAATTCTAGTCCCAACAACCACCGGCAATATCGAACGACCAGAATATCTAGCAATAAATATTGTCATCTGCAGAAATTTTTATTGCCGTAATGTTTACATTGGCAAGTTTCCTTGCAAAATAATATTGCTCGCCCTATTCTTGCAAGTGTAAAAGCCTGCATAAGAATCGCACACGGGCCGACGATTAAAAATGTGATTGTCTCAACCTAATATTTCCAACACGAAACATTTGCAAATTTCCAAAATACGGAGAGTTTCCTGAAAATGAAACTATCACCATATTTTTACCGTCACTTGATACCTATGAGGAGAAAATTTTTAAAAAATTGTAGAGGTTTTTGAGAAAAAATTGTTTTAAAAACTTATTTGCCTATATTTTGCGCAAAATTACAAGAAAACTACGCAGTTTCGAAAAATTGAACATAACCGTATTTCAAGGTCTGTCTTTATAGAACAGATTTCAGAAAAGAATTTCTATCTTCAATATTATTGTTGTACGATCTGGGATTTCTGGGATATCAGCGACAAAAACTACACCATTTTCTTAACCGTTCTTTACGCTATCGGATAACAAGTTTTCATCAAAAAATTTGCTGTCTCTTTTGGGAAAGTTTGAAAATGTCCATTTGGAAAAAATCAAAATAACCATTTGGAACTACCAAAGCCTCAAGTTTGTTCAGATCGGTAATATTAAATTTTGGAAAAATGAAAAAAATGGGAAAAAATCAAATTTGGAAAAAGTTTTGGCTGAACGGTTCAGAAGCTAGCGTTGACCCACACGGACTGACGGACTGACATATAGACAGAGGAACGGATGGACGGACATGCACCGAGGAACGATAATTAAAATTTTATTTCAGAAATTATCAATCATACGAATATTATTTAATATTTCATAATCAATATTTCTCCTTATTTCTAATAATATTAATAGCAGCATTTACGTTTTTTTCAGTTGTTGAGTTTTCTGTAGGAATACAAAATAATCACTATTTCCCCTCAGCCTACATTAAAATAGCCTTTTCATTCCCTTTGTACTCCTAGTTTTAATTTTTAATCTTCATGACATCTTACACATTGTGGTTTACACTTGAAATATTGATTTACCTGGCGTGGTCACATACACCGAGAGACAAACCCTTGTTTTCCTGAGTGTTTGTCTCGTGACACCATGATGAGGGAAAATTTCCCACGTTGGAAAGGACACTAGAATTTGTATTTGGAACCGTAATACTCGAGTGAAATAGTCTGGAGCAGAATTGAAATATACAATTTATTCATACAAATATTCAAATTGTCGTCAATGATGTGAAAACAAATGTCCACTATTTCCATTAAGTATATTCGCAGGCACCATAGCATGTTTGTATCCTTGCAAACAACTTCGCACGTAAAAGCTGCTCATCGTAGCTGTTTCATGAGTTTTGATTTATCTCTAGCGTAAATAATAATATTATGGTGACAAACGTCATGGAATACCTCTTGTCCGTGTTGGATCTTCGTTTCTCCGGAGAAGAGCTGCAACTCCACGTGACGTGGACTCAAGTCGTTGTAAGTGCCCTGCAGAAATGAAACCCGCGCTATTGCTATAGCTGTTCATAATTAAGAAAGTGTTACCGGTGGCGGAGTTTGTGCACGAACTGCCCTCTCGATTATGCCCCATGAATTCTCGGCTATCCGGGAGACGCCGCGTCGTAGGCTGGGGTGCCGACGTTTCGCCTGACATATCGCGTCCCCCGGATAGCCGAGAATTCATGGATTCGAGCCGCGGAAGCTTACGTATACATATGCCCCATAAATGTTCGATGGCGGTCGTGTCGGGCGATCTGGGTGACAAATAATTTTCTCGAATTGTTCAGGTTTTTCTTCAAGCCAATCCGAACAATTCGGCCCGGAGAGATGACGCATTGGCATCAAGAAAACTTCCATCGTTGTTTGGAAACATGAAGTCTATAAATGGCTGCAAATGGTCTCCAGGTACCTGAACATGACCATTTCCATTCAATGATCGGTTTAGTTGGATCAGAGGTTCAAGTCCATTTAACGTAAAAACAGCCCACACCATCGTGGAACGCCACGAGCTTGCACAATGCCTTGTTGGCGACTAGGGTCCAATGCTACGTAGAGTCCCCTACCATCAGCTATTATCAACCAAAATAGGTTCTCATCTGACCAAGCCACGGTTTTCCAATCGTCAAGGGTCCAATCGATATGGCACGATCTCAGGACAGGGGCTGCAGGCAATGACGTGCTGCTAGCAAAGACACTCGAATCTGTCTTCTGCTTCCATAGCCAATTAAAGCCAAAATTACGTCGCACTTTCCTACGGATACTTTCGTCGTATGCCCAAAATTGACTTCTGCAGTTATTTCACGCAGCTTGTCTGTTAGCACTACCAACTATCCGCAAATACCGCTGTTCCCAGTCATTAAGTGAAGATCGTCGACCACTGCGTTGTTTGTAGTGAGCGGTTATGACTGAAATTATGCTTTCTGGGCTCATCGTTGACACTGTGGATCTCGGAATATTTAATTCCCCAAACGATTTCTGAAATGGAATGTACCATGCATCTAGCTCCAATTAAAAGTCCACGTTCAATGTCCGTTAATCACCGTCATGCGGGCATAATCACGTCAGAAATCTTTTCACATGAATCATGCGAGTACCAATGAAAGCTCTACAATACACTTGCTTTTTATACATTTTCCACGCTACACTTCTGACATCCATATATTTGCCTTCTGACATCCATATATTGTTATGCCAAGACGTTTGTCACCTCAGTGTATATGACTCCACAAGCACTCACGTGACTTGATTAATGACTAGCCAAGATGCATATGCCCATCAGCTTCAGGGTGAACCAAATCACGTTGAGTTGCATTAGCATCTCCCTCCGACTTAACCACATACATATAGCATCTAAGTACAGTTTTAGTATTCGAACCAATCCAAGACATGAATACCATCTGGAATGTATAATGCTTTAGCAGTCTCAGAAAAATCAACATCTGGCATTCATATAGCATTCATGTTCAACAACTTGCTCATACAGTCGATTGTTAATCATTGTTAAGGCTTTTAGCTTGACGTTGCAAAATCACGCAATACAAGTAAAAATCAACCTACTCTTCAAGATGTCTTCACATCTCAAGCTCTTATCGTAGAATGTTTAGAGATGCACTGTAAACTTGTGGTGTTACAATAGCACATACTTTCTCGCATATTTATTAATTTCCAATTTTCGAAAATTCAGAGTTCAAAGAAAATGAGCTGCGTCATTCTTTAAGGCGTTCCTTGTTCTACCCGTGGGTACATTTTTTAAAAAAATGGAACAATTTTCGAGAAGTTTTTTTAACAATTTGTGTTAAGTTGAAGCAGAAATAGCGCCAAAACTACTTATATATTCGAAAAACTGTACATGACTTTATTTCAAGAAGACTTTAAAAAATAGATTTCATTCAAGAAACTACTGGTGTTACAGAATGGCACAGACATTCCCGTATTAGTATTCTATTTCCTTTGGCCTCGGCTAGCTATTCGAACTTCCCACATACTCTTGTCTGCTGTCATCTATCACCGACCAAAGTTCACGTGGCATAGGTCTGTTTTGTACGGTTAACTCTGAAATTTCGATAAATTGAAAAGTTTCAATTTTTCAAAATCGCGGCGTCTCAAGTGGAGCCAGATCGGCCCTGGAATATCCATTTTAGAAAAGAATCGCACTATGGTTCAGGCGCTAGTGGTGTTCACAGACTGACAGACCGACGGACAGATGAAGTTTGGAAAATAACAATTTTTTCGGTATCAGAGGATCATAAAAATTGTATTTGCGTTGAAATCTCAAAATCTTTTTTCCGCAGCATTACATAATTTTCCCTATATTACGTATATTGCTCCGTATATACGTATCTATACGGGAAAGTAAAATGTTTTATTATTAATTATAGTTGTAGGATAATATTTTAAATCCTATCACGTGGTACCAACAACTTGTTGATTAATTAAATAATCGATGTTTCCGAGCACGTCCACTGCTACAGCCGCCAGCCCCGTTCGGTTAGTGAATGTTATAACCAGGAAGACGGCGGCATTTCCCTCCCGCTGCGGGGGTGAGGAGGCAAATAACCGTTTTCAATATTTTTGATGTTGGAAAAAGCCGACAAAAATTGAAATACGCAATTTTCGAAAAATCGGCTATTTAAACGAAAATGAGACTTTCGCCATTATTTTAACCGTATTTTATACACTATGGAGAACGACGTTTAATCCACAAATCTGGAGCCTACTTAAGATGCCAATGATCTGTTAGTGGTTATTGTGAAAGGCAGCAGGTAAACTAAATTTAATTCCAATGTACTGCGGACAAACCTCACTTACTCAAAAGGTAGATACCAATCATAAATGTGGAACAGAAAATAATTTCCTTCTGCCTATCAGATATTAATCAGAGCGAGCGGGCAGTTAACATCACGGTCAATATAATAGACAATCGCACTATTCGGTAGCATTTACAATTGTATTATGAAGTCCAATCATTAAAGAATAATTCTTTAATATTTCAAATTAAATATTTAGGGGCGGAATTAAAAATAGACTGTACCTTACCTTCACGAAGTATTAGTATATTTATGACAGATTTTACAAGGGTTTTTATTTTGTGACTTGGTTTAACTTATGATGCGAGCGTTTATGAATGTAAAGATCTTGTCATTGACTTTCTCAAATCACAAAGAATTATTATCAAAGTGATTAGTAAAATTCAAAATCTCACAATTAGTGCAGTTTGAAAAGGCCTAGCGACTGGTAAGGAACAGTCATTAACGTTCGCGCACTCACAGAAGACCTACCTTCATCAATAATATCCAACCAAACTGACTGATTAATGATTTCTAGCTAATTTCATGGAAAGAACTCAAGCCTCTCTTCGAGTAATGAAACTCTCGCCCCTCTTCCAGGAACATTGTGCGTTAAAAGAGAAATCCCAAGAGCAGAAAGTGGCGAAGCGTAAATTAATACACCTAAACACACGTAAAACAGCACACCAAACTCAGATAAGCTCGCAAGAGTAGCAGCGCCCTCGTAAAACATCGGGACGCGAGATGTCGAACAAAATCCGCGCGGCACCTGCGCGGGGGATTCGAGGTTGGCGAACGCGGCGCGCGGTGCGCAAAACAGCGCTTTTGAGCGCCGTAATCGTGTTTGCGCGCGCCCGGCGCCGCGGCCGCTGCGGGCAGAGGCGGGGACCGCTACGGGACGAGACGGGGAGGAGGGGGGAGAGGGGCGGAGAGGGACCGGGCGGGGCGGGGTGGAGCGGGGCGGGGCGGGGTGAAGCGGAGCGGGCAGGGCGGGGCGGGCAGGGCGGTGTGGGGCGGGGCGGGCCGGGGCGAGGCTGAGCGAAGCGGAGCGGGGCGGGGCGGGGCAGGGCGGGCAGGGCGGGCAGGGCGGGGCAGGGCGGGGCAGGGCGGGCCAGGGCGGGCAGGGCAGGCAGGGCGGGGCAGGGCAGGCAGGGCGGGGCAGGGCGGGCCAGGGCGGGGCAGGGCGGGCCAGGGCGGGGCAGGGCGGGCAGGGCGGGCAGGGCGGGCAGGGCGGGCAGGGTGGGGCGGGGCGGGGCAGGGCGGGGCGGGGCGGGGCGGGACGTTGCGGGGCTGGCAGTGACGGGGCAGGGCCCGGCGGGGCAGGCCGGGGCGGGGCGGAGGATAGTCGCTGCGCGATGTGGCTGAGCGGAGGCGCAAACGCGAACGCTGTGCGAGGGCGGTGACAGTAGAGAAGGTGGCGGTGGTGGCGGCAGTGGCAGCGCCGGTGCCTGCCAACGGGATGGCGGCTGCGCGGGTGACTGTGAGGCAGTGGCGACGGTAGCGCAGGGAGTCGTGGCGGGGAACCGTAACGCAATCAGTGCGCGGGGGCGGTGAAGGCGTGGTGGTGGTGGGGGCGGTGGTGGCTGCTGAGACGGAGAGGTTGCTCCCGCGGGCGGATAAATATATTGCTCGCGGCAATATTCAAATGTCAACAAGTTTTGTAAATAAAGTTATAAATAATATTATAAGCAAAAAAACTTCTCTCGCGTCCTCTTCCCTTAGTTTAAACCAAGGCGATGGCATTTCTAAATAGCAATTACCAAGAGACGAGTGAGGAAGCAAACTCAATTTCTGAGCCGTAACCGCGTGCGCTGTCGGGGCGCTGTTAATAAAACGCAATAAGTGAAGAAGCGCGGCGGCGAGACGCGGCAAAAAACAAGACAGCGGCGCGGAGCCTTGAGGAACGCCTCGACGCTCTCCCAGCGCCGCGAGGGCAGGGCCAGGCAGGGCAGGGCAGAGCAAGATAGGCAAGGCGGATGCGAGGGGAGCGGCCGCCGTGGGCCTTGGGCCTGAAGGTGAGCTGCCCACTCTGCCGACTACCTCTCGCAGAGCGGTAGTTACGGAATTTTTTAATTGATGGGTGATGGGACCAAACTACTTTGTGGCACTGTTTTTTTATTATTCTATAAATCATGATATTCAGTCATAACTTCGTGCAGGTATAAATACAGAAAATACTAAGAACTCATCCAGGTAAATGCGGAGTTGAGCATTTGTTATTTTTATTAAGAAAGTAATTTATATAACGGTATGTATTGAAAATACTGATACAATATATTTTTAAGGATTCCTATGAAGTAGTGGTTTCAGTCAAGGAACTAGGAGAGAGATTATAATAGTTTAGTACATAACAGAATATCATAGTTATCTAAAATGCAAACGTACAACCATTGAAAAGAGAGGTAATATAAGAAGATAAAATGATTGAAAAGGGAAGTACTTTGAGTTAACATTACACACAATTGGAAATGAGATTGTAGAGGGACTAGAACAGGAAACATCACGTCCACAATTAAATGGTTAGAAAATGATTCGTCTATGAACTTGAATTTTCCAGTACATGGGTGTTCACAATATTTCAGTGTTAGCAACTTCAGTACCATAAACAAAACATTTCAGCTTGAAATTCAAAATATTTCATTTAGTGAGGCACAGATGATTTAGAATAAAATTTGAAAATTCAATTTAGGTAGGAGGGCTAATGATGTGCTATACAAAACACCGTTCTCGCAAATTTTCCTGAATCGAGGAAGAAAGAGCCGAAAGAGCGACGAAACAGAGAAGGAGAGACGAGAATTTGCAATGTGGCAGTGAATCAAGAACAACGAAGCGAAAACGAGGACGGAGCTTAAGGAAGTTGACGGAAAATCCAACGTCACGGAGAACAGATTGCAAGGTCACCAGAGTGCTGTATTGTTGCTGCTGTGTTCTAATGTCAAAAACTTCTGTTTTTTATATTCAAAAGAAATCCATCCATTTGTACATGTCGTTTGCAAGAAAATATGTAATTAATACATAGTTTGACATGGTTTTCAAACAATTTAAGTTCTTTAATGGACACAACATAATATTGCAAATCAACATGTAAGTAACAGGATTCTTTAGCATATAACATATCCACTCATCCTGCACACAAACTCGAACAATTATTCGTTATTTCTAAGAAAACGTATTATTGTTTTTCGAGGGTCCCAATAAAAGCTGTTAAGACATTACAATCGCTGGCCTGATGTCTCTCCATGTAAAATAAAACATGAATGGATAAATGGATGGGAATAGATAATCCATATATTACACGCCAGCTACACGTTTTCACCGTGGAACTAGTTTTGTCACTTAGTGATGAGTCTCACATCGTGTCATAAAAAAATTAATATGCATACTGAGTAGCACCCGCAATGATGTATACTCTTGCCATAGTGTAAATAAAAACAAACGACAAAGTAAATAAATGAATATATTATATAAATTTAAAAAAGTTACTTTTCAAATATATACAGCATTCTTTTTTTAACATCATTATAAATTACGAAAAGGATTGAAAAACGTAAAACATTTTAACAAGCCAAATCAACTCCTTAAACAAAGTCACTTTGAACTATTTTGTAAAAAGTATAATTCTCATTCCATGTTGAGATTTAGCTTGAAACTATCTACATCAAATAGAAAGTACCTTGTTGTTCATTTATTAGTTTTAGCAACTTTTGCAGAAACTTACTGTGCCTAGATGCAGCCATCATATGTATCTATATGCTTGTATTTCCTCAATAAAAGTATAAAAGAAATAATTTATTCCTTTTCGAATATTAAAATTGATATGTCGCATGTCGTAAAAATTGGTATGTTGTAATCTCTGAGATAAATATACTTAATTTTTCATGCTCATTTATGATTATTTACGATTCATTTACATAATCAATTGTTATTGGCATCTACAAATTTTTACGCTTCCCGTACCCCTCAGAAGAGAAAAGAAAGAAAACTCGAATACGAAGCTTCCTCCAAAGCTCCACAACAAAATAATCACTAATGAAAGTGCTGAGTCGCAGGTCCCATTGAGACATGCCAATTAAGACAAGTCTGAATTTGCCAGTAAAGAATATCAGTTTGCGATATCAATTTTTGGTATACAATTTAAACCAGTAGTAATACGGCTTTGCACAGACTTCTTCAAAATATTTAAATTTCTAATTTCCTTCCTTTGGGCTAGATTTTCGATTTTTCACCATTGTCTTGCCCCCTGATGCCATCTATTGCCCCCCAAAGTACATTTTTTTAAAATTGATTATTCCAATTTTCTGGTTTGCTAACGGTTTAAGTGAGATATCATAGAAGAATATCATAGAAGAATAACATATTTTCATGTACGGAAATTTTCAACGAAAAATTTGAAGCCCTTGTTAAAATGTTGTAAATGTTGTGGAAATGCGATATTAGAAGCTCTTTTTCAATGAAAATTTTAGTTTTGAAAAACTTGGTTGGAAGTCATTTAAGAACTTCACACAAAATCAATAGTGCTTACAAATCGCTGGAAATGTGCATGTTAACGGCGTGAGAGATATTAAAAAAACATTTGCGTAATTTTTGGAAAAAAAGGAAAATAATAAAACTAAAACAATTTTTTGACAATTTAAACTTTTGCACTTATCCTTTGCATATCCTATTAAGGTTTAATTTGAAACTGAATCGATAAATGTGAAGTTAGTTTCCCTAGCTTCACTGTGGAAACAATCCTCAAAATTAAACTTTGAAACAATAATTATAAATATAAAATAAATAAGATGAACAGTTCTAGATACTTGTAAGATATTTATAAGATATTTAAAAAGATATATTGACATTTTACAGATATATAGACAGTTTTTATAGTTTTGAAATGCATCAATTGAAAGTTAATATTTAAACATATGGTTTGTTAGAAATCTCACCTGAAATTGCTTACCAGATAATAAAAATTTACACATCTCCTTCCTTGAATTCCTTACAGATTATCGGAATTCTGCAATTAAGTTTCATCTAAATAAAATCGTCTCCCCTCTCTAAAACTGTGGATACCCCTCTACGGAGCGGAATTCGAGAAGCAGCAGAAGTCTTCTCAGCAGCAGTTGGCGAAAAGTGGGCGCGCTAATCCGTCTCGGGGAAGCCATTTCCAGCGTCGCCACGCCCCCCCGCGCCCCCCGAACTTGGCCCCCCCCCCCACCCCCTCCCGCGAGAGGCTTCTCGCCCAAGAAATTCTCCTCGCGGTCCGCCCTCTGACGGCAACTGCGGCGCGACGCGCTTTTCTGGCTTACACGCGCTTCCGGCAACGCCCGGCAGTTGTTTTAATGAAGGTGCTCGTGGTCTTTAATAACTACTGCTGAGAAACACGGAAATCCACATTTTATATATTTATCACGCTTTCTTATACGTGTTTAGGACAAAGGTCTCAGTCTGAATAAACAAATGTTTATGAGAAAATTTGTTATTAACTCTTTTAATGTAAGATGAAAAGTTCTTAAAAGAAACTTTTGTGTGAAATATGTGTATTACGTTGCCAAACTGACATCATCTAGTAATGCGGGCATTCAATGACTTTTAAAGTAATCTTGAACCTCTGAGGTAGAGTTCTTGGTTTGGTGCTAACGTAACGTTAATTCTATATCTTCTAAGCAGAATGAGATCAATTTTCTTTGCAATTATTGATTTCGTTCGTTAAATTATTAGACAATAATTTACAATAAAAATGTTAAAAAAATTAAATATTTAGAAAAATTAGAAACCATATAATCGTTACGTACAGTCAACAGATAGTGGGACATTGCAAGGACCATTTTTGTCCTGACCGAGAATCGATTCCTGAATTGCACCGTGGAAAGCGAAAACGCTAAACACTGAGAGCATTGAAAATCACTATTGTGAACAAATAACTGGCGTCGTTAAAAGATCAACACTCTGATTCTCTAATAATCAGTAGGGACATATTTACTCCCGCGGAGCTTCTGTAAATCCTTAAAACATACAAAATAGGTGTACTAGATGATACCAATATATCGCTCCCATACTTTACAAGAATATGTGCTTTACCTATTTTTGGATGTCGAAGAAAATCAACTTCAATGACATTTATCATTGTTTCAATGGTATATTTGTACTCCTCGTCACTTTCCAGAAAACTAAACTAGTTTTCATAGCTGATTCTATTCAGTGTTTTCAGGTTCTGTCTACAATTTTTGTTCCTGTGTTCTTCAGAGAGATTCGGTAAGCTTCTATAAAGCACGAATGTGACAGGAAATCCTGTCTGTACCGTAGGCAATTTACATAATGGTTATTACCTTGTAGTACCTTACAATTGAACCAAGAACCTGTACAATGGCACCCTCGTAACAAGCTCATAAAATACCGAAGCGTTTTCTTAGATACCCGACTCAGTTGGTAAAATCACATCGATAATAAACTTATAGAAGCAAAAATTAAATTACACCATCTAAAACCAACAATAAATAGATGTGCTAAATTACCGTACAACATCGCCTTGCTGATTTACAAAACTATCATTGAACCACTTCTTTTATACGCATGCCCAGTATGGATCAGCGCAGCCAAATCGAATACCAAAAAAACCCAAATAGTCCAAAATCAGCTCCTCCGCACCTTCACGAATGCTCCATGGTACATTTCCAATTTAGAACTTCAGAAGGAATTCCAGTAAAAACCGATAACAAACCACTTTTTTTATCCACCCACTTCTTCCACAAAATTCCAAATGTACCCAATCATCCCCTATAAGCCTCTCCCAAAACCTAACTCACAGAACCCGCATCAAGTCCTAATTTCCGTTTCATACATTCCTCAATAAATTTTCAGATCTCGACCCAATGTAGAGTTATCGTATAAAGATATATCTATCACCCTGCAGTTTTGTAAGTTGTATTTTTAGATAAGCAGCAAGTTTATTGTAAATTAATTATCAGTAAATTTAAGCCGCCATAACAAATGTAGGGTGTTTTAACATTTATCTTTGTGTTATTCAATCCACAAGAAAAAAAAAAATACCTTGTGGTGACCGCTGACTCTCAAACGAGATCCTCACCAGGTTCCTACGACACCTGCGCACCCGGGGCGGAACGGGACGGAACGCGCCGCCCCCAGGGAAGCGCGCAGCAGAGTGCACGCGCTCGGGTGCAGAACCTTCTTGCTCCAAGCGCCAGGTGCGAGTGTCATTAGCGGCCGTCGGATCAACCTGCGATTTTTTTCGAGTATTGCGCGATGGCGGGAGGTTGGTTGCAGCTGCTGCAGGAGCAGGTTGTTGCACTTCTTTGACAAGAAACTAACGTATAGCGTGCATTGCTTCCCGTAGCGCAAAGACAGCAACCTCTAGATATACACACATCCAACATTTATTTCAATTGAAAAATAATTGGAAGAAAATTAGCAAATAAAATTGTTCTCAAGAAATAGTATTTGAAAAGAAGTAGACTGTCACAATGTCTAAACTGATTTGTATTTGTGAAATAACTACCACAAATTTATGAACCGATGAATGAAAATTATTACATCGAACACATTTAAACAGTGTTTAAATTATAGAAAGTACACAATTACAACCAGAATGGGGGGAAATGGCATGTTCTCGAATTACGTGACGTCATGTATTATACGAGTAAATGTGAAAAAGACAATCTCAAATTTAAAAAAATATATAATTTTTCATGATTTCCATGTCAGAAAATTATTGAAACTCCAAGAAATCCAGTTGTAACAACCATATGCCAATTGTCAACGATGGAGCCCAGCGTAGTTTTCTCCCAATATCTTTGTCAGGGATAAGTGTAATATTTTAGGCTTTTATTATTGGAACCTTCCTGAACTCTTAAAGACAGACTCTCGTCTATCGAAGCAAATCGGATGTTTACAACAAAAACGACATCGCCACTCTGTGTCATCGCTTCGTGAAAACTCCGGCGTTCGTGGAGCCAGGCCTGCCCCTAATCTGGTTTAAACTTATTTTAGTGTATGTCGATGAGTGTATAGTTCTGCAGTCGCGGGAACACACTACATGTTGAACTAGTTTTTCAAAAATGAACGTGGCGACGTCTCGGCGCCTCGCCTTCTGAGGCCCTGCAGAATGGATCGTAAGTAGAGAAATTGTTCAATAAGTACGCCCTGGCCATTACTCAAACAGTTAAGTTATTTTAACATTGACACGTAGAAAATGTATTGTAATATATTGCTCATTACATGTATCATTAGTTCTTAAATATAAAAAAATCCTTCAATTATATTGCAATTTATTCAGTGGTCCTCATTTGCAACCCTTTCTCTTGATTTCCTCCGGATATGGGAATGACATTGGTATGCGACTTTAGAAAAACACTCGTCACATGATCCTTTCAGAATATTTGATGATGTATACGATGCTAAACATCATATTAAAGATTGCTGCATGTCAAAAAGGGATGGAAAGGAAAATCCTACATGAACAGATAAGAATCGAAACACTAAGAAAAATGACTGGAATAACTGATGCTCAATCAATGACGAAGAAATTGAAACGGCAATAGAGAGGACACGTTGCCAGGATATAGATAGCTAGATGGGCCCGTGCCTCCACCAAGTGGGCTGTAGGAATCGGAAGAAGGAGTGTGGGAACACCGAAGACACGATGGTGCTGCGAAATATAGCGTGCAACATGGACATAGTGTACACAGCTAGCACAAGACGGATTATAGGTGGAAGAAAAAGAACAACAATTTGTGAGTGGGAAGAACATGTGGTGACTACTAAGACACTATCCATGACTTTCAGGAGACCTTTGTTCGAAAGAGGTTGTACGTGGTTGATATCAATATTATGCTACATCTGTGTTAATGCTAATTAGAAGTTTTTTCATAATGCGAGTTCGTGCAGTGCCGCCTGAATATTAATATTCAGTACAGTGTTTGTGAGGTACTGGCTTATGTCTTACATTCATGAGCGCCTTCCGTTTCTTCTGCCAATCCGCCTAAACAGGTACGGCTGCATTTTTATTTTCACGTTTCCTTCAAGATTCTTTAAATAGTTCTGTTCATACCTATGCGACTTCAAAAGCTGCGAAAATACGACCAGCATGAGCGATTGACTTTTGCACAACGCAACCATATTTTTTGTGCTGGGTCCGTGTAAAGACACGTCGAAGAGAGAGGTCGTGATTGTCATCGAATCGTGGGCGACGGACGTGGACGACTGACTCGATGCAGCGATCTTCTTCGCCGCAGAAACGAATTTTTGCCCATCTGCTGTCAGGAATGCGAAGAGAAGATCAAATTCGAAACTGCTCTCCCGATATTGTTGGTTATGAAAACTCTCTTGGTTTCTAAATTAAGTGCAGCTGACCCTTAAATGTTGATATTTACGTTCCTTTTTCTATGCGGAACCGTGGTTGCAAGGAACTGTGAACCTAAGACGCATGAGGTCTTCTCTCTATGGTCTCTGATGATTATTAGGTAGTATTTAAGGAGAGAGTACGAAGGAGGAGAGAGTACAAAGGAGGAGAGAGTACAAAGGAGGAGAGAGAGAGAGTACAAAGGAGGAGAGAGAGAGAGTACAAAGGAGGAGAGAGAGAGTACAAAGGAAGAGAGAGAGAGTACAAAGGAGGAGAGAGAGAGTACAAAGGAGGAGAGAGTACGAAGGAGGAGAGAGTACGAAGGAGGAGAGAGAGTACAAAGAGAAGAGAGAGTCGGCGAAGAAGGGGTGTATCAGAGAGAAGAGAACCAGACAGACGAGAGACTCGAAGAAGATAGAAACGGAAGGGAGAGTGGGAGGAAGGGCAAGGGGAGGGACGATGCGTGATAGGGCCGGATCGTGATGGATGGGTGCGGTGAGTGGCAGCAGGGGCTGGGCCGGGGGAGGGGCGCAACGGAAACGAAGGGGTTCGAATGGGAAGCGAAGTGAATCGCGGGACAGGCGGGGGGCGAAGCGGGGTGAAGCGGGACGGGGCGGAGCGGGCGAGCCCTCCGACCCCGTCGACGGAGGACAATTATCGACGACGCCGTCGCCGGCGACGCCGCTGCCGACGACGGAGCGCCGCCGCCGCCGCCGCCGCCAAGTTATTTGGGCGCGGCCCGCACCTCTCGTTACGCGCCGGAAGAGGGAATTACCGTGCAATCCCGACCGGGCGGCGCAGGGAAATAGCGTCGACGGCGCGCCCCTCGCCCCGCCCCCGCCCCCCACGCCGGGCCCCGCCCACCCGCCCCGACGCGCCCCGGCCACGCCGCAGGCGGAGGGGCGACCGCCCGCCCGCCCAGCGGAGGGCGAGAGGCAGCGCTCCCGAGAAGCCAGATGAAGGGAGGAGGAGGCGGAACAGCGATGAATGTAAAGGCCTTTCGAATCTGACAAAGAAGGTTCTTGGTGGAAACTACTGAAGAGGAAACCGCGATGGGAAGGCAACTGATGAATGAATACTTGCCGGCACTCATGTGTAGACGAATGTGAACAGATATGTAGATGATCAGGAATAGATGATAAACCTAAAGAGGGGTACATCTAAGAGGATGATGAAAAGTAGAATACGAGTAGTAGAAATGGAAGTATAGAAAGAAATATTTCTTAAAATATTTCAAATCGCAGCATGGGTAGCAAACACAAAAGGCAGCATGCGAAACCTGGGCGAGTTCTGGGAGAGATGAGTAGAGTTTGCGAGCGAAGATCAGACGAAGCGCAGTGACAGAGGGCATGGGCACGGAGCTGGCCTTCGGGTGGGATGAAGGGCACGGGGAAGCCGACGGGGGCGTGGGTGGGCGGGGCCAAGGGGCGGTCTACAGCTCGCCGCTGCGATTCCCGATTGGCTGCTGATGGACTTTTAAGTGGCCCTGGCCTCCACCAACCACCGTCGAGTTGCTACAGCTCAGGTGGGTAATTTTCCTCGGTGGAGGACTAGCGAACGCCATTTGCACATACATTTGGGGATTTGATAAGATTCTTGCGATCAGAATGTTCGTAAGTAATAAACAAATAACTTTTTACACAAAACAGAAAATAATGATTTCAATATATCCCGAGACTTTTAGATTAAAAACAAAATAAAAAACGTAGTATTAAAGAGATTCTATAACACATATTCCATATCATTTGCAAACAGTGTGACGAAAACAAAACTAGAGAACAAGGTTTTGAAATAATTGTTTTCTAGTCCACTAGAAATTTCAAAACAGTTTCTGTACTGAATTTTGTTGCAGTCAACAGGCAAATTATACGCGGTTATATCGTGTTTTGATGTGTAACGTGTGTTGCAATTTGCATCAGCACCTGCTGTGTCCCTTATATCAATATCTGCAAACTTCTATTTTTTCGTCTTTAATCCGTTTTATACCGGTCTGTCGTGGGAGGTTAATTCCATATTTAATAGTAACATATTACGGGTTTTGTATCAATGGTTTCTTATAAATGGAATTAATCTGCAATCAAACTGGAAACAAGATACCCAGGGAAGTTATTTTAAGTGGCAAATAATCTCACTGGTGTATTCCTCGTAATATTAGCAACCAATACGTCCTGTACCAGAGAATCATAGATTACTGTAGAACTGTTATCATTATTATTATTATTATTATTATTATTATTATTATTATTATTATTATTATCATTATTATTACTATCATTATTATTATTATCATTATTATTATCATTATTATTATTATCATTATTATTATTATTATCATTATAATTTTTATTTTCCAATTTCATTGTTGCCTCTATTCTCACCTGAACGCAGCGCATTGCAACGACTCAAAGCTCTGCGAAGACTGGACAGGTCATTAGCGTCATTTGTAGACGAGCGAACTACAATTCTGACGGCCTGCTGGCGGGATAAGGTGCTGACAGTTCAAAATCCGGGTCCCTCGCGCGATACGGGCTCTCGTAACCGCGATTCCGTCAATTTACAAATTTTTCTTCATTTGACCCCGTAAAAAGGACATTTTTTCTTCAGCAATACTCAGAACTATTTTCAGAGGTTTGACTCACTGTAAGCAAAACCTTTTGGACGTTATTGAGAGGATTGCCAGATGCTTCATACTAACATTCGCCGTTAGATCGATTTAAAACCTCAAAATTCCGCCCAATAACAAAAATTCAACATTCCAAGCGGGAAATTTTAATTTGCATTAAAATAAGTGTATTAGAACCCTTTTTGACATAGTGACCCTACGAAATGCTCGATTAGTTTTTATTTTTGTTGGAGAACATTCTAATAATAATACTTATGTAGAAACGTATACTTTTTTGTAATGAGTTATACATTAGTATTTAAAAATTAGTTATGATTATTCTAATGTCTACAACAGATTGGAGAAATACTTTCAGAGATAAAATAATTTCCCCACTTTCCGATTTTAACTCTCCTTGCTCTTCTAAAATATCTGCACATAAAAATATTACCACAGAAATTCTTACATATGCTTACTCATGCTTATTCCCTATGGCTCAACGAAAAATGCTGGCAGTGAAACTATACTTCCTAAAGATGACTAATTTTAAATGGTGTATTCTAAAATTAACTCCAAGAACTGCCAATGTGATATATTATGTACTCATGTTGTGGACCACAAATGAGTATGACTTTTAGAACACGCCCCGATATTTAATAACGTTTGCGTCAATGCTTGACCCCGTATCCTTTGCATAATGTATTTCAAAACTTCTGTGAATTCCTTGCCTAATGATTTATTTCAAAGAATGTTTTAACGCCCACTACACTATTAAAAATCCTCTTTTTAATTTTGTTTAAGGTACATCAACACCTTGGTTTTTAGCGACCAATATTGCATTTCACGATATGGTAACTGTGAAGACGATACGGGGTGAAAGGACGAACACAATACAACCATGCCCGAGGCGGGACTGGAACCCGCGATCCTCCGGTCCGAGATCGCTACGGCACTAGTGCCTTAACGATCTCGGCCATGCGGACTTGCTAAAACGTCTTTGTTTTCATTTATTTTCATTTCTGTTTCACTCAACGAGGTGGGTTTAAGTTTTAGCACTGAAATCAGTGGAATGTAGTGATTATTTTTAAAAACTTCTTGAATGAATGTATCTATGTTTTTCAATATTACTTCTGCTGCTTAAATCTCTGATTTGTAACCTGTGTAAGCATGCTTCAGTGTGGAAAATAGTTCATTGTTTTCTTATTCTTAATTTTCTATTCCAGCTGTCATTTTATGTTTTATGACAACTTTTTACTTTAAACAAACATTACTGAATAAAATCTACTGAAGCTACACAACTCTAACTTAATATTACCTATATTTTTCCGTATCCCAATGCTCTTGACAACTTATCACCATTCTGACAGATACATTTTTGTATTTTCTGCTTTCATGATAGGGTATACCCAATCATGGTATAGTCAACAACCAATACATGTTTGTTTTTAATTTATTTTACGTTTGAGATTAAAATATATAATATCCTGTATACAATTTTGTAATATTGTACATGTTATTTACAGACTATAGATAGCCTTTTAACAATTGTGTTCATACTTAGGCCAAAATTACTTTAACAATTGTATAAATAGTTGATGCAAATGTTATTTTTTTAGGACGAGTGCGAAGAACTGGGTTTTTGCATTGTTTTAGTTTTATGCTTGGTCACATTTTTCAAGACTGAGGAAAGGAGGGTGCGTTTGGGACACATGGATTTAGGACCTTCTGATAACAATAATATCACTTATTTTATCTAGAAAATATAAATTCTCCAAATGTTTAATCTTTTCTTGATTAATATATCCTCTTATCGAATTTTCCATAGGTTCGTCTTCAGGAAACCCTTCAGTACGGGAAGAATATCATATTGATTGAGCCTGCGTTATCCTCTTAAAAACCGCGATTATGTCCCCTGCTGTAAATATATTTGCGTTATCACCTTGAAAGGACCAAGTCACCTCGTTCATTTTCAAACATATATCACCTAGAGAGACAAACATAAACATCCACGTGTGGTTCTTCTAACTCGAAATGGTAATGGAAGAAGACAACTCTTGCTTGAGGTGTACGCTATAAAAACCAGCTTACCCATTTGCGAAAAAAAATTCAAGAAAAGGTAAATCTTCTCAAGACTTCACGAGAATTCGAGTTAACTTTAGAGTACATTTTTGCAACGGCATAAGTAGAAATATTCTGTATTTCAATCCTTTCCTTTCTTGAACTTATGAAGAACAAACAAAACTCGCTTAAAAAGGGAATTAGGGTAAATTTTGAAACGAACTAGTCATCGTACTTCTATATAAAGAAGTAGTAATCCATGAAGGCTTCCATTTTCAAAAAGTATTTTTAAGGGCCTTGCATTTAAAGTGACTTGATAAGTTGACACAGTATTTATTGTGATGATATTTGTGAGGATACTTTGTTCACGACTAGTCCCGGGTGAGATACACATGACTATGTTTGCAATTTTCCCCGCTTCTTTTTAGTCCAATTACTAGGTATCATACTAGAAAAATATATCTCAATGATTATTCTCACCGGTTTGAGGGGTACTGAATTAGAATTTAGGATTTTCCACCTACAGAAATGTCGGCATCAAAAAGAAAATTGCAAAATAAAAATCTAAACGTCGAACACTTTTTCAGTTTTCCGCTTGTGTTTCGAAAACCTTGCGCTTTATTGAAATAACTTTCATATGCAAAATTAAATCAAACAATTTTCTAAATAATGCATGTATTAATTGCAAGTTTTGGATGCTAGAGCGCACTGAAAACTATGACGTTTCGGCTCTGTAGCTAAAATGGGAATAAAGTCCTCTCCCGTCCTATCACAGCTGCATTCTAGTTTCACTACATCATGCTTGAAACGACTATGTCGAATTAATTACCCCATCTTGATCAGGTTTTTGTCCAGTTTCCCTGATCCATAGAGCAAATGCTGAGATGGCCCCTTGTTTTGCTTTTGGACACAAATGTAGCTTCATTATGCGCACGTTTTGTTGAACTCACCTTTTGCTTGTGATGGTAAGAGTAGAGGTAAGGGCGAGTTGCCATTTTGTTAGCAATGCAGAAAAATCATACTTGCAATTCGTGTACCGATGCAAATAAGTTTTCTATAACTCAGAAACGAAAATTACTATTTTTTCAAATATTGCTAATCATACGATTTTTAAAATTTATTTATTTGTGTTAAACGTTTACTCGCCTTTCAACTATTTATAGTTAAAATGACGGAAAGGGATTCTGGAACTCAAGAAAACGTGCGCAGATAATATTTTTCCCGCTACGTCACATACAGTTTTTACTGGTTTTTGACTGAATAAACCAAAATCTAAATTATTTGCATTGTTAAATGATTAATACTCCGTTACTCGTGGTATCAGTAGGAAGGCATTTACTTGCGCGGAATATTTCTAATGCGACGGAAACAGAATAGAGACGAGCAGTCTTCTCTTATAATATTTTACCGACAATATGTTATGTTGTGAGCCTCATTATCACGCAAACGTAACAAAAATAAAGAGGATATTTGGGGAACTATTACTATAGGATCAGATAAGTTCATAGATATTTTTGTTTTGTATGTGTTATGATAAAAATAAAAACCATTACAGAATAAAATTATGGCGAGTATTTTGCCAACTATTTCTGTTTTCTTAAGAATACCATTAATTATTGTTTTTTTTTCAAGATAAACTTTGTTAATAGTAGCCAACGGCTGTCGTGAAGAAAAGATATCTACGTCAATAACTAGATCATTATCTGGTATATCTGGTCGACGTTTCCAGATATGAACATTCTACTCTACAATAATATGTAGAAACGCTTTTCCTGATCCGAATAATAATGATTATTATAAGGAGGCCATACATTTGTTCGCAAAATATATCCTCCTTTAGCTATAATTATGAAGTTACTAGTTTTGGATACCACCACATTTTATACCCCAAGTGAAATCTGGCTCCTTTTGTAAAAGCCTCCTCAGTGTTTGAATTTTGAAAAAAAATGTTCATCACCGTCATTGCTGGAGAAAGGCACTTTGATGTGCAGGGAGAACACAGGTACTGAGTCTGCTTCTGTAATAATGAATAAGTAACTCGTTACATAGATGCTCGCGCGTGTTATAGAGAAGCCCAAATTATTTCTGAAACACTGCATCTTCCGTAAAATAACAATGTGTAAGTGATATAAAATAAAATATATTTCTTACACCTTGAATAAAGAGTACGTAAGCAAGTTTGCATGAACCTGTTTTCCGAGAAGTAACAACACAAAAAACATAAAACTCGGAATATCCACATATCCCACGAGAGAACTGGAGTTTTATTTGAAAAATATTGCTTATTATGCGAGTTGAAATGTTTAACTTTATTCTCTTACTCAGAATTTACTGCAGACGTTTTAGTAGGGAAATAGTGGCGAAATGAAATAATTTTATTTGAAAAGTTTAATTATAAGAGACGTTATGTGGTTATAACAGTTAAAAATAGCGGCGCAATGTTTCATTCCCTCAGTATGAGGGTGGATAGCTTACTAATCATACAGCCTCCAGACCGTAGGTTCGACTGGCTGGTGTGCATGGATTTTCGCATTGCAAAAAAATTCTCAGTGGCCATGTACTTACATCATGCAAAAGAACCGTGGCTAAAATCTCAGCAAAAATATAACCTCTAGCTATTCCCGTCCCATAATATTATATATTCGCTCTGCGGAAATGCCTCAAGTAGTAGGTGAATATTTCTGATACCGTGATTGTGGCGTTACCTGGTGGTAAATACCTGCATCAAAATTCACTGGATGCGCGTCGTGACTTACCGCCATATACGTAATCTTTCAGTGAAGCTCTTTTTACTTTAACGTGAAACTTACTTTTTTGTTAAAAATTTTTAATGAACACGTTGCATTGTTCGTAACGAATTGCCTCTTGTCTTTCCTCTCGTTTCCATTATATTTTGGTTATATAACATTTGCGTGTGGATACTAATACTTAATGGCAAATAGAGAAGAGAAAGAAATAAAAATACAGAACAAAATAATAGAATACGTTCAAGAATACATCTATCTTGGACAAACAATACCCTTTATTAAGAAAAATGATAAAGAAATCAATAGACGCATTTCAACCGCATGGGAAAAAGTCTGAAGCTTGAAGTTTATTCGTTTAAACAAAAAAAATAGTATACAAATGAAAAAGGACAAAATTGACACATGTCTTCTACCTGTTCTGACGTATGGTCTATGAAAAGGAAAAATCACAATGCTATTGGAGTATGTCAAAGAAGCATGGAAAGAAAAATTCTTCGGATATCTTTAACAAAAAAAATTAGAAATGAATAAATAAGAAGAGCACAAATAAAAGATGCAATGATGACTGCTCATTAACTAAAATGGAAGTGGGGAGGCCACATCTCAAGACACCAAGATGACAGATGGACATCCGCAACTACTTCGAGGGACCCACGAATAGGGAAAAGAAACGTTGGTAGGCAAAATCGTAGATGGACCGATGACTTCCGGGAACTTTTAGGCCAGTCATCAATGGTCAAGAGTTGCAAAAGACCGTAAAAAATGGAAAGAATTGAAGAAATCCATTAAAACAGTGCTTAATGAGTTCCGTGTAAGGTCCTCGAGGTGGCTGCTCGAGGACCAACTTTAAAATGTAAGCCTCCTTGCCCTGTGCGAGTGGCCCTTGCCCTAATAGGAATTAACGGGCTAAAAATAATAATAATAATAATAATAATAATAATAATAATAATAATAAAACCGAATACCTCGCAAGAGTAATGCCTTGCTCCTAATTCCAGGAGAAACAGAATGTGTGTCATTTAACTATTGCATAAAATCCTTTCGTCATAGTCGTTTTCAATAACAAAGAGCTAGATGTTCGATAGACGTAGTGAAACTAGAGTGCATCCGCGAGATAATAGGGTGGAAGATGGCTTTTTATTAACTTTCTCGCTACTGCATAAGCAGTATAGAGAAAGTAGTGTAATGCTGCGCTAAAAAAGGGCAGGGACTTTTCGACAGAAAAACCCTCATTGCCGGGCCGGGTATCAAAAATGTTGATAAATATTGTACCTACCTACAGTACATTATGTGTATTACCTCTAGTTGTGTAGACAGAATCCGTGCTTTCTGGGTCCTTGAAACTGAAAAATTAATTGACGGCAAAACGTCTGTTAGTCTGCCCGTCTCTCTGTCAATCTCTTGTCAAAGATCGTGTCTAAATCGCTTAGACGATTTTCTTCAAAATTGATATTCCCCAATCAGCCTGTCTGAAGTCGCGGCCCCCTGAAATTGTAACCGATTTTTTAATTGTGGAGGATACTTTACATGAACACCCTGGGATATTTTTAAAATATTTAAAAAATTGCATACAATTTTTTTATTAAATTTTATTGTCGGATAGCGTAAATGACGCTTCATAGAATGGTACAGGTCTCATTTTCGTTGAACTCCATTTTACGAAACTTGCAAAATTTTAATTTTTTTCCGCGCATTTCATTAACTAAAATACTGAAGATAGAAGAATGTTCCTTATGAAATCTTTTCATAAAAAAACAAAATTTTTAAAATAGGTCATTTTCAATATTCCCAAAATATGAGTACGTTATGCTAATTTTGCATGAAATTTTTAATTTTTTCCCAAAAATGGCTATAAATTTCTTTTTAAAATGTTCTTCCTCATGTGTAGAAAAATATTGTAAAGAAACTGGTGGTGGTTGCATTTTCGATATGCACTAAAAAATTTTGAAAATTGCAATCAGCAACAAAAATTAACATCGAAAAGGATGGTAGAGACTTTTTGGTAACTGATATTTGTTTTAAGAAGTCAGTTCTTTAAATAAGGTTATGTACAATATTTTTTTAAATAACATTAAACACTTCTGTAGTAGAATCGTTCAGTAGTTGTATACTCGTAAGGAGTCATTTAGTTATTTACGATGAGTTATTTAATTAGTTTACTATTAATTAGTAATTAATTAGTTAATTAGTAATGAAGTTGGTTATTTATCAGCAGTGTAATATATAATATTTTATATTATGGGCGTGTCGTTGCTATACAATGCTGCGATAAGGCAGTTTAAGGAGTTATTCCGAGAATATCATTGTTGGACAGTGACATAGTCGAGATATCGATATGGTAAGGAGGCTCTATTTACTTAACGGTAATGTTACAGTGTCCCTATGTTCAATAAAATGGTACATTCAACTTTATTTAAGTTGGAAAGAACACATATACAAGAAATGCTAAAATTTGTTTGACATCTTTTAATGACACCGTAGGTTCATACTCATACCTTCAGTTCGGGATGTTTAATATATACGTGAAATTATGCTTGCTTGTTTCTATAATGTGTCGCAAATATTGTAAGAGTTGAGATTTATTCATGTTTATTTCTTTTGTGTTAGTAAGCTCCTGACTAACGAAATAACAGCGTATTGCCTCCGCCTGCGCGTCATTCGAATTTGTTCGGACTTTTTCAAGTGATGTCAGAAGTGAAGGCAGAAATTGCAATATTATAATACAACGTGCCCGTTCCCAATAATGTGAGAAAGTATGTGCTGTTGTAGCGACTCTAGTGTCATTTACACTTAATGCTCGTAATGTTTGAGGAATGTTCTTTGTGAATTTAGGACACCCAACGTTTTATTCCGGTCGTTGATACCGAAAAATCGACTGACGACAAAACATCCGTCCGAGCATCAACAGCGCTAAACAGTTCATCCGATTTTCTCCAAGACTGATATACCCCAATTGATCTGGCTAATGTCTCCTTGAAATTCAAGCCGAAATTTAAATTTCGGGGGGGGGGTGTTACTTTACATGAAGCCCTTGGGACATATTCCAAATTTTCCAAAAAATTGTTCCATTGTTTTTGATTAAGTTTTTTTGATAGATAGTGTGAAGGATGTTTAAGAGAATGTTGTCATGTTCGTTAAGAAAATTGATTTTTCGACTTTTGATTAAGACAAAAATGTTTCGCTTAATGAAATCTGTTCCTTAAAAATAGATTTTGAAATAAAATACAGGCGAAATTTTGCATGAAAACACAGGCGAGAAAGTACGCGATGATTTAGCACCACTAGTTTTATATGAAGAGCGAGATTATAAGTAATTTCTATCTCAAGAAGTTTTGAATCACTTCAGGAATAAATAAAACAGTAAAAACTTTTTATGTAAATTACGCACTTATAATGTGTTGAATTTACAACAACAAAAATTGGAATACCAATATTGGGTTAGGATTCGGCATTATAATTTCAGCAAGTCAGTACACCGCCAATTTAATTGATAATATTAACTAATATTTATCGAATATTTTATTACCATAAATAAAAGTTAAAATGATAAACCAAGATTATCCGACGATGAAAAGGTGCCTTCGCAGATTAACCTCAAATGTTTGGTTCGTTTTTCCCCTCTTTTCTCGTTACCTCAGTTTAATTCGTCACTTAATGAAAGATAATCCGCAAGTAATGAAGTCTGCGTCCTGGAAAGAGGACAAACGATTAAATTGCACGGCAAGTACTGAAAGAGAGAGTCTCCTCAAATTTTGGTTTTACGTTTCGCGAAGGATCGGCAAGCGTCCACCGACAGACAAAAGGCTGCGAAACAGCTGCGCAATGGACACAGTCAACTCGCTTCCCTTATTTAACTTCTCTCATCAAACTTTAGTCAATCGATGGCTCGTCCCGTGAGGCAGCCGGAGGCGGGGCGGGGGGGGGGACAGGGCGTAGCGGAACGGGGCGTGCCAAGCGGGGCCGGGACAGGGAGTGAGGTGGTACAGGGAAAGTCCTGGCGGGGACAGGGAACGGGACAAAGACGGGGTGAGGGGGTTGGGACGGGACGCGGCGGGTTGAGAAGAGAGGGACGGGGGGGAGGGGTGCAGTGAAGCGGGCGGGGTGGTCGTGCGAGGTGAAGTGGCTGGGTTGTCTGCGGCGGGGGTGTGGCGTGGCAGGGCGAGCGGGGCGGGGAGGGGCGGTGTGACGCGGGCGGGGCGAGGAGGAGCGAGACGAAGTGGGTGGGTTGTCTGCGGCGGAGGTGTGGCGTGGCAGGGCGGGGCGGGGCAGGGAGGGGCGGGGTGAGGTGGAGCGAGACCAAGTGGGTGGGTTGTCTGCGGCGGGGGTGTGGCGCGGCAGGGCGGGGCGGGGCGGGGCGGGCGGGGAGGTGTGGCGTGAAGCGGGCGGGGTGGTCGTGCGAGACCAAGTGGGTGAGTTGTCTGCGGCGGGGGTGTGGCGCGGCAGGGCGGGGCGGGGCGGGGAGGTGTGGCGTGAAGCGGGCGGGGTGGTCGTGCGAGACCAAGTGGGTGAGTTGTCTGCGGCGGGGGTGTGGCGCGGCAGGGCGGGGCGGGGCGGGGCGGGCGGGGAGGTGTGGCGTGAAGCGGGCGGGGTGGTCGTGCGAGGCCAAGTGGGAGGGTTGTCTGCGGCGGCGGTGTGGCGTGGCAGGGCGAGCGGGGCGGGGCGGGAGCAAGGGACCTCAGAGCCGGGGACGCGCGGGGGTGCCGGGGAGGGCCGGCGGGAGGCGGGGCGAGTCAACAGGCCGGGGTCGCCGCAGGCTGCGGCATGATGAGGCGCGTGATACTGCCATTAGCATCGCGGTGAGGGGCGGCGGCCGGCAGCGCAGGGGCGACAGGCGACAGGCGAAGGGCGCAAGGGCGCAAAGGCGAAGGTGGCGAGGGCCACGCGTTGGGGGGGCGACACCGCTGCGCGCAGTTACCGACTGCGAGCCATTGGGATACACGGAGTGGGTCAGTGGGAGGATAGGAATGCTGGTGCGGAAAGCAGAAACAGTCTTCAGGTTACTACTATGGTGTGAAGGCGTGTTAAATATCAACCTCGAAACGTAATGTGCGGGCTTAGTTTGAATTTAATAAATAGCTAATATTAATTCAAAGGCACAATATAATAAGGAATATTAATAACATTCCTTTAAAATTATGAAACGGCAAAACAATGTATTAATGCTGAATGCTGGATTCATATTACATTGAATTAAACATGAATTTAATTAAAATGTTTAGAAAATTATTTAGAACTTACTTGATTTCTGCTATAACCAAGCAAATATGGCATACCCCGAGCAATCGTTTATAAAGTAGGTAATGTTAGCAAACCTAAGAAAATGTTATTTATATATATTTGCAATACAAAATTTCGATTGTTTGTCGAGATGCTTGGTGAAATTGGCAGGTAAAAAGTTTTAAGGAGTTCCTCCTTCTATACAAACAATAACGTTCCAATTGGAACACAAGACAGACAGAGAGACAGACATACAAAGAGAGACAGACATACACAGAGAGACAGACATACACAGAGAGACAGACATACACAGAGAGACGGACATACACAGAGAGAGTAGGTGAAAAAACATTATGACAAAAGAATTATTTTTGTATCAGTTATTTGGTTAATATTTGACACTGAAATGAGAAAGACAGAGGGAAAGAAAAGAGTGAAAGATACAAAGCGAGGAAAATATTTAAAAGGGACGGTGAAAATTATAGATGTAAAACTAAAAAAAATAGAAAAGAACGAAGTGAATTGGTGGTCACATTACAGCCGATGTAACCAATTTAGACTTCTGAGATTGGAGTCGAGTTGGATGTAGGAGAAGAAATGTTTCGCAACAATATATTTTTTGACAACAGAAGACTTCCAAATCCACGATTCTATATAAAGAATAATACATTTTATTAAATTATATTACTAATATTATAATAACAGGTCTAAACTGGGTATGTGTCTCATTTTTTTACATGAGCTATAGGCTATAATATTTCAGATGATTAAACCTGAAAACTTAAATAACTGAATTGCATTCTCAACCCAACGTATTAGGTCAAACAAATATTGAACTTTGAACAAAAATGGTAAAAACATCAAAAATAAAAAAAACAACATATAAACTAATTTCAGCAAGAAGAAGAATAATTAGTTGTTCAAGGCAGAAAATGTAATGCCAAATAGCAGAGATGTCCCTGAAGAAAGAATCTATGAGAAGGGTAGGTGAAAAAAAAAAACACGACGACAAAAGAATTCTCATTGTAGCAGTAATTTGGTTAATATTTGACGCTGAAAGCCGAAGTAAGGAGGCAGGTGAAAGAGGAAGTGGGTTGAACGTTGCGGCAGAGGGGCCAGAGGTTCGTCAAAGATGAAGGCAGCGGAAGGCGCCGGGGGGAGGGGGAGGGGGGGGCGTTCCCGAGAGGCGCCCGCCTCCTCCGAGATGAGGTCCCGGCCGAAAGGGGCCGAAAAAAGGTCGCCCTGACACCGGATATGAACTTCCGCCGGCGACAATTTGTAGTAAAATCGAATGAGGGCGAGGGGCGCGGGTCGGCCGACCTTGTTTGCCGGGGGGGCCGTGCATTAGCGCGCCAAACGAGGTTTGCTCCGCGGTGCCGGCGCCGGCGTCCTGCCCGCCGCCCACTCGCCCGCTCGCCCGCTCGCCCGCTCGCCCACTCGCTCGCTCGCCCACTCGCCCACTCGCTCGCTCGCCCGCTCGCCCACTCGCGTGTCTCTTTACCTGCCTTGTAGCTCCTTCCCGCCTGCCACTGCCCGCCCCCACGCAACCCTTGCCGCGCCATACGTTCCCCTGCCCGACTCTCCCACCCCACGCGCCATTCTCGGCTCTTTCTTGTCCCAGCCGCGTTCTGTCACCGCCCTGTCTCACCCCGCTCCATCCCCCATCCATCCCATTCTGTGTTCTACCCTACAACTTCCCCCTTCGGTGCTCACCGTCTACGTCGTATCCTTGCTTCTTCCCTTGTGCTCCTTGCCACTTCCCTGCTCCACTCCCCGGCCCGGAAGGACAATTTTTTTGTCGCTATGGAGACACACTGGGTGACACAGTCACGGGGCGGAAAAGTTCACATGTGCTCAAGAGAATGTATAAGTATCGTAAGAAAAACAACACCAAAGCAAAAAAACTTTTCCCCACAGGGGCCTTTCTTCAAGGAGGCCAACAATCACTCTCAACCATCCATATCTGTGGTTTTGTGTTCCCCACTTCCTCACCATTGCTCCCTCCCTTCTTTACCCCGCCGGGATCCTACCTATTGATAATCCAGTGAGGTAGCCGGTCCTTTTCAGCTAGTTCCTGTGGTCCGTAGATCCTTAGATGATGGTGAGTGATAGGACAAGGTGGGGAATGATGGATTGATCGAGCGATCCGATGGAATGCATATTGGCAAGGAAAAGGGAATTCCCCGAGAAAACATGCCGAAAACCCACACTCGCTTTGCCCACCACACATCCCTCCTTAAACCGCCTGATATCGAACCCAGACACCAGCTTTTAAAGACGTGTAGTCACCACTAGTCCTCCCACTTCCCATTACGCCTCAGATTAACTACAGATTTTTTAATAATAAAACATAAATATGCTTTGTTGTTTGACATTCAGTATGTTAATCGTAAAAAAAGCCTTTATTTTTCATACATGCAGGTTGGCTACAAGCATCTTCAGGTGTTCAATTTATTAAAAGTAATAAACATATTTTCATCTGAAAATATATTAATTAAAAAAAATAAATTGAATTAAAGAAAACAAAATGAAAATTATTAAAGAGTCCAGAGTAGGTGAAAAAATGTTTAAGTAGTAAGTACAAAATCACAAAGTTATATTGTTATTTTAGGGAAAATATGTATTCATTTTTCCATATTCATCCCTTAATTGTTTTTTTTATATTTCGACTCATCAGCTCGTTTAATTATTTAATTCTCCATTCACATCAGTTATTAAAGTCATATTAATACAGGCGCGATATTGTAGAAGCTAGCGTCACCTCTCTCCAAATACTACATTGTATTTTTATCGGGAGTGTCATGGTTGACAATGTTTCAATACACGGATTTGAAATAATTAATCTCGATTTAAATTGACTTACAGGAGTTATATTGGCCACGGTGAGCACAAAATGTGCATTTAGTTTGATACGGTATTTACTGTGTACACACGTTTATTCTACTATATTGTAGGCAGCATATCGGTAATTCCGGGTACAAAATACAAAACAGCAATATTCTCACTAACTGTTAAATATCCAATCATTAGATAAAACTGAAAAGGGAAGTGCTCTAATGAATGGTATACGCAAGAGAGAAACAACACGCCACACAGTCAACCTCGTTCTGGATAAATACAAGATGATTTCGTGGGAAGTACCAGCTACACAGTGGGAGCGCATTAAATGTCGTGGTGACACCGAAAAAAGTTTGTTATGCTAGTTTTTTTGTACTAACGTACACTTGAGAGCGGCAGCCAATGAGAGCGGCGAAAAGCAAATTTGAACGGCCGGGGTCCGTTAATCCGATTTACCTGCTGACTTTCAGCGGACGATTTCGACTCCTTCAGCAAACGCACACATGCGCCCAGCGCTTCTGGGACCACAGTCACTGCACGCATACGCATGTTTGTTAAATGTCACGAAATCTTCTAAAGAAGGCGTCTAACTTGGGTCAAGGTTTTCAATAGTCCGCCGCCAGTTACGAGCAAAGTGAAACAAATGAATTGTATCAAAAGAGGATGAGAACGTTCTCCTTATCCTACAAAGTATTTATTTGTATTTTTTACGTTGTAGAGTCTACACTATAAAGTGATATTAGAAAAAACATTGAATGGCCGATATTACAAATAATGGACTAGGTGTGTAATACTCCTTGTCCGTTATTAGCTCTTTATCGGCTTAGTAAAAACCATAACGTACTTCGTCGATATATATCCTATCAAGGACGCGAAAGCCGAGATTCCTAACCAACCAAGTTCACTATGCATGATATCGACCGTGTGTCATTGAATAATTTTCTTAATACCTCTTTCTAATAAAAACAAATATAAATTAAAAATATATTTTCTAGATATCTTCTATAATATGAGCACTCACACGTCATCTTTAGCAACAACCTCATTATTATCGATTGTTCTTAACAGACAGCGGACTGTTACAATACTTATACCGACCGTTTGATTCTCTGCTTGCTTGCGTTAATTGGATATAACAGTACTGTACTAGGAAAATTATATATTACGTCGCCCAGGGCGTGGAGGCGGCCGGGTTGGGGAGTCAGTCCCCAGTGCCGAGGGCAGCAAGCCCGCTAGCGGAAACGACGATGAAGCGGAGGAAGCGCAATGGAGAGGAAAACGAGGCGAGGGGCAACGTGCGGGTTACTACGCAGTCGTACGCACACACTGACGCAGACTGGCAGGGCGCAAAACCGCGTGCACATGCTGACCCGGAAGCGATGGCAGAGAAAAGGGGGCGACACAATCTGTAGGAGTGACAGGTGCTTTAAGGCCGATGGGCGTTGGTCATCGATTAACACCGTGAGATTCACTCAATGTTGTGCGGTCCAAATTTGACATAAGCTGAGAAGTTTCCTCGGAATTGCATACATTATATAGTATTGCATACATTATATAGTATATTAGCTATTCATCCCCAATCTATATCAATGTTGCAAATTTTCCAAACCACACGCGTTCCAAACTATTTTGCATCATAAATCTATAAAATACCATGTTCTGAAGCAAATATGACAGCAAATTTTCACTTTGCATTCATCTGAAGTGTCCCTAGCAGTAGTCATCAGAATGTTCATCTTTCAAACTATCTACTGTTGTGGAGAGATCAAACTCATGACTTGAGGTTTTCGAATTCCTACCAAACTATCGATGAGAAGAAAAAATTACTTTTACGTCAGTTGATGGAACAGATATTTTAGCAACGGTTGGTTGGTCTTGGTTAGTTTTATGCGAGGAAATATCTCGTACGAAACGAGGGTGGTCGTGAGAAAGCAGGTTGGCACTTGACGCCTCGGCTTCGGCGGAGGGCGAAGAGGGCGAAGAGGGCGAAGAGGGCGAAGAGGGCGAAGAGGGCGAAGAGGGCGAAGAGGGCGAAGAGGGCGAAGAGGGCGAAGAGGGCGAAGAGGGCGAAGAGGGCGAAGAGGGCGAAGAGGGCGAAGAGGACGAAGAGGACGAAGAGGGCGAAGAGGGCGAAGAGGGCGAAGAGGGCGAAGAGGGCGAAGAGGGCGAAGAGGGCGAAGAGGGCGAAGAGGGCGAAGAGGGCGAAGAGGGCGAAGAGGGCGAAGAGGGCGAAGAGGACGAAGAGGACGAAGAGGGCGAAGAGGGCGAAGAGGGCGAAGAGGGCGAAGAGGGCGAAGAGGGCGAAGAGGGCGAAGAGGGCGAAGAGGGCGAAGAGGGCGAAGAGGGCGAAGAGGGCGAAGAGGGCGAAGAGGGCGAAGAGGGCGAAGAGGGCGAAGAGGGCGGTGGGCGGAGGGCGTTCTAGAGGCGCCGCGTGCGTGCGGAGGCCAACGAACCGCGCGGAGACGCGCGTGGCTTGGCGCGGCGCGGCGCGGCGTGGCGCGGCAGGGACGCGGGCCCGCGGGATGACAGCGGCTGCGAAGACAGGAGGGGCCGAGCGCAGCGCCTCGGCTGGAGGGTGCTTATTGGCTAGGAGCGGGCAGCGCGCGCGGTGGGTGTCGATCGAAGCGCGTTCGCGCCGCCGCCGGCCACGCTCTACTTGCCTCGCCCCCTCGAGCCCCGGCCGTGGGCGGCCGCCCAGCACCCTTCAACTAGCGGCTCCTGTCGCTCCACACCACGCCAGCGCCCTTCTTCTCCGAACACCTGCATCCCGTATCCCACCGACTCGTATACAAGTAAATCACAGTTCTCACCATCGTTTCGTTAAGATACGTTTATGCCGGGTAGAATTCCACTGCATGTATTGCAATAAATATTCAGGTATGATCTGGGCTGTCCGGGTGACGCCGCGTCGATGGCTGAGGTGCCGACATTTCGACCGACATCGCGGTCCTCTTCAGGACTGTACTACGCAAGGATTTGGGAGCTCTGGTTTATATAGACATGGACAGCCCAAATCACGACTCTGGCCGCGGAAGCCTACGACATTATTTCAGGTAATCTGATAATCCTCAACAAAAGTAATCATTTTTGGACATGAAATCGACCTATATTTCTATTCTACTAACATTAAACTATTACTAAGACATTAAACAGAAATGATAAATTTACTGTTTATTCTTTTTTCATTTCGCGTTCTTTGCGATTATTCTGTGGTAATTAATTAGTGAGTATATAGTTATAATGTTCTCACTAATTTTTGAATTATTCTCTTGAGTTGACTATAAGTCAGTTTTATTTTAAACTTCAAAATGCCTCTTTTTGACAAAACAATAAAAAATATTTTAGGTCATTAATTAGTAACTCAATAGTTTGTAATTCTATGTGTTTCAGTTTTATATGATTCTATTACGCGAAGGCAGCATGACATCAAGATGGCGTAACGTCCTTTTTTCGACAAAAGATGAATGGCAAAATATAATTTTGAAGTAATTCTTTAGTAAATTAATTAATTAAATAGTTTGGTTCAACACTTAGTTGATTCTGCTATGGTGGCTACGCAAGCTTGAAATAACTACAGCAGGATACTTGTCATATGCCCCTCCACATTGGTTCATAATGCTAGAGCAACCGACCAACCAACCAATTAACAAGCTAAACTGAACAATACACGATTTATAAGAAAATAATTACATATTGGAAAAAGAAACAGATAAATATTATTTATGTAATCCATTTTTGAAATGTTTGGCCCCCCAGTAGCAAAGTCTAGATCTGTTGCAGGAAATATTTTCCATTATTGTGTCTAGGTACCAAGCTCCGTAAATCTCATGCGTAGAAGTTACGCCTTAACCTATGACCCTATCATTGTCTCTGAGGTCATGAGTTTGATCCCGATAAGATGACTGACGTTTACTTAACGGGTTTAACATCGTAAGTTTGCGCCTCCATCCTATATTGAGTTTTTAGAACGACCAGTAATTTCTGTGGTTGTCCTGAGCATTTTCAGGCGAATACTGGAATAATACTCGATACGACCATGTACTGTGCACGATCTATTTTTATCATTCCCATCCCATCATGATCATCACCTTAGTTCTGTCATCCCATAATTCGGACCGAGGCTGTTTGATTTATTTTCGTCAAAAGACAGCAGAAAGTATGTGCAGACGAATGGAAGAGAAGTATAATCTGCACAATTTTTGTAGAAGATGCCACACGGTAGGAGATGCCGTGTAGCGAGTTCGCCTACATACAGGAATCAGAGCGCAATTCAGGGGATTGTTTCCTTTTGAGGTGAATGAAATGCAATATACAGTTATAAATTAATTGAAATTTAATCTCCCTGTACACAAATGAATTAACTGAGTTAGTAGTAAGCCCGAGGACCAACGAAAGTTTGTACAGTTTTTTTCTTTTTTCTTGAAGTTTAAATCCATTCTACTTTGAGTTTGTGGTGCTGCCACTACCAACACGGATCAGACGGCTGAGTGTGTGTGGGCGCCGTCGGAGCAGAGATTGGCTCTAGATGATACGGCTAGTCGCCTTGATGCCACAGCGGAAACGGACTCGGTAGAGACTGAAACTGCCCGGTTGTGTAGTCTCGTAGATTCGGCCACATGCCGGCTGATGCCCGTGAGTGGTCCGAATTAGGAGCTAGCGGTCCGTTGGTCGCGCTGGTTGGTAGAAGAAGCCTTGACAGGCGAAATAGGAGCAGCCGAGTCGTTAGCAGGCAGTCTGCCTGGAGCGAGCGTTGGTGCACTCGTCCGTTGTTGACAGACGACAGCAATAGCCGTTTACGTCTTAGCACAGTTGTAGGCTGATGCCTAAGTTTGTAAATGAGATTCATTGTGCGTCCGTCCGTCTGTTAGTTCTGCTTAGTTAGTTGAGCAGTGGCAGCCAACATTAGTTTTGGTAGTTTGAGTATTGACTAGTCACTTTAGTGGTACTTGAATAGTAGTTTGAGTTGTTCTCTTAGTAGTCTGACAGTTGTACGTGTCCGAGAAGATCTTACAGTAGTGCTTGTCTGACAGTTGGGTGGGGCGTGGGAGCGATGTTGCCGTATTTATGTAGCGAATGTTTTCGAGTCAATGGAGGGGAGGGTCACGTGACAATAGCAGCTATAGTATAGTATGCAGGTGCCCTCGATATTTGTTTGCTATTTCTCGTTTCTCGCTCTCCCTGTTTCTCTCTCTCTCTCTCCCTCTCTCTCTCTCTCTATATATATAAATATATATATATATATGAGAGAGAGAGACAGATATATATATATATATATATATATATATATATTGTGGCGTTATGGGATTGTGCAACCCCATAACACCACCGTCTCGTATGTGTGAACACCCACAGGCAGCGAGGGTAGCAGGCGCGGAAAGCAAAGGTTCTTAAACGCGCGGCCTGGTATCCGTTGCCCGTACTAAACGAAGGCGGACTAGCGAGCAACGTTTTCCTTGTGAAGGGTTGAGAGAGGGGAAGCAGTCCCACCACGGAGAATTTCCCCAGGCGTCGGACGATAAATACGCGAACCCGCAAGCGGAAGCTCTCTTTTCTTGCCACCACTCGTCGAGTAAGCAGCATTTTGATCACCGATCGCCGAGCCAGTAGCATTTTGATCACCGCTCGCCGAGTCAACACTTTCGTTAACATTAGTTTAGATATTGTTTGCCGCTGCAATGACTACTAGGTAGGAGTATTCGGCGTCGAACAGACGTTCTAGTCAGTCGTCTGCGAGATAGTGCAGATTCAGTAAAGTATTCCTTCAATTAACGACACGGGAAGTAAGTTACCCGTTGTGAGAGAAGCATTAAAAGTTCTGGTTTAGCAAAGTAGAAGTAGCAACGAGCGAGGAACTTGCACGAGTAGTCGGCGAAGTGCAAGGGACGTGGGCGTAGTCAGAGGCGCCGGTAGCAGACGAGGAGGAAGAAGAGGCCGAGGACCCAGACGCACGAGGAAGAAGACGGATCGACTAGGAAGAAGAACGGAAGATGACGCAAGAAGACAGCGTAGACGGCAGAGGCGAATCCCGTCTCTTTACGACGCAGAAGCTGGGACCGAGCGACGTCGACGCAGAGACCAGCGCACGACCATCAAGGCCAAAAGTGGGAAGTCCACGAGGTAACGGTTAGAGCGCGAAAAATAGGTCAAGTTCACGTCGGCAGGGAAAAACTAGTATAGGAAAGTGTTAAGAAATTGAGGACACGGGTGGTAACAAATTGCAGTATTATAGTAGGAGACATTTTGATGCGCTATTGCCTGCATAAAATATTCTACTTAGGACATTTATTATTCTGCTATTTTCAGACACAGTTAAATTGTGAATAAGAGTAGTGCACTTGCACACATTTTGTTCTTCGCATGTAATATTTTGAAGCAGGAGATTATAAATTGAAATTTTGGTTTCATGTGCAATATAATTAGAATAGCATAAATTTAGATATAATTAATTTTCCAAGGGAATTCCCAGTGTAGATTAGTGTAATTATTTCAGAGTCAATTTTGGTGTAAATTATATGTGTTCATTCATATGAGTGTGTGTTGTAAAGGTTTCTATTTGTGTTTTGATCATTCTTTGTAAAAGTGTGATTCTATATTCTTGGTTTTTGTCATGAACTTATGCCACTAAAAGTTTATAGGTAAATTATACGCTCGTTTGTGTGCAATTTGTGTGATTTTTATTGTGTCAAGGGTTCAAACCTTTCTCGCACCCTGAAGATCCTGCTCCCTAGATTTTTAAGCTCGTTTCACACGCAAAATCTTGATAACCCGCTTACGGTTCATGCGTGCGGCTGTGAAGGTGGTAAGTTTGGGCGTAGGTGGATTAGTTAGAATATATATATATATATATATATATATATATATATATATATATATATATATGTCCCTGTCTTAGTCTGCTCCTGTCTCTGTGTATCCCACTCTCTGTCTCTGCCTCACTCTGTTCTTCTCATTTACATTCAGTTGCTGATTCTGCACGACTCTGAGCAGATAGGGTAATATCTAGAAGCGCCGGACTAGCAAAATTTTAAGTGTTCAAAAAGATCTCATCCTGTAGACTTCGGAGTGAGACACGTGTGTATGAGGCTAAAGGCCCCAAATTGTTATTTTTTAATCCCCTGACGGTCGCTTAATGCTTCTAACTCTTCGTTTAGGAGTTATTTAACAATATAGATTAAAAAATGCTGCCGAGTGTACCAGGTTGCATTTGACATGAATATTTAGTTTTGTTCTGCAGTGTCGTCTAGTGAAGTTATAACACAATTAAAGCACACATGCGCCCTGGATAAAAAGACACGTAGATGTTCCATCTCTTATATATCACCGCTCTTATATATATCATCCATTTTACTTTCTCATTACCGCCGTAGAGAGAAAGTTATGTAATGCAGCGCCAAAAACGGCAAATTTTCGGAAAAAAATTATTAGAGGACCCTTGCAACGAAAAAGTGGATAAATTCAGATGCTAAAGTTAAAAAAAAATAAAAAGTGGTGTAGCCGTAACCCATGTTTTGTGGGTCCTTGATACCGAAAAATCGATTGACGGTACAACTTCTGCCCGTCTATCTGTGAACCTTACCAATTTCTTTGTAGACGTGAAGTTCGACTTTCGCTCTCTCTGGCAGAATGCAAATCCGGGATCCTGCTGCCCGTGGAAATACTATCCGGGACACGTGTCGTTACGAACACGTCGGTACTCCAGGCAGAAATCAGCTCCAGTTGAATTTAATATAATACCATTCGCGTCACCTTGCGGGGCAGTAGTTGGGAGGAGGGTATAACAGATATATAATTATTTAATCAGGAAAGTTAAACCCAATGCATAAAAAGACTGTGCTATAGGAAACGTAGTGTGAATCTCATGCTTCTTTACGTGCTAACATCTTTCACAAGCGAAAAATTTCTGCATACAATTTCAAGAATCATTAATCATCATGAACAGTTTTAAAATTAGAACAATTACCTCTTGTGGACATCCTTTTCGAAACGATTTACGAAGTACAGGCAAATTATAACAGATATCCGTTCATATCCGTCTTTACTGCCGACGGGACAGCCCTGACTTCGAAGCTGCTTCTAGTAAAGTGGGGCAATTCGTTTTTGTAAATCTTTGGCACGGTGCGTCCAGGTCTATTCGAGGGATCGTTTTTACTACGCTGATCAATTTGGCATGTTCTTCAATGTTGTGGTGTCACACCCTGCATAAGTCAATGGTTGACTAATTAAGAGGCGAGAGGCGATATAATCCACGTATGAGAATACGTGATTGGTCACAATTCTATATGAACACGTTCTGGAATCTGCCACTTTTTTCTTTTTCCCCTGTTCCATCAGCCAAATATGAGGAAAAGCATGTAATCAAGGTTACGTAAATCTGATTGAATCAGTGTTAATACAACCGAATCCGATATAGTTTCACAGGTTTTTATTTCGAAACACGACCGGACGACTGCATTTGTATCACAAAGTAAATTCAGAAAATCACTGTCTCAAAAGTGCGTTAAAGAGCATTAGAGAGATTCACATATTGAAAAAGTCCGCGTAAAGCGCGTAAATCAACCGTGCGAATGTGTATTTCGCCGCCCTAGAGGAAAATCCGTTCGCACCGAAACAAAACAGCCCGCCGCGCGGGGCAGGGCCTCCGCAGGTCGGCGGCAATCGGGTGAGCGCGGGTGGACGCAGCGAGGCGCGACGGCAGAGGGGACAAAACCGCCACGCCCACCCCACCCCACCCCTGTGCCCTCACCCGCCCGCCGGCTCGCCCTGTGGCCACGGCCCCCTCCCGCCGGCGCGTGCAATCGGCTGGGCGTGACGCACGCCCGCCACCGCTCACGCGCTGGCCCGCACATGTCGCAGCGGCCGGCCCTGCTACGCACGCCCATCCCGTTCTGTAAGCACCGCTCCGGCCCACTTTTCGAGACATTGTTCTCCAGACCGGTGTACTCTCAGCGGCGATTGCTACTGGAAGCCCCAGTTACGACTTCTTTGGTTCGATATAAATAAGAATATGATTACAACTGCACATCTAATTTTCATTCTAAGCAACTCGAATTGCCTCGTTTAGCATCCACTCCCTTACAAACCGAATACTGCTCCCTCAACCAACCTGCTATCGGTACCGCCGCCGGCATTTGATCCCTTAGAGCATGTCCGGTTTTACACCGATTTGACCCCACTGCCGCTGTATTCCCTTGCACTTCTGTCCCGACACCTCCCTCAGCGCCGTGTCCTCCTCCCTGGCAAGCTTTCGCAACGCACCCGCATCGGCGACCGCCGCCCCCTCGCCGGCCCCGAGATCTGAAGCGGCGGCGCCAGCAGTGCGCTTCCCAGGTAACGAGCTTCGACAGAGGTAATACAGGCGGCGAGCGGCGAGCGGCAGCGCGGCAGAATAATCTCTTGACGCGATGAGCGGCCGGTGTGGCGTGGCGCGCGAGTGGAGCGGGGGGTGGGGGGCAGCGCGGTGCCGGCGCGGTGGCGGGGCGGGAGCGGGGGCGAGCGGGGACGGGGCGGCGCGGGGACGGGGCGGCGCGGGGGCGGCGCGGGGGCGGCGCGGTGCCGGCGCGGTGGCGGGGCGGGGGCGGGGGCGAGCGGGGACGGGGCGGCGCGGGGACGGGGCGGCGCGGGGGCGGCGCGGGGGCGGCGCGGGGGCGGCGCGGGGACGGGGCGGCGCGGAGGCGGCGCGGGGGCGGCGCGGGGGCGGCGCGGGGGCGGCGCGGGGGCGGCGCGGGGGCGGCGCGGGGGCGGCGCGGGGGCGGCGCGGGGCGGCGCGGGGCGGCGCGGGGGCGGCGCGGGGGCGGCGCGGGGGCAAATGCGCGGGGGCGGCGCGGGGGCGGCGCGGAGGCGGCGCGGGGGGCGGCGCGGGGGCGGCGCGGGGGCGGCGCGGGAGCGGCGCGGGGGCGGCGCGGGGGCGGCGCGGGGGCGGCGCGGGGGCGGCGCGGGGGCGGCGCGGGGGCGGCGCGGGGGCGGCGCGGGGGCGGCGCGGGGGCGGCGCGGGGGCAAATGCGCGGGGGCGGCGCGGAGGCGGCGAGGGGGCGGCGCGGAGGCGGCGCGGGGGCGGCGCGGGGGCGGCGCGGGGGCGGCGCGGGGGCGGCGCGGGGGCGGCGCGGGGGCGGCGCGGGGGCGGCGCGGGGGCGGCGCGGGGGCGGCGCGGGGGCGGCGCGGGGGCGGCGCGGGGGCGGCGCGGGGGCGGCGCGGGGGCGGCCACCGAAGCCCAGCACCGCGACCCGACTAGCCCCGCACGCCACAGGCGCGTGTAAGCTGGTCCCCGGCGGGGCTGCTGCGACCAGCGACTACGCCGCCCGCCGCTGTCCTCTCGCCCGCTGGCTCGTCAGCTGTCGCCGCGTCAACCGACCTGATTCACCGGCGATTGCTGCAGTCTTCGTCCCTGGCGAGTGGTGACTTTCGATTAAAATCAGTTTGTGATTGGCGCTTGTAAGGCAGCGTGGCGCTCCCGTGGATCGCTTCCCCTCTTATCTACGGCAATTGCAGCACACAAGAGCATACGAACATTCGTAGTAGCAATCAATTCAGCGTGAATTACGTACAGTTGACCTTCAACAACGTTCCTCGTCTCTTAACTATGATCCGGAATGTCAAAGAAAACATAACTGTTGTTATGTAAATATGTCACTATTTAGATTCATAATTTAAAATAACCAAAAAAAATAATGCAGGTTTTGACACAAATAAAAATGGCCTAATGAAATGAAATATGTGTTTGTTCTTATGACGTTTGTTTTGCTATATTAGGGCCTAACGTCTTCTTTGTGGTAAGGGCAGTCTTTTTTATGATTGTAACAATAATAATAATAATAATAATAATAATAATAATAATAATAATAATAATAATAATAATAATAATAATTACATGAAGAAGAAGAAGATACCAACGTCATTTTACTCTATTGAAATGCTTGTAATGAAAGTAAACCATTTTAAAGGCAGAACGTATAGACGTACTGTCACTCGTACCAGAACATTGAAACCCAGGTTTAACCACAGTAAGTAATAAGAACATAAGTATTTAATCCGTTTTTACTAATAATAACCTTGTGAATTTAAAAATATTACATTAGAGAGATCATAAGTAATTTTGGACAATTTTAGATTAAAAACGAAAATGTAACCACATTTAAAGAGAATGTTATGACCTTAAAAATTGTACAGAACAATTTTTGCGCTAAGATCAACCATTAAAAAGTTTTTATGGAAAAAACAAAAAATGCCCGAACTTTTTTTTGGTTTGTTAGCTACAAAAACGTTTCCCGAAGTATTTCGAGGTGAAAAACTCAGGATATTCTTATAAATAACAAAATAAACAAAATAAAAAATAAAATGTTCCACGTCCCCTTTTGGCTCCCCATCAACAGCACTTTGTAGTGAAGGCTTACATTCTAAAATTAAAAAAAAAATTAATAGTGTTGAGGGAATCTTCAAACACCTCTAAAAACAAACTATATCAGAAACTATAGCTAGGAATGCCAGGCATGGATTTCAATTTTTAATTCTGGATCTGTGAGTAAGGGTTTTCCGGAGTATAAAGTTGGCTAGATGTGATATTTGAGGCATGGAGTGATAGAACTGGTTAAAAGGTATGTTTGCTTTCCTACGGAGTCAATTTGTAATTCCCTGTGGAGGTTTTTGATTGAGACAAACCATGGAGCTTATGTAATGGTTCCATGAATATGGTTGTGGACTATTTGAAGCTTGTTAATGTTTGTTTTTACAGCGGAGGTCCAAACTGGACAGGCATGGAGGAAAAGTGGTCTAATGATTCTTTTGTAGATGGTTAGGACCGTCGGAAATGGGAGGTAGTTGAATAATACATGGGTTTTTAGTAGGTGCAGCTTATGTTTTGCTTGTTGAATTTTAATATTGATATGTTGATTCCCATTGAGTGTCCTATCAGAAACTTACGGATGCCATGTATGGAGAGGTGCAGTTCGTGGTAATATTAATAAAATTAAAGTAATCCAAAATATATTTTTAAGAAATAGTCTAAATGTTCGCTGGTTCATTATTATTGTACAAATTCATCCAGAATTAAAAATAACCAAACCAAAAAACTGCAGTCTATCCACACATAAAATCAATATTTTCCAAAGATATATTCGCACCCCATCCTCAGCTCCTGAACATAAACCTTTACCTTCGTCTTCTAAATTTTCAATCAAATTTAATTAACAATTAAATTAATTCGCAGTGCAAACCGCTCATTCCTTATGCATGGCCAATCCAAAAATCTCATTGATTAATCTTATATACTATAAAAACCAATGAAATACTGTGCAGTCGAACAAGCAGAAATAGTTAAATAAACGAAAGTATTCTTATTTGGTTTAGGAATCAGTATGATGATAGCGTGCTTCCAGATTAACGGAAAATACCCGATTCTGTGTCACGAAGTTTAGGTATTTGTGATGAAGGCCTGTACAGAGGGAGGGAAGTGTTTAACAATTATACTGCTAAGTTATTATGCCAAGGGGATTTTTCAATTGGCAGTTTGGATTACATATTTTTAATTTCTTTGGATGACTTTAACTTTATTGTTGGGTGTGGTTCGTAAGTAGGATTTCTCGGTCAAAGCTGTAAATAAGAAGCTTTTCGTACTACAAATTGTCCGTGGAACCTAATTTTAGTGTCGAGTGTGAAAACATATATATCAAGAAATTCAAAAATAGTTGGTTTGTTCCTTTGTGTGACATTTATTTTAGACGTGTGCTTTTGACAAGTTAAAAATCGGCGAATTGAATGTGCCAAAAGCTCTGCGTTAAAAGCTCTACTCCATTTTCAGTTCGTGTTAATTGTTCCCTTGTTAAGTCACTCTAGTTACAACTGTTTTGATAATGTTTTAAAAATAGACCGTTCCGAGAAATCTCATTATGGAGGGATAAAGGCAACACATGTTTACATTTTTCAATGTTTGAAAACACCATTTCAACTCATTTCGTAATTTCCATTCCTTTCAAATATATTTTATTTTGGGTGCACGTGTCTCGTAATATTGTCACGCAGTTAATTGTGCAAATAAAATCAAATATTACAATTATGCTTTTTAAATAATATTTAAAGATGTGATATATTCAGTTACAATGTGTTCCATAGAGAAATAAAATAATTTGTTATTTAATAGTAATGAGGACTTCTTTTACCCTTTTCTGCGTAGTACAATATGTCTTAATGATTACTTTTTTGATACATTATTCGTTCAATAGAGTCATTTAGAAAACTATTAATTTAAAATCAAATTTTTGAGACTAATATTTGGTAGTCAATTTCTCTACGCAATCACCTGAATATTACACATACACCACAACAATTTCTTTTTCAGAAATTAGGAGTCATTAATTGAAGTATTAATGAAGTTCATCATTTTACAAAATTTATGACAATATGCATCTTTAAACGAGGGAGAAGTCTCCTGAATATTACAACCCAAGGCAATTTTATGATTACTAAAGGATGAGATTCTCAACAAAACTTTACTTTCATTTGAAGAGACGCTCATGACAAATCAAGAAAAGTGATGAATATATTCATCATTAAAACTTGTTAATGTGTATCCTACAAAGTGCACCAGGTAGACATTTATTCTTATAAAATCTTTTTGAAGGGAATGTAATTATTAAGACATTTACAGCCATGACTGAATCAATTAAGTTTTTGGATGCAGGAGAGAGAAAAGGATAAACAATAAAACATAAGTATAAATGTATTTAACAAAAGAATTACAGCTTGGAGCGCGATTGCTACTTCACACTAGGTGTGCTGCAACAGAACATACCTTCTCGAATTATTTCTAATTACTGCGCTCTATTATCCTACTACATAAATCGGCAAAAGTTTTCAATCAGCTAACATTTCTTACCGCTCCAAGACTCGAACACAGATCCTCAGAGTTAACTCTCCGGCCCTCATACCACTACGCTACAAAAGCGCAGTACGTAACTCACTCGGGCCGATGTTCAAAAAAGAAAATTATCGCTCCATGTAAAAAGCTCTCAAAAATCAAAATATATCCGTTTGAAACTCTCAAAGCCTCCAATTCTTTCAGATCGATCACAGAATATCAATTTTGGAGAAAATCAGCTGAAGGCTTTAGGCACTAGTTGACCACTGTCGGCCAAACAGATGTTTTACCGTCAATCGATTTTTCGGTATCAAGAATCCTCAAAATATGGATTCTTGATAGACTAAGTGTTAGAGAAAGTCATTTACTATAAACATCAACATGATTTATCCAATTTTCGGCTACCAGGGCCCGTTTTTCAGCGAAAAATTCGTCGTTTTCCGGCGCACGATTACATACGTTTTTCTTACGAACTGCCTTTGGAAGGGCGAAAAAGTAAAAAAGATGCTTAATAAATTACTTTATTATTTTTATAGGCATAGCGATCGCATTGCAGGAGCGCTTGCTCCGGTTATAGACGCGCGCGTTAGAATCGAAGGAGCACGGCAACGGAGGCTATGGCGAGCTCTAGCGGGAAGGGGAGGTTGCGAGGACCTGGCAGGTTGTGAGTTGTTCATTGCGTTGTTTAATGTGAAGTCAAAGGACCGTTTTAGATCTCGGTATGAAAGGCAGGCGGAAACCGGGTAGAATCTGAAGGGTCATAGAGAGACGTAGCATGAAGGGGTTGCGTGCCATTTCATTTCCACAACCAAGCGATAGATGGCCGTTGCCATTTCGTTACTGCTGTAGTTGAGAGTGCTTTGCCAGTTCATCTGTGTACGAAACACTCCTGTTGCATAATGGTTGGGAGTGCAGTGTTGGTTTCTCTGTGCACGGGTAACAGCTGCGACTGCCTGTTGGCTGAGATACGAAGACATTAATGAATCCCAGTTGATGTGCGACGTTGGTGGGGGCAATCGGGACTACTTTCTGAAGACGCGGAGTGATTTAACATTTATCCTTGGGTAAACTGTACAGAAAACGGTGTGCGATCTTATATATATATATATATATATATATATATATATATATATATATATATATATATATATAGCCATCATGTTGGAGATGACTGCCGCTGAAAACATATATGCGTAGAATGCATTCAAACAGAAACACAAATGGCTTCTAATAATTTGTTGTCGTTTTCGTTTTCGCATCAAACGAGAAATACACGAATCGTTTTATGAGTAAATTTCAGTTTAAAGACATTATTAATATTGTGTAACTGCAAATAGTCGATTCAGACTTGCGAAGGCGATAGGGTCATGACGATTTCAGATCGAAGTATCGTGGCTTCGAATCCTCGGGAATGGATGTATTTGTGATCGTCCCTTCACCCTTCCATCATCATCCCATCAGTTCACTAAAAGAAGGATTAATAATTCCCTGCGTGAGCTCACCTTGCCCTTAATGGGATGTGCATTTGGCTAATGAAAAAAATCAACTGCAAATCACGTGATTGACATACGTGCTTCCCAACGCCTTTGAAACACATGCCACAAGTACTCTCAACCCTTCGTCAAACACCATTCCGTTCTAGCGAATCGCGATGCCACCTGTTCACAGGCCGCACCAGTTCACCCCGCGGCCGCCTTCGCCCCCTACGCCGCCGGCGAATCGTCTTCATCGCCTGCGAGTCTTGTCGGCCTCCCCCCACTCCCACCCCCGTCTCAGGCGCCATCTCGGGCGCGCACTGAAGGTCATCCGAGTGCGATCTTAGCAGCCGTGGGAGCGCACGTGGCGGCACCGCCCCACACAGGGCCGCCCGCCCGCCCGCCCGAAATTCGGGCGCCAGAGCGTGCGGTGTGCAGAGCGCGCGTTCGCACGCACCGGCCCCGGCGCCGCCCCCGCGTCCCACCGGCGGCGGTGGCGGCGGCGCCCGCAAAGTCCGAATTTAGCAATGCGAACACACGCGTTCACCCACACACGCAGGCGCGCGCGCCCCGCCCGGCCGCACACATGTACTTTAAGTTAAGCGCCTGTGATCACTTTGCTGTTAACATTTCTCGGTCGGGCGCGCTGGCGGAGAGGCGCGCATAGGGCGGGGCGTGAGCGCCGGGGCCGGGGCCGGGGTAGAGGAACGATGGAGCGGAGCGAGGCGGGGCTGGGGCCAGGGGAGACAAGGGAGGGGGCGGGGCCGTGACGGCGTGGAGTGGAGCGGGTGGGGTGGGGCGGGTAGGGCGGGGCGAGTTGCGGTGGGGCGGGGCGGAGCGAGCATGGAATTGTCTGGGTGGAGTGGGGCGAGGCGGGGAGTAGCGTGGCGTGGCGGGGCTTGGGGACGGGGCCAGGATAGAGGAACGACGGAGTGGGGCGGGGCCGGAACAGGCGAAGCGGGGTCCAGGGCAGTCTATGGAGGGGGCGGGGCCGTGACGACAGAGCGGAGCGGGCGGTTTGGGGTGGAGTGGCGTGGCGGGGATTGGGGGACGGGGACGGGGTATAGAAAAGATGGAGCGGGGTAAGGCAGGGCTGGTGCCAGGTGCGGACCCAAGGGAGGGGGGCGGGACCGGGACAGAGCGTAGCGGAGGGGGCGGGACGGGTTGAGCATGAAAGGGTCTGGGTGGAAAGGGGCGAGGCGGAGAGTAGCGTGGCGTGGTGGGGTTTGGGGGCCGGGGTCGGGGCCGGTGTAGAGGAACGATGGAGCGGGGCGAGGCGGGGCGGGGGCCAGGGAGGCCAGCGCAGCCAAGGGATGGGGCGGGGCCGTAACGGCACGGTAGGAGCGGGTGGAGCGGGGCGGGGCGGGGCGAGCATGGAAGCGTCTGGGTGTGGTGGGGCGAGGCGGGGCGGAGCGTGGCGTGGCGTGGCGTGGCGTGGCGTGGCGTGGCGTGGCGTGGCGTGGCGTGGAGTGGCGTGGCGGGGCTGGGAGGCCGGGGCGGGGGCGCGCTCTGCTCACCGGGCCAGCAGCAGCAGCAGCGTCTCCTTACACCTGACTCCCCGCCCGCTCGGCGCCGCCTTTCGCTGCGCGCTGATGCAGCGCTGATGTCGATCGACTAATCTGCCGCACGGTGTACGGGGGCGTGCCGCCAAATAATAAAGAGACGTTTTTCACTGCGCTGTGTGCGTTAAAGCCGCTAGATTGAACTTGAGAGAAAGCGACGGGCAGAGCGGTGGGCACGGGCTACAGACGACGAGGGGGGCGAAGGCAGGCAAGTGTCGCGAGGACACACAACGGAGGAGGAAATGAGGGGCGGAACGGCAGGCGGACCCAGACAACGTGAGAGGAATATCCGGAGATAAAGTGATAAAGAGAGAGATGAACAGAGAGAGCGGCGGGGGCGGGGGCGGCGGCGTGAGCATTCAGGGGCGGCGAGAGGGATGGCAGGCGAAGAGCGACGACTGAGCAGAAAATAGGCTCCAACGGATTAACGCTCTCGCTTCGAAAGGCTTTAACAAAACAGGAGCGGTTAAATCGTACGGTGCGGAGGGGGGTGGCGCGGGGCCGGGGCGAGGCGAGGCGAAGCTGAGCGCGGGCGGGGGCGGGGGAGGAGGCGGTGCGCGCGCGTGGCGCCACGGCCGGTCGGCGTCAGCAGCACCTACCATTTCATTACGTTCACTGATTAGAGTTTTATTAGCCCCGGAAGCGCCCGAGCAGCGGAGAGCGGCGGTGGAGGCGGCGGCGGCGGCGGGGGCGGCGGGGGCGGCGGCGGAGGCGGCGCCGCCCGCACGTATGCACCGGCAGCGGTGCCGCTTCGCGTTGCCAACCTCTACTAGCAAGAAAGTTTCCCGCCACAATCCCTGGAACGGTGAGTAACGCCTGAATCTGGTCGTGGGATCCCAATGCCCTCTGCACTTTCGTAATTTCGAGAACCCATCATGACACATTACCATCTAATGAGTGAAGTTAAGCAGCATGTGTTTTTATTAGTGACATTTCGAGCCACTTAAAACCTAATTATTATATGAAAAGTATTTCTTTCAATGCATGATTCAGCCATTGACAAGTGATTTATTCACCGAATCAAAGCTCTTTTAACTCGCTTATTAATAAACTTTCCATGTCAAAATAAATACTATGTGGAAACCATTACATTTTATATTGGGCGTTCTAAATTTGCTAAATACTTAATAAAAAACCAGTAAGAAGGGAATATGATAGAAATTATATTAAATCTAAAAAATATTTTTGAAAACTCTAAAGTATATTTGCTGTGAAAAAATAGTTCTCAAGTGTTAATTAAATATCATTTTAAATCTCAGCACAGCCTATCTGAACACAGTGAATCAACAATTACAATTGTAGTATATTCCGCAAATACTTTTAAATAAGTTTTAACAAATATTTACTCTGGTATTTGACTTATCTTCTTTAGTATATACGTAATATGTAATATTTGTAAGTAAATAAGTGTCAAAATATTAATAATATAAAGACATTTTGTTATAAAGAACAGGAACATATAATATTGTGACAGGTAAATAAATACATTAATTTTATATAAGAATCTAAAGTATTTCCTACGGATTTGAAAGCTCTTTGCCAATATAGATTTCCTTGCAATAGTTTCCCCGGGAACTTAAGTTGTTTTACTTTCGTTGAAAAGTAACATTATTTTTTTTATTTAATAGGTAATTATTATATACTCGTATACCAATAAAAAAAAACTTGATACTATGTGGTTAGGCTGAAGAGCTTTAGCCATTACAATATCTACATCCTACCTCGTTCTAACCTTTCGAATTCTGGTATTCACCCCAAATGGTCTCTTCATCGCATCAAAGCCCCGAAAAACGGACCATGAGGTACGGCTGAGAAGAAAAAAAAGATGGGGGCAAAACCTAACGTCAGAAGCCGAGTACATGCTAATCTACCAGACTTTTTCTAAGCTATTTATTTATTTCCTGGTGAGGTCGTCACGCATTCTCCTTCCAGTCGTTGGCCTCCTCAACACCTGAAATCAACCATCGTCCCTGCACTTACATTTCCGCTACCCACTCCCCTTTGCCCCCTAATGTGCTTATTCAATTATTTGGCGGTTTTATTATTATTACTATTATTATTATTACTATTACTATTATTATTATTATTATAACTATTATTATTATTACTATTACTATTATTATTATTACTATTATTATTATTACTATTACTATTATTATTATAACTATTATTATTATAACTATTATTATTATTACTATTATTATTATTATTATTACTATTATTATTATTAACCGCTTACTAACTGAACTTAAATTACTGATTAACGTATTCATTATTTGCTTATTAACTTATTTATTTCCTCCCCAGTCTAGGCTTCGCTCATACTAACCATTGTTGTTTTCCCACTCTAATTTCCGTTCCCCTAATGGTCCAAACCTTTCCAAGAAATGTTCCTAAATCTTTCATGAAGCGAGACCTTTCATCACCTAATATGTTTTGGTCCAGCGTTACGTTTCTATGATGGAAGTAGTACTTTCTCATTCCCATCCATTTTCGTCTCCATGTTTCGGTCGCACAGCAATTTAAACGGATGTGGATCCAATCTTTCCTATCACCGCAGAGCACACAGATAACATCACCATTCGCGTCTTTCAATCTATGTTGCATCCACTCCTCCGACCCTGAACCAAGCGTATCCCCCTCCTACAATCTTTCTAAGTGTGTGAACGTAACTTTCGCAACCCTGTACCGGGTTTGTATCACTAGCGAGCATTTTTCAACCGTTCCTTCAAGGATATCTTGCCTCTTAACATCCTAAAGTATACTGGAAATTAGCCGCTCTATCTGACGTGTTCCTCTAACCATAACCATCTCCAGAGAAACGTCCCCCAGACTTGCACGTTCTAGTAGCAGTTTAACTTTGTATGACCAGTAGCGTTGGTCACTTCCCTGTAACTGCACAGTAAAGCACCTATGTATAAGCGTGCCAGCCTGTTCACCTGCTAATCTAATCCACATTTTAATGGGTTTCATTTTTGAATCTTTCCAAATTCCTACACTACCGACCTCTGTTATGACCCCGGCATTTGCTGCTAATCTAGAGACTTTCTAGTCGACCTATCCTATCCACTCCCCAGATTTCTGCCCCATAATTTATAGCTGGAAAAACTAGTTATTTAAACATTACATCGCACACTATTAAAGGCAAGAAAAGTAATCAGTATAGGGAATAGTATGGCAACATTATTTGTCGTAACACATGAAATTCGATATTCTGGAATTATAGAAAAGCGTAGGCCTACAACAAAACTTGCATGACATTGCTATAATCTACCAGTATGTCCCAATGCAGTACATTAAGATACAATATAACACTTATTCGTGAATGAATAAAGTAAACCATTACAATGTGTTGAAACATTGTATGAAAAGGAAGCTATGAATTCTCAAATACATATTATTTCATACAGTATTTTTTTATTTTAATGCCTTCATTTTAGTCTGTACAATAGTGTAGAAAAAACGATATTTTGGATATATTATTTAGAGGTTATATAGAAAAGAATATTGCAGTTGTTTCTTATTGTAGTACAGAATGTCTAACACCTCTACTAAGTGGAGTCTTCTAATTAAAGTGTGTCTTCTCTTTCATAATTCCGGGAAGTGATCCAAAGTTGGCGGTGGAAGCATTAAATTACCACTCTGCAATATTGAAATAAGGAAAGCCAAAAGGACTGCAAATTCTCCAGGTATGTTCGTGGTAAATACACTGAATCAGTTAGCCAAAGTTCTGGATTGTAACTGTGAGAGCAAATACGGTTTAGTTGAGAAGTTTAAATATCCCTATAAACATAGCATTGCCTGAAAACACGACTTATAAATGATTATGAGCAATGAAGATGTAGCATGGAGGAAGGAATTAGGAACGAATGGAGGAGGAGTTATTTGTCAGAACCGTAATTGCATACTTTCATTTACATGATTATTCTGTACCACTGTGTGTTCGTAGAATAAACTGCACAACACTTAGTGTAGTAATGAATATAACTGAAGCATATTAAGGAAACGATAATTTCATCACAATGTGCATAATCTTGTGATTGCTAACTTAAATGTGGCAAAAGCATTTGGTAATAAAATATTCCCTTTTTAGGTAGACTAGAATATAGGCGTTTAATGCTTATAATCAAAGCAAACAAAGAGTGATAAAATTACCATTATTTTAAATTCATGCATTTATTCCACACATTTACAATGTATTTTTAGAATAATCCGTAACAAATTGACAGAAGTTGAAATTATACTACTGTTTCTCTTATAAAAAGATGCCAGGTTCGAAACATTTAAATCAATATTCTCATTAATTATTGTTATCCATGAGAAATCAGGTTAAACGTTTTGTCAATGAAGTTCGCCAAATCGAGCACGTAATTTTGTATACAACCGCGAATCCTTACCGTTTTGCACCCTTCTGAACAGAGTTTTCGAAATTGCGCAGCCCGACAAGCGAAGGTCGTGACGTCCCACTCGCACGAAGGCCAAGTGCGATAATCGAAGCAGCTGAAAATAACTTCTCAACCTGGAGACTCGGATTGGCGAATCACGACTCACTAATAAGAACTGGAACGATCGAGACGACACAAACTGACGCGATCGGCACGGCGGCGGCGGCGGATGGCCAGCACGACGGTAAACACTCCGACTGTAAGGCAGGGTTGCCAGATGCTTCGTACTGACATCCGCCGTTAGATGGATGTAAATCCGCCCAATGAGAAAACATTACAAGCGGGAAATTTGAATTTTCATTAAAATAATATTATTACAAGTGCATGATCTTGGCTGTCCGAGTGACGCCGCGTCGAAGGCTGTGTTGCCGACGTTTCGACCATCTTGTCGTGGTCTTCCTCAGGGCTACGGTGCCAACCCTGAGGTATGCCAACCCTGAGGGTCGCGTACCAGCCCTGAGGAAGATCACGACAAGATGGTCGAAACGTCGGCAACACAGCCTTCGCGCGGCGTCACCCGGACAGCCATTATCATGTACATGACTCTGGCCGCTGAAGCCTACGACTTCAATATTATTACAATTTTTTGAGATATGGCCCTATGAAATGCTTGATTAGTTTATTTTTTTTTGTTTGTGAACATTGTAATTAATTATATTTATGTAATACCTTACACTTTTTTTTAAATAATGAGTTATATCTTAATATTTAAATATTAGTTATGAATATTCTTATGACTACAGCGGACGGGAGGAATACTTAAGGGATAAAATAATGTCCCCACTTTCTTATTTTCACTCTCCTTGTTCCTCTTAAATATTCGCGCTTAAAAAGATTAGCACAGAAATGCTTACATGTTAATACTTATTCCCTATGGCTTAACGGAAAGTGCTGGCGGTGAAACCGTACTTCCAAAACATGACTAATAGATGGCGTGTTCTAATATTACATAACTCCATGTACTGCCAAAGTGATACATACTCATGTTGTGCACGACAAAGGCACTATGACTTTTACAAGACTCCCTATACTCGAGGTCTAAAAACTACCATCACTCACTTCCCAAAGTAAATTTGAACTAATTAACATATGATTAATTATAAATAATGAATAAACTAAAAATCAAACCCACTCTCAATGTTTTGTGGTGTTTTTTCGAAAATTTAGTCGTAATCTGAAAACCCGCCCAAAACCGCACATGTTTTGACGCATTTCTGCCCATAGGGCGGTATACCGCGGAATCAATTTTGTCACGCGAGAGAGACAGCCGTTTTCCAGCCCCAAAAGCGGAATTTCGCCCAATCTGGCAACCCTGCTGTAGGGTGGAGGCGGGGGAGCCGCAATGAAAAAGGCAACAATAAAGTATATGTCTTTCGATAAAGATTTTGAAGTTTTGCGTATGCACAAAACAATTCTGCTGCTTCCAGAAGCCATTCTGAACTTGCGCGCGAAAATTCTTCCGTCAAAAGGAAGCGTGGAAATTGAGTCTGAGAGAGATTGGAGATTGCGACGCTACTACCCGCACACGTTTTCTTTAGGTCTCATTTTTCTAGAGCACAAGGGTTGTGTATTTCTGCGTGTGCGTGTATGTGCTTGTTTGCATGTTTGTGCGGGCGGGTAGTCATTTGGTCGACAGTACTATCCTTTTTAATATGAAGATACGTTTGCCGAGGCAACTAGTTTCCAGTACACAGAAGCAAACGTTTCTTTGTACCAAATTATGCTAACAACGCTCGCTGTTTTCTTTATTATTTAAATGTGTAGGATAAAACAAGAGGGATTCAGGAGCTCAAGAAAATGTGCGCAAGTAATAACGGTGCTGACCATCATTATCAATATCATCGTCAGTACAACAATAAAACATGTTTATATTAGTATGGCAATTTATTAATTGGATTGCTGGTGATGTAGATACCTTTTTATTATGATAAATTACTAAAGATATTGTGTGGTATCAATACTTTTTAATCAGCTTATGATCATTTCGATCGCGTTGCGATTATCCTCAGAGCTTGCAGCTTCTGGGCCGAAAACAAAGTTCTGCCCAGAACTTTGCTGATTAAAAAGTATTGATACCAGACAATATCTTTAGTAATTTATCATGGCAATTTATATTACACCCTAGAATCTATACCATACCAACATTCATTTTTTTCTACCCTCATTTTTCAATTATCTCTTCCCTACTGCCTCTTCTTCCCCTTCTCCCCATGTCAGCCTACTAGGTCTTCCTTCTTCGATAGGTATCTGGTTGTCACTTTCATAACATTTTCGGCCAACGTTCTTCATTCATTCTTTGTACGAGTCCTTTACCAACCAAGTCCTTTTCCTCTAATAGTTTCGATTATATTCAAAGTTACATCCGCAATTTCTTTGTTTTTAAATTTATTCATTAAAGTCAGTTCACAACGTCCGCTCCAGAAGTCCATTTCCATCGCTGTCAATTTTTCCGCAGTCTTTTGTTAATTCCCATGCTTCAAACTCGTAAGAGACAATGTTCTCTTCGACTCTCATATACAGAGTGTCCGAGAAGGGAACGTCGGAACTTCGAAAATAAGCTTTTAAAACAATTTTAAGCATATTTTGTCTAATAAAATACTTGGATATTCCGAATAGATATTCGTTATAAGCACTCAAAAGTTGGTTTGAAAAAATGCTTTCTAGGCAAACATTTGCATTGTAGAAATATAGAAGCACTCCAGAAAAATGTCCATTGTTTATTATTTACAAAACAAATAAATATATTTCTTTAGAAAGAAAAATTAACCCAGAAATAAAATAGCCCCCTATTTACACAATTCTAATGCTTTTTTATTTCTCATTTAATTTTTCTTTCTGAACAAATATATTAATTTCTTTCGTAAGTAATAAACGATTTACGTGCTTTTGGAGTGTTTCTATGCTTATGCAATATAAATTTTGCATAGAAAGCATTTTTTAAACCCACTTTTGGGTGCTTATTGCGGCTCAGCCATTCGGAATATTCCAGTAGTTTATTAGACAAAATATACTTAAAATGGTCTTAAAAGCTTATTTGCGAAGTTTCAACGTTTCCTCCTCGGACATCCTGTATCATTCTCTCTTCACACTCTTACTAAATTTATCTTTCCATATCAGTAAATTTATTTGTCTTATAGCCACTGCCGTTTGCAATTCTTTTTTTAATATCGTGCGCGTTGCCTCCATTTATATTTATTTTAGCATGTGCATTTATGTTTGTACATTTTTGTAAGATGTTTACGTATGATCATTCAGCCAGCACTTACTCCTAAACCATATACTCTCTTTTCTTAAGTTTATTTCTAATCCCCATTCTGAGTACTCATCGCATACTTTCAGCAGAATGTAGAGAGCTTCGTCTACATTTTCAGCGAACACAACCTGGTCATCTGCGAAGTATTGAGAGTAATGTATAAAGTCACCCATTTTAATACGCATATTACTGCATTTCTTCCCAGGGCTTCTTTCAAAAAGTGTATTCTGCACGAAGTCGAGGCTACATTTAATCCCTGTCGTAAGCTTTTATTTATAGGAAATGGAGCTGAAACATTTTACACTACTTTCATTTGGTTCTTATAACCACAGCACATATTTTTAACTGCGATAATCAATTGGGTATAATCATGTTTATTCATAGCAAAAAAAACTCACTTGATAATGCATTATTGTTGATCACAAATTGTTCTTGCTACGTATGCATACAATGTATTCATGTTTAATTGGTGTAAAATATGTTTTTTTTATAGTTGTAACATTTTTGAAACCTGTAATTTTTAGTTTGACTGCTATCATGCGACCCCTCCCTAAGTATACACCCACGCACACTTCCTCGCTGCCACTCCCTCACCAACCCGGCTCAGGAGAGATCAGCATCGCCTGTATGCCCTTGGGGCTTCTTCACAACACAGAGTGGCTTGCTGCAAATACGCATGCAGCATCCCCTAGATGGCTTATAGCCCAATTTATTAACTCGACTTCAATGTGATGACAACTTGAAAAAGAACAGAATATCTGGTAGATAATAATATAAAGAAAAGGCGAGAATAAAATATCCTGAAACACACTGACAACGCAATATACAAAAAATATTCAAAGGCAATAGTACACAACCAAATAATACCCTGCTTGAAAAAATACACAATGTAATATTCACAAGATATGAAAAATAAAATGCCCCTAAGAATCATTCATATTATTAACAATCCTATCTAAAATTGTTTCAAGGAAAGTTTCTATTTTGAGAATATAAAATTTTCTGTTAACAATATTCACTCTCTGATTCAAACAAGTTCCACAAATATTTACGTAAGTTGGGGTAACGTCTGTGGTTTTTAGCATACGTAGCTCATTTAACCTCAAAAACAAAAAATAAGCTAAAATTATTCACTTGAAAATACAAGAATACAAATTAAAAAGTCACGCGTATTTTTAAAATGAAACTCCACGTACAATTCTCTTACAATAGGCAGAAATAATAATACACATTTTTCTCCCACTATCTTTCCTTTCTGAAGCACTGAGTTTTCTTTTTAAAATAGAATGAAGTTTACTTCTGATGTTCATCCAACCTTCGTTCAAGTATTTCTCTTTTCCGCCTCGGCGAAGGTCACATCGCGGCGTGACCTTGGCCTCGCCGTTGGATGCGAGCAGCGGCTTCTCGGAATATTTTTGGTTAAAATGTATACGAATTCTACCTACATAGTGAAAATAACTGTAACGCCTACTCTTACTGAAGGTCTACCACTTGTAGTGGGTACTGATGGGTTGAAAGTACCTCCGCAAAAACAACAGATATGAAGAACAAAACATCTTACCTTACAAATATCCAGGGGCGAACGGTGTGAGCGACGAATTCTGCTCCTTGGCAAATATCTTGCGTCCAGCGACCAAACCTCTTCCCAGACAAAGCAAAAAGAAGAAAACAAGGCTGCAAAGAAGAAAACACGGAAGAAGAATAAGGCTTTGCACAGGCTTCAAATTTTCATATGGTAAATTTCATACATCTATTCTCGTAATTTTGCAAATAGTTAATAAAAGAAAGTCATGCTGTTTTAAGAATAGTTACCTCATCGAATGAGCCTTTTGAATGGAAATTTATCCAGTACTCTGATCCACAGATTGGTGATACCTTCTCTACTCACGGCCACTCTGCACCAGTCACTACGTAGAATGGGCCGAATGTTGAGCGTTCGTTCAGGGGACGATTCCAGGCCGATCGAGATACCGTTTGAGGTCTACTACTCTAGTCATTTTATAGTTAAACGTTGTGCTTGAGGAGTCGATAACTGCGCTAATCAGTTTGCAGCTTCGCTCGAGCGAGAATTGGAATATCTCACTATGTAATTACGTGAGATACAAATCACATCAAGTCTCAAATATTTATTTTCATTTTTACTTTCTCGCTACTTCTTATGCAGTATAGAGACAGTATTGTAAGGCTGCGGGGAAAAATCGGCGAAATGTCAACAGAGAAAGACATTATTATTATTATTATTATTATTATTATTATTATTATTATTATTATTATTATTATTATAAGCTCATATGGTTAGGCCCGGAAACTAAGAAGTGGATAAATCTTCTCCCTATATACATAGTAAATTACTTCCTCTAACACAAGCCCATCAAATAGCGCCCGCACGAGCTACTTACCCGCCTGAGGAACTCTGTGCTCCTATGGGCACGGGCAACTTCCCTTGACTCTACACTCATTTTCCCTCCAAATCCAGAAAGGGGTGTACATGTGTAAGCTGAAGATTCGCGAGGCGGTGAATATTGGCTTCATGCGAAAATATGTTTGCCTGATTTTTTCTATCAAATAACCAAGAATTTAATTTTTGTACTTTTGTATACTTATTATTATTATTTGATGTTTATTTTTTTCAAGATTCTCCCTTATATAAACATATTTGCGAAGTGATAGGAATATGTTTGAATGGCGAATTCTTCCCTTGTTTTCTTTTTGTGTTATGTTATTAAATAATTCAGTTATGTATCGTATCTAGCAATTATGTGAAATAAATTAACTAGTTTCTATAAGCTAACAATTCTCGCTAACAGACGGACAGCACGTTTAACAGACAAGAATATTTGTCTATTAAACCTTCTGACTTGAACGTTGAAAGTTAATGCTTTTATATCATTCTTAAGTACACAGGATTACAAAATCAAACTTTTTTGGATTTAATTTTTTTTTATTTACTCCCAATTGAGAATTTGAAATCAGACTGATGTATTATATCATTTTAAGTGTTTTTCACTTTAAGGAGAAAATGGGAATTAATATATTTGAATTTGTGACAATAACTGTCGAGTAACTTCTCCCAAAGACTGTCACGGGCCAGGTATCCCATGACGAACTTCCACTCCGTCGCAATTTGTACAACCCGTGCTTTTAAATCCTGCTCCAATTTTTATGGACGCAGAGATCACTCTTTTTAAAACATTGTTTGGAAATTTTCAAGTTATGTCTGAAGTGAGAGCAGACTCTGTAGTATTATAATATTGCGTGACCGTTCGCAATTATGCGATAAATTACGTACTGTTGAAGCATCTCTAAATTTAACATATTAAATATTATATTTAATTAAATGTTGAGGCTGCGAAATATTGCTTCGATGATTGGGAGAACATTAGCAGTAACTGCGACGAGAGAAGTTATGTGCATTGAATTGAATTGAATTTGCCTTATTTTACGTGGCGAGACTCGGGCCATCAGGCCCGCTCTTCCGTCTGACCACGCAAATTTCGCTACGCTCCTTTCACCAACTAGCAGAGGAAGGAGGTATTTCTTGGGCGAGAAACAGGCGGTTTGAATTTAGCTCAGAGGCGTCATTTAGGCTTCAGGATCTTTTACATGCAAGTAAATCTACTAACATGGGACAGCCGGCTTTACTTCCCCTCCGAAGGAAGGCGTACGAAGGATTTTTTCGCCCTTAAAAATCCACGGCTTCGATCGCGTTTGAACCCGCCAACTTGGGTACAACAGTCCGGTACGCTAACCGTTACACCATCGCCGCCGCTATACATCGTCATGTGCATCGTCTTGTTGTGTTCTCACCAGACGAGAAAATTCTGAACAGACGACACATATTTGACAAACTTAACACTTTGTCGTAAGCATCATTTAGTATTGAAGAGATTTTCATGGTTAACTTCGTCTGGACGAAAATAAACGTTGTCCGTACGAATGTCACGCTTGGTGCTTGTGCTCGCAGCTTTTTGCCGCGTTTCGAATCGCTGGGTCACGGAAATTTCGTCAATTCTTGCTGCCACACGTACTAACTTTCAATGCGCTCAAAACGCGTATTGCTTAGCTTCTCTACATGATTGCTTCGAAACTGCTTGCGGCTCCATATTCTCAAATAATGCGATCTTGTCGCGTCTTATACGCAAAAAATTGGATTCCGGGAAATTTCTACAATATGCAAGTTTTGTTGCCGGAAGTCAGGAGGTGGTGGGATCTACGGGTCCCTTTTGGAAGCAGTTAAAGGTCAATTACTCAATGCTTCATGTCAAATGAATTTTCCGCTGTCTCGAACGCGCCATGTTTGAAATGTACCATCTTTGCTATTTAAATGTCATCAAAGAGCAGCGAAACTAACTGTGCTCGAAGCGCGGCGACAAATTGGAATTAATTTGGACCGTACTCTGTCCGTATAGCTGGGTCAAATTCAACCAGCGGCTGCTCTGGTCGGTAGTTTTCTGTGGTTTCTCCGATTTATATCCGACGAATGCCGGAGTAGTATCCTAACAAACGGAACACGAATCGTGCACTTTTCTTCTTTATCCTTGAAGTCTTGCTCATCCTCACTCTCATCCTTTCCCGTTACACAAACTTACATTCTCTACACTACCGTCCCCAATGGAAGACTAGATGATAGCTTAAAGCTTGACACACCTGCGGCGGGGTCCTGGATTGTTGGTTAGTTGTTAGTGGTTCCGGACGCGCCAACGGGCTCGTCAGTCCCGTAAATGTAGTGCATGTTTCTTCTCTGGAGGTGGCGACGATCTTCCACCGCTGGGTGCCCGGAGTCCGGCACCTCTCCCACCAGCGGGCACCGCCTCAGTCGGGACAAGCTCTAAGCTCCATTCCGGTCTTCTGGCATGTGTACGTGTGTAGTGCGTGTAAGTGAAAGGGATGAGCATAGGACAAGGAAGACGAAGGAAAGATCACGCGCGGTCCATGGCCCGTTTGTTGGAGTACTGCTCCGGCATTCGCCTGGTGACGATCGGAGAAACCACGGAAAACTATCGATCAGAGCAGCCGGCCTCGAGAATTCTCCTCCAGACAGCGTCTGATTTCAACCTTACTGGCAATCTAGTGTCGGAAATACTGCTACCGTCCGGACTCTAATCTAGGACCTCCCGGTCTGAGGCGCTGTAGTGTCATCAGTGGAGGCACCTCTGCAGGACGAGGTGCTGGTGGGCGAGACCAACCGAAGTGTGGGTCGGCGCCGGATTTCAAGCGGCAAAAGGGAAGGAATCACGCTACCTCCTCGGATGTCACATGCACGGCACTTAAGGGCCTATAAGTTGTGTCATTATTCTTTGTGTTTGGCAACTGTGTTTGACAACTTTAAAAATATGCTTCATTCCATCTAAATCATCTCGAATAATACTGACTGAGACATTTATCTTTATTATTATTATATTATTATTGTTATTGTTAATATTATTATTGCTTTTATTATTATTAATATTACTATTACTTTTATTATTATTGTCATAATTATTATCGTCATGGCCCATATACAGTGAAGTGATGTGAAGTGTAGTGTAGTGGGGGGAAGGGAGTGTAGTGTAGTGTAGTGTTATGTAAACTAGAAGTGAATTTAGAGTTAGCTAAAAATAAATTGGAACTATTATATCGACCCCCTAATTCTAATAGTAAACCCAATTGTAAATGTTGAAAATGTTTAGTAATTCTAATTTTAATTGTTATCATGTTTGCCACCGAGCATTAGCTCAAAGCGAACTTTAATAAATCTATCTATCTATCTATCTATCTAACTGGGCCTTGTGAGACGCAGCGTTGCCGCTTTTCACTGACCTTCCCACGTGCCCACTGCTTGATCTTTCGCGGGCAATGTAAAGAGAAAACTAAATTTCAGCCACAGGCTTTCGATACTTTTCAGTCCGATGCTGCCTGGATACTTTAAATTAGACGACATTTTGATTTTTGACATCATAAATGAGCTCAGTTGGTACGATGATCTCTAGCAGGGTTGTCCAACTGGTGGCCCGCGAATGGTTATTAGTCAAAAGCGAAGTCCCTTCCATGTCGGGATAGAACATTGTGAGTTAAGTGTACGCGTACTGTAGGGGTTAACAACCCCATAATCTATTAATTGGTTAAGTTTAGGTTTACGAATTTTTCCTACTGAACTCAGAAATTCAAAATCATCCCAATGTGTTACTCTGTTTTATGCATGATATGGTCTGGTATAACGAATGGTTTCCATCCCACTTCCTGTATCAGAGTAGCCGGGCAAAGTGTCGAGATCGACAGGGTGTCACCAGAGTAATGAAAATATGACCCGAAACCACATTAAAGGTTTTAGGTGTGGCCCGTGAGTCTTTGGAAGTTCGACTCCCTTGATCTATAGTCGTCTTTTATTCATTCCGACTTCGTAGCAACAAGAGTTGATTAAGAGAATGGAAACTCCCAATGCGAGTGAAGATCCATAACAATGATATTTATTAACAATGATTATTATTAAATTACACAACGAAAAGCTGCTGTTATTGTGCGTTGCTTGGTAGCGATATCGGTGTCGTCAAAGACTCTTAAACGTCAAGCACAAAAAGGTTTGGAACAGCGCATAAGTAGCTGACGCGCTCGGATGCTCCTTCGCTTTAGGCAGGGAAGGTTCCCACCCCAGCAGTATTAATATTCAAATGTTTATGGGTGAAAAGGGGTTCGGAATGGAGACACCAGAAACCGAGAGGAAGTACTGATCTAAAAAAATAATAACAATATCAACATTATTAATAACAATAATAATAATAATAATAATAATAAAAAGAAGAAATACATGCATATTTGAAGTTAAGTATCCCTTTCTTACAAATAACTTTAACAGTTACCAGCTTCGCTTTAATAATCTCGAAAAATTAAATGAAGAAAATCTGTTATTTTCGAAAAATGGAAATATTTTCTTCCTTCTCCAGGAAATGAATTAATCTCACTCCAACCACATTCGTCCACGATCATACGTCTAGTGCCTTCATCCTCGCAAAATTAAACTTTATACGGACTTGCCTTCAATGACAAAAATATAATTCGAAGTTCTATTACTCAACATTTTCCAATCATATCCACATTTATGAACTTCACGTATCCCATTACTATCTACGCTGCCGCGACATCTTCCATTTCATTTTCCATTACTGCTCAGCTTTACAGGTCTTCTTCTTCGCTGTGGCTTGTATACAGCATTTCCAAGAGAAACATCAAACTGCTAAGAATCTAGTAATTTGTTTCGTACCTTCCAAAAGCAATCTCAAGCACATGCAGCAATCACAAGATCAAATCAGGTCGAATAAGGCCCCGCCTCGTGAAGTTGATGAAAAGCAGAGAAGTTCGCACAGGATACCGCGACACGCGATGCCGCCTCCAAGATCCACCTCAATTTTTTAGGGTCCAGCGGCGCGGCGCCCGAAAACAAACTGCGACCGCTGGCCGCGACAGCTGCGCCACGCAAAAGCGAAGGCGGATTGATGTTCAGCGTTGCTCGAAGGACAGGTTTTTTTCGTTTTATTTTATTTTTTAAATTTATTTATCTCCACAAACCAGAAATTTTGCTTTACAGAGAAAAAGAGCTGGGCGAAGCTGACAATGAGTGACGGTTGCGTGGGAGACGAATGCCATAGACAGAAGAGGTGATAATAGGGAAAGGAAGAAAAATGAAGAAAGAGAGCATGGGCTACCAAAGTGATGGAGAAATGACGACATTGTTTGAGAGTTCGTTGTGAACAGAAAGCTGGGGAGGAAGTATTACGGAAGGGGAAACCCGGTGGTGACCCAGAGGTCCCCAAATGGATCACGAAAAACCCAAACTACGGAAAGGGAATGAAAATATGGCGGGCGAGATTGGTAGCGTGAATAGTGTGTGTGATGAAAATTACGCCAGTGATGAGTGTGATGGCTGCAAAGTCCACGCGAGAGAAGGGACGTGGGTTGAGGTCACATTTTGAAGGGCGAGATGAGCCTGCGACCCCAAGACGCCGCACGGGCTTTGAATGAGGCTCGAACAAGGGAGCAAGATGTCCACGAGGCCGGCGGGCGCGGTTGCGCCGGACGGGGAGTGGTCGGGGGCTGACGGGGTAATTACGTATACAATGTGCGGAGCGCGTGGCGCGCCAGGGAGGTCGCGCGGTGTTCGGCCGTTCCGTCCCCGCCCCCGCCGTCCCCGTCGCTGCCACCTCCTCGCCCCCATCGCCGCCGCCGCCGTCATTGCTGCCGCCACCTCCACCGCCGCCGCCGCCGCGTCCATCGCCACCGCCGCCGCCACCATTGCCACTACCTCCACCGCCGCCACCCCTATCATCGCCAGCACCGCCGTCACCACCACCTCCGCCACCGTCGCCACCGATCCCGCCGCCACCGCCGCCTCCGCCGCCTTCACTTTCGCCACCACCGCCGCGCCATCACATCATCGCCACTACCGCCGCCTCCGCCGCCACCACCGCCTCCACCATCGCCAGAGATCCTGCCGCCGCCCCCACCGCCCCCACCGTCTCCTTCGCCACCACTGCCACGACCGCTACCGCTCTCACCACCGCCGCCGATATCATCGCCAGGACCGCCGCCCCCTCCGCCTCTTCCCCACCACTGCTAGCACCGCTCTCACCGCCACCGCCACCGCCACCGCCACCGCCGATATCATCGCCAGCACCGCCGCCACCACCGCCTCCTTCGCCACCACTGCCACGACCGCTACCACTCTCATCACCCCCCTCCACCGCCCCCGCCCCCGCCACCACCGCCACCGATATCATCGCCAGCACCGCCGCCCCCGCCGCCGCCGCCGTCCGTACGCTTGTCCGGCGCAGACCATTGAGCGGCGTGGCCGGGCCGCGCTGACGACAAAGGGCGCTAATTACCGAGGCGAGGTAGTAGAGACGCGCGGCCTCTCCGCCCCCAGTGCTCGCGCCCCGGCCCAAGCCCTCGCGCGCGCGCGCCATCGCCCCTGCCACGGCCACGGACGCGCCTCAGCTCGCCTCCTCCCGGCCGCTCGGCACTCGCAGCGCCCTTTTGACCCGGCTCTTGTTCACTTTAGGTAAGTTCGGTTTTGAATATCACCGGTGGTGATGTGAAACAATTCATGATCACTACACAAAAGGCAGCTCGGGTCTCGCAGTGTCCTTTTGACCCGGCTCTTGTTGAGTTTAGGTAAGTTCGGTTTTGAATATCACCGGTGGTCATGTAAAACAATTCATGATCACTGCACAAAAGTCTGCTCGGGACTCGCAGTGTCTTTGACTCAGCTCTTGTTGAGAATAGGTAAGTTCAGTTTTGAATATCACCGGTGGTCATGTAAAACAATTCATGATCACTGCACAAAAGTCTGCTCGGGACTCGCAGTGTCTTTGACTCGGCTCTTGTTGAGAATAGGTAAGTTCAGTTTTGAATATCACCGGTGGTCATGTAAAACAATTCATGATCACTGCACAAAAGTCTGCTCGGGACTCGCAGTGTCTTTGACTCGGCTCTTGTTGAGAATAGGTAAGTTCAGTTTTGAATATCACCGGTGGTCATGTAAAACAATTCATGATCACTGCACAAAAGTCTGCTCGGGACTCGCAGTGTCTTTGACTCGGCTCTTGTTGAGAATAGGTAAGTTCAGTTTTGAATATCACCGGTGGTGATGTGAAACAATTCATGATCACTGCACAAAAGGCTGCTCGGGACTCGCAGTGCCCTTTTGACCCGGCTCTTGTTGAGAATAGATAAGTTCAGTTTTGAATCAATCATCACTGGTCGTGATGTAAAACAATTCATGATCATTACACAAAAGTCTGCTCGGGACTCGCTGTGTCCTTTGACCCGGCTCTTGTTAAGTATAGGTAAGTTCAGTTTTGAATAACACCACTTTTGAATAATCATCACCGGTCGTGATGTAAAACAATTCATGATCACTACAAAAGTCTGCTCGGGACTCGCAGTGTCTTTGACTCGGCTCTTGTTGAGTTTAGGTAAGTTCAGTTTTGAATATCACCGGTGGTCATGTAAAACAATTCATGATCACTACACAAAAGTCTGCTCGGGACTCGCAGTGTCTTTGACTCGGCTCTTGTTGAGTATAGGTAAGTTCAGTTTTGAATATCACCGGTGGTCATGTAAAACAATTCATGATCACTACACAAAAGTCTGCTCGGGTCTCGCAGTGTCTTTGACTCGGCTCTTGTTGAGTATAGGTAAGTTCAGTTTTGAATATCACCGGTGGTCATGTAAAACAATTCATGATCACTACAAAAGTCTGCTCGGGACTCGCAGTGTCTTTGACTCGGCTCTTGTTGAGTTTAGGTAAGTTCAGTTTTGAATATCACCGGTGGTCATGTAAAACAATTCATGATCACTACACAAAAGTCTGCTCGGGACTCGCAGTGTCTTTGACTCGGCTCTTGTTGAGTATAGGTAAGTTCAGTTTTGAATATCACCGGTGGTGATGTAAAACAATTCATGATCACTACAAAAAGGGCCGCTCGGGACTCGCAGTGCCCTTTTGACCCGGCTCTTGTTGAGTTTAGGTAAGTTCGGTTTTGAATAACACCGGTGGTGATGTAAAACAATTCATAATCACTGCACAATTGGCTGCTCGGGACTTGCAGTGTCCTTTTGACCCGGCTCTTGTTGAGTATAGGTAAGTTCAGTTTTGAATAACACCGGTGGTGATGTAAAACAATTCATAATCACTACACAAAAGGCTGCTCGGGACTCGCAGTGTCCTTTTGACCCGGCTCTTGTTCAGTTCAGGTAAGTTCAATTTTCAATATCACCGGTGGTGATGTGAAATAATTCAAGATCATTACACAAAAGGCTGCTCCGGAGTTGCAGTGTCCTTTTGACCCGGCTCTTGTTGAGTATAGGTAAGTTCAGTTTTGAATATCACCGGTGGTGATGTGAAACAATTCATGATCACTACACAAAAGTTGCTCGGGACTCGCAGTGTCCTTTTGACCCGGCTCTTGTTGAGTTTAGGTAAGTTCGATTTTGAATATCACCGGTGGTGATTTAAAACAATTCATGATCACTATACAAGAGGTGTATTTTGAAAGTCATGTTATTTCTGAAGTGCCGCCAAAAAGGTGTGGTGTGAGTAAATAATGCTATTGCGTTTCAACGGCACATTACAGGAAACATTAACAATGATATTTATAGTTATTTATAAATATCATTGTTATGGATCTTCACTCACATTGGTAGGTTCCATTCTCTTAACCACAATCATTTTGACGATTCATTACATTCATTTAGTCTCTCGTTTTGATCGGCTTGTGTAATAATATACAAAACACGTCATTGGTTTTTGAGGTGCTGGGAATCGCCGTGAGTTTAAAAAACAAACAATGTTGACCATTATACCGAGGTTCACAATCCATCCGGGGAAATGCACATTGTAGTGTCAATACTAGATCAATCACTATGGTGTATGAGTTAATGAGAGCATTTAAATTAATTGTACTGTATAAAAAAAATCAATGGTTCTCATTGTGAATTTTAGCTTCTAATTCACACGCATGTGACTCAAACGACGTTTCAAAATTGTATACCTCAGTGGCCAAGACAGCAGAGACTTTTAATACGAGTAGTAACTCACACAAACGAATTGCATCAAATGTGAATAACTGAAATATAGGGTAATATTTTTCCCAATAATACATCTCATCATAAAAGTATTCACTGTTATCTGTACCCTCCAAATTATAACTGAATATTGTGTTCTAGTTAGGTAAACATCTAACGTTAAGAAGAAAAGCAGTCTTCAGCACTATTGTATATATGTATGTACTTGGCACGACAGCCCGTGAACGGACTCAGGCCTACTGGCGACGTCCCTATCTTGCGGCCATGGGTTAAGGGGGCACGTGTGGTTAGCACGTAGATATCCCCACTCCGTATTCCGGTCTTCTCAACCTGAGAAGGGAATTTTCCCATCGTCACACAGTAACATATACTGGGACATTGCAAGGAAAACGCACACTAGAATCTTGACTCGACCGGGAATCGAACCCGCGGCCGCGTAGTGGAAAGCGAGCACGCCAGAGCGAGCCAGAGCACCTATTCAGCACTATTAAGCATGAAAATTACATAAAAATTACATGAAAATGTAACACACTATCTGGAGGGTTTGGCTTTTATTGAAATGTTCGAAGTTTGATGGCCGAGCTATCTAACTGCCCATTTTTTGCCCATCTTTCCCACATACCATGTCCGTACCTTTAATGTTTAACATTTATTTCTGGAGACCTTCATGAGAAAGCTTCATGGACCACCCCAGAAAGACTCCTGCCCCCCCCTTTAAAGTATTAAAACCCGAATGATTTAGTCTGATTATTGGAGAAATACACGTTCATTTACACGTCTTCAAAAGGGTCTTCAAACGATATTCCGACAGAAATCCGTAATTTTCGGAATGAGGTTCAACATCATTTGGCGTTGAACGAAGGCCCTCAACAATGCTTATCACTTCATTACGATGACGATCACACTTGCTGACATGGAGGCATTGATCTTCCTCTCTATATAACGACCTCAGCATTACTTAAAATACTCACATAGCAAAATTTCACACTAACACGCTATTTTCAATCTTCAATACAGTGACGTAAATATTATCGATACCGTTTAATACGTTAACGTATTCGAATACATGTATATAGAGAAATTGTGTGTGTGTGTGTGTTTTCACCGCATTTTGGCACCAGTGTTGTCGAGCCAGATAATCCGTTATTTCCGGGCTGTTATAGATGATCCGTGGGTAAGGTATGACGACTCGCCGCGTGCAACTCTTCCTTGGAAATAAATGACGATTGCAAAACTGTTCGTTATGAAAACCTACGACCTTTATTATCTATAAATTCAATCTGAAGTGACAGTGGTTCGATTCCACCTTTGACGCCCTCTCTCTCTTTCTGCTCGCATGGAAAATTAATAACGTACTAGTGGCCGGCAAATGCTGTTGAACAAAATTCCACAAAATGGTTTTTCAAAAAGTGGTACACACTTTGTTCACGAACAACAAATAAAATACTCTCGTATAACATTGCTGTCAATTAAATATTTTAAGGAAACCAGTCTTCACGAATACTGCAATAACAGAGTACACATACAATGCAACAATTCTTCACATACAATGATTAAAAAGTTCCGCAACATGTGAACTGCAAAGATATTATAATGAATGGCCTCTTGCTTGGTCTGTCGCATGGCGGCAGCTGTATCATAAACAGTATTTATTAAACGTATTTGCAGGAATGTGAGAGCGTAGGCTTCCGCGGCCGGAGTCAGTATTTACTAGGCTGTCCGGGTGACGCCGCGTCCATGGCGAAGGTGCCGACGTTTCGGTCGCCATTCTGCGACCTTCCTCATTACGCCCTGAGGAAGGTCGCAGAATGGCGACCGAAACGTCGGCACCTTCGCCATGGACGCGGCGTCACCCGGACAGCCTAGTAAATAAAAAGTATTTGCAGGAAGATTGTCACAGACCCTGCCTCCGTACCCATACTTTCGGCGCTGGCTTCCTTTGAAACCTGTGGTCCATGGAATCTTCCTTTGAAACCATGGTCCTTTCTCGAGCCGGCGCGCTAGTGGATGTCCCTTAATATGCGTGGAAGTGATTATCACTTTCTCCGCTTGATGTCGGTCTGAGTTAACTGAATTCTAACTGTCTAGTTGGGAGAACTTGAGCTCTCATTAGAGTGGAAAATAACCGGAGGGGTTTAATTTTGCCGAGTACCTCTCAGTGTTCTTTTACATGCCACAGAAATAACATTTGCACTGTGGATTATTTTGCTCTTCGAAAATTCGCGCCGCTGTAACGCGCGCACTAGAGAGGTCAGAAAGCTATCCACTCGCCCACAAGGAACCAGGTCGGTGACGCACTCAGTATACAAATTAGGTCGGAATGCACTGAATGAAAATAGAAATAAAAATCAATCAAAGATTTTCATTTTCAGTCAAAGTAGAAACTTTTTTATTTATTTTTTTCTCTTTCGTAGGGCTGACACATCTCACATTGCTGGAAGCTTCTTTCAATTTCTGCGCGAATTGGAAATTAGTAATATAGATGCAATATTTTAAGAAACAACAATTCCTTTTGCTATACTCTATAAAATGTCATTTTAAATGAAACATTATCTAATTGTAAGATAGGAGCGCCAATTCCTTTTTAAATGTATATATGTTTTAGATATCACCAATCCAGAAAATATCAGCGGGTGAAACAGAAATTGTGGCGCAATATTAGTAACTAAAACGTTAAGAGAAACCTAAGATATATTAACCATAACATTTTATGGAGAAATAATATCAGTAACGGATTAAAAACATTGCGTTTCCGACACAAAATAATGCACAGTGATTAGTTTAGCCATTAATACTGAAAAGTGCGAATGTCCCATTAAATCTGCTGATGTATGTCATTGACTGACTCGGGAAGTGGACGAGAACGAGTAACAGTGGGTAGCAATTAAATATTTTAACAAATCATATTTTTGAGTGCAGATTGAACTAAATCAGAGGTATTTCGCTGCTCATGAATTTTTCCAGCTTCATGACTACACCCCGGCTGAGTTTGCACCTATGCATCTATCTTATTCACCAGATTTGTTTCCGGACTAATTTTTCTTCCTGAAACTAAACTAGTGATTCTACCACAGCGCATACTTTCTCGCATTATTTCTCAATTTGCAATTTCCGAAAATTCAGAGAATTTAACGAAAATTAGACCTGTGCCACTCTTTTAAGCATTCGATTTGTCTATATGTGGAAAACATTTCAAGCGATTTTTGAGAAAATGTTCTTTTTTATAAATTTCATTATTTCCAAGCTCAAATTACGCAAACACTACTCGTTTTTTTTCAAACAATACAGGATCTTTCTTTAGAGAGAGAAATTTTTAAAACGGATTTTCTTTTGGGCAAACATTTATATCTCCTATTTTCAATCATTAAAATGTTGCAATTTTCGAAAATATGGGGAGTTCGCCGGAAATAAGACTAACACATTTTTACCGTTCTTTGGTATATACGAGGGGAAAAGTTTCAGAAAAAAATTGAAGCAGTTTTTAAGAAAAAGATTGTTTAAAAAATTCATCATGTTTTAAAAATCATTCACGTACATCACATCAAATGGATCATATTTTGAGCAAATGAGTCTAACCGCATGCGAATTTCACTATACATTTCGTGTTACCCCCAAAGCTGTATTATTTCGTATTCGTCTTTTAATCTGTACTTCGTCTTCCTGGAACTTACAGATCGCACATTGTATTTATATGTGGAAAGATAAACAGAGCACACAGCAGCCAATCCAGCAACAGAGCACATACTACAGCCACAAGGGATTATATGAAAATAAAATCCTGGCAATGTTTCCCGAGGTTATTAAGTAAACTTTCACGAATTATCATTCGAACAGGTGACAACGGTCTCCGGTCGAGGCGAAACATCCTGCAAGAATATTGCACCCACATTAACATTCCCCGCCGCACGCGCGTCATCCCCTCGCAAACGGGTGATTACTCGCGGAAAATCCCCCTGTGATGTGGCGGCGACCTCGCCCCCGGGGGTCCGCCCTCGAGTCCCCGGGGGAGGCGGCGCGCCGACGCGGGCGCGCTCTCTGTCGCCGGCCGGCGCGGCGCGGACTGTGTTAACAGCGGGCCGGCGCCGCGGCCGCATGTGCAAACAGGGCGAGCGACAATACACACGCGGCGCCCGGCCGCACCGGTGGCTGATCGCCCCGCCGCGGCGCGACGCCTGAGTTTACGGAACGCGGCTCGGCGTCGCGTCCGCCCGGCCCCGCCCCGCGCCCTAATCTGCGTCTTCCTGTGCGGGCGGGGGCGATCGAATGAATCCGTTTTTAATTGGTGCAGGAGTAGTTGAAATAACACCGGGGAGTGAGTATTGTTTCCGGACACGTCAACTACGGAGACCATTAGTCCATATTATACCTTGGGAGGTTGTAGTGTAGTTGTAGTTCGCTGTAACGTGAGATTATGTGCCGACCTATACGTCTGTTCTTGAGCGCCGCCACGCCTGAGTTTACGGAACGCGGCGCGGCGTCGCGTCCGCCCGGGCCCGCCCCGCGCCCTAATCTGCGTCTTCCTGTGCGGGCGGGGGCGATTGAATGAATCCGTTTTTAATTGGTGCAGGAGTAGTTGAAATAACACAGGGGAGTGAACATTGTGTCTGGACATGTCAACTACTGAGACCATTAGTCCCATAATGTAGAGCATATTATTCCTTGGGAGGTTGTAGTGTAGTTGTAGTTCGCTGGAACGTAAGATTATGTGCCGACCTATACGTCTGTTCTTGAGCGCCGCCACGCCTGAGTTTACGGAACGCGGCTCGGCGTCGCGTCCGCCCGGGCCCGCCTCGCGCCCTAATCTGCGTCTTCCTGCGTGGGCGGGGGCAATTGAATGAATCTGCTTTTAATTGGTGCAGGAGTAATTGAAATAACACAGGGGAGTGAACATTGTGTCCGGACATGTGAGCTACTGAGACCATTAGTCCCATAATGAAGAGCATATTATACCTTGGGAGGTTGTAGTGTAGGTGTATTCCGCTGGGACGTAAGATTATGTGCCGACCTACACGTCTGCTCTTGAGGTATCTTCTCATAATGAGGCGTCGCTCTACCCAGAACAAGCCCAACTGGTCTCCTAACATGGGTGGTAGTGCAGTACAAGAAAGTTTATGTGTGTGAAGGGAGAGGAAGGGACAAGAATGAGGAAGGAAAGATCACGAGCGATCCTTGACCTGTTCGGTAGGGTAACTGTTTCTGCATTTACATTATAGTGATCGGAGACACCACTGAAAACTACCAATCAGAACAGCCAGTCGCTAGAATTCTCCTTTACAAGTCGTTAAATTCGATCTAGGTATCTAGTCGGCCTCTAAAATTTTCTACAGTCGCCTCATAGAACCTCTGCTCGAACCATAGAACCTTCGTGTTTCGCGTCTACCCACCCCGCTTCCCGCAAACAGTTCCCCTAAATGCATTGCTTATTGCATTTGGGGAACTAGCATGTACTAAACTAACGCGCACATATTGTCTGCTTTAAGCCGTGGGTAAAGGGATGAGGGTAGTTTTTTACAAAATTTCCTGTAGATTGAACTTTCCTCTTGTTTTTATGGTCAAGGGTTAAAAACTGTTTCATTATCTGAATATTTTGTAAAGTTATGTAAAGTATTGTATGAATCGAAACGCAAGATCATTCTTTTGTACTATATGGTGTATTATACGCACGCAATGAATCGTAGATTGATTGACCGTTCTTTCAATCTTTATTTTGAGTTATATCAACACGCATCGTCTGAGCTATTGCGAATAGGGTAATGGTAATGTGGATGAATGGAATGATACACCTGAATATTAGTCCTTGCGTTTCATGCCTCAATCGCAATTTGATTGCTAATTCCACTATTCGAATTGCGAATTCACGCCATTCATGGGCGTTTATAAATGATGAGGTGAATGGTTCTACAGGACATTGGCTGCTTCCTGTTGCGTTCCACTCTACAACCACCATTGGAATATTTCCATTTCTTACGCTGGACACAAACACTTATTTAAGTCTTAAAAATAATGCTTGATGATAGGTTAAGAAAAGACACCTTTTGCAGGCCTTGCAAGACGAAAGTTAGACACACTTTTTAATTAAATTAATTATATGTATATTCAGTTCTTAAATTATAACTATTATTTACTTCAAAATATTACTCGATGTATCTAAGAACTCGGTGTTTGGAGGCCACATTTAACGGACATTTCTTTTAAATAGCATCGAAAATGTTTCTCTCCTTTTTCAGACTAGATCGTGAATTTTACATAGTGAAAGTAGTCTCCTATATTCAAGTTATTGTAAATGCCGATCCGTGAATTTCACGTTTTCAATGGAAAAAGCTTATTGTTTCCAATGTACTGTATACTTGATTACAAAGTTTATGAACAGAGCTAATTCCAAACATATTAAATGATTTGGAAATAATATTTCTTTAAGACTGTAAGAGAGTTTAGCAAAACTGTTATTTGAAAAATTTTCATATACGCACCTTCACGACGAAATTAATTTGACGGATTAACAAAAAAATGGGAAGAGCAAATTAACATTCTATTTACCAATTTGCGTCTTCTTTTGTATCGCTAACAAAGAGTAGTAAATCTCAATAATCAGCAAACATTCTTTGCATACTTCATGCCGGTCCCGAGGAATCGCAAACAATCTTGTATTTCACTTGCGTTAGATAACATTGTGTATTTGAACCTTCTTACTCCCAAACGTAATTTTACGATCCTGATGCAATATGGCAGCGACCAAATGCATACATCCCCATCTTCAGTATACAATATTACGTTCGCGCAAGAATACGCCCAGCATTCGCCTTTCGTCAGGAGTGAAGGAAAGATCAGATTCATTTGAAACTTCAGTGCACATAATTCGCCTCATTTCCGGTTTTCACATTTTAAATAGTGTTGTGAAAACTGTAGCAGTCTTGAGTTTTGGAAGATTGCATTAACATTTGAATCCAACATTTTTCATATATAGCTAAGTTTTCACTGGAGTTGCACATGGTACAACTGCGTACAGTATGCACTGAGATAATCTAAATCATATACCTCGTGCTAAAGAACCCGGAGAAAATGTTATTCTATAGAAAAGAAATGACTTTAAGAGAAGGGATGAAAGATAGCGAAGTAAAATGTTCGGGAATTAAAAAGCGAAAGAAAATATTAGAATGACATAGGAAGTGTTGGTCGAATTTCAGATCTAAATTTGTCTTTCAAGGATAAAGAAACTCATTTACTTACTTTCTGCGATCTTGAGAGTCTTTTTTTCTGTACACGTATCGACGATGCAGAAACATTTGATTGACGATATGGTAAGTAAAAAGCCTACAACATTAAGAGTTTGGAAAAGTGAATAGAAAGTCTTTTGCATGAATGAAAATGAATATTGTTCTCATAAAATGACATCTTTTTGGAGTTTTATTTAAAAAATTATTAATAATTAACAAAGTTTAATATTGCAATATTTTAAAACATGTCACAAGTATATTAACTCAGAGAGAGAATAAATAATATGTGCTAAATTTAATATGAAAGTATATTTGTAACGTTTTGTGGTATTTAATTCAATTTTTCACCTATTTGTTTATTTCTTCCTAGTTCTCTCTACATCCTGATTCCATTTTTGACTGTTCATTTACCGTTTCCCAACCTTCATTTAGTTTGTACCTTCACCGCCCGATTTTTTTCCAATCCTTTCCCGAATCCGAAGGTCTTCTATTTCCAGAAACCTCACAGTCATCCACGTAAGTTCAACCGTGTGAATTTCTTCTATGTAAACGGTTACGCCATAACGTTCTGCGCGAGCTGAGCCGCGCAACAGGCCGGTTGTTTAAGGAAACTATTTTCGTGGCGATGGCGCGCGCGCTCTTTGGCCGGCCCTGCCCTGACGCGGGGGTGTCTGCCTGCCCGCAGCCGCAGCCGCAGCCGCAGCCGCAGCCGCAGCGCCGTCGCCGCATGTCTTCCGCCGCCGACCACGCCAGCGGCCCAGCCAGCGGCTCCGCCACCAGGTGGCGCGACTGGCGCCGCGAGTCGCCCGTCGGCGTCGCAAAGTCCGCCATGCCCTCCGTGCACGAGAACCACGAGAGGTAAGTGCGGGATAGGAACGGCGATTATTTTGACACAAGTGTAACTGAACTGTAAAACATCACGATGAACAAATTTATCCCAGAACATCGCCCAGAACTCATCTTACAGTAGTGCAGTGTCGTGTTTAGAGCGTTAGAAGCTGCTGCCATGAAATGACACAGACCTTCTTGCGTAATTTGTAATGGTTGCGAAGAATTACAATAATTATACTCGTAATCAGAGGCGCGACCAGGATTTTTGAAGGGGGTGGTGGGGGAGAGGTGTACAGGTGGTGTTCAAAAACCTTGACGTTTTCAAATAAATATTCTTTTATTGACGTAGATTTAAAAAATATTTTTATTTGTTGGCCTTTAGTGAATATTTATAACGCAAATAATTTATAAATCGATTGCTTTTCGTTAGTAAAGAAAATTAGGGAACGCTATATATGTTTGACATGGCATTGACCTTTGGGGGACTAACACTCCATGACTAACCCTTCCTCCACCCTGTGTACTTAACTGACTATATTGCAATTTATATTCTGTGAATACTTCAGCCATCTCTAACAAAGTTTTCCGCCAACCGGTTTGAAACACCATGTACAATTGTGACAATTACCTAACATTTTCTAATATTCACTTCTTACGAAAATTTGACATTATTACCAACACATTCAACAATAGCATATCATGCGCAACCGAAAATCACACTCACCAACCCTGAATAAGAATTTCAAAAATGAATTCAGAATAATTACTATAAAACTTCTAAAGGATATAGGAGTCAAATAGTATCATTCTTTGTCAATAAACTTGTGGGGAATCTTATTTCACGAAAGAGGGAACTGAACTTCAACGATACAGCAGTGGATTTGTGCATTAACATAAACGAATTTCATTTTGGTCATCTGTAGTGTGGCGATATCATCTGGTATTAATATTTACAAAATTAGATCATGATATTTTCAAGGGATTTAACTCTAAACACGACACTACACTACTGGAAGATGAGTTCAGGGTTGTGTCCTGGGATAAATTTGCTCATTGCGATGTTTTACAGTTCAGTTACACTTGTGTCAAATCATGAGTTTTAAAACATATGCATCAACAGGAATGTTTAGAAAGTATATTGAAAAAAAAGGAAATAAATATTTCTGTTTTCGGGTGAAAAATTAGCGACAAGAAGCAAACCATACATTCGTAACCGCACCAGATCAATAAAATATCTTTGAGAAGAAAAAGTACCTCAAAGACAATTTCTTACATTTTCCTTCAGTTTCCGGTGTATCTTCTAATCATCGCTATTTTATATTCTCAGAAACTTTGATTTCTCTGAAAATAAATTATTTTTCAATAATTTCAACATCGGACAAACTTGCACCGTTAAATCGCTAAACGCGAATACATTGCGTGAATGGACGCTCTTCATTCTTTTCAATTCAATTGAAGTTATATTGCGGGGAAATATAATCAAAGACAAGATACCACTTGTTGAAAAACGCAGATGTCTCACATGTGCAATGATAATACAATAAATTATTGCTTATATCTACACCATGGAAAAGACGAGATGAAACTAATCAATCAGGAGGGTGAAAATAGTTTGAGCGGGGTGCCTACTAACAGAGGGGGGCGTGTTAGCTCCTTGAGTGAATTGCATGTAAGGGAGAATAAAGCGGTGATATTCTTTTTACATCGTTACATTTCCAACGAGACTGCAATCGTGTGGGTTGAGAGTAGAAAGGAAGCGAGTTCACTAGAATAGCACATAGGAGGCACCTTAGAGATACGCTATTTGGGCGTAGAGAAGATAACTATGTAGCGTTTTCCACACGAACTTGTACGGTTAGCGCATGGAGTAAAACGTTGAAATGGATATTGTGGGGAGGATTAGTGTAGGTGTAGACCGGAGGGCAGACCGGGAGAGGTTGCTCAGGGCATCAACAAATGTCACTGCAGTGTCTCTGACCGGGAGGTTCTAGGTTCGAGTCCCGACAGTGGCAGTATTTTCGACACTAGCTCGCCTGCTGGGGCGAAGTCCTCCAGTCACTCTCTCAAGGAGAATTCTAGTGACTCTGATCGGTGGTTTTCCGTGGTTTCTCCTCTCAACACCAGGCGAATGCCGGAGCAGTACTCTACCAAAACGGGGACACGGACAGCGCGCGATCTTTCCTACCTCTTCAGTCTCCTGTCCTCCCCCTTATACACACATACACTAACACGCACCATTGGTAATTTTCCGTGGTTTCTCCTCTCAACACCAGGCGAATGCCGGAGCAGTACTCTACCAAAACGGGGACACGGACAGCGCGCGATCTTTCCTACCTCTTCAGTCTCCTGTCCTCCCCCTTATACACACATACACTAACACGCACCATTGGTAATTTTCCGTGGTTTCTCCTCTCAACACCAGGCGAATGCCGGAGCAGTACTCTACCAAAACGGGGACACGGACAGCGCGCGATCTTTCCTACCTCTTCAGTCTCCTGTCCTCCCCCTTATACACACATACACTAACACGCACCATTGGTAATTTTCCGTGGTTTCTCCTCTCAACACCAGGCGAATGCCGGAGCAGTACTCTACCAAAACGGGGACACGGACAGCGCGCGATCTTTCCTACCTCTTCAGTCTCCTGTCCTCCCCCTTATACACACATACACTAACACGCACCATTGGTAATTTTCCGTGGTTTCTCCTCTCAACACCAGGCGAATGCCGGAGCAGTACTCTACCAAAACGGGGTCACGGACAGCGCGCGATCTTTCCTACCTCTTCAGTCTCCTGTCCTCCCCCTTATACACACATACACTAACACGCACCATTGGTAATTTTCCGTGGTTTCTCCTCTCAACACCAGGCGAATGCCGGAGCAGTACTCTACCAAAACGGGGACACGGACAGCGCGCGATCTTTCCTACCTCTTCAGTCTCCTGTCCTCCCCCTTATACACACATACACTAACACGCACCATTGGTAATTTTCCGTGGTTTCTCCTCTCAACACCAGGCGAATGCCGGAGCAGTACTCTACCAAAACGGGGACACGGACAGCGCGCGATCTTTCCTACCTCTTCAGTCTCCTGTCCTCCCCCTTATACACACATACACTAACACGCACCATTGGTAATTTTCCGTGGTTTCTCCTCTCAACACCAGGCGAATGCCGGAGCAGTACTCTACCAAAACGGGGACACGGACAGCGCGCGATCTTTCCTACCTCTTCAGTCTCCTGTCCTCCCCCTTATACACACATACACTAACACGCACCATTGGTAATTTTCCGTGGTTTCTCCTCTCAACACCAGGCGAATGCCGGAGCAGTACTCTACCAAAACGGGGACACGGACAGCACGCGATCTTTCCTACCTCTTCAGTCTCCTGTCCTCCCCCTTATACACACATACACTAACACGCACCATTGGTAATTTTCCGTGGTTTCTCCTCTCAACACCAGGCGAATGCCGGAGCAGTACTCTACCAAAACGGGGTCACGGACAGCACGCGATCTTTCCTACCTCTTCAGTCTCCTGTCCTCCCCCTTATACACACATACACTAACACGCACCATTGGTAATTTTCCGTGGTTTCTCCTCTCAACACCAGGCGAATGCCGGAGCAGTACTCTACCAAAACGGGGACACGGACAGCGCGCGATCTTTCCTACCTCTTCAGTATCCTGTCCTCCCCCTTATACACATATACACTATCACGCACCATCGGTAATTTTCCGTGGTTTCTCCGATCAACACCAGGCGAATGCCGGAGCAGTACCTTAACAAACGGGCTAAGGACCGAGCTCGACCTTTCCTTCCCCTTCCTTGCCCTATCCTCTCCACTTACTTACACTACCATTCACTAGATTACCACTCCTGCCGGGAGACCGGTCGGGAGCTTAGAGTTTGTATTTACTAGGCTGTCCGGGTGACGCCGCGTCCATGGCGAAGGTGCCGACGTTTCGGTCGCCATTCTGCGACCTTCCTCAGGGCGTATTGCAGGGCCTTCCTCAGGGACCTTCCTCAGGGCAATACGCCCTGAGGAAGGTCGCAGAATGGCGACCGAAACGTCGGCGCCTTCGCCATGGACGCGGCGTCACCCGGACAGCCTAGTAAATACTGACTCCGGCCGCGGAAGCCTACGCTCTCAGCTTAGAGTTTGTCGCAACTGCGGGCCCTGCTGGTAGGAGATACCTGGTTGAGGGGAAAACCCCGACAGACGACGGTAGGTCGACGCTAGATCTCGCCATCCAGCGGTGGAAGACCACCTCTCGATGAGAAAAACATGCACTACACTTACGGAACTAACGACCTTAGCCGTAGACGCGCCCGGAATGCCTAACAACCAATCGATTGTTCAACCGCCCGGCCGGCAGGAGGCATGTGTAGGCGGGAAGAGAAGCGAAGGGGGCGCAGGCAGAGGGGCAGGTGCGGGCGGAGGGGCAGGGGACGAGCGGGGGGCAGCGAACAGCGTCCACGCCGCCGCCACCGCCGCCGATTAAAACATCCGGCGCGGCGCGGCGAGCGACGGCGCGCTCCAGGGGCCATCAATAACATTATGTAATAAACTACCAACGCGGAGTCAATAAAATTGTAATTCTAAATTGACGAAGTGATTAAATCGGACAGATTGAAGCACGGTTTTAATTCCGGTCGGCGTCGGTGTCCGCGGCGCAATTAAAAGTCGTAAATTGCTGCGGCTCGGCGGCGGCGCCGCTGCGGCCGGGTTCTGCAAGACGCCTGGGAGTTTGACGACGCTCCTCAGGACTTTTCACGGGATTTCCATGTTATTGCTCATCTACTGCGGGTCAATAACGCGCGCGGCGACGGTGTAACGGTTAGGACTGTTGTACCCAAGTTGGCGGCTTCAAACCGGATCGAATATTGTGGATTTTTAAAGGCGAAAAAATCCTTCGCAGGGGAAGTAAAGCCGGCTGTCCCATGTTAGTAGATTTACTTGCATGTAAAAGATCCTCAAGCCTAAATGACGCCTCTGAGCTAAATTCAAATCGCCTGTTTCTCGCCCAAGAAATACCTCCTTTCTCTGCTAGTTGGTGAAAGGAGCGTAGCGAAATCACCGTGGTCAGATGGAAGAGCGGGCCTGATGGCCCGAGTCTCGCCACGTAAAATAAGGCATTAATTCAATTCAATTCAATAAAGCGGTATGCTCAAATGTGTTGCGACAAACGTGTTACAACACTTTGTGGTTGTTTTTGTTTTGTTTGCTTTTGGAGAAAAGGAGTTGTCAAGTATCAATATTTTTATTTCGAAGTCATTTTTTGATCTTGTAGCGATCATCAGAGCTAATCTTGAAGTAACAAAACAAAAACGAAGAGCATCAGACGGTACAAACCTCAACATCGAAAATTACTGTAAATATTACAACAGTTTTCAGTCCAGAGGACAATTCAGAGAAGGGAGACGATAGATATTGATAAATACAAAATATATTCACTCAGTGTAATGCGATGCAAAATAATCACGAAAAGATACATGTAATAACTGTTTACATCCCTTCTAAAAATTTTGAAACTGATGGAGTTTAATATATCGTAGGAAATATTTATTTTTTTAAATAACAGAGAGTAAATATAAACTATCAATGACACACCTATTCACAAATTTATTTAAAACACACTACCGTTATGATTCACTAATAAATATTTCGCCTTAAAGGGTAATTAAATGCGAATAAATGTGATTATTTGTGCATACGTTCACACGGGTTTAAGTTTACAATCTTTGTAAATAAAATTCATTCAGAAATATATAACCCATTTCACTAGAAGTCATAAGTAGGATCAAAAAGGTTAGAAGCAGTTTACCGCACGTAATACGCACGTGAATTATTTCAAAATAATCAACTAGCATGCCAATCAAACATTTCCTGCTGTCACAAGAGAATCGCTCCACCACATGAAAGTGCATTATAGTACAGGAATATAGTTCGTTTGTTTTTTTACTTCTATTCCCCTTGAACATAATGTGCCAAAGAAAGATGAAATATTTTCCCTTTGATAAGAAACCATGGACACAAAATTCTGTAAGAGAATTGCTGCTGAATAGTGAATAACATCCCCAGGGAACACATAAAAAAGATTTAAGATGAAAAACACAATTTTTTGACTTTGACGTTTTTGATTTATAATGCGCAAATGCAATTCCCAAAATAGATTTTAACACGATACACATTATCGTCGCGCATAACACAGAAATAATGCAGCCTATAGCTTTAAAAACAGTTTTCTTTGTTCTTATCAGGGATAGAAGATATGTTTTCAATACAGTAATCGACAAAACGAGACCTCTTTGAACATTCTATTATATTTTTTATGGCGTCGTAATTCTGTAGCACGGGATGTAAGAAACGTTATAACTTTTGTTCCAGTGAAGCTACAATTTCACTTTTAAAACAAAGATTTCAAAAGTTGTTATCGTGGGCTTCGAATTTTTTGCTAAACAAGTGTTCTGCCATTTTATTTTTTTTGGGGGGGGGAGTTTTTTCTCTTGTTTTGAATTTGCAGATTAACATGTGTATGAACATGTGAGGAAACATTAGGGGGAACGTGGCGAATTTGAAAGGGGAATATATCAAGAAGCAGGAATATATTGCGAAGAAGTGAGTGGATATTCAGCTGTTCTGATAACACTTACTGGTAACAAGGTAGTCAGAAAGGAGAAGAACCTCAAAATCCATGTAAAGATTACATTGACGCGTTAATAGGCCCACATGACAGGCCCAAGTTGGTATACAGTGTGAAGTTATTTTTACTTTTAAATCAAATATTTACGTAGTACGTAATGTTAACACGGGGCCAGCTAGCTATTTTATTTATTTTTATTCAATTAAAAAATTATTATTTCAAAAATAAAAATTTACTTAATGTAAATTAGGGCCTCTATCCGTTTCTGAAAATTACAGTCCCATTTAGGTTTGTTAGCAAAACGTTTCCTTAAGCTGATCTCAGGCAGCACTTGCGACAACCCTTTGTTATCATTAGCACATTACATTAACACTTTTAGTGTCTTTAGGAACGTGGTCAGCGTGAGACACGTCATGTATGAGCCTGCCAGAACAACAAACGAGTCGCTTTTAACGCGTATTGCAATGTTTGTCGCCTTCTTAACAGCTATTTCAAGATATTGTGTATAAAAGTTTGAGAATTATCGTCGATGCACAAGTAAAATGGCACATCTCAAAAATTACAATTTTGGTTTTAACATGAGCGGTGCCGTTTACATTGATGACAAAAGTAAATTTTTTTATACTAAAAATAGCTCAGTAAACAACTATTATGAAAATATATTTGTGTAAATTGCATATTTTTAAACGTATTTCTTTATTAAACTGAAGAAAGACGAACTTTGAAATTACTTTTCTTCTGTACTTTTTGCAAAAAAACTTTTTTGTTTCATTGCTTTTGCATCATGTGAAATGAAAATCAGATGAAATTATTGGAAGTATATTAAAGGGTATTCTAAAGATACTCAACGATGATAAAATTGATTGCTTCCTATAACTTCAATAGGTTTATTAGGGAATTTTAGGATTCATTTGTTTTCAAACAGCTATTACGACGATTGGTTCGTAATGAAGAGTAAATATCCTCAGCTACCGTGTCATATCTTGTGGCATGTAAAAGGGCTTTGGCTGAAGTCCTTACAAAATTAGATCCTCCGACAAGTCCCATCCTAATCAGGTCTCCTAGGATTCGCTTTGCCAAGGAACGCTTCAAATAATGAACAAAAATTTCTCTGAGGTAGCGGAGGCTCCCACAGGCGGCTAATATGGATGTCAAATTTCATTGACAACGCTGGAAACCTCTGTGATGTCCGCCCCTCGTAAAAAAACAGCAATGTCACTCACGTCAGAAGTGCCCCAATGGATTAATCTTAAAATGCCTGGACATTACAAACAAACATCAATCAAACAAGCTAATCAACTTATAAGGTTTCTGTTCGTATCTCTTTCGATATTTCTGGAAATATCCTTTGAAGTGGATTGTGAAAATAAGATTATATCACTTTACCATTTTTTTTAAAATTTCATATATATTTCGGGGAACTCATCCAGAACATTTTTTTAACTATTTTATTTAAGTGATTGAATTGCGTTGTGGGTTACATACGGAACGTACTGTATCAGTAGCTCATTAGAATCCTTTCGAAAAGACAAATCGATTGAAAATTTATAGAAAGTTCCCTCTACGACATTCTGGAAACACTCTTCTTCACAATCGTCTTTTTAGATACACCTAAGGGTACATTGGTTGAATTCTTACGAGTACTTTGGTGAAACTGAATTACTATACAATCTTGCCGGCATTTACACAAATTGTTGACGTAATTCATTCTATAGACGGTAATTAGACCTAAATTTGTAATGAAACAAAAACTTAAATGACTTGTTTTATTTGATACTATTCCAAGTCCGAAAATGTCGAGCCTAGCTACATATTGCTACAGCAATATGTTTCAAATTACTTTTTTTTATGAAACTGCAAAGCACGAAAGAAACATTATAACACGAAAACACCCTTTTCATGCTCACACACTTTGTCATATGACCTATTCAAATATACTTTTAGGGCGGTTGTAGATTATTATACCACCAATGTTTACCTTTAGAAATGTAAGCATAAAAAAGACACAGAATATGGTTTGTTCTGGCCGCATCTTCCCAAAACATTACCGACTTCTATATTTATTGCATTTATTGATGTATACATATTTCAATATTTGTCAGCTTTAGGAATGTATATTTTACTTAGAGTAAAGTTTATAAATTCTGCTCGGCTGGGGATTTGGGATATTATCAGCACACGGAGAGTATTTCTTTCCCTGAAGTATTGCTACAAAAAAAGATATCTGCGCCGGGGGATAGCTGTGCGCCAACTGTCAGCCGCCCTCCCGCACACTGGAGGGACCAAGCGGGAGCGACGCCCGGGCCTCCACGGCGCCGAGCAGAGGGGGTGGAGGGGGCGGCGAGAAGAGCAGGGGGAGCGGGGCAGATGCGGCAGTGCCGGGCGCGAGCCGGGCGCTGCGCTCACCACAAACATGGCCGCTAATTGGAGGTAATTGCCCGCGAAATGGCGGCGACATTGGGATTGTTTTCGCGCGGCAGTGCACCAGGAGCCCCGCGTGTAGCCGCCGACGCTGCCGCCATTGCCGCTCCCGGCCCCCGGCACGCCACCGCCAGTGCCATCGCCACCGCCGCTGCCGCCACCGCCACCGCCGTAACAGCCCCCGCCACCACCACCGCCCCCGCCCCCGCCCCCTTACCAACACCGCCACCTCCGCCGCCACCGCCGCCGTCGCCGTCTCCCCCGCCACAGCCACCGCCACAGCCACAGCCACAGCGACAGCCGCCGCCGCCACCACCGCCTCCGCCTCCGCCTCCGCCTCCGCCTCCGCCACCACCGCCACCGCCACCGCCACCGCCACCGCCGCCGCCACCGCCACCGCCACCGCCACCGCCACCGCCACCGCCGCCACCGCCACCACCGCCACCGCCGCCAACGCCACCGCCGCCGCCGCCGCCACCGCCACCGCCACCGCCACCGCCACCGCCACCGCCACCGCCTCCCTCTCCGCCTCCGCCTCCCCCTCCGCCTCCACCTCCGCCTCCGCCACCACCTCCGCTTCCGCCTCCGCCACCACCGCCACCGCCGCCGCCGCCCGTCAAACGTCAATAACGCCGCGTGCTGCGTCCCGAGATGGCAAGCTCCGCCATCCAACGCGTACACGGCGATGGTGTAACGGCTAGCGCATCGGCCTGTTATACCCAAGTTCACAAGTTCAAACCCGATCGAAGCCGTGGGATTTTAGGACGAAAAAGTCCTTCGTACGCTTTCTCCTGAAAGGGAAGTAAAGCCGGTTGTCCCATGTTAGCAGATTTACTAAATGAAGCCTCTGAGCTGAATTCAAATCGCCGGTTTCGTCGCCCAAAAAATACCTCCTTTCTCCGCTAGGAGCGTAGCGAAATTTGCGTGGTCAGATAAAAGAGCAGGCCTCATGGCCTAAGACTCACCACGTAAAATAAGGTTTCAATTCAGAAGGCCCGTGTTCGCTCACCCGGCAACCGACTGGAGCGAACTCGAGGAACTCTCGAGGAACCTCAAGCAATTCGACCTAACTTTTTGGAAAAGCGTGAAAGTAGCACTTCTTTGCAAGATTTTTGTATAAAACTAAGTTGAATATATTGTGGCGAGGGATATCACAAAAACTACGCTACACGATTGAAGAACAATTTGAAATCAATGCCATTTGTTTCCGTATAATCGTTACCTAAGTGTTGACTCATTTATCAGGGAAATTTTACATGTCGCTCACTGAATCATGTGTTTCTCCACTCTCCAATAACACAGAGTGATGCGTCACGAGACGGAAAATTTCGCGTTCCAAAACACAGACGGCCTTTAATAGACTGGAGACGACTCAAGCATCCAGCTTATAGAGGAACGCGAGATAACTTATGGAAGAGAGTGCGAGAAGCGCTTCTTTGCAAGATTTTTCCCTGTGTACACATGTCACCACTCGCAGTCGTCCTCGCCGTATGCCGCTCGTCGAGTCCCGAGCAGTGAGGATGAGTTGCGTCCTCTTTACCTAAACCTTACCTAACGCGGAACATTCCGTGCTCGCCCTATCCGAAGCGAGACGGTCTTCTGTGGCACATAAGCGAATATTCGCTGAGCATCTTGGCTGATCAAGTTCAGCGAACAGTCACTGGTTATTCGTCGAATACCGCTTGTAAAAGACTGCCTTAACAGTCTGGAGAAAAGTGTTGCGAATGTTTTTGCAGATTACACAGCAAGAGCGAAGAAAACTTGGTTAACTCTTTAATCTCTTTTGATTTGGTATTACTGAAGTGTCGACTCATTTATCAGACACGTTTAAATACGTCTAAGTCGCCTGGGCTAGTGGTCACTTAATCATTAAGGTCAATAATTTGAGATATATCAATGTTTCTTGCAACAAAATGAATTATCCTTCCAACGTCAGCAAGTAATTTGAAGGACCAAGCACCTTTCAACTAACATAGTTTCATTTTCATATTTTTATGGAGCATTTGAATAGGGACATACAGCACCTTTTCTTCTGGACAAAAATGTAACTTCACTCTCGGTGCACGACTTGTGGTGTTCTGTAGGAAATATTGTAATATAAACCTAATGATGCACTAAACTAGCCCCACGTTGGGACCAGGCAAATGTAATATAAGCGATCAAGTCGCCTAAACTAGCCCGACTAGGGACCAGCCGAATGTAATACCAGCGGGGGAGGGCGCCAGGTTCAGCTCCTGAAATGTAACTGAATGGAAGAGATGGGAGGTCAGGAATGAACACAGAGTCATTTGTAACGAATACCAGTTTATTTCTGGCACCAAAAGCTACCAGGGAAATTACAATGTCGCAATGGGCGACGCAAGTTTTTTACTAAAATTACTCTGTGAATTAATTACAAGTGGTTAATTCTGCTGGGCCTGAGCGCGGCCACTTGCAGTTTTTCGCTGTTATAATTGTTCAGTGAGACGGCGTCGTCTCATAGTTATCACCAATGGCTGCCGGTCTTCGTGGGCGGGTTGAGGCGGCAGCCTCAAAGCAGAGACGGCGGCGGCTCCGGGTTGCTGATCTTCTGCGGCGCGTCTTCTCTCGCTCAGGTAGCGGCGATTCCAGGTTGTCAGCTCCAGCAGGCTCAGAGGGGGCGAGTGGCCACGGGCGTTGACGTTGCGAAAAGGGCTGTCACTTAGCCCGGGACGAGAGGCGGCAAGGCTGGCGGGCCGAAGCGAAAACGGCGCGGGATCCGGTAGTTTCCCGCCCGAGTTTTCTCCGCAACAATTTACGAGTCGCGTCCTGACTAATTCGGCTGTGGGAAAGTCTTTTCCCAAACTCGCATCCCGATCGTGAATGACTGGATAACTTTTAGAAGTGAAGTTCTCAAGTAACGAAAATTTCGAAGTTCCACGAAGAAATTTTACAAGTCGAGACTGTCGAAGGAATTTACAAGTGAAGTTCGCCGGAAAATCTTAGAAGTAGTCTCTTCAACAAATCTAAGAAGAAGTCTCGTTTCGAAGAAATTTTTAGAAGTGTTCCTCCGAAGAAATTTTACAAAGGGTCTCACATCCCTACTCTGCATCGCGTTTATAAAAGAAGTTCCTTTCCCCTTCCCAAATTGTTCCTGGCACCAAATTTCTCCCTTCCCTCATGGCGAAGCTTCCCATTGGCCGAGGGTGGCTGCGTCGCAGGATTCTGATTACCCAATCTCGTGTCGATTTCTCTGTATTTTCCGTAAATGTTCTCTGTCTGTCGCTGGCTTCGCTCTCTCACTCGCTTCCCTTTGTCAGTTACTCCGGGAGCTGATCGCAGCTGTCGGGACACGTGCACGCGTAAAAGCGCATTTCACGGATTCCCGATTCCCGGATTCCCGGACCGTCATGGGCTAATCGACACCCTACTGTATTTAGAGAGAAACAACTCCCGCGGGACTTCTGGTGCCCGTCGCGTGCCCCGACGCGTGCCAGAACGAATGTGAGGAGTTAGCATTGTCCGAGAAGGGATCAGTTTGATGGCCAAGAAAGGTTTCGCTCACGACGCGTCGTAAATGTGTCTTCCTCGCCTAATTGACACCCGGCCCAACTCCATCGGGGCTGGCATTCCCTGGTCGAGCGGCAACAGAAAGAACGCGAGGGTGGCGCTTTGTTCGGCCGGTCTTCGGCCTGGGCCTTTATGTCTGTTTATGAGGGGCAATAAACCAGTTGCCTCTGGAAAGAAGACCTGTGCGCGGTCGGGGGGTGGGCCTCCCTGTCTAGCGAAGGGAACCGTCGCGGTGGGGGCCGCGTCCCTTTGACCCACTTCTTTCTCGACGCGAGCTATTTCCAGCTGTAGGAATTACTTTGTTATTGGCGATGCCATAATAAAATTATATTAATTAATTGGTGACGCCACAATATAGTTATTCAAATTATCGTTTTCCGTATTCTACGGCAGGAAGTCGATTCGCTCACGAAGAATACGATAACGGATAGTGGCCAAAATTAATATTGAACCAGACACATTGAACCATCGACAAAAGAATGACTTACTGCGACGAAATCATTTATTTTAGTATCACAATACCTTAAAAAATACTTATTCTCATTACAGCTAAGCAATTATAATTCAACATTAGCTGTATTCGATTTATAAGAGTTCTCTCAAATATTTTTTCTATTAGTACTTCACCTCTGTGGTAAAGCAAAGAAAACGCATTTGTAACATTTTCTTTGCGTTATCAGAGGCGTCAAGACTATAGCCTGCACCGCACAAGACAGTGGACTGAAGTGCATGGCTAATAACTGCCACCTGTAAGCTGTGTCAAATATCATTACTGATGGCTTTCAATCCCGGATAAATATTTATTTAACGTTAAAAACTGTTAAAAAATGCGACACATACTATGGAAAGAAGTGCATTCTGTGCACGTTTTCTTAAATCCTGGGTTCCTTTCCCTAACCCATATACAAGTTGAATTTTGAATAAGGATGGAAATGAGCATATTTGTCACGAATTCGTTAGAAAAATTCGCTCCAGTGCTCCAGAATATTTCCAAAGGTAAATCAGCTTTTGATTCTGTCATTGTTCCATTCGTGATGGAATCGACTTCCTGCCGTAAGAACATGGAGAACGATAATTTGAATATCTTTCTTAGCATTCGCTCGAAGGCTCAGGGAAACTGGACGGAAACCTGATCGAGATGGGGTCATTGACCCAGAAGTTGAGATACTATACTTGTTACAGATTATTTTGAATTTCACAGTCTAAATAGTAATTTATACATTCAATACCATTGGTAAAATTAATATCACTTTCTTTTTTCATACTCGGTACAGTATCCTCTCTCTCAATACACACACACATACATATACACACACATATATATATATATATATGTGTGTGTGTGTGTGTGTGTGTGTGTGTGTGTGTTGTATTCTGTCTCTCAATATACTTGGCCCTTAAACTTGAGTATCGAATTTAATCATTTAATGTCATCTTCAAATGTGTTGTAAAATAATGATACTGACACTTGATGAATATTATTATTAAGTGTTATAGCTATAGACCGATATTTTCTGAAAATATGTTCCCACCCTTATGATTCTTGGATGAGCTGGAGACTACTTTAAAAGCTTTATTAACTGTACATTGATATGAAGATGACATTAGAAAATTAAATGTAATTATAAGTAACGAAATTTCTAGAAGTCTATGTGGGATAACATGAGAAACGTTTTCCAATAATAGATCTTTCTTTAAAATTTTTAAGGTTTGAAGTAAAGAATAATTTCTAAGAATCGTTTACAATCTCTTGCAAAAGTAAAGACGTAGTTAGTTAGCTAGTATCGTAGTTAAAGTCTCCAACAATATGTAACCTCATACAATGAATGCCTCAAAAACACATTGTAAAAAATAGAATGTAAATCTTAAAAAAAAAATCAGAAAGTCCAACTTACAGAGATCTGAAACGAAAACAAGATTTCAGAAAGAAGTAGCAACTCAAGGAGTCTGCTAAATGTATCACAAACAGAGTGGCTTGAAAAGGATAGTTTCGAAAATGTCACAATAATTTATTTTCAAATCACTGGTCAAACTCTTGGTAAACACGTGTTTAAGTTCAATGTGTTCTAATATTGATATGACCGTCACATAATTTAATGAATATGTAGGAGTAAATGGTGGAGTAAATATTTATTAATGTTTTGATCTGTTCTGATATGATTCAGTAATAAATATATCACCTACGTGAGCGTTACAATATCACTAATAGCGTTTTTCTTCATTATTCTTCGGACTTCTCTCTTCTTTTTAAGCTTGAAGCAACCTTATGGCAAGTTTGCATCATTTATTTACTACTTATGTTTCATACACTATTATCATTTACACTTTCTAAACCCGCATTCACCCAACAAACCGCCGACATTTGATTTACGCAGTTCACGGTTCACTGAAATCCCAGGCAACAAGCGTGGGCGAGTTGCCGGCCATTTTGCACCTGCGTGAAGGCGGTCGCGGGAAGGGTGAGGGTGTGGCGAGGGGGGGTGAGGGGGGCGAGGGAAGGGTTGGGCCGCGGAGTCCCCAAGCGCTGTGCTTCGCGCTTCCGACAAATTAAAATTCCAAAACGCGACTCCAAACATACGAGCGACGTGACATGATCGATCACGCGACTAAAACCCAATATCCGGTTGGTCAGTATTTCTGCGAATTCGCCGCCGACGCCGCGCCGCGCCGCGCCGCGCGGTGCGCAAAACTGTTTTGGGTCGGGGGAAAGAGGAATGACGGAGACAGAACTAGAGATTGATTGAACTGAAACGTTCCTCATAATATAATTTGTCCATTTCCCGATTTCACGGGCGCCTTCCATTCGACGCCAAAATATGACTGCACGCGGCGGGATGGCCGGCGAGGGGGCAGCGCTGGCAACTTCCCTAAATATGTTTTGCATCGGCTGAACCTTTCGTCCTCTTCCCACGCGGCAATAAATACCTTCAAACGAACGTGCTAATGAATTTCTTCCTCATTACGCACAATTTGCATGCATTCAGTAAGGTTATATAGTACATCAATAATAGTCGATTCAAGTGCACTATATATAATTTATTATTATTGTTATCATTGTTATTATTATTGTTATTATTGACGTTGCCTTTCCTTTAAAGAATAGTATTTCCCCTTTGATGTATGTCCAATAGTGTTTCGTTTACCTACCAATGTCTTCCAATTTTATATTCCATCCATCACTCCTTGCAACTACAGCATTAAATTCATGACCCATTTAGATTGAAAAGCGATATTCAGTAGTATTCCAAAGTTTTAAAAAGTACCTTTCTAAGTTGTTATAAACTTTGAAAAAGGTTACGAAAGAAATTAAGAATGATTTTGTATTCTCACTCGAAAAAGTTGTAGTCTGAACGTTTTCTATCACATTCTCCAATGATGTGATAGAATGGTTTACAAATGTTAAGAGTCTTCAGTCATTCGAATTTTCTCATTTGACGAGTAGTTGAAGTACTATTATTTATCTTGTCTATTTAACCTCAGTTTTCTATAATTTTCCTTAGGCCATACATTACAATTTTCATTCTTTAGAAATAAATCTGAAGATACGTTTCATATTATGACAACCAAAATTCCGGAAATTTTACATTAATCGGATTTGAAGCTTTTAACATTTTTATATCAAATTTTTTTCTTACCTTTTTTTCGTTTGAATAATTTTCATTTAATTCTTTCCCCCAAAAATTAATGTATTATTTTTTTATTCTTCCTTCACGTCTGTCGTTTATAAACAAATATTTTCTTCAAAATGAAGTGTAAAGTCACAATTTTTAGATCTCCTAGCAATGTTTGTTCGTAAATTGTTATGAACTAGTAAAAATAATGTCAAAGCAAACCAAAGCATTCAATATAATATTAATATATCTTTAATATAATTATGCTTTTTATAAATATATTTCATGGGTAACTTATATTCGGAAAGATATATTACCAAGTTATGTACCAGAGTGAATACAATGAGCTCACTGAATTGGGAAAGTGTGGCCTGTTTTCATATTCAGATCTAATTATCTCATAGTAGTGCAAACAAAACACGTCACAAGACGTCACACTGCTATCACGAACAACATCGTACTACAGAGACTATTGAAAGAATAAAGCTAACATAACGAACTGTTAGTTACTGACGTTGAACACAATTAATAACATTTAACATTGTTAGTACGAAAGAACATTATAAGCCTCTACGAAACATCATATAAACATTACGTCAATCACAGAAGTTACCACAACGTATGTAAATGTAATTTCTCAAATCGCTCTCTCTTTAATTGATGCAGGTGCACTGGAACAACGACTTCGGGTGCTAAGGGTTTTAAATTATCTAAGAGGATATTATCAACTTTAGAATTATTTTGCACGAGACATCAAGGAAAAACATTTGGCAAGAACTCCAATATTAGTACTTATTTACACACTGACTTGAAAATAAGTTAATAATAAAACAATTTTAGATACAAACATAGACATCGCGGAAAGATCTCCATTTTTAGTACTTATTCACACATTGGCTTGTAAGTCAGTTAATAATAAATACATATTTTTAGGCACAAGCTTAGACATCAAGAAAAAAAATTTGCTCTGCCGTTTGGCAGAACGCCCTGAGGAAGACCACAACATGTTGCCCGAAACGTCAGCCACCAAGGCAGAGATGCGGCCTAACGCCCATAGCCTAGAAGATGCAAATTCGGCCGCAGAAACCCACCCAATCATTCTGAATGTGGTTTATCCGCTAGCGGTGTTCACAGACAGGCGTATTACCGTAAACCAAATTTGCGTTATCAAGGACCCGTAAAACGTGGATTCTTAATTTACAAAGTATTAGCGGAAGTAATTTACGACATTGGAACAAGATTTATCAGCCGGTCCGGATGGCCGAAATCTTTAAGGCAGTGCTCGGACATGGTTGTATTTGTGTTCGTTCTTTCACCCCCCTATCATCATGATATGATGACATCTTCACAGTTATCATACTATTAAACGCAAGAGTGGTCGTTAGTGACCTAGATGTTGATGCGATCTTAAATAACAAAAAAAATATCAATCGTATTAGAACATTTATTCGCTTGTACTGTATTAGAGCCCCAGTCCACATAAAAGTTTTCCAGCAGAAAATTCACCATTTCCCCCTCGCCGCATTACAATACTTTGTCTATACTACGTACGCGTACGTATGCAAAAAAAAAAAACAAGCGACGTAATAGTATAATATTTTTTCAAGAGGAGCATGTACACATGGTGGGCGCGTAAGGAAAAAATAGAAGACCGTCGAGGACAGCCGAGATATTGAGTCGGTTTCGCGTAAACACCTCGACTTGAAGACCGCGGGGTCGAATACCGCCTTGTTCTTGCAGATTTTGTGTCTGTAAGGGGCTAACAAATTCAAAAGAACTTAGCAATGGCACAACTCTCCTCCTCCACACAAATACATTCCTGTTATAACATACAACATTACGTTGGAATATGTGTTGTCCTCATCATCCAAAGAACGAAGCAAGACTTCTAATGAAAGAGCCGCTAACGACGCAAATCTGATTACGTCACACGTTGCAGCCCTTTGCATTCAGAAGTCAACAATAATTCTGTTTACGCCGGGTGAGGTAGATTGCGACAGGACACTGCACCGAAAACGACATTGCCCGATAACGTGTGCCCGATAACGTGTGCCCGATAACCTGGAGACAGTGGCAAAAACGTCTGCCGTGAGTGATTCTCGTATCAGACTGAATTGCACTCGTATTTCGTACAGACTCCTAAGAACTACGTGTCGAAACGGATATAAACAATATTACAATATTAATATTAGCCCGAAGAAAGAAATTTTAATGATATATTGGGTTTCGATTTTTATGTAGCAATCCGAAACTGTTTTGAATTATTTTCTAGATACAGCCATCTCGAAGTATTATATATTATTACCTAATTGAATACTATTTGGACAAAGGCAGATATATTTTAAGTTGAACATAAAACACTTATGGTGGTATATATTGCTGATAGTGTGTTCCGAACATTGACGGTCGCAAGTTGGCGGGTTGGTTGTTTGAAAGGTTATGAGTATCGTGGTTCCGGGCGCAATTGGTTGGTCATTGATCTCGTAAGTGTAGTGCAGGATTTGTCACTGGTGGTGGCAATGGTGGTGGTGGTGGTGGTGGTGGTGGTGGTGGCGGCGGTAGTGGTGGAGGAGGAGGAGGAGGTGGTGGCGGCGGGGCGGTGTTCTTACCTCGCTGGATGGTGAAATACGGCTCTGACCTACACATCAGCTAACTGTTTTTTTTTTTTCGACCAGTTATCTCCCTCCAGAAGTTCACCGCCCCAGCCGGGACAAGCTCTAAGCTCCAGACTGGTCTCCAGACGTGTGGGGTAGTATAGTGCATGTGGGTGAGGGATGAGGATAGAAAGAGGAGGAAAGAGAAAGATCACGCGCGCTCCGTGGGCCATTTGTTAGAGTACTGCTCCGGCGTTCGCCTGGTACTGACCGGACAAACCATAGAAACCACGATCAGAGCAGTCGGCCGTTAGAATTTTCCTCCAGTCGGGCCAAGCAATGCAGTGACATCAGCTGATGCCACCTCAGGCGTGTTCAGTTCGTAGGTTAACTACTTGTGAACAATCCGGATACCTCCGGTTACCCGTACGTTCTAATAGTTCTAGTATAGGCATTAAAACGGCGGCGTACGCTGCAGAGAGATCTGTATCAGCGGCCACCCGTCGCCCGTGCCGCAGAGCGCTAACCTCCACCACTTGCCGAGCGCCATTTAGCACTCCCCTCTCCCCCACGCGAGGCACGTGGACGCCTGAGGTTCGTTCGCGATCACCGCGACCGCACAGTGCGAAACGCGCGCTCACGCCCGCACCACCGCCACCGCCACCGCAGCCCCAGCGCGTCGCCCTGCAGCCATGCACTCCGTCGCCTTCAGAGAGAGGTTACGCCTTCAAGAGCAGCAAAGGTGCGCCCGCACGCGCGTCTGCACGGCTCTTTTTATCTTCTTCCTAGTGGTAGTGGCGTGCAGTTGCGTAGTCTACAAGCCTCCCTGCCGGCGTATGCCGATTGTGACGGGGTCGGGTAGGCGGGGTGTACTACACGGCGCCCCAATCTGGATTGGGATGATGACGATGATGACGATGTTGATGATGAAAAGGGAGTGGGGAGGAAAGACCGTGCGCAGTTCGAACCTCGTTGTATAGAGTACTACTACGACATTTGTTGGGAAATGATTAGGGAACCCTCGAAAACTACTGTTCAAAGGAGAATTCCTACTATTTCGATTCTATCCAGACAACCTGAGACGCATCCATGTTTAATGATTCAAGTAAATTTCTGACTGCGAGATCGAACCCGCGACCTCCCCATCACTGGCACGCTCGAGTCGTGATGCGTTACCTTTACGCCTGGCTACTGGTGTGCTTACTTCGATATTTTCAGAATCAATTTAAACTTGGTTGGTTGAATATTTTCGGTACCACAGATTATGTGGTTTGTTTCGAAGGTTCTGGTTGCTAACGTTCCAATAGGTTCTACATTTACGCCTGCTTGTAGGATTTTCACTTTGATGGCCGGTATGAAGGATTGATAGCTTTAGGTTTGTTCTGATGGTTCTGGTTTCTACCGTCAAGCTCCAGAAGGTTTCATCGATGTTCTCCTTCCCTCGTGTGCAAAGGTTTTATTTGTGGTTCTTGGGCTCAGGGACCACTCTTTAGCCTTTACTGCTTTCTGCAAACTTCCTATTTTTCAAGTTTATTGACTGAAATCTTCGGCTTCGTAACGTCGCGTATTAGGAGCTGATTATAGACCCGTCTTCCCGTTGAATTTTTATTACACTGCCTGCTCTTTCATTGAAAGATCATAAAATGTCTTCACAGGATTTATTACAAACGCAATATAATAGAAATATAGCGTTTACAACTTTAGAATAATGCTATAGACATATTCCCGTATATCTAATTAAACGTTACTTGCCTTGTTTGAGAAAGACTTTCTACTAACCTCTTGAACAAATATACTGTGTGTATAATACAATGGGTACTGAAGGAAAACAGTATATATATATATATATATATATATATATATATATATATATATATATATATATATAAATATGTGCATATATTCAATTATATGTTCAATTTATTTCGTAGATTAAAGATACTAATTAAATAATATATTTGTTGTAGAATATTTACAAAATTTATTTTCAGCAAAAATAAACTAATTTTATGTAATGCTATGTTAGGTTTGAATCATTCCTGTGAATTATTTCAAATTTATGAAATATAATATCAAAATAATGCCTTGAGATTGTCCAGTATCAAACAATTGAGTCAGTTTTGCAAAATAAAACAAATACTTTTTTCCTTTGTTTACTCGCTTCTATATAATGTCAAACATATCAGTGTTAAACCAGACAATCATTAATTTTTATGCAATTAACTCTAAAACACACAAAATTCGTGTCATTTGTTGCATCGAACTATCGATTTCATTATGAAAATTTCCTATTCAATCTAAAATCTACAGATTATTGTCCATGTATCTACTTTTGAAAATGTTAACGTAATTTGGTAAACAAGTTCTTTTATCTAAATATTTACAAAGTAAATTCTGTTTCGAGCGTAAATCAGTTTCTATGCTCTTCTAAATGAAATGTGAAACCGTGAGAGAAAATTTCACTATTAATGAAATAAACTATTAACTTCAACGTTTTTTATGAATAATGAAACTTATGTAATAACAACTTTCATTTATTTTGATAATTCATTTATTTTATTTCAAGTGTTTATTTTTGCGGATAAAAATAAGAGAAAATACGGTAACATTTTTTTATTTTTTATTTATTATATGTATACGTATATAGAGAGTAATATACATAGTCTAGAGAAAATTATATAATACTGCGCGAAAAAATGGCCGATTTTCGGCAGAAAAAAATCATTGCCGGGCCCTGATAACGAAAAAGTGGATAAATTCAGTTGCTAAAATAAGAAAAATATCCCCTAACACGCGATGTAGCCAGAATATTTCGTGGGTTCTTAATACTAATTAATGGCACACCGCCCGTCCGTCTGTGAACACTTCTAGCGGCTAATCCATAAGAACGATTGTTTCCAAAATGGATATTCCCCGGTCGATCTGATTCCACTGGAGGCGTCGCGATTTTGACAAACTTTCTACAAAATTTGGGGTTACTTTACATAAAGTCCCCCGGACATTTTCAATATTTTCTCAAAAACGGCTCCAATTTTTTTCTTTAAATTTCTTGTAAGAATAGAGTAACATGCGTTTATAAATGTGGCATAGGTCCGATTTTCACAGTTAAATCTGAATTTTCGAAAATTGCAAACGTTTGATTTTTTTCGTCTTCCTGAAACTACAATATTGAAGATAGAGGTTTTTCCTTCAAAAGAAATTTGTTTAGATAATTTGTTGTTTCATTAAGGTTATGTTCATTCTTTGAAACATTTAGTAGTTTTCGCACATTGCATACAATATTTACCATTTTAAAAAGTTAAAAAACAACATTTTCTAAAAAACGCTCCAACCTTTTTTAAAACTTTTAATAGGGATAGCGCTATATGTACTCAATAAGATGGCATAAAATCCATATAGCTCTCTCTTCTTTTGTTGTTTCTTTCAATTACAAAATTGTAATTTTTTGACATGTCTAGCACGTCGTTAATATTTACACTGGCAGAGATTTGTTCGCATTATTTAACTTATGGGTACATGTGCTTTAAATAATGTCACATAAAGTTTCTCGAAAACTCGACCGTTTTCTGAGATAACAAATTCAAAATTCCGCATTTTCACAAACGCTCAAACGTCGTTTTCTCAAAAACGGCACCAAATTTTTCGAACTTTTCGTACAGATAGCGATAGTTGCACTCTTTACTATGACGTAAAGTTCATTTCCGGGTATTTTTTGTTTTTTCAAAATTTACACAAATGTAATTTTTTGAAAGATCTCTCGCTGTTAATATGTACATTTCCAGCAATTTGTAAACACTATTGTATTTGTGAGTTAAAGTGATTTAAATGACTTTTAATGAAATTTTTCAAAAACTTTCTTTGAAAAGAGCTTGAAATGGCGCTTAAACGCCATTTGCTTAAAAATCTATGTTTCAAAGAATATAGCCATTTTTGGCGAGGTTTTTCTGTTCTTTAATATTCTTAAATTAATTTTTCCATTCTACTTTTCGAAAACCTAAAAATTAACAAACATTTCAAAAAAAAGTACTTTGGTTGGCGATAGATGGCAGCTAGCAAGAGTATGTGGGCAAGTCCCAATAACTACCTGAGACCAAAGGAAATAGAAATCTAATATGGAAAAATCTGTGCCATTCTATAGCACCGCAAGTTTTACTGTCGTTTAATAATATTTTATGCTAAAGTATCTGGTTTTCTGTTTATATTTGACTGTCTCTCAATGTCTAATGGGATAAAGAAAGACACAGTTCTTCGTTTATCCAATTATTCATTTTTTTACACGTCCCGCTAACGCGAATCGCGGACAACCAGTCAAATCATTATCCTTACACTGAAGAATGGTTGGCGGGAAAAATGTAATACAAATTGGGGCCACATTGTTTCATTTATTAAAATACAGACATTACAATGTTTTGAGAACGGTTTGTTCGCACGACCTGATAATTATATTATAAATTGTAAATCCTCTGTCTATACTACATATTACGCTAAGGACAGATGGTTGTTTTTGGCTATTTATAAGTAATTTTATACCAAAACCCAGTAAGTGTGCTACTACTTGATAGAAAATTACCCCACAGTAATTTTATAAATACTATGTATTTCGTCTTAAAGTTGGGTGATCTGCATCTGGAGTTTTCAGATTACGACGTACAAAACAAATTACTACAACACATTATTATCGCACATAACTCAGAAACGATACATCGTATGGCCTTAAAACCATGTTTTCGTGTCCCATGGGGGAAATGCGTTTTGTGGGGACAGGCGAGTTTCGCGAGGACACGTTTTGGGAGCATATCAGAACAAGTGAAAACAAGTGACAGGTGGAGGATAGATAGGGCATGAAGAGAAATGAAGGGGAGACGTGTAATTTTGTAGTTTTGAAAGGTTTTTGACAATTTTCAAAAAAAACACCAGCAACATCCGAAAATGAGACTAACGCTATATTTCTTACCGTAAAGGAAATTAAAAAGAAAAAAATGAATTGTGGTTTTTGAGAATTTTGTTGTAAATTTCCATCGCAAATTACATAAAAACTACGGATTTTTGCAAAAAAAATGTACGAGACCTTTTTTAAAAAGCTAAATTTGTACAACAAACTTTGTTTGAGGCAAAAATATTTATCTCCAATATTGAAGCTTTAATTTGTTTCACAAATTTTCAAAAAATTGGAGATATCACCGAAAATGAGACCTGCACGATTAATCTTACATGTCTTTGTTTACGTTCTTACACGGACACATCTTAAATGTCTTTGCGATATTCAACAACAAATTTTAATCAAACAATTTGGGGACATTTTTTTTTTTAATTTTGCAAATGGTCCGGAGTCATGTGATGTACCCCCCAAAATTAAAATATCGGTTTCAAATAGCAGGGTCCACGACATCAGCTAGAACGATTGGGGATTGTCAATTTTGGAGAAAATCGGCTGAACGGTTTATGCGTTAGCGTTGTGCACAGAAGGACGGACAAACAGAAAGACCGACGTTTTGCCGTCAATCGATTTTTCGGTATGAAGGACGCACAAAACGAATTCTGGCTACACCGCGTGTTAGAGAATTTTTTTTCTATATTCAGCAATTGAATTTATCCACTTTTTCCTTACCAGGGCCCCGCAATAATATTTTTTGTGTCGAAAATTTGACGTTTTCCGGCGCCATATTACAATACACACAATACAAGAAGAGATTCTTACGTTAGTAATTGCGAGAAACTAAATCTTCACAATTGTGGTTGTAGGACGACGCCGAATTGTTTATATATATATATATATATATATATATATATATATATATATATATATATATATATATATCAAATTACATATTTCATCAAATTACATATATTTACATATACGTATATTAATGTTCATCAAATCAGGAAATTCAACGAACATGAAACCTGTGCCATTCTCTGAAGCACCCTTTGTGCTATTTAAGATCCCAACTTAATCAATAATGTTCTGTGGATTTTTAAGAAAAAATGGTTTAAAGAAAATACAAATAGCCTATGTTTGACACAAAATTGCGCAAAAAATACTCATTTCTTGAAAAGTTGAACATTATCTTATTTGAAGATCTGATTTTGATGATCACATTTCATTAAGAAAAATGTATTTTCACAATTATAGTTGTAGGAAGACTCCGATAAAATTTGTTCAAGTTTTGAAAAAGTAGTTATCTACCAAAATGAAACCTTCACCATTTTCTTAAACGTTGTTCCAACTATCCAACAACAAAATTTAATCAAAAACGAAAGCGCCATTTTTGAAAACTTTGAACATGTCTCAAGGGCTTCATGTAAAGTACCCCGAAAATTATAATAGCGGTTTCAAATTGCAGGATCCGAGACATTAGCTAGGATTAGGGAATATCAATTTTGGAGAAAATCGGCTGACCGGTTTTGCTGCCAGCGTTGCTCACACGGACGGACGATCGAATTTTCGGTATCAAGGACCCACAAAACATGGATTCTGGGTACACCACGTGTAGATGATTTGTTTCTAAATTTAGCAACTGGATTTATCCACTTTTTGGTTTCCAGTTTCCCGTTATAAGAGTATTTTCTGCCAAAAATTCGCCGTTCTTTGGTGCAGCATTACATAACTTTTTCTATACTCCGGTAGCAGTAGCGAGAAAGTAAAAAATATCCTGAAATAACTTGCTACACAGTTAGTTTTACAGAAAGTTGAATTCAAAAATTAATTTTTGTTTAATTTTCCGACAATGCTAAATTAGAGTAATATTAAGTACACGTTAATGTATTCAACTGAATGTATATGGTAATATGCGAGTATAATGACAGAAGGTAATCTATTATAACACGCTTCTTTAGAAAATCTGGATAAACGTTTTATTCGGAAGTGGACCCCAAGACGATATTGTGCACCGGTTTAAATGGGTGAGGGCATCATTGTCACTGGAGTGTCTCTGACCGGAAGGTTCCTGGGTTCGAGTCAGGACGGTTCACCGGCTGGCAATCCTGCCATCTATCTACCGCCACCTGCTACCTCGGTGATTTTCGACACTAGATATATTGCTGGGTCGAGTTCAAACGCTGTCTGGATGGACATTCCAACGGCCGGCTGCTCCGATCAGTAGTTTTCCGTGGTTTCTCTTTTTCACTTCAGTGACAATGATGCCCTCACCCATTTAAACCGGACAATGTAACAAGGAAATGCAACGTGCGTACTGCGGGATCCCCCAATGCACAATATCGTCTTGGGGTCCACTTCCGAATAAAACGTTTATCCAGATTTTCTAAAGAAGCGTCTGTTATAATAGATTACCTTCTGTCATTATAATCGCATATTACCATATACATTCAGTTGAATACATTAACATGTACTTAATATTACTCTAATTTAACATTGTCGGAAAATTAAACAAAAATTAATTTTTGAATTCAACTTTCTGTAAAACTAACTGTGTAGCAAATTATTTCAGGATATTTTTACTTTCTCGCTACTGCTACCGCAGTATAGAAAAAGTTATGTAATGCTGCAGCAAAGAACGGCATGTAAGTGCCAGTATCGTAACAAACGGGCAACGGACCGCGCGCGATCTTTCCTTCCCCTTCCGTATCCTATCCTCACCCTTTACGCACAGTCTTTAGACATACATGCACTACACTACCACACATATCGGGAGATTGGAGCTGCACCGGCAGAGGTGGTGCTTCGATGGTGGGTGACACCTGGTTAGGGAAAACCCCGATAGCCGTCGGTAGGTCGGCGCCGGATCTCACCATCCTGCGGGGGGAAGATCACCGCCCCCTACCCAGCAAAAAATTGCACTATGCTTACGGGACTAATGACCGCGTTAGTTGGTGTGCCCGAAATCACTTAAATAATCGATCAGTCAATACCGAAGGAAAACGTGTGCTACACTTACGGGAATAATGACCATGTTAGCTAGCGTGCACGAAATCCCTAAACAATCAATTCCGAAAAAACATACACTGTACTTATGGGACAATGTCCCCAGTAGTTGGCGTGTCTGGTATCACTAAGACAGTCGATCGATCAATCCCGAAGGATACCACGCACTACATTTACGGGACTAGTGACCCTGTTAGTTGACTTGTCAGAAATCACTGAAACAATCGATCGATCAATCCTGAAGGAAAACACGCACTACACTTACGAGACTAATGACCATAGTAGTTGGCATGCCCGAAATCACTAAACCAATCAACCCCGAAGAAAAGCCTGCGCTACGCGTGCGTGGCTGATGGCCTTGCTGTTTACGCTGCCCGCAGCCGGCCGGCGTCGACGAGCGCGCTGCTGCTGGTGGAGCCGCCGCCCGAGGCGCTGGGCCGCCGCCCGTCCGCCGTGGTGCCGCTGCCGCCGCTCGCCGCCGCCGCCGCCGCCGCCTCGCCCGGCCTGCGCCGCCCCTCCGCCGTCGTCAGCGTCAACCCGGCGCAGCTGGTGGCCAACCAGCAGCGCTTCATGCTCGAGTGAGTCGCTCTTTCCGCGCAGTCTGCGTTGTTCTACCTCGCGGTCCCACACCCTGGCGGGTGGGTTCGGAGTTTTGGCTTTTGAGTGGTTAAAAAGAGATCGTTATGTACGAGCTAGTTGATTATTCTCGAAAGCGGATCCGCGAGTGTACAATTTACTAACCATCTTTTGGCCATGGGAAAAATGCAATATTTTATCCTATTCGATCGCTTTCTTAACATTTTGATATTGCCTAACTGTGCCTTTATGGTATGTACAAATTGGTGGTATTAAATCCACTTCCACAGTTCCCTTTTATTACATGGGATATACACTAGTAATGATCCGTTTAATCTACCCCGAACATATAAACAAACAGCATACAAAGGCAATCGGGTAAGGTAAATTACTGTTTGTGCACTGCTGGTTCGTAATAAAAAGAATAGTACAACAGAGTTGCCTTGCTCGTTCACCCTCGAGAATAGAAATTTACTTAAAAAATATTCACTATAATTTCGTCTTTTAACTGTGTTTATTGATTACAAAATTGGATTTAATTATAGACAATCTAATTAATCGAGTTGTAACGATCCGTGATTTGCTGGAGGTGTAGTGCAGTAATTCGCAGCTTTTCATTGCTTTAGATGTCCTGACACACTACAAAACACGCTCTTCTTAGAATTCTTCCAGAATATTCTAGAAGGATACGACTAAAAATAGTGCCATTCAATTTGACCTTTCGAGCAAAATTGAGTAAGCTATCGATCAGCTTTGTAGGTGCTTTAACCCTCCCCCGTCACGTTAGGTGTTTGAAACCGCCCAAATGGTTTTTTTTATATATATAATTCTCTAAGAATAAATTCCATGGTGGTAGCAGATATCTTGTGGTAATCCATGGTATTGGAAAGGAAATAATCTCCACAAAGGTTTTAATAATTTTATTAACAATTTTCCATAGTTAACTTTCGGGAAACACTTTTCCCATCCTCAGAGGATCTCTAGCAAAATGGAGAAATGAAACAAACATAAGTTGAACACAAAACGGGGGGGTGTACAGTGAATTTAGTGGAAAAACAAATAATATCATCACATTGCTTGAGCAGTAAGTTATTTTCTTTTCGTATTTATATGATATTATTTGTTTTTCCACTAAATTCACTGTACACCCCCCCCGTTTTGTGTTCAACTTATGTTTGTTTCATTTCTCCATTTTGCTAGAGATCCTCTGAGGATGGGAAAAGTGTTTCCCGAAAGTTAACTATGGAAAATTGTTAATAAAATTATTAAAACTTTTGTGGAGATTATTTCCTTTACAATACCATTCTCTAAGAATGTTATACAAGGATCCGAAAATAATGTGATCAGTTCTCCAGCAGGACACTCAGAAGCATCGAATGACGGTCTGGGAGATGCCTAAATGTGATTAACGAGCAGTTGCAGATATACATATTACCCGATTACAACATGTAGAACTTCTGTCGCCGTTCTCTTTCTGCCCTCTTCACCATCTCTATCTTCCTCTCTATGATTTTCCTTATGCCGCCACGTCATTACCCGTTCATCCTGATCTTCTATATTTGTTTCTTTCCTTATCCTCTCCCCTCATAACGTCACATAGAACGACCTCTTCAGTAAACATTAATCTTGACCTACAGTAGCAATAGTTTGTTGAACTATGGATGAGTGGAAAGAAGGCACGCGACATGGCAGAGTAACAGATATTCACACGTTGACGAAAACTCCACTCCATGAGATGACAGCCAGAAAAAAGACGTCTGAGTCGCGCAAATTACGATAATTGCCCGTCTGTGTTTGGAAGACAAAACTCGTTATTTCTTCACTTCAAAGCATCCGAACGTCATCTCTTGCACTTCTCGCATCGGTGGGTAGTTGTCGTCTTGCGCGACGTTGTGAAATTGACATTGAGAATGTGCTAACGAAATCGCGTTTATCTCACGCTCTTTGCCGAGATGTTAGCGCGAGGTGAAAGGTCAGTGGATGACAGATGGCTGCTGAGCTTACGTGCGTTGCAGCACGTGGCCCCAGGGGAGCATTGCCTCGCGGAGAAATAGTGCCAATTCATGCTTAAGCAATTTAATTGCTTACGTTGCTGCAGTTAATTAAACGTGTTAAATTAATGAGTTAATAATGCACATTTAAATTGCTGTTACGGTGACATCTGATGTCCATCTGCTAAGGAAAATCGTAGACATCACTACCTGGGCAATAATTTAGACATTTCAGGTTGTCCTGTGATCATCTTCGAAATTTTCAAGAATTCAAAGAATGCTGAAAATTGAAAATTTATAACAATGTTTTCGTATTATTGAGAAATATGTATCAACTGTTTAGTCTTTCAAACCCTTGGAAGACTTGAGAGAATAATTTTACAAAAATAAAAGTAAATAAAAAGGTTTCTAAGCCAGCCTTAGAACTATAGTCTTTCAAGTTGTTAACTCCTCACAGAAGGCGTCATTACTACAGTTGACGAAATTAAAATTCGTGATGTTTTATAAGTAACTTATCGTTAAGTTATTAATAAGTTATGGTTTTTATATTCGGTAATATTCCGTTTACCTAATATAAATGAATGAATTGACGTTAACGAATATTTTGGAAAACTTTGTTCTTCAGATATCACGAAGTTGAATTCACATTACAGAGCAACAAATTAAATATTTTTAATTACTTTTTTTAGCTGCATATTTCTCAAGCAACAAATACAATTGACTGTTCAGAAGGTTGTGAACTTTTAAAATGATCTAGAATGATTATTGTGATATTGATGTACCTTTTAGCATAACTGCTAGATCAAGAGTCGCTCATTTGGGCCTTCTGTGCTTTAAAAACTATAATTCTAAGTATAACTTTATAGGAAAATATTGGTATATTAAAATAACAATTAGTTTGATTAGAATCTTGTAAGTATAAAAACTTCCACTGTTTGTGTTGCGTAACAGTCAAATAGTGGACATTTAAAGTACTGTCACAATTAACAAAATGTCATCTTTGTGTTTTCATAAAAGTAAACTACGTACAGTTAATACCAATAAAAGAGCAAAATAAAACTTATCGTTCTCTTTCGCGTGCGTATTGCACTAATTTCGTTCTGTGGTCATTTGAAAACATTTTGACAAATGCTTTGATAAACGCCATGGATGCGTGTATTTTCCTTCATATTCACACGAATACACCCGAATGAAATTCATGTCGCGCTGTACAGCGCTAAAACGAATTTTTATCGAAATACAAATCAGCTATTGATACTACCTCACAATGGGCTGTGCACACGAAATGGCGGGTCGTGTTGAGGGCGTACTCGTTTAGCCAATCGAGGGAGCTTTTATGTAATATTACTGAAGTTGCGTAACAAACAGTTCTGAAGTGCGTGATCAAGTTTTCCAATTAATCATTAAAAAAGTGAAAAGTGTATTAGAGCTCTAGTCCACAGCATCATTCTTATCCAATATTAAATCTTACTAATGAGAAACACCACAAATTGTTTTAGTTATTTTCATGTTCAAATGAAGAAACAATGCAAGTATTAATCACACACGGAATAATATTTGTTGTTCAATAGTTTTTTATATTATTCTCGAGTATTTCTGAAGTTTTATTTCTACAGTTTCCTTAGTTTAATAACGTCCGAAAAACGAAGGGGCGTGGTTCCAGAAGTATAATACGAAATTATACTGAACACATACACATAGGTGCATTCAACATTCAAATAAAGTAATCAATTCTTGAACAACTATTTTTATGCTAATAGAGAATATATAGAACCAAAATTAAAATTATTTTTGAATTATAATGACATTAATGAATTAGTAATCGTTTGTATACAAATATATTTCATATCATGCATTACATAATAATACTATTGCTTGGCTCATTATTTCGGGTTCACAAACTCCTGGTAATTAGTCCCGCAAGCTTAATGCATGTGTTTTATCTTCCCCGCTGAACGGCGAGATCCGGCGCAGATCTACACGCCTGCTTGCGGTGTTTCCCCAACCAGATATCTCCCACCATCTGGTCGCCGCTCCAGCCGCGACAGGCTCTAAGCTCCATAATACTACCACTAATATAATACTATAATATGTAATATGCCTTAACAAGTGTTGTAATCATTGGATCACTGACCCATGTCGATTGTGTGTGTTTTGTTGTTGTTGTTGTTGTTGTTGTTGTTTTTCGGCCAGATTCCTTGAATCCGTTAAGCCAATGCTGAGATGGGCCCTTGTTTGCTCTAGTGATTAGTTGCTGCTTTTCGTGGCCGTGCCGTGTCGTGCCATTAGGCGGTGGCCTCGCCGTGCGTGGCTGTGCAGTCGGGTGGGCCGCGTGCGCGTGCGGCTGGCTGCCCGTGCTGAGCCCGTGCCCGTGCGGTGTTGCAGGTTGATGCAGGAGCGCTGCTCCGTGCTGAGGGCGTCGCTGAGTGGGCTGAGCGGGCGAGGGGCGCGCGGCGTCGGCGGGGGCGGCGGGGGCGGGGGCGACGGCAAGGACCCCCTGTCCACGCGCATGTCCAAGAAGTTCTCGCAACGAATCGGAGAGTAAGTATCGCCAACAAGACGCATCCAAATCTTGTGCACGAGACCATCGTCGAGGAAACGTTTTTTTATAGCCGTCTCCCAAACCTATTTTTGATTGTGGCGTTCTGTAGGAATTTATACACATACGTGTATACCACTTTTACCTTGCTGTAATAACTAATTATTACGGCAAATAACTTTTCTTAACACAGCTTTTAGCATGTGCCCGGTGTTTTGTCACGCAAACTCCATCACCTCCATACTATTGTATTTCAATTATAACGGAGAGACGTAGTAAATTAAAATATCAATAATGTATTCCATATGCCGATCCGGGTAACCGAGATCACTAAGACAGTAGTGCCGAAGTGGTTTCCGACCGAAAGATAGTGGGTTTGAATCCCGCCTCGGGCATGATTGTGTGTGTTTGCGCATGTATGTTTGTGATTGTCGTTTCACCGTTCACCGCCATCTTCATTCCACCGGTCTAACAACCCTGGGGTGTAAAAATTGATTCGGAATAGAAATGATGATACCCCCAACAAGTCATGCATGCATTTGCCCCTGGGAGAATATGACTGGGCGTCAGTGAGTACGAGTCGCACGCTCGCGTGGTCCCAGGATGGCCAATGCGCGACCAAAAAAATATCTTCCATATGATGACAGGTGGCGTGATATGCAAGTCCAACGTACACTTACAAGATTGTGGTTCACGAATTGTTTTCTCGGCGAATTACGTCAAAGAGGAACTCGGATCAATAGAAATGTTTTCTACTCTGTACATCTGTGAAAAAGGAAGCAAACGGGATTGCTCGTTATTGCGGATATCACAGCGCACCAAATGTTTTGCCCGCCTTCTACATTGACGTTACTCATTTTCAGGGGGGCTATAAACGCCCTGTTCGTGTGTTCTAATAGAGACCACAAAGACAACAAACGAGCCAAACATCACGACTACTTTGAAGGTATCACGCGGGTCGCACGTGTAAGAATTCAAAGTCCAGAGCAATCCAATGGCAACATAATTTGGGTTTCTGGTTCTGCGAATTTTCTGGTTCTGCGAAAATAATTAGTGTCCGTAGCGAAAAAGTGGCATATCACTTGCTACATTAGGAAGCGATGTAGTGAATTAAAAACCACTAATGTTGGTGTAATTGTTATCTAGGTAGGAGGAAACTAGGAAAGTATAAAGAATATCCCCTTCAATGTTGTTGATGTGCTGTACTCCCAATATTTTAATGCTCGATCGCACTCAGTCAGCAATTTTATTTACAATGCGTAAGCACATTTTTTTAAAATTATTGGAGATAAAACCTAGAGTGGCCTCCTAACGTAAAGCAGGTGATGGCAATCGAGAAGCAATCAAAGTCCGTGCAAACTGGTCGTGCCACTTCATCATCCACAATACGCCTGAATATGAATTTACACTAGATTCATTTCGATAAACAAATGGTCCCGAACCGTACAATGGGATTTTCGAGGCGTGCCGCAGCAAAGCTCATACGATCCGCAGATACCGCTGATCCCGGCTCTGCCCGCAGGGAATCAGCGTTTTTTGGCAATTATTGAAATTAAATTTTCTTTTGGGCCGTCAGTTGTAGTTGACAGAGCCAAATGAACAAAACAAAAATTACAATAAATGCCGATATCTCTTCCATTTTTTCTCAAAGGTCTGGACGTAGATGCTGGAATGATTTGAATATAGAAATCTTGAGTATTTACCTGGTATATTATTCAAAGCATTTGTTTATATTTATTTTCGTGATTTAATGCAGTGTAACAAAGATTTGGATCCCAGTTTATTGGTCTAGTGAGTAACGTAAACACACTAATCAAATTCCGACAAAAAGTTTGTTTTGTCGGTTTATTTGTTGTTGTCATGTTTACAACATATGGTAGTCGTCATCCCAATAGTCAATAGATGAACAACACAACTTGTTTTAGTTTTTCAATCGTTTGAAAATATTTTCATATCTATTCTCTATAATTAAGTGATAATTGCGTCAAATAATCGATTAATTTATTGCCATTTTCCGATGAAATTTAAAATAAAGGCATTTTAATGAAGTGTCAGGAAAGGGAAAAATTAAACCTCAGATATTATCTTCATTTTCTTTTTGACTTCATTTGCTTCAATAATCGCAATTCAATTTCACTCTCATTATATATAAAACTCTCATATTTGAAGTCATCGTTCACGAAAATGAAGCCATTTCGTTCCCCTTTATATTATGTGAATGATCTGAGGAGTCATTTTTCCGGAGTCCGACAGTGGTGACGACAGGTGGTCAGTGCGACCCTGCCAGGTCTGTTGCGATAGGACTAACTACGCAGTTCACCACTCCGGATACGAGTGACGGTGGCGAAATGCGACGACATCGATTTATAAACTAGTTATATGAACCACACAAGTGCTACTGATATCCAGTTCTTCTAAATAATTCCTGTGAGTGCGCGTCAGTGCTAATCAGTGAAGTGTATGGACGTAATGCTGGGCCTGATGGCACACACCCATGAACGTCTTCTATGGAAATCGTAAGTACCGCACTGCTCGCGGTTAATAACAGAGAGATTCCGTCAGCAAATACAGAAGGTTTCTCCCTAAATATACCAAACCTATTTACCAGAGAATAAATGCCGTTCTGTCACGAAAACAAATCGAAATCGTTGACATTTAGCAATTCCAAACTCTAATTGCAAATTTAACCAATTTCTTCAATTCATGCGTCAGACAAGGTTATTTTCCGCTAGTATGGAAATATGCCATTATTTTCCAGTACGCAAACCTAATAAGAATGCTCCTCTAATCAATAGTTATCGTCCAATCAGCTTGGTTCTTACGTTGCGTAAACTACTAGAGAAAATCATGCTGAAATGGTTTTAAATTTACCTCCATAATACAAAGGCCTTACTGACTGATCAAATGGGATTGACTGAAAAAGTGTCAACGCATCACCAACTACTCAAAATCACTGAAAATATTCATACGGCATTTCGAAAACATCACACAATAACAATCTTTCTCGAAATATCTCAGGCTTCCAATAGAACATGGCGCCAATCCTTAAACTATAAAATTAAAGAAAAATGCACATTGCATTATCTTACTCAAATCAATTTAAATTTCAACAATAGAATGTTTGCTGTTACAGTTGATAACCATCACATTATTCCGAAAGCAGTCAAGGCAGGCCTAAATAAAGGTGCTCCGTCATCCCCTCGTCCACATTCTAAAAACAATAATACAAAACAGCATTATTTCCTGAAGATAGGATACCTATTCATCAGGTCCCTCCATAAACACAATGAGAAGCTATCTTCAGTCACAATAAGGACAAATCGTCTGCTGAGCGGCCAAAAACAAAATTAAAATCCAATTGACAAAAACAGCTTTTAAAATATTTTTTAAGTCCTAACCCCGAACATTGAAACAAGAGCGTGTTCATTGACTCATCGGAGGATTTAAGCAATTGCGCCAAGTGTAATTATTTATGCACTGATTTTTGCATTGGAGTGCAATTTTTAAAAAAATTAAAAAGGAAAATTATCCGACTGATACATGAATATTTTAATTTTGCTTCGAAAATTAAGTTATATCAAAATATTTTATTTGTTCAATTAAAATGATTGCGTTACAATATAATACACTATGTTCTACTTAACATTTAAGGAAGTAATAAATATAATGCATTAATATAGTAAATACAATAAAGGATTATGTAGAATATTAACAAAATTCTGAAGGTCAAAAGCGTATTAATATGTAAAATAAACCACATTTAGCTAGATCACATTTGATCACCCAAATATGGCTTCAATAAAAATGACCCAGCTCAAAATTTTTAACATTTTATTAGCTTCATAAACGGCATTTTGAATACAATTTGAATGATAGTATAGGGTTGTTCAACATTTAATAAACTTTGGGACCGTCTTTATTTTGCAGAGACACGCTCACTGCCATCTTGTCTGCACTCTACGCGAAAATCCTGGTAGTCCTAGGATTTGCATTCCCCGTGACAGAAATTCTCGCCAAGGAGGTGCCTGTAGGCTTCTACCAGGTAGGTTACCCAGAACCTCACTTTGGCTCCTTGTAATTAACTTTTACTTTAAGAATCTAGTTAAACGATAGTAAACGTTCACTAAGACTGACTAAAAACAATGATGCGGCATGTTACAAAAGAAAGGGTTTTCGTTCACAATACTTGAATTAAGAACGCTGTACAAATAAAAAAATGAATTATTTATTGTGAATAAATAAGCACTACCAAATATTTTAAAATGTATATGGTTTGGCTATAAATTTTATTTTTGAAGTATTTCTTACTATACCCTAAGGGAAAACTGAGGCTTGAAAAGTTCCAGATCAGAAAATGTAGCGTTTTACAATAAAATGTTCTAATTGTCTCATCCGTTTAAACATTCAATTTCTAAGCTTCTTTTCAAATAATAGTAGACAAAAAGAATTGCTCCAACTAAAGTCACTAACTTGGTACATGTCTATTCGTCTACTTGCTATTCAAATCTCCATTACACAACTGTTGGAAGCCTTACTGAACTTTCAGATTCATGAATTATGACTTTTCCGTATGCAACGTCTTATCACGTTGTGGTTGTTTGCTTTTTTGCAGGGCTTTTATTTGTTCCTGTACGTGGGCAGTATCGCCTTCATGTGCTTCATGTACGCTGCCCTTCTTAAGGAGCGAGCAGTCAACACCATCATTCGCATGCACAGTGCTTTTCCTTCCGGTAAGGAACATTTTTTCATAAATTGGACGTGATCTGTTCTAGTCGTTTCGGTCCGCAAATTCTAATTGCGAAAGAAGTGGGGGAAAAAACAGTAAAAAACAAAATTTTAAGTGTTCAATACGATCCAGGGGGAATTCGTTTTCATGTACGGAAGGAGGATATTTTAAATTTCAATTTGTTGCGTAATAAAGAGGTTAATATTAATAATTTTCAAACCTTTTTTTCCATTTGATTGATTTTTTGGGCACATCCCAGTTGATTGGTACTAAATTCATGGGGTTCGTTAGTAGTTATAAAAGATCTGCCCATACGACTAATAGTTACCTCTAAACGTTGGCTCGTTTTACTACGTTAAATTATTTTTTGTATTACTAGCCTGATATGTTAGTAAAACTACATTGCAATTGAATTGATCTAATGTCAAGAAAATATATGTTTAAAAAGTTCAGAAAACTGGAATAAACATTTACCAAATATTTGGGGAGACTGAGTGTGTTTGTGGTATCATTCCCTGATATTCAAAAGATATCGTACTGTGTTTTACTCAAAACAACTCGCAGGTCTATTACAATGTTCTCAACGCTATTCAGAGGCAGTATTTATAAAGAGCGTCTCAGAATACATGTTAAAACTTCTACTGCTTTATAGTAGAGTTTTACCAAATACTCTGTGGTGGGGAATTTCATTACAAAGCCAGGCATGCGAGAGTTCTCCCTGACTTGTAGGCAACTTATCTTGCTTTAGTTTTTGGTAGATAAACCAAATCTTCTTGATTACATCAGAGCGAGTGTCTTCGAAACACCAGGGCACCAAACACCTTGATTACAATGCCTAGCAATGAGGATCAAATGTCATATGTATGGCTTCATTACAATATATTTATATATAATTCGGAGTTGCTCGATAGCTGTTGCCGTTTCTCCGCTCTCAGTCTCCATGCCTCTCTATTTGACCATAGATCATCTTGCCTTTCTCTTGCTGCCATAGTCTCTTGCACTCCCTGCTGCCATGCACGTTTGGGTCTTATGTCTTTCTCTTATGTCTTTCTGTCGGCACCCATTGCAGGACCCGTTTTGGCCATCTTTTATTTGTCATTTGCATAACATGACCGTACCACACAATTTTTTTCTCTATTTCGTCAAAGATAGATTTCTCTATAGCCATTTTATTTCTTGTCGTCGCTCCTGATTCTGTCACGTCTGATATAACAACTTGTACGCTAGTAGTCCTTCTTTTATCATCCTCCCAAACTTCTGAACTGTTCGTTGTAACACTCTTAACTAGTGTTGAGTAAAGACATCTTTTAGTAGCGTTAGTGATGGTTTTGTTCCATAAGACAGAGTTTATATTTCGTGTCACGTTTTCCCCCAAGCTTACTCCTCTCTCAATTTCTTGTCTACTTCCCTTTTTTGTTAGAGGTACACCCAAGTATTTATATTTGTTTACACCTTTCATTTTTGTCCATTTTTCAGAAGATATTCAATCTCATTGTTCCCAACTGCCAGGTATTCAGATTTGTCCATGTTAATAGGAAGACCTGCTTTTAAAACATGTTCATTGAATTTCCAGTTCATAAAACTCAAATCGCCCGCATCTTCTGCAATTACTACCTGGTCATCGGCAAAATATAATGTAAATAATGTATCTTCGAACTTTATTCCCATTATTCTGCAATGTTCTCGCACTGCTGTAAAATTTGAACACGATATTTTTCAACACATATTCATTGACCCCCTATTATTCGACTCTAAATGCCCGAGAAGATTGTAACATTTTTTCTAAGACACCTGTAAATCTTGGGTTCGTAGGCTTCCACGGCCAGAGTCAATGCATTCTTGGCTATCCGGGATGAGCCGCGTCTCGGTCACTTGTACTAACGTTTCGACCACCTTGCTGTGGTCTTCTTCAGAGCAGCAGTATAGCTCTGAAGTAGGTCACAGTAAGATGGCCGATACGTTAGTACAATTGACCGAGACGCGGCTCATCCCGGATAGCCAAGAATACACCTGTAAGTCTTAATATTGCTGCCAACCTTGATGTTGAGTGTTTGCGATGCGCAGGATCTACTACGGAGAAGGACTTCGAAGCGCCGCCCCCGCCGAGGAGGATGCCCCCTATGACGCCCGTGACGCGCTACGGAAGCTTCTACCTGCGGCTGGGAGCCATCGGTAAGAGACACAGCAATCAATATTCCCCCAACAAACGTCAGTGGCGGATTTTTAGTGGAGGCAAGGAAGGCCAAACCCGCCATCCCACAAAATTGATTAACAACACTAAAAACATATACAGTTTTTAACTCAAAAATTGTTAGAATTAACTTTGCCTAAAATTGACATAAATGTTTATGACGTACACATTTAAAAGAAGTCGTTTCTCTAGCTGCCAACATAGCGTTACAATTCAAGATGGAGCCAAGCTGTTCTATGCGTTACAAACAGGTAGCACCACCAAGTGCTAGCACTGCTTATGCCTGCAAGATACAGGCGGCCCAAGCTGTCGCGCGACTCCCCTGTTGTCATGACAACGTCCCTCAAATAATAAGAAATGAGGAGTATCGTTTTGTCCAGCTTTCGAGTTGATTGGGCACGGAGGCCCTCGCGCGTCTAGCCCCCTCCTGTGAAGGCGTGTTGCGGTCACAGACAGTGGTTGTGTGGCAGTATTTCAGCGGACACAGTAAAATCTTTATTGAAAGTGCCGTTTTCGCGGAGAAGGGTTCGTACAAGAAGAGAAATATTAAATTTAATTCTTATATTTCTAATGTCGCCAATAAGAGTTTACCAGTAAACCAAAGGTCAATGACTTTCAATTTTATAATATGATTTCGAGCCCAAATTTTCTGGGCCTCCCCAAGTTTTAAACCCATCGTCCGCCACTGACAAAAGTTGTAGTTCAGACAATTATCTGGATTTACTGAAGAGTCACTAAGACATTAGTTGCCCCTTGAGAGAAGAAGATTAAATAAATTTATCCCAGATGAAAATACAATGATGAATTTTCAATTAAAGAAATCTTTAATTAATTAAATTAATTAAATTAAATAAATTAAAATCTTTACATAATTAATCTAATTTGTGTTTAAAAAATTGAATTTTCTCCTTCTTAAGACTATAATATTAAAAACATTCATCCCCGGAGTTTTTTCATTAAAATAATTCTCATTCAAAATATGTACATTTCTAAACTACAATGTGAAATTAAAAAATATATATTATATAACGTTGGATGAATTATATTCAAAATATGCTTAATTGCAGACGTTCTTAACTATCAAAGTAATTATTATTGTATCGCACAAACAAATTTATATAACAATAATGTCTAGAATATCACCTTCATATGTGAACGCGAAACTGAAATGAATGTGAAAACTGTATTGAATACTTCTAAACTCAAATAAACTCTAAAAAATAAAATTCATGGGAATATTTCCTAGTATGTATTGAACAAATGTATTAACTACATTGAGTGTTCTACTGCTTCTCGTGTTTGTGTGAATAGGGGCTATACACAATGCAAGAAATTTATTTGTCAATCAAAAATCGAATGTAGTGTTAAGAATATTTATTTCCAAGCTACATGTTTACTTAACATGAATTTTAATGGTTACTGAATCAATTTTACATACTAAATGGCCTATATCAATTTTAAAGGTTCGGAATAAAATAAATTAGGAAGAAATGGCGCAAAAATGAAAGTAACATATTTCACTAAATTTTTTCTCTCTACGAGAACTAGTATTCTTATAATAGTTTATTCTTTTTACAGCATTTGGCATTGGAAGTATGGTATACTCAGGTCTTGAATTCGGAGAATACTTTGAATTCAAACAAAATACAGCTTGCCACAACGCTCTACAAGCCCTCAATCCTGCCACACGTATTGTACTAACACTTCTGCAAATGCAGTTCATCTTCCTCAATAGTAAGGTGAGTAGTATTTGAAACTGATAGAATATTTTAAGAGTTACACGAAACAACTGTTGAAACACATTTCCCGAATGTAAAAAAGTTCTCTTCGTGACAGTATTTTACAAAAATTAGATTTTAAGTTTTTGGAAAGATTAGGAATTCAAAGTGCAAGCTCCATACTAACAAGAGAAGAATGTTAGGAAATCTTTTGTAGGAAACTGACTTTTGAATTTAAATGAATTGTGATTTACTCGTGTTTCGAGCTTACCATTTTCCAGCTGCTTCTGTTTATTATCTCTTGCCAAGAAAAAAATCCCATTAGTGGCTCTTAATTAATCGAGTTACTTAGAATTGACACTCTTTCATCTGCAATGGTGAATTCATGAATGTTCTCTGAAGATCCGTACTTTCCTATGTTTTGCTGTTTTTAATGGGCCGTATTCTTAATACTGAGTGCTTTTACAATATTATTTTATAAATACAATATATTAAATACACTTGACACAATACATTATATAAATACAACAGAATACTATATTATATAAATATACTAACAATCGAAAATGGTTCACAAAATCTTCTTTCTGTCATATCTCAAATTTTTATATTTTATTTTGTTGTATTTTATTATTCATATATTATTCACTGATTAAGAGAAATAATTATCTCATTGCAGTAAACATTATTACTATTTTCTGTAAAACTTCACTCTAATTCATATCACCAAACTCCAATTTTGAATTCTCTAGATTCCATAAAGATAAACTACATTTAAATTTCCGTGATTTCATTAATTTGAAAACAGAATTCATAAAGGTGAGATTATTCCTTCGTTAAGCACAAGGTTTATTATTCAAGAACTACTATATTTTATTTCTTGAGAGTCAAAGAGTTTATACTTTTATCAAACGCGATTTCATTCTAGTAGCACTGGGAAATTTTATCTATTGCTGCAGATA